>CM062293.1:85860145-86532938 GCA_031216915.1 Pictodentalium vernedei
TATATCATTGACTTAGCAGTTGTGCTTAAGATTTCGGCTCATGAAGTAAGAGTTCTTCTACTTCTTGGGCTTACATTAATAGTGTCGCTATTATAGATTTTTGAAGGCCGCTCATTGCGCTCAGCCATCCACATTCATGAATTTTATCTCAGAAATATCGAGTCCATTTCTGAAGGCCTCTATTGTTAGGTCTATTATCTACTGCTCAGAATGTCATTCACTTAACAGTTGCTACTATAGCTAGGTAGGCTGTCTGTTTCGGCAGTGTCTCCGTTCGGCTGCCCTCTTTGCTCTGGGCTATTTGACCCAGGGCAAGAAAAAGGGGGGGGGGGGGAGGGTGTTCCCTTGGGTCACCTGTTTTACTATGAAAACAAGGGGATACCTCCTCCGGAGTTAGTAATTCTGAGCTGTTATTGGGATGGTTGTTTAGTGAGAAGTTTAGGTTTTTAAAATTCATTCAAGTCTTAGTTTTTAAAGTATAGCTTTTGAATATTGCATATGTCAACGGACATGATTATGCAATCCTCAGACACTTTTAGGAGTATAAGAGTCCCTATTCTCTAGACTTACTTTATTTATTGGCTTACTTTAAAAATTATTAGTATAAGGATTATATTGGATATTAATAGAGTACATGGATGTATGAAGCTCAATTTTGGAAGGTGTTGTATCTTTCTAATTTATCATAAATAAGAAAGATACATGTAAGGCCTATTACTTCTTTTTCCCTACAGGGGATGACTCTATTTTATTTTATTGAGCGTATTCCATTTTGCTCTATGTCCTTGGCCCTCCAGCCTTTTTACTATTCAGCTATGTCTGGGTCATTGGTACAGTATAAAAATGTTAAAAAATTTATAGTAATTTATATATTTTTTATACTTACCAATGACCCAGACGGGGATGGCCCTCCCAGGAGTTGGGAACTCTTGCCTCCCCGCTGAGTACATAGCGCTTACCAGGCACTGGTTATTAGAATGATTAATGGTGCCAATTTCGGAACGTCCTTGACACTGCTCATGCGCAGTAGGGGCGAAGTGTGGAGGGCCTTTCAGGACATGTTTTCTTTAGTTTTAGATGCAAATTTTGGGGATTGGGGGGCAAAATTTGTGTTTGGCCCTATATTTTAAGAGTTAGCACCAGCTATGTCTGGGTCATTGGTAAGTATAAAAAATATATAAATTACTATAAATTTTTTAACTTTCGTTCCATTTGGTGTCATTGACTACCGTATCCAATGTAAACAAACGCTATGTACGCGTTGACTTGCTGTAAAAAAAAAATGTTCTCTAGACTCTATCTTTCTTGTAATTAACTGTATTTAATATGGATGAAGTTTGAAAGTTTAATACTAATGTGGAATAGGGGTTTGGCAGAGACAATTGAGTAATGAAATGAGTGTTGAAAAAACTGATTTCGACGGGCTTAACGGCAACCGTGTGGAACCAGTAAGCGATATTAGAATATATAATTTATAAATAGCAATTTTTCGTACGATGAAGAATTTATCGACGCTATGTGCGAAATAGAAAACCAAATTCCGACAACTGGCAATAATAATTTTAATTGTTCAAGGCCAAATATTTCTGACAGATCCGCTAGCGATGTTATAACATCGACTTCAAGTGCAAGCGGTCCTTTCATTTTCTAATTTGTTACCTGCGTTCGTGGCACATGATCAGCTGCAGAAACGCGTTCACCACTGAGAGAGGTGAACTATTCGTTCTGCAAACAATTATATCAATAGCAGTAGCCCAATTCCACAAGACATCACTCCCCAGAAACAGTTTGAAATGAACAACTGTTCTGTAACGTAAGTAATTATTACGGTTAAACATGGTCTTCCGGAAAATCAAAGATCTCAATTGTTTTAACTTCAAAATGGTAAATCCTCGAGTGCTTTCCGACTCCGACTGAAACATCACTAGGTGAACTCTAAACTTTAAACAGAGAAAGCAGCCGGCGTATTTTGTTTTCAGATTGTCACAAACATTTAAACATGATAAATGTTGTCAGTACAAATATAAATATATTTTGTTATTAGTGATAAAATGACTAAAACGTTTGGAATTATTTGTATTGTGGCAGCGTAAAATATATTTCGTGATTTAGTATGATAATAGATTAAAAATCCTTTCTGTTGATACCAAAGGGGTGCAATGTCCTAAGTCGATATATCCAGTTGATTTCATATTCCCGTCTTTTGGACGTGGATAGGTTGGAGTCGGGATTTGATTTGAGGATAAAAATGATGCGATAACCCAGATCATTTATATTGTGGTCTGGTTGAGTGAAGTGAAGAGCTATGGTGGTGTCTCTGCCGTGTTTTATATCTGCTTGATGTTCCCGTAGGCGTGTGGCGAAATGCCGTTTACTTTCACCTACGTATTGTTTTTTGCATACTTTACACGTGAGCAGATATATGCTGTTTCGTGTTTGGCAAGAGTATTTTTTAGGGCCTTGAAATCTTTCTTTTGTTTGGTAACTTTTGAACCATAGACTATTTTCTTTTAGATTTTTGCATATGCCGCAGTTCGGGCGAGGGCATACTATAAATGGATTTTCTATTATGAAGCCACTGATGTGTTTAAGTGGCGGTAATTTGGCCCTAGTGATTAGGTCCTTTAAGTTTTTGTTTCTCCTGTATGCTGTTAAGGGTACTTCACTGAATAAGTTCCGTAATTTGTAAGAGAAATGAAGAATATGCCAGAACTTTCTAATGATCGATCCCATTGTTATGCTATCGGGATTGTATGTGCATACAAATGGGATTCTATTGGTAGTCTTTTTGATCTTATGTTCTAGTTGCGATAGTCAATCTATAGCCTTAACTTTGTTGAAATCTTTTTCCAATTTGGATTTGTCATAACCCCGTTTGAGATAGTGTTCTAACATGATTTTGCTATGTTGTATGAAGTCCGATACAGATATACCCGACGGGTATACAAAAAAAAGATACCCGACGGGTATCAAGATATACCCGACGGGTATACAAAAAATATACCCGACGGGTACATCCATTATGACGTCACGCAAAAAACACTATAAATATGGGTGCCTCAAACAGAGCGGCGCTAACGCCTCTGATGAATCCTACTAAGGAAGAAACCGGTCAGACTAATATTTAAAGAAATTGTCCGTTCAACTTCTTGGACATTTTATATTATATTTAATTATATTTCGTGATTTAGTTCGGAACTCCCAAATGACGTCACCAAAACTTATTTTTAGTTTTAAATTGTTGTCTTCAACAAGGCGTTGTTTTATAGTTGGGAGATCAAATACTATCTCCGTTTTCAGCTGAATTATATTAGAATGGGGATAACTATGTTGTATTTGATTGTTTGGGGCTGTAAACGATGGTTTTACTGTCGCAAATATCCGTTTTACCGGCTCTGCTAACGCGTCGCTGGCAAAACTCGATTTGCGACAGTAAAACCATCGTTTACGGCCCCAAACAATCAAATACAACATAGTTACATGTATCCCCTAAATTAAGTAAATAAGTCAGTGAATGAATTTGTACTAACTGCATGATAATTGACTTTGATTGAGTCAGTAATTAGGAGTTGGAGGCAACAAAGAAGATCTTGTTTCTCAGGCTTTTTGTTTTCAAAATTTCATGTAGGCGTACAGTTTAAAAAAAAATTTTTTTTACATAATTTTCCCTACAAGTGAATACACTAGGTTTATTTAATGTTTTCAGTCATCATAGTCTGCAGAATGGGATGTGAAAGTAGACATGATAGATTTGTGTGTTTAAATACCTAACCTTGAATTAACAGATTCATAATTTCTAGCAGAATCTAAAAAAATAGATTTAACCCTCTACCCAATGCACAGGATATCAAAATTTTTGATTTTAATTATTGTGTTTTCACAATATTATATCATGTGACCCCTTGTTGGAATGAGCTCATTCCAATAAGGTGATCATATGATATTGTTTGTCTTGAATTTTTTTTTTAACTACTTATTTTGTAAATTATATGGGTGGATGTGGGGGATATATTTAGTAGAGGGTTAAACTGTATGGCATGTATGTATTTTTTATTTACTATTCCTTCATTTGCATGATCCGTATAGATAGGGGAGACATCACATAACAGGTTGACATGTATTTCAGTGTTCTGGATAGCTTTGCTGAGCTTTATTCTTTGAAAGCATTTTAAGACATCGGGAACAAAGGTGGTATTTTAGTTCTAATCTCACTCAGTTTGATCTTGATTGTGCAAAATGGATAATATACCAGGGTTCCCACTCAATTAACCCTTTACCCAATGAAATGGCCGCATCCGCCCACGTAATATGCAAATTCAGCAGCTGAAAAAATATTATTTTTCGAAAAATTTCAACAAAACCAAATCATGTGACTCCTCTTTGGAACGAGCTCGTTCCAAAGAGGGGTCACATGATATGGTTCTGTTGGAATGTTTTTTAAAAATTTAAAAAATGGTATTCAAAATAATAAATTTTAATATCGTCTGGGTTGGGTAAAGGGGTTAAAAAGTCCTTGAATTTAGCCCCCCCCCCCCCCCCCATCCCACATTGAGACATGGTTGAATTTGATTCTATCCTTGAAAAGTACTCAATTTTCCAACACCTCCCTTGAAAAGAACATGAATTCACTTTCCGTATAACCTCTGAGACAAGAAATTTAAAACTCTCAGTCTTGAGTGTAAATTCTGGACCACTGCACAGCAGGTTAGCATCACTAAATTTACCTTAAGTCTGAATCAAGTTCTCAAGCCTGAACAGAAAGAAGTACCCAGAGGATGATAAATTGGCTGTATGGGGGACCTCATTCTGCAAATGATAGATCGCTTATTTTCAGACTTGGATGTGTCATTGACAGGTGCTTGTCACCTTGTTTCTGAACCTAGTTTTTCACTCTACCCAGAAATTTGAAATTGAATAGATCAAATTGAATCAAATCAAATCTCTTGTGTTGATATCGAATTGTGTCAATTCCTTGAAGCTTCATAGGACTTTAACCCTTTACCTAACATAAAAAGCAGATGACACTTGCAAAAAAAAGTTTTGAATAACTAATTTTTTTCATTTTTTGTCTCAAAAACATAGGTTATGACCCCTCGTTGGAACGAGCTCGACGAGCTCGTTCCAACGAGGGGTCATAACCTATGTTTTTGAGACAAAAAATGAAAAAAATAATGAAAATTAATTGGCGATTTTTGAGAATAGCGCTGGCCGGTTTTGGCCGTTACGTTAGGTAAAGGGTTAATATATTTCTGTTTCTTTTATCACCCTATAGCCTTTATACCCTTCCTGTAGGAAAGGTGGAAGCATTAATTTGCTTGTCTGCTCTGGTTAATCAGCTTTGCTTTGGTGATATGGTGAACTGTAGCTATCTCCCAGGTGTAATATTTTTGAAGTTCCAGAGATACAATTGACTTGTTGAACTTCTCATTATGCTTAATTTATAATGCAGTTTTATGTCCTATACTGGGTAGATATCAGGCAGACATTATAGAATGAAATCTCTCTCCGATGCGATTTTGATTTTCAACTCCCATCTCTCAACCTCATGGTTTAATTTCTTCTGAGTTTTGAGAATTGACTTAGATATTAACTTTTGAGTAATCTTTTTATGATGATTAAACTCTCAAGGAATGTTTTGAGAAGGCCACAATACTATATATACAGTACAGCCACTGTGGACTGTTACATTCCACAGGTGGGCAATATTTCCACGGAAACAATAATATTAGATTTTGTCAAAAACCGGGCACTGTCATTGCTGAGAGAAATATATTCATGCTGCGTCTTCAGCTAGACTCAAGGAGTCTAGCCTGATCCCATGCATGAACATATCTCTCACTGTGTCAAACCTGCCCACTTCGTTTTTGTTGGATTGGTTCTTATCCTGAAAGGGTCAGTGACTTTTCATCAAAAAGCCAAATAAACAGGGGTTCATTGAAAGTAACAATTTTAATACATATAGAAAAATATAGTAACTTGTGACTTACATGGAATCCAATGAATAGAAAAAGAATAAACCTTAATCTCACCCCACCCACACAGTCTGTGAGTCAGCGTTGTCTGTTGTCATTCGTTGCTTCTTCCTTGTCACTGGTTGCTTCTTGTGTTTGATCTTCTCGGCTCAGTGTAGTGTCTTTGGACCCTGGCTGCCTTTTCACGAACATACAACTGGAAGTTCACTCTATCACTGCCATTGCACTGCCACTAACGTATTGTCACTTTACCAGGTACCTTTACTCTAATATGTAACAGAATGTCACTCTACCACAGCTGTCGTATGGCCACTAACATATTGTCACTTTACTGGACACCTTGACTCTTAACAGCCTCTACTTAAAGGGTTAACTGCTTCCCTCTAGTTATCTTAGACTAATGTTCATACAGGCAAAGCCTACTCTTTCTTCGTGTGGCTTGCCTTCTACAGCAGGTAATATCGTCTACCTGAATGCCTATATTTGCGAGCTCCCGCAGCTTGTACTTGCTATTCTGACCCACTCATATATGACCACCGACTTTGCCTGCGAATGTTCTTACTCTAATTATGAGCTCTGTTGCTCCCTTTATAAGTGTCAACGTGCCTATTCTTTCGCACCGATGCAGCACCTCTAACCTGTAGCATGGGGCATCCCCAGCTTCTCGCCTATGACTCATGGTCTATCAGGGTTCCCGCTATCTTGAAAAGCCTGGAATTTCAAAAATGAAATTCAAGGCCTTGAAAAGCCTTGATTTGGCTCCCTGGGCCTGGAAAAGCCTTGAAAATTGAAGCATTGCGCGCCAAGTTGAGATGAATGAAATACGTCCGAGATGGTTCGAGTGGTTCAACTACGATAAGCCTGGAAAAACCTTGAATTTAACTTTCTATTAGCCTTGAAACTCCTTGAATTTGGGGTGTATATGGCCTGGAAAAGCCTGGAATTTCATGTCAGGTCAGGTGCAGGAACCCTGGTCTTACACATCTTGAGACTGGAATGCAATTTTCGAGAAAACACCCATTCTTATTCAGTTGCAAGAACATTAATTCCCCTTTTCATTGCTTCTCTTGAACCTGGCCACTATTGTTCTGTCCTAATTTAAAGTTTCTTTGAAAGTATCGTACCTTTGCTATACATTGACACTTCTGACAGTCCCCTGTTAGAAAGAGATGATGCCCATACAACACAGACATTACACGTGTGCTACTTATGATGAGAAGATTATAGCCACTAATGACCATATAATTAGTTGACTGATTACCTTGGATGGCTTTTGTTTGAAGCTTCTAAGGCAAGATCATTGTTTCAGACCAGATAAACACTAATTGGCATTACAGGCTATTGAGATTCTGCTCCATTAAAGTTATCACCTTTATTGCACCTTCACTGATTTATTTCTAATTACATACACAGATGGCTTATTTGACAAATCAGTTTTTCTGGGTGTGTCATATACCAGTTTTTACACTTTTACCATAAGTGAGAAAAATTACCAAAAATACGTACACTTTTAAACAGCAAAATTGTAAATTTGAGCTATCACCTTGACAGATTTCAAACACTAATTAAAGGAATAATCATCTAAAATTTAATTATTGAGCACCAGGTACAACCTGGTACTTCATTAATTAAAATTTTGCTGATGATGATTTTTATTACCTGCATTTGTGGACTTCACTGCCTCACGTGTATTACGACCAGTTCACAACGACTGTACTGTACTTCACTGAACTTTTGTTGTGTTTTTCTCTCCGCTGATGGAAAGCTGAAATATGACACCTGTTAATGGCTATGTCCTGTGACATATTACAGAACAGCATATCAGTTGCAAACTTAATCTTTTACCTAATGTAATAGCATTATCTGGCCAGCATTATTCACAAAAATCACTATTCACGTTTTATTATTTTTCAGATCTGTCCTCAAAAACATACCCTTTGACCCCACATTGGAATGAGCTCCTTTGTGCAAATGGATGATAAATTTATTATTTTCACCCTTACACCTCATTGGAATGAGCTCCTTTGTGCAAATGGATGATAAATTTGTTATTTCCGCCCTTGAAGGTTGTGAGATGGTGTATTGAAGTCGAGATTCCATCTCTAGGCATATATTGATGAGTCTGGAAGATGAGTTGATGTATGGCCCAGAGAAGAGGTCAATGTCTCTAAGCATATATCTGTGAGTCCAAAGAGAAGATGATATATAACCCAGAGATGTGGCCATAACTTTAATACACTATCTCAGAATCCGCCTTCCCACAGGGTGGAAATGGACAAATTACCTTGCAATATGTACTCGAAAAAGTGATCAAACATGTCATTTAACTCTTAACCAGCTCAGAATTTTCTGAATATTTTTCATCAAATTTATCCTCTGTGGAAACCCCAGAAGTGAAGCCGTGCTTGTTTACTGTGGTAAACAAGCTCTGTTTTACTGTTAAAACAGAACCCAGTCACCAATGCTTGGGGTGGAAGTTCTCTAAAATGGGCAACATGATTATAAACGATTGACAGAACTTGAATTTAACACCATGTTGCAGTCATGATTAGCCATTGTGTTGAAATATGTGACCTTAAACACCAATAAATAATAATAATAATAGTTAATTAAATAAATAAATAAATTCATCAAATCTAATCTTGGCTGCTGTGAAAAATTCATCGAAATTTAACTTGAGGAATATCAATGGTGAAAAACTCCATACAATTTAGTTAGAAAATTTCATTAACCCTTTACCCAATGAATCATCCACATCCGCCTGCGTAATATGCAAATTCAGTGGTTGAAAAAATATTTTTCAAAAATTTTAGCAAAACCATATCATGTGACCCCTCATTGGACGAGCTCGTTGAGCTCGTTCCAATGAGGGGTCACATGATATGGTTTTGTTGAAAGTTTTGGAAAAATTTGAAAAAATGATATTTAAAATAATAAATTTTGATATCGTCTGCATTGGGTAAAGGGTTAAATGTGCTCAAATTATACTTATTTATGGCAAGAGAAATCCTGTCCAGGGCAGGAATACCCATCAGCAGCATGTAAGGAATTAAACAAGAAATTGATTTATTGTGTGCAAACTAAAACAAAGTACTGTTGTTATGAGTGATTCTCTGGATTAAAAGCAATGGGATTGTTAACAAAGTTACTGTTTCAGTTGAGCTGAAAACAATGGCCTTCCAAGTATATTGGACATTGTTTTGCATATTAAATCAGCTAACTTTATTGACCTAATAAGGCCTAAAAAGTTAAAAATCTGTTTCACAGGCCTTCCCGCATTGTCCTTTTGGGTGCCACCTGCTCTCTTTTTATAATCATTACAAACTTAAAAAAATTAAAAATTAGATGGGTTGTGTCTGATATTTTACCCAAGTTAATAAAATTGATAAATTTGCCCCTTGCGTGCATCAAGGCGTTACAGTGCCTTAGCATTGCAAAGCCTTCTTGCATTCAAGGGATGAAATACATAACCACCCATACTATTCTGTAGATTATGAGGCCAGAACATAAAACAAACCAAGAATATGAACTTTCGATGGCAAAGAAATAATAACAAAAATAAAAAGTAAAATAACCCAATGCTCCCCTGCCCCCATGCAATTTTACCAAAAATGGCTTGAGAAACAGAAGATCTACTTTATGGTGCCTAAGGTTTACCAACAGCAGTGATCTCAGCATGTGTACAAATGGAAGTATTTGATTACTTTGTGATTGAGTGCTGCTTCGAATATCTAACTTCCCTATTTTTCATGTTTGTGTAGTATTTTTACTCTCAGTACAGAGTTGTATTTCATCCAGACATTTTTACTTGTATTGGAGAAAATATAGACTTGTTGTAAGATGATTTTGATAAACCCTACTTTTGAGAGATAACATATTAGAAACAGATTTATTCTCTTGAAGTTCTCAGAAAAAGATACTTAACCCTTTGAACCTGAGCAGCCATTTTTCCATCCAGTAACATGATGCATCATAACGTCATTGTATAGGATGGCTGTTCAGTAAATGTGTGGGGTTGACAATCAGTATTTTCAACGTGCAGCCACGAGGCTGCACATCAAAAATATTTATTAGTCTACCCCAAATAATGCATATGGATTCTTCTAATTGCTGCCATTGAACTGGCATGGAAGATACCACTAGAGTTCAAAGGGTTAATAAAAAAATGAAGACAGATTTATTCTCTTGTATTTCTAAAAAATAAATACTTTAATGATAAAAGAATGAGCTGCACCAAATCTGTTATGTACACTCTACATGATAAAAGAATGAGCTGCACCAAATCTATTACATACACCCTCCACCAACAACAGTTCTCCCACATTGTTATCTGTTCAGATACAGAACACTTGCCTCACAGACCTGGCACTTATCAGACAACTCTACAGAGCATTTCCCTAGTGAGAGGTGCAGAATAGCCCACTTCAAAGGAAAACAGTGAGTTTCCTTGGAAGAGGTCCATAATCTATTATATAAATGGGGGTATGTTGTTCAGTGACTCAGTCCAGCTTGACATTCAAGCTTTATCTCCCTTGATATGCATTGCAACTAGAAATTTCCTATTACATGGGCGGGGCTAACTGTCCTGTGATGGATCGGTTCGCTTGTATAATAATATTTCTGTTCTAAATGGTTTCTCAAATTTCCTTGAACTCAGAATAAACTTGATACTTTTATTGTGGTCGCAATTGATATAATGATAGATGCTGACAGTGACCTCAAACACAAATAAATAAATAAATAAATAAATAAATAAATAAATAAATAAAAATAAATAAATAAATAAATAAATAAATAAATAAATAAATAAAACTATTTCTTCACAAATGTCTAGATTTTTTTGCCCTCATCATCAAATTAAGTTACAGTTGGTTAAGAGAAGTCATCACTTTATTTGATAAGATGTAAGAGAAAACCAAGTTAAAAAATGTATTCCAAGAGATAAAAACTAATCTCATTTGATCAAAACTCTTTATCTCTCAAGAATTGATGAGGAAGCAATAATGTTTAATTTTTCATTGCAGAAATCAAAGGTGGACTTTTCCAGCAATAAATATGCTGAAAAGAATTTTGACTTTTATGATGGTAGCCTTTTAGAGAACTGTAAAAAGAAAGATCCTCAAGTTTGTCAGTTTTTTAAACTACTAGCTTTATGCCACACAGTTATGCCAGAAGTAAATGAAGAAGGTAAGTTTTATGAAATGCTTTACCCAATGTAACAACCAAAACTGGCCAGTGCTATTCACAATAATTACCTTTCAATTTTCATTTTTTTTCTTCAGTTTTTGTCTCAAAAACATAGCTTATGACCCCTCATTGGAATGAGCTCATTCAAATGAGGAGTGATTTGCTACGTTTTTGATGCAAGAAATGAAAAAAATTTAGTTATTGAAGAATTTTGTTTGTAAGTGTGGTCTGCTTTTTGTGTTAGGTAAAGGGTTATTTTAAGCATTTACATAACACAATGTGAAAATACAATGTGTATTTTTTACTAAGTAACAAAAATGGATTACTTTTTGTTTCCAAAACACAGCTTATAGCCTTTCGTTTGAGTGAACATGATAAGCCCAAATCATCGAAGTGTCAAAAGCTATGTTTTGGAAGCAACAAAATGTTTTGGGGATATTCCATCTATGGTTTTTGACTGATAGATTAGGTAAAAGATTAACC
This sequence comes from Pictodentalium vernedei, assembly GCA_031216915.1. NCBI lineage: Eukaryota > Metazoa > Mollusca > Scaphopoda > Dentaliida > Dentaliidae > Pictodentalium > Pictodentalium vernedei. The sequence goes on from CM062293.1 coordinate 85,871,788, forward strand.
ATTTATCCTCCCTCCCCCCCCCCAATCACAGATGGTACTTGGAAAAAAAAATTTTCTTCAGTGACTAAAATGTTCTTTTTTGGTATATAACACATGTGTTACAACTGTTTGTATGTAATCAACAGGGAACTGATACTGATTTTCTAATTGGAATATATTAACAAGGGAAAAATGCCCAGCCGAACCCTGTATCGGGCCTAAAAAAGTTAAAAATCTGATTCTCAGTCCCTCCCATGTGGTCCTTTTGGCTACCGCAAGTGCTCTTTTTATATAACCAATGCAAACTTTAAGCAATAGAAATTAAATGGTTTGTGTCTGATATTTTACTCACGTTAATAAAATTGAAAAATTTGTCCCTCGAGTGCAACAAGGCTTTGCAATGCTTTAGCATTGCAAAGCCTTCTTGCATTCAAGGGATGAAATACACCACCACCCATGCTATGGTGTAGATTATGAGGTCTGAAACATAAAACAAACCAAGAACACAAACTTTTGATGGCAAAGAAGTAATTACAAAAATAAAAAATAAAATTAAAAAAAATGCCCGCCCAATTACAATTTTACAAAAAATGGCCTGAGAAACAGAAGATATACTTTGTTGGGCCTTATCTGCTTTTATATATTTTATGTATATCTGGATTACCAAATATCATTAGAAATAAATTCTTCAACTGAAAAAGTTCTTAATTTTAATTTCAGGTTTTTTAGAATATCAAGCACAGTCACCTGATGAAGGTGCTTTAGTTTCAGCTGCTAGAAATTTTGGTTTTGTTTTTAAAGTAAGTTTATAATTCTCCTGGAAGTATTGTATACCAGAAGCAGTAAAGGCCTTTTAACCTTCCAAATTCTGTATGCATATATTTTTGCATGAGTTGAAGATGGTGGTCGATATAGCGAGTAATCACTGACAAAGAGGATCTGCAACAGTGATTTTTTCCCAAAATTATGGGGCAGCAATGGCAGTTGCAAGATGCATTGTTGGCAGAAAGCCTGAGAATGAGAAAGACTGTCCCCCTCTCATAGAAGGGGGTCCACATCTGGGAAATTTGACATTCAGAGCCCCAAACTCTTCAAAAGAAGAAGGCATTGTTGTCTGGGTGGGGCTGTTTGAGTGTGGCTAGCAAGATGAGTGAGTGCTCACTTTGTTGGAATATTAGTGAAGACTAAGCATTCCAGGTCTCCTTGAGCTCTATCAAACAAGATGTAATAGAATAACTGCTCGGTTTATCTCTAGAATACAGGAAAGTGCTCAAATCCCTGTTAACTAGTTGAGTGTTGAAAGCCCAAATTTTGGCTTTACTTGGAAATGTGGGTACTACAAGTAAAGGGCTCCATACTATGTGGATGTGTTTCATATCATCTTTGAAGTGAAATTATTTAAGGATTTACCTATTTTTACCTATTTTTGAAATTTACACTTTCATCGCCACGATATAGCCTAAGCTGCTGATGTGGCGTAAAGCACCAATAAATAATAAATAATAAATAATAAGGATTTACCTTGTTACAATTCATGGGAGAGTGCCCATATGCACGGCTCACATGGCCCATAGGCACCCTCCCACAAATTGTAGCAAGCCAGAGACATCTGAACAAATTTTGCTGCCCAAAGGTAATTTAGCACTCTACCAGTTAACCCTTTACCTAACGTAACGGCCAATACCGGCCAGCGCTATTCTCAAAAATCGCCAATTAATTTTCATTATTTTTTTCATTTTTTGTCTCAAAAACATAGGTTATGACCCCTTGTTGGAACGAGCTCGTCGAGCTCGTTCCAACGAGGGGTCATAACCTATGTTTTTGAGACAAAAAATGAAAAAAATTAGTTATTCAAGAATTATTTTTGCAAGTGTCGTCTGCTTTTCATGTTAGGTAAAGGGTTAATTGAACCCTCATGTTTATTGAATAATTCTCAATTAACTTGGTGCCACTGCATTTTAACACCATTACAAAATAAACACCCCAACTCACTCTTTTAACCCTTTACCCAACGAATCGCCCGCATCCGCCCGCGTAATATGCAAATTCAGCAGTTGAAAAAATATTTTTCAAAAAATTTCTTCAAAACCATATCATATGACCCCTCGTTGGAACGAGCTCATCGAGCTCGTTCCAACGAGGGGTCACATGATATGGTTTTGTTGAAAGTTTTTGGAAAAAATGAAATTTAAAATAATAAATTTTGATATCGTCTGCATTGGGTAAAGGGTTAAATAGAGAGATATAAAAGGTTAAATGCCAGTATTGGATGCTCTGAGGACAAGTACATCTACAAATAAGGAAATTCTGTGATATTAAAGGTTTTTTCTCACCACTTTACAAGATTTTTAGCTCAACTTTTGTGGCCATCTTGAATTTCAGACCGGACCACAAAAACACTCGTTCTCATCCCATGGTGATAACAAAGATATCCAAGAAGTTTCGTAAAGATCGGTTCATAAATACGGCCTCTAGCCTGAGCCGTATTGGCATTTGCAGTTACAGTGTTGAAAGTAACACTAAATAGATGAAAGTTAGTCTAATTGGCATAATTTATGCACGAGAAAAACCTGTATTATATGTGATGTATCCCATTGTACTAAACATTCACACAAAAAATTATTCAAATCAGCGCTTTCTTATGGAAGTTCTGCGCAAAAATCTGATTGCACCTAATTTTGTACAAAATTTTGTGCAATCAGTTTTTTGCTCAGAACTTTTATATGAAAGCTCTGATTTGAATAAATTTTTGTGTGAATGTTTACTAACATGGGATGCATCACATATAATACTTACGTCCTATTCTTTAGACCATTGCAGTCACCTTGTAATTTTACTATGGTTGACGTGGTCACAACAAAACTCCCTTTTCTCTTATTCATTATTGTTGACTTGGTCACAACAAATACTGATTCCTGTCATATTCATTATTGTTGACCTGGTCACAGCAAATACTAATTCCTGTCTTATTCAAAGTTGAGCTACAGTGTCATTGACACTTTCATTATACTCCCCGCAACGAGTTGTTGGGGGGGGGGGGGGAATATACTGGAATCACCTTGTCTGTCCTTCCATCCATCTGTCAGTCTGTTTGTCTGTTCATCCGTAAACAATTTTGTCTGGTGATTTTCTAAGACGTTTATGGACCAATCTACTCAAAACATGGTATAATTGTTCACCAGCATGAGAACCTGTCCACCTGTGGTTATAGTTTGGGAACCTGGGCAAAAGCGATTATAGTTTTGATCAGACATTTTTTGTCAGCGTTATGCCCCTTCTTGTCGTAGAATGCCTGAATTTTCTCCGTAGATTTTTTCGGATGTTTATGGGTCAATTCCTTTGAAACTTGGTATGGATGTTCACCACCGTGGGTGCGTGTGGACCTGTGATTATAGTTTCCATTTGAATTTTTTTACCAGAGTTGTGCCCCTTTTCATCTTAGAATAATCATGGCAGTGGGTATGGTGGGGGGGGGATGTGGAGATGAACAGGCCCATCTTGGACAGTCACACCTCTAGTTTATTCATTAAACAGGAGTTTATGCTATAACCTATACGTAATTAACAGAACAAATGGTAATTTAGGCATAGTGGAGACCTTGGAACACTTTCTATAAGAATGTCTAAGATTCACCGGGAGTATAATGGGGAAGTGGAAATGAAGGATATGTGGTTAGTGGATGACACAAAGGAGAGGATTAGTTGACTTATCGGAGAGATTGGGAAAATGGATATGGAATGTCATCAAGTAGATTGTCTCTGAATGTTGAGAGAGGAGAGTAGAGGTGTGGGAATAGAGAGGCAGTTGGTAACCAAGGCCTTCTCACCTGAGAACCACGACAAATCAACGGCCAGCCAAAGTGTTATTATTTGTGAAGGTATGGTAAATGGTTTTGTGTTTGGAAGTCATATTCAACAGAGTTATTCATTTAAGCCTTAAGGGTCTTGACAATTGTCCTGAATTCACACCTGACCACAGCCTGTACACACCCAGTGGCTTAATAATCATTTCTAGTCAAGTCTTGGCTGCCTTAACAGGCAGCCAATACTTGACCAGAAACCACTCTCTATGTAATTTGTCTATTGTCAACAGGACCTACTCATGATGGCATGTTAAGGGCTCCTGTTCTGCAGTTGTAAAAGTCAGAAATAGACCTTTAAGGTTAAAAGATATCCAATTTAGAGGGCTCCACTGTTATTCAATTAAAGTTAAAAAATATGCAATTAAGTGGTATATGTTGTCTTTTCAGTCTCGCACACCTAACACAATTACCATAGAAGTAAATGGCACCGTTGAAGTATATGAATTGTTATGTATACTTGATTTTAATAATGTCAGAAAGCGAATGTCTGTGATAGTGAAGAAAGATGGCAAGATACAGCTTTTATGTAAAGGTGCTGATTCTGTGGTTTACGAGCGTCTCGACAAGGATTCAACTGACTTGAAAGAATTGACCACCCATCATTTAAATGTGAGTTGATTTCGTTTATTTTTTTTAATCTATTTTTATCTGCTGTGAGCTATTGCAAGAAGAGTAGCTCTCCACTAAAGCTTCTCTTCCTGAAGAAAAGACTGGTTTTACTGTTAACCCTTTGCCTAACATGAAAAGCAGACGACACTTTGCAAACAAAATTATTGACTAACTAATATTATTCATTTTTCATGTCACAAATGTAGCTTATGACCCATCATTGGAATGAGCTCAACAACCTCATTCCATTGAGGGGTAGGGGGTCATAATCTATGTTTTTCAAAATTAAATGGCAATTTTTGTGAATAGCACTGGCCTGTTTTGGCCATTACATTGGGAAAAGGGTTAAATTTGGATTGGAGATAGTCCTAGCCTACTTGAAAGCTTTATGTAGCTGATGTGATTTTTCTACCAAATGGACTATATGGTTTTCAAATTTCACTTTTCCCATTTTCTGTCACTTATAAGAAAATCAATTTTTACGAAAGAAATAGAATCATAAAAAACCCATGAGCATACAGTGCATTTAACTATAAACCCGTTGAGCAATTTTCAGGATATTTTTCTCAAATCTAATCATGGCTGCTCAGAAGCAGCCATCACTAGATTTGATGAAAAATTAATCTTGATGTAACAGAAGGAATCATTAGTGGAAAAATCCATTCCATTTATGGGGGGAGGGGGAATTTGATTACATGTGCCCAAATAATACTTATTTCAGTGATAAGAGAAACCATGTGCTGGACAGGAACATATGCCAGCAGCATATAAGGAGTTAAAAAGGTACTGGATTCTCTCATGATTACTACAGGTTGGTATCCTGCAAGTTTGCTGTGGTAAGTGATGTTGCTTTTCATATGCCACAAATAACGCTCCAGAGAGTTGTATTCCAGTCAGTTTCACTCAGAAGAAAACAGTTTAACCCTTTACATAACATAATCTCCATACCCAGCCAGTGCCATTTTCAAAAATTGTTGTTCACATTTGAATTTTTTAATTTTTTCTTTCGAAACACATTTTATTACCTTCAATGAAAGGTCATAAGCTGTGTTTTTTTAGGCAAAAAGTGAAAATTTTAGTTATTCAAGGTTCTTTTTTTTATCATAACTAATCATAAAAGCATAAAAAGGCTGACCCCAATTTTGAGTATTTTGGTGATTGAGTTCCATCACACTTTGCTAAAATGTCACTTGGTAGTGAAAGGTGTAAATCAAAATATCACAGAGTAGTAAAATGTGTTGAATTGGTTGAATTCTAGAAATCATTATAATGGATACCTCTATTGAGAAGTGCTGAAAGCCACTTAGGTGGTTTTAGACTAGGCATTAATGTTTTTTGTTTGTTCAACAGTAGGAAAACTGGTAAAATTGTTTTGTTACCACTTATTGTAGTGTGTGCCAACAGCCTCTCTCCCATAAATAGTAATAAAACAGTTATTTATTGATGACAAAATCGTTACTTATTGATTTATTTATTGATGACAAAATCGTTGCTAAACTATATCTTTGAAAAAAATACTCATGTTACAACCTTTGAAAAATAACTTTACACTCTGTCAGTTGACCCTTAACCCTTTACCCAACGAATCAGCCGCATCCGCCTGCGTAATATGCAAATTCAGCAGCTGAAAAAATATTATTTTTCAAAAAGTTTCAACAAAACTATATCATGTGACACCTCTTTGAAACGAGCTCGTCGAGCTCATTCCAATGACGGGTCACATGATATGGTTTTGTTGAAATTTTTTAAAAAAGATATTTAAAATTATAAATTTTGATATTGTCTGTGTTGGGTTAAGGGCCAGGAGATTATTATATATTTCTCTCTACTTTGACAGTCTACACCCTGTGGCTTTGCAGTTATTTTTAGGCAAGTCTTGGATGCCTATATAGGCATCCAAGACTTGCCTAAACAACTGCCAAGGAACTTAGAATGTAACCTGTGAGTTAACCTAGAGATTACATGTTAGGGCACCTGTTCTGTTGTAGTAAAAAGTTATCAAGTAGGAATTAGGTCCTTAAGGGATAAGACATTGCCCCACTTTGTAGAAATCTACAAGGTATCACATACTTGATGCTTGCTTTTACCTTCATATGCAGGAATTTGCTCAAGATGGACTGAGAACTCTTTGTTTAGCTGTCAAAGATATTGATGAAGGTACTTACACTGCATGGAAGAAGAAACACCATGCTGCAAGGTAATCTTACTATAATCAAACTGAAATCTTATTTGACTTATCTCCAATTTCTTTAGAATCGATTATGGTTTGAAAATGCAGAAAATAAAGAAGAGTCTTTGGCGATACTATAGAATTCAGTGGGCCAGTTCTTTGTCTTGACATTCTGCAGTTTCTGTAAATTGTAATTTGTGGGAGACTTCCTAATTTTACATTTTTCAACCATATCCCTGTGGAATCACTGGAAAGTAGATCTGTGCTCAGACTTTCAATGTTGAGAGATACTAGTGCATAATAAAATGTGTGCCTGGTTTCAAAGCCATGTCTGCCATTTTGTGTTTGCAAAACTGTGCTCACTGACAAGTCAAAAATAAGTACTTGCTAGGTTAGTCAGTTAATGGTATCCCAGAGACTAGCCACTAACACTGCTAGAGCGAAGGCACATTCCCGTCTGCCACAATATCTACATGGAAAAAATCACTTTTTTTAGCACTACTTTTCGATTCCAGGCTCACACTGGTGTGCAAGTGAAGACACACTCTTCAAAATCAAAAGTTGATAGTCTTACTTTGGTAAAATAGGTCCAGGTAACCAATGGGTGGAAGTGCTCTAAACAGGGTAGAATGTTCATAAACAATTGGATAAACTTGTCATTATACTTGTGTTGCAATCACTGGTATATATATGCTGAAAGTGACCCTAAACTCAATAAATAAATAAATAAATAAAAAAATATATAAATAAATAAATTAAAGAAATTTCCAACCATAATACACTCTATGGAGTTACAGGCCTGGCATTTTCAGGAGAACGATTTATTTGCTCGCCTACTGCTCGCCTAAAAAAAAATTGAGGAGGGCAAAAAATAGCCCTCCTAACCTTAAAAAATAATGATTACCACAACAGCCTATTCCTAAAGCCTACAGGTTTTCAGATCTCTGCTATGTTAGTGGTCTTTACGAGATGGCCAGACTGCCCCTCCCACACCTCCGGGTCTTGCCAAGGCCCGGAGGTGTAGGAGGGGCCGTGTAGCCGTCTTACAGAGACTACCTTGTTAGCAGCACCAAATAAAATGTACAAAACCCACTATGCAGAATTCATTAATAGTACAACTTCATTTTGCCACTTTTAGCTTATATAAGCTTGAGGAGAGCTAATCTCTCCCCCAGTCCATGTGAGGAGAGCGATTTTTAGCCCTCCTGCATTTTTAAGAATGCCAGGCCTGTAGTTGGAAACATGTGTAAGTATGGTAGGAATATACAGTATAGAAAACATTTTGTTCTTGTGTGATTTAATCATTGCTTAACTTGGATGACAGAATGGACTTGATCTATCTGACCTTAATTGGACCAGTTATCTTCCAGTTCCACTTCTGAAAAGTCAAATTAGAATATCCCAATATTCTTTGAGGCAAACATAAAAAATCAGAATAAATGTATTGGTATATTAAGTTTATATTAATGGATACTGATATATTAGAATGTGATTTAACTGAGCAGCCCTCTCAAACAAGCTGGGAGAAATTAAATATGGCTCCCAAGTCAATGCTTTTTTGATGAAAATCAGTATGTTTTAATGCCTTTTCATACACAGAACGCCACAATGCGTACGCTCGTCAATATGCCACAAGTACCAGCGCGGAAGGATAGAACAAGAGGCGCAGCATCTAGTTCTTTCCTTTCATGATGGCATGAGTGCTGTATTGAGGAATGCATTCAGATATCATGATGCTCTGTGTTTATTACATGCCTCTGTGACAAAGAATCAATTAATTTACAAATTTGGACTTATTTGTAGAATTTGACAGTTCTGACGTCTGCTTGAAATATAAAGAAAATAAAACTCGGATATGATTGGCAAACACATGTGACAGATCGATACGTAAACAGAAAAATATAAATAAAAATTGTGTCCAAATAGGTTATTTGTTTGTATTTTTAAGAAATTACCTGCCATTATTTGAGAGATATTCGCTTCAGATTCAGAACTTGAGTTTTATAAAATCACTCCTCATTTATAGAATAAGTGTAATTTTGTTAATTTTGGTAGATTTGAACAAAAAATATTTATCAATTGACATTTCAATTTATCGGCTGTTGCTGCAGCTCCGATTTGATCTAGGTCAGAAAGCACTGTTTTGATTGGCTAATTACAAAAATGGTCAGAGTTTAATTCTTTTGATGGATCCATGACATCAAGTAAAAAAATAGTGCATCAATGGAAATCCATATGGAACACGTGTTTTGTACAGATTTATAAATATGGAACTGGAGGGAAAGTAATAGGCATGTAACAAAAATCATTTCAGGGGCTATGAATTATATAATCGAACATGATTTCTCAAGTTTTTAGTTGATACCTTTGCTATGCACTTCGATAGTGAACATCCTGTGTCTTTGTAATTGTTTCTAGGCAAGTCTTGGCTGCCAATATAGGCAGCCAAGAATTGCCGAGAAACATCGTCAAATGTACTTAGAATGTAACTTTCAAGTTTATCCCCAGACGACATGTTGGGGCATCTGTTTTTTAGAGTAGAAAATCCCCCCAAGTTGTTTTTATACCCCCCTAAAGATGAACCTTTTACCTAACATGAAAAGCAGACGACACTTGCAAACAAATGTTTTTTTCATATTTTGCATCAAAAACATGGCTTATGACCCCTCATTGGAATGACTCAATGAGCTCATTCCAATGAGAGGTCATATGCTATGTGCTATGTGTCTGTAACAAAAACATGAAACATGATGAAAATTGAATGGTGATTTTTGGCTCACCAACGATAGTTGTGTGAGCCTATGGCATAGCCCTCATGTTGTCGGCGTCCGGATTCATTCATTTTGAACTTTTGTGTGCAGGTTTTGATTTTTTTTTTTTTTTTTTTGATTTTTTTTCTTTTTTTTTTGTCAGCATGCTTTTCAGGGATAGTAATATTTTATTCAACCCTTTCCATGCTTAGTTACATGAATTTTGGACTTTTGTGTACAGGTTTTTGACTTTTCTGTGCAGGTTTTGGACTTTTGTGTACAGGTTTGAAATTTTGTCTTCAAGTGGAGTTTTACCTTACTGGCATATTGCCATGGTGGTTACCTTAACATTTCAGGGTATTTTCTCAATTTTAACCCTTTGAAACAAATGTGATACTTTTTTGACTTTTATGTGCAGGTTTTGAGGTTTGTCTTTCTTCCAAGTGGCGACTTACCTTGTAGCATATTGCCATGGTTCCTATTTTATGTTAGGAAGCTTCTTGGGGTTAGTATTATATTATTTAACCCTTTAGCTGCTTATTTACTTTAATTTTGGTCTTTTGTGTGCAGGTTTTGGACTTTTGTGTGCAGGTTTTGGACTTTTGTGTACAGGTTTTGATATTTTTTTTAAGTGGAGTTTTACCTCACTGGCATATTGCCATGGTGGTTACTGTAACATTTTCAGGGTATTTTTCTAAATTTTAACCCTTTGAAACAAATGTGATACTTTTTTGAACTTTATGTGCAGGTTTTGAGGTTTTTCTTTCTTTTCTTCCAAGTGGATAGTTTTCAAGTAGAGTTTCACTTTACTGGCATATTGCCATGGTGTTTACTGTGAAATTATCAGGGTATTTTTCTCAATTTTAACCCATTGAAACAGATGTGGTCCTTTTTTTTTATTTTTATGTGCAGGTTTTCAGGTTTGTCTTTCTTTTCTTAAAAGTGGAGACTTACCTTGTAGCATTTTGCCATGGTTCCTATTTTATGTTAGCATGCTTCTTAGGGGTTATTATTATATTATTTAACCCTTTAGCTGCTTATTTACTTTAATTTTGGACTTTTGTGTGCAGGTTTTGGACTTCTTTTTTTTTTTTTACTCCAGCCACCCCTTTACATTGGCCTCCTGTTGGTAAGCCACGGGGTACTGATACCCCTTCTAGTTTGAATAGCACTGGCCATTTTTGGCCATTACATTGGGTAAAGGGTTAAATGAGTTTTTACAGACAAATCATGCAATCTCCAAACAAGTTGTAGTGTAACTTTTTTTTTATGTTTTATTCCAGTACATCATTGGACAACCGAGATGATAAGGTTGATGCTGTTTATGAAGAAATAGAAGTGGATTTGACTTTAATTGGAGCAACAGCTATTGAAGACAAGTTACAAGATGGTGTACCAAATTGTATTGCCAACTTAGCCCTTGGAGGCATTAAAATCTGGGTATTAACTGGTGATAAACAAGGTGAGTTTCAGGTGAAAGCTTAGATTAACCAATGCTAGGTGTCACTACTAGTGCTTTACTAAAAAGTGCTTACTGTAGTTGCTGTAGGTGTACTAGCAGGTGCTTATATTATATTATATTAAATTACTGATCATGTATAAGGCATAAAAAGTTAAAAAATCTGTTTCTCAGGTCCTCCCGCATGTTCCTTTTGCCTACAGAGGCAGCCAAGACTTACATAGAAACAACTGACAATGTACTTGGAAAATAAGGTTGGATTTTACCCAAACTTTGCATTAAAATGTTATCAAAGTCGGAATTAGGCCATTAAGGGTTAAGTATTATGAAAGATAGCTTGACAAAAGCTTGCTCCAAAACACTGCTTTATGACCACTTAGTATTTACATCACATTTTTGCTTTGTTTCAGAGATATTGATGTTGATCTCTATAGAGAGTGCTAAATTATTTTTGGCCACCAAAATTTGTCCACAGGACTTTGCCTAGTTATAATTTTTGGGAGAGTGCCAAGAGGCACTCTCCCATAAATTATTACAAGGCAAATATATACAGACTAAATAATTTCACTTCAAAGATAATATGAAGCATATCCACTGAATATGAAGCCTTTAAGTTGTGGTACCTGCTCTTTAGAGTAAAGCCCAAATATGGGCTTCCAGCACTCTACCAGTTAAGGTAGCATTTTTAGTAGAATTTGTGGTGTTTGGTTTCCATCTGATAAAATTTGTTTGAAACAACCATTTGTTTTCAGACTTGGGGAATATCTCACCTTCCATGAAATACAGCCTAAATTTGATTTCCACTCTTGTTTTTTTTTTGTTCGTAAAACATAGTTTGTTATCCCTCAATGGATTGTGCTCATTCCAGTTTGGGGACATAAGCTACATTTTTTGGAAGTAAAAAAATTTAATTATATTGTTTTTGGGAAAAACTATTTTGATTTTTAGGTCATCTGGGCAAATCTCAAGGGGAGCTTTACTGATCACTTTCCGTCCCTCCATCGTCCGTCCGTCATCCGTCGTTAACTTTACATTATCGACTTCTTCTCACAAACTGCTGGACCAAATTCAACAAAATTAGCTGTGCATGTTCCCTATCATATGTCAATTCAAGTTTGTTCAAATCAAGTTGACCCGCCCCTTGGTAGGGCCACGCCCAAAAAGTGAGCCTAAATCTTAAAAAAATCTTCCTCTCATGAATCAAAAGTAGCAGAGGATTGATATTAGGTGTGCAGCTTCCTTTTGAGGTGTAGACTCAGATTTGTTCAAGAAAAGTTCTAGAGGCTATATTTGCCATCGTTATGGAAGGGGCAAGAATTTTTGCCCCGCCCAAAATTTCTGTTTTCCAAACCGAGAGGCTGATTTGAACCAAATTTGATGTGTGGTTTTATTGGGACATAAGTAGTTGATTTATGCAAAAAAAATTTCCCGTCGCCCCATGGGAACCACAGAAGCTAAAAATAGAAAAAAATTTAAAAGGCCCGTACCTCCAAAACTGCACTGCACTGAAAATATTTATTTGGTGTGAAGCTTTCTTAGGACCAACAGAATGGAATGGTAAAAAAAAATTGCTATCGGTTGTATCATATGGTACTTTTTTTTAACTTTGAAAAAGTGGTGAGTCAGCATTTTTTGAACACTGTGGATAATGGGAAGAACATTTAAGACTACTTTTCTCCCAAATCACTTCTCCAAAAGCTTTCAGATTTCACATATAACATCTTTGGAAGATTGTTTCACATGTTTATTGAAATCAAATCCCTGGGTCCATATTTGGGCTCTCTATGGGAGCCCAAATGTTTAAATTAGTGCAGTATGAGGAATATTCTTTTAAAATCTTCTTCAGATCTTCCAATCAGAATCTTTTGATATTTAGTATGCAGCATGCTTAGGGGGGGGGGGGGGAGGTTCAAGTTTGTTCAAGCCAAGTCCTTGGGTTCATATTTGGGCTCACTGTGGGAGCCCGAATTATAACTTAGTTCAATATGAGGAATTTTTCTTTAAAAATCGTCTTCTTCAGATTCAGCAGTCAGAATGTTTTGATATATGGCATGCAGCATCCTTAGTTGGTTGAGATTCAAGTTTGTTGAAGCCAAGTCCCTGGGTTCATATTTGGACTCCCTGTGGGAGCCCGAATGATAACTTAGTTCAAAATGAGGAATTTTCCTTAAAAATCTTCTTTTTCAGATCCAGCAGTCAGAACGCTTTTGATATTTGGTGTACAGCATCCTTAGGGGGCTGAGATTCAAGTTTGTTAAAGCCAAGTCCCTGGGTTCATATTTGGGCTCCCTGTGGGAGCACGGATTATAACTTAGTTCAATATGAGGAATTTTTCTTTACAAATCTTCTTCAGATTCCGCAGTCGGAATGTTTTGATATTTGGCATGCAGCATCCTTAGTGGCGTGAGATTCAAGTTTGTTCAAGCCAAGTCCCTGGGTTCATATTTGGGCTCATTGTGGGAGCCCGAATGATAACTTAGTTCAAAATGAGGAATTTTCTTTAATAATCTTCTTTTTTCAGATCCAGCAGTCAGAATGCTTTTGATATTTGGTATGCAGCATCCTTAGGGGGGTAAGATTCAAGTTTATTTAAGCCATGTCTCTAGGTCTATATTTGGGCTCACTGTGGAAGCTCGAATTGTAACTTAGTTCAAAATGAGGAATTTTCTTAAAAAATCTTCTTCAGATCTAGCCTTTGGAATGTTTTAATATTTGGTGTGCAGCATCCTTAGGGGGGTGAGATTCAGGTTTGTTAAAGCCAAGTCCCAGGGTTCATATTTGGGCTCCATGTGGGAACCTGAATTATAACTTAGTTCAATATGAGGAATATTCTTTAAAAATCTTTAATTTTTTAGATCCACTGGTCAGAATCTTTGGATATTTGGTATAAGCTTTTCTGAGGTGGGGCAGATGCAGCTTGTTCAAATCAATTTCCTGGGTTGATATTTAGTCTACCTTGTCAGGTGAGTGCCCTCAGGCCCCCTGGGGCCTCTTGTTTCTTCATGTTAGATATAGACTTAAAGCTATTTTCTATATCAATATCTTTTTAGAAACTGCTATAAATATTGGCTACTCTTGTAAGCTTCTAACTGATGAGATGGAAGAGGTTTTCATCGTAGATGCTGAGAGCCAAACTGAAGTTGAGAAGCAACTGCAATCTTATATGAAAGAAGTTAAAAAAATAGTGGGAGACAGAATGAATGAAGACATTAAAATTGCCAATGGTACTGGGTACTATGATGGCAATGATCATATTACATTCAGCTGTACAGAAGAGACTGGAGGATTTGCACTTGTTGTAAATGGTCATAGTCTGGTGAGTTTCATACTATTATTTATTACATGCCTGTTCTATGTAATCCACATCTACAGGAACCTAAACCATGCGGAAAATGAAAAACTGTTACACACATATGTGTGGAACGGAAATCGTTGACAGACTATAATAGAAGCAAAATTTCACTGGAATTTTCTACAAATCGTGCACCGCAATTACAATTTGAATCCCTAGCAATAGCCCAAAATCGTCCCCTGAGTTCCAATGTGTTCTATGTGCCAGTAGGCACATAGAAAACATTAGAACTCAGGGGACGAAATAGTAACGTGTTCCCCTCGCAAATTTGGTTGGCGATAAAATGTGTTCTTTGTGTTGATAGTTGTCAAATGAATTGCAGAGAGTCCTTTTAATAATTGTTTTTATAGACGTGAAGGCATGTAATAAACACAGAGTGACACACATGTCGTTCTGTGTATGTGTGTCCTACAGAACCAACACTAAATGGTACATAATACACCAGTACTGTACTGACCTTATACTAAGCCCAGGGGGTGTGTGAAATAAAATGGATAAAAGTGTATGCGTGGGCTTATTTACAAGAGGAGGAACCTGCCGGAAAATTTCGGACTCAAAGGTGACTCGAAATTAGGTGACCTACACACGTCAAACAATTTGTTTACCCAGTACCAGTCAGTAAGAAATTTGTTGAGAAGTAACCAATTCTTGGAGTGGAAGTCCTCTAAAATGGACGACATGGGTATAGGCGATTGACTAAACTTAACTTTATCTCCATGTTACAGTCATGATTAGCCGTTGTGGATAAATATGTGACTTTATACACAATAAATAAATAAATAAATAAATAAATAAATAAATAAATAAATAAATAAATAAATAAAGACTAGAAAACTTTACTGATTTTGCTATTGAAATCTTTATACACTAGTGATAAAATGAGTGTGTATTCCATTACATCTTGTTTAACCCTTCATCTAACACAGTGGCCAAAAATGGCCAGGAAATTGACCAAAATAAGCCTCCCACAGCCTAAAATATCTTACAAATGTATTGATAAAACAATACAAACATGGATATCATTAGGACCGGCTCATCAAGCCATTTCTGATGATATCCATATTTATAAAGTTTTACTGACAATTGTGAGAACTTTTTTTCGAAAATGTTAAATTTAATTTATTTTTACAAAAAAGCTGTGTTAGGTAATGGGTTAACAGAGCTCTGAGAACTCTGCCAGACAAGATATAATGTATTAAATATTGACAGGGGAAGATAGAGACGTATTTAATTTAAAGAAATTTTATTGCCGTGTGTGTAAATTCCCAAGATGGTGGTTCACAATACTTTTTTTTATTCATTTAATATATATTTAATCAAAAACCCATTTGAAATCAACAGGTCAAATTTATGCGAAAGATAAAGTAATGGTGTTTGTAGATAATAGAGCTGTTCTGTTAACTAGTATCTGTTGAAGTGAGACCCACTCAATATGAGTAGGTATGATATCTGAAGTGAAAAATTTGGTGTCTTCCCCCTCTATCCAACTTAGAGAAATGTCTGCTGCAACTCCTCAGCTGAGGATGACGGTGTGTGTTAAAACGTGAAATTTGCTTTTTGAGGAGGTTAAGGTTGGGGTTTCCTATATCATTCACTTTTATTTTTTTCATTTTTTTTAGGCCTATGCATTAAAACCAGAACTGGAAATTTTGTTCTTAGAATTGGGATGTTTATGCAAAGCTGTGATATGCTGCAGAGTGACACCTCTTCAGAAAGCTCAGGTTGTTGATCTGGTAAAAAGAAACAAAAAGTCAATAACACTAGCTATTGGTGATGGTGCTAATGATGTCAGTATGATTAAAAGTAAGTTTCTTGGCACTAAGTTGCTTTTGAAAACCTCGGAATGGGAAGCAGTAATTTTATCTTCCACTATGTAGTGGGTGGCGGCTGGGGATATAGGAATGAGTTCTGTCTGTTGAATGGATGGATGGACAGACAAGGAATTAAGAAAGTACAGACCCTGTTCTTCCTTTCTTTTTGTCTGTCCATCCATCCATTCGTTATTCCTCCCTATGGGAACTCTGGGAAGTCAAGCAGTGCCTGTTTACTGTGGTAAACAAACTGTTTTACTGGTAAAATAGGACCCGCTAACCAATGCCTGGGGTGGAAGTCCTCTAAAATGGGCAACATGGGAATCATTGATTGGCTGGACTTGACTTAATATTCAAGTTGTGATTCGCCATTGTGAAGAAATATGTGACCTTAAACACCAATAAATAAATTAATAAATAATTCATCCTCCCCCATTTCTTGTCATCACATTTTAACCCCCTGCACACTGATGTAAAAATCTCAAAATTTCAGGCTGCTAATTTTTCCCATGATGCAAGTAGAAATTTAATCAATTCAGTCTTGTTTGACAGAGCTCACTGAGCTCTGTCAAACAAGACTGAATTGATTAAATTTCTAGCTGCATTATGGGAATACTGGCTACTTGAACTTTTGGCATTTTGACATCAGTGTGCAGGAGGTTAAAGAAAATCATTTAAGATATTTTCCCAAATTCAGTATGCAGTGTTTCGGTGGTAATATCATGAATGGGATTGAGCTGTGTTCCAAGTATTTTTTCAAGAGTTATTGCCCTTGTGGACTTAAAATTTGTTGTCATTTCATTATCATTTCTTGTCATCATGTTTTTAAAA
Organism: Pictodentalium vernedei; assembly: GCA_031216915.1. Taxonomy (NCBI): domain Eukaryota; kingdom Metazoa; phylum Mollusca; class Scaphopoda; order Dentaliida; family Dentaliidae; genus Pictodentalium; species Pictodentalium vernedei. The sequence goes on from CM062293.1 coordinate 85,888,611, forward strand.
AATGAAAGTTTAAGAATGGGATTGCAAACCGTCCATGTCCAAGTATTTCCAGGAGATTTATTGTTAGTGGTTTGAGACTGATCATCTCATGGTATTGCTCTTGTTTTCTGTGGTTAATAACTTTTGTTAAACTCATATAGAGGGACCTTGTCAGGAATGCTTATGGTATGAGTTCTTCAAAGGTAAGCAAATGTTGCACATGTTGCATTGCAGTCAACCAATTATGTATCACATTTTGCAATGCTAAACCAAATAAAACACACCCTATACCATAGTCGATTAGTGCTTGTTTACTTTAGTGAATTAGTTGGTGGTGAAATCCTCCAAAGTGGGCTAATTAGATAACTATGGACGATTGGCCAAACATGACATCATACTTGTTTTGCGGTCATGATATAAGTAGCCTGCTGGATTAATTTTGATAGTCTGAGTTTGTTCATGTACTCATGTTTTATTACAATTTATTAGAGCTAGTCATAAACGAAATACAAATGGACAAAAATTGTAATTGAATATGGTTTACATTTTTCCAAATATGAAAGCTTTTAACCAGTTACCTAACGAATCGGCTGTATCCACCCATTATTTACAAATTGAGCAGTTTTAAAAAAAAAATAATTAAATTTCAAGAAATCCTTTATCATGGGACACTTCATTGTAACGAGGTTGTTGAGCTCATTCCAATGAAGGGTCACATGATATTATTTTGTTGAAATTTTTTGAAAAATAATTACAGTGGAGCCCACTTAATTGGATATCTTTTAATTGTATATCCCTGTTAATTGAATATAATTTTCAAACACAAAACCATATTTTTATACTGTACCAATGACCCAGACATAGCTGGTGCTAACTCTTAAAATATAGGGCCAAACACAAATTTTGCCCCCCAATCCCCAAAATTTGCATCTAAAACTAAAGAAAACATGTCCTGAAAGGCCCTCCACACTTCGCCCCTACTGCGCATGCGCAGTGTCAAGGACATTCCGAAATTGGCGCCATTTATCATTCTAAGTTTGGCCCTTCATCAGTTAACATCTGACTGATCTTTGTGCTTTTAAATCTCAGTTTAAATGATGCCAGACACATAAATATTAGTGAAATGGTGATTCTAAGGAGGATAGAGAAGGAGGAGAGGAAAAGAATGTGTGACAGAATATTATCAGGGCTGTAACTTAAAATTTTTTAATGAAATTATGTTAAGTTACCTATTTTCAAGGCAGCAGCCATTTTGTTGTCATTCTGATTATTTAGTTACACTGTTTTTTCAAGTGTTTTCCTCTCTCCCTGTCCTTTAAGTTCCCCCTTGCTATTCTCCCATGCTTTTGGCATAGTTTCTGTAATTATTATTACTAAAATTTCTTGGGAGTTTTAGCTGAATAACAGAATGAATTCTGTTCTTTCCCCATGTTTACGTCTTCACCTACGGGTGGTTAGGCGTTGTGTTCTGCATCTACCATCTGATGTTCTGCAGTTTCTTCCCTGGAAGTCTCTGTTTTGCATCAGATAGTGTATTTTTGGTAACTGATTTCGGGCCTGGGTGCCTGGAGTCTTATTTTAGTATTTTTACACTCATTGTTTACATTTACAACAGCCCTCTGTGTGAGGGGGGATTTCTAAAAAATAATATCTTTATGTTATTTTAATCATAACTAGATACATTATTATTGTTCGTAAGTGTTGAATAAATTGTTTAAAATATTTTTTAAATTTTTGTCCACACTTAGGCTTGGGATCCATTGGGGCTCAACGTTACTTTTCAGAAACTTGGGCTGTTCTGAAAAAATATTTTTTCAAAATATTTTGATTTCAATTATTTTTTCTATATTAATGGATCATATTATTATTATGTATTTTGATTGCCAGGGGTTAGTGCGAGTACCAGGACTTGTTTTCTTTTCACATTGAAAGGATATTGATCAATTGTTTTAAGAGGAAGTCTTCCTCTGACTTTATTATCATTCTATATGTGGTCAGTGTACTCGCATTAACTCCTGTTCTGTATCGTATGATTTCGATGACAATATGGGAAGCGTATGTCACGGTATGTTGTTGGGGATTTGGACACTCCGGTCCTTTCCCCGCAGGGTCACTCTACTTTATCAATTTCTATTTCAGACGATCAAGATTAGGGTGATGTATCTGTGATGTCTTCCAACAGTGTGCCTCCGTCGTCACAATTAATGAAGGGCTAGCGGAAAAGTGCTCATGTAATACGCCAATTGCCTAAGAGGACCCTAGTAGGTTCGACGGCCTTTGACGTCCGCTAGCTCGCCCGGTGTAGCGTCCATTCACCGAATGGTTCGGCAGCCGGGTTTGTCCGTTGCGGTCTAGAAGGAATTTTGGGGTGATGCGAGCACTATAAAATTAACTTAATGCACACCCAGTGACGGCGGATCGGAGGGAGAACGGAGGAAGCCTTTTAGTCCGGTTCATAGCTCGTTCCGGTCCATCCGGACGGCAAGCGAGAGAGGCCCCTCTCTCGTTCAACAACATCTGGCCCCAGATGTTGTGGTACAAAATGTGTCGCTAGCGGAGCATACGTCCGTCGCTCGGGACGCTCCGTTGTATAGGCAGTCCGCTGAGACTGCTAAGGCTTCCTCTTCTCGTCAGCGCACACGACCGCACCTTGGCTGCGTGACCGCCGATATATTACCAGCTTCGCCGATCAAGGATTCTTCGGCGACCAGGTCACACCATCCGGCAGCCAGGGATTCGAGACCGATGGACTCCGGACGTTCGCATAGGAAAAGTATGCGGGAGCCATCTGATGCGGAGCTGCTCTCGGCGAAGCAGCGATAGACTGCGCCTCCGCAGGTCTCGACGCCGGACATTCTTGTGCACATAGCACAGCTTATCGCAGCATCCCAGCAGCCGACAGAAACGGTGTCGGATCGAGAATTATCCGACAGCGCTGGGTCGGTAGCCGGGGACTCAAGGCCTGCAGACTCCGGACGTTCGCATAGGAAGTGTGCGGGAGTCAACGTACACGGAGCTTCCGGCGGCAATGCATCGTAAGTCCGCTACTGCACAGGCCTCGGGAACGGACGTGCTTTCCTTAATAGCACAGTTTATCGCAGCATCCCAGCATCAACTGAATCTGTTGCATATATTTTATCCGACGATGCTGGGTCGGGACGCTCCGCGGAAGCGGGTACGGACGTCCGAAAGTTTCATCCGGTCCGACGGGATACCGAAAGGGATTCGGAGGATTTCAAGCTTTCCCTTTCGGAACAACATATGCTGCGATGCCGGATAAGAAACTGATAGCGTCGGTGGACTTAGAAATTTTTGGTTCGGTTCAGGGACATCGTCCCTCAGTTCCGACATAGTCCAATAATGTCACACAAACTTTCGAATTATTGAACGACGCTATATATATTATTATTTTATGCTTGCTATCCAAGCATTTCTGGTTTCTTGTTCGAAGAGTTATGGAGATGTCTTTCAAAAGTGTGCCTCTGTCGTCATAGTTAATGAAGAGTTAGCGGCAATAAGTGCTCATGGAATATGTCTATCGCTTACGGAGTGACATTCGCTAGCTCACCCGGTGTAGCGTACATTCATCGAATGGTTCGGCTGCCGGGTTCGTCCGTTGCGGTCTAGGAAGGAGATTTGGGTGATGCGAGCACTTTAATTACTTTAGTACTCACCCAGTGACGGCAGATTGAGGACAGATCGGAGGAAGCCTGTTAGTCCGGTTCCTGGCTTGTCCAGGTCCGTCCGGGCTGTGAGCGAGAGAGGTTCCTCTCTCGCCCAACAACATAGGGGACCGCATGTTGTGGTTCAGATATTTTACATTCGGAGCATATGTCCGTTGGTCGGGACGCTCCGTTATATTGACAGTCCGAGAGACTGTCTTTAATGCTTCCTCATCCTCACAGCAGGGCACACGACCGCACATTGGCTACGTGACCTCGAGTATCCGATCAGTTTCGGCATTCAGTGATTCCACGGCGAATAGGTCGCGCCATCCGGTAGCCAAGGGACACGAGGCCTATACACTCCGTTCGCTCGCATATTGGAAGTATGCACGGGGTAACGATCACGGAGCTTCCAGCGGCAATGCATCGTAAGACCGCTTCTCCTCAGGCCTCAGTGACGGACGTGCTATCCGAGTTAGCACAGTTGTTTCGCAGCATCCCAGCAATTGACAGTTTCTCGATCGAATCAGGAATTATCCGACGGCGCTGGGTCGGTGCGGTCCGCGGTTGCATCAGCTACGGACGACCGAACGCTTTATAGGGTCCGACAGGATGGCGAAAGGGATTCGAAAGATTTTGAATTTTCCCTTTAGTAGTATTGGAAGATGCCTTTCATATCTTCTGGCATTTCTTCCAGTGATTATTATTTCGGACTTCATTGCTGCGATCTTGGATAAGAGACTTATAGCGTCATTGGACTCGGATTTTTCGATCGGTACAGGGACATTGTCCCTGACTTACCGACGCAGTCCAATATTGTCATTACAACATGTGTTTTATTTTTCGACGCTATATATATATATATATACAAGCCTGCTACTAAGCATGATAGTTTAGTTTCTTGTCCGCGTTGCTCATTTCTGCCATTTTATCATTTTTACAAATAGTTTATTTTGGCAGAGCAGGGCATACCGAGAGTTCATATGCGTCTAGACGGTGTGATTAAAGACTGCATATATTCTTTTTCGCCGTTTATGTCTTTTCCAATTTCAATGTTGGGAACGACATTATGTATAGTAGACTTAACTTAGACGCTTTATTATACGTAATCCGCCTTACTGAGGCGTTATCATTACGTCTTCAAGAAAAGATTTACGGGATATTATTCTCAATGTAATTTCTTTTGAGGGCAGTAGTTTGTTCACGTATAACTCCGCCCTTCAGTGGCTGATTGGAGTTGGTTAGACGTGACGCAGCCCTAGCTACATCCACACGCGTGGATAGTAAGGTTAAGAACTCTCTCAGAGTCGCTTCGTTCTCGGAGGAGCTTCTCTTCGACGGCAACTTTCCGGCAATCCATGAATTGCTCGATTTATACGTTCTCTTGTCTATCTAGTGTTACAAGAGATTCAGACTGGGGCAAACATTCGGTGGTTGACTCAGAGAGTGCCGCCGCAGTTGCCGGAACAGAGTGTGGCTGTTATGACGGTTGCCAGTCAACAGATTGGGATATATACTGATCCCTACGGATTCGAAGTGCCAGGGTCTTTGGGTTCCGCAGTCTTTTAGCTATCAGTTTAACTTCCGCGGAATAATGTTTTTTAGGCTTGCTTTATGTCATTGCATGAACATTATTCAGAAACACATGCCCAAATTCCTGTCCTTTAATTCGACAGTAGTGGCGTATCTCCGGAACCAGGGAGGCACTCTTTCGTTTCCGTTATTCAATTTAATGGAAAGAATCCGTCTGTTGGTTATAGTACACCAAGTTCAGTTTTGGTCCGTCATATTCCGGGTCGTCTGATTGTTTTATCGGACTCCCGTTCTCTTACGGGTCGCTTGTTGCTGTCAGAATGGACTCTCAACAAACAAGTATTCAATCAGATTTGCTATCTATGGGAGCGCCCAATGATGATTTATTTATGACACAGCTTGCTAATCAATTGCAGACGTATGTGTTGGCTTGTCCAGATATCTGAGCTAATAGTGTTAACGCTCTATTGATCTATAGGACGGAATGATAGGATACGCGTATCCTCCGGCGCTGTTGTTTTAGCAGGTATTGCTAAGATAAACAACCACAATACATTTCTGTTGATAGCATCTCTATCTTCACAGAGATCATGAGTAATTTACTCTCTTGTCTACTGTGGGTCTTAACGTGAAATCTTCCTCTATGTGAGGATCTTTTTTCACTGGGTAAATCGTGTCATCTTTATCACAACCAGCAAGGTCGCAACCTTCATGTATTCCGTTGTGTGGTCCGTATTGCATTGTAAGCACTGTACTGGACGAGCTTTGGACGCGATTTCTTACTATAGGAGATCCTCTTCTTCGCTATTCTATGCGACTAAAGTGGAGGCTCTTCCGTCGTGGTGTAGGGATCATTATGTTCATATTGTTGATCCCTCCATACTACTCATTGCTATTTTTTAGTATACTTGTTTCACAAGATCTACTGCAGCCTGTTATTATTTAGGTTATAGGTTTATGTTACCTCATACCTATGCACTCTACGATAGTTTACAATTGAGTCTTTTGTCTCTTTATCTAAGTCAGTTAGTAACTTTTTGATAAATAGACTTAGAATCTTTAGATTAAATTCCTATACGGATTTTAACTTCGGTTCTTATTTAGCTAAATAATCATTTGAGCCTCTGGAAACAGTAGTTTTCAAATTCTGACCTTTTAGACAGTAATTCTGTTGGTTTCTCTTTTACTGTAGAGTCAGTGAGTTTCATGCACTATCGATGGATGATTTTCACTTTCATAGTTTCGGAATCAATACTTCCGTTACTATTTAGGTTGGATTGTTGCATAAGAGTTAGGCTCCTATTATCCGGAACCTATTATTTTAAGGTCCTTCCGTCTTCGTATGGGCATAGGCCTTTACTCTTTCCGGGTACAGTTTATGTATTTATAAACAGATATCTGTTTATTACAAGGGCGTAAGCTTCTTCTGTCTTTGATGTCTAGTAGAAGAACGTTACGCTCCATTTTATTGTTAATGGATTCTATTAACTATCGGTACTGCTTATGGTATATCATTGACTTAGCAGTTGTGCTTAAGATTTCGGCTCATGAAGTAAGAGTTCTTCTACTTCTTGGGCTTACATTAATAGTGTCGCTATTATAGATTTTTGAAGGCCGCTCATTGCGCTCAGCCATCCACATTCATGAATTTTATCTTAGAAATATCGAGTCAATTTCTTGAGACCTCTTTTGTTAGGTCTATTATCTACTGCTCAGAATGTCATTCACTTAACAGTTGCTACTATAGCTAGGTAGGCTGTCTGTTTCGGCAGTGTCTCCGTTCGGCTGCCCTCTTCGCTCTGGGCTATTTGACCCAGGGCAAGAAAAAGGGGGGGGGGGGGAGGGTGTTCCCTTGGGTCACCTGTTTTACTATGAAAACAAGGGGATACCTCCTCCGGAGTTAGTAATTCTGAGCTGTTATTGGGATGGTTGTTTAGTGAGAAGTTTAAGTTTATAAAATTTATTCAAGTCTTAGTTTTTAAAGTATAGCTTTTGAATATTGCATATGTCAACGGACATGATTATGCAATTCTCAGACACTTTTAGGAGTATAAGAGTCTCTATTCTCTAGACTTACTTTATTATTGGCTTACTTTAAAAATTATTAGTATAAGGATTATATTGGATATTAATAGAGTACATGGATGTATGAAGCTCAATTTTGGAAGGTGTTGTATCTTTCTAATTTATCATAAATAAGAAAGATACATGTAAGGCCTATTACTTCTTTTCCCTACAGGGGATGACTCTATTTTATTTTATTGAGCGTATTCCATTTTGCTCTATGTCCTTGGCCCTCCAGCCTTTTTACTATTCAGCTATGTCTGGGTCATTGGTACAGTATAAAAATGTTAAAAAATTTATAGTAATTTATATATTTTTTATACTTACCAATGACCCAGACGGGGATGGCCCTCCCAGGAGTTGGGAACTCTTGCCTCCCCGCTGAGTACATAGCGCTTACCAGGCACTGGTTATTAGAATGATAAATGGCGCCAATTTCGGAACGTCCTTGACACTGCGCATGCGCAGTAGAGGCGAAGTGTGGAGGGCCTTTCAGGACCTGTTTTCTTTAGTTTTAGATGCAAATTTTGGGGATTGGGGGGCAAAATTTGTGTTTGGCCCTATATTTTAAGAGTTAGCACCAGCTATGTCTGGGTCATTGGTAAGTATAAAAAATATATAAATTACTATAAATTTTTTAACTTACCATACCTTCAGTACAAATTTGATCTGTTAATTGCATATGGGTTGTAGAGTAAACTCCTGTTAATTGTATATAAACTTTTGTAATATGTCGAAAAAATTTCTGTGACATGCACCAAATTCTCCTTATTTATCAACTTTTTTGGCCCCACTACATCCAGTACAGGTATTTATTCTATTATATCTTGTTTGACAGAGCTCTATGAGCTCTGTCAAACAAGATATAATAGGATAAATGCTCAGTTCACAAGAACACAGGAAACTGACCAAATCCCTGTTTATTGTATACTCCTGTTAATTGAATAATTTTCACTGGCAAAATGGATATTCAATTAAGAGGATTCTACTGTATAATATAATAAATAATTAAAATAATAAATTTTGATATCCTGTGCGTTCAGTAAAGGGTTAACTGAAGTATAAGTGGTTTTAAATGGGGCCCAAATGTGAGAAAGACAAGACAAGTCCTTCGGAAATACCAAGTCTGGTAAATGAGATAAAAACTGGAAGATAAGGTACTTGTGTATTCTCTTCCAGTACCACCGCTTTGCCTCATTCTAAAAGACAAATGGGAAATAATAAAACAGTTTGTGTCAGAATTCTGGGAGATTAGGAGGGACAGTGGAGAGGAGGGACTTGCTGGCTTCCGGGGTTAATGCAGGCTTCCTCATTAGAGGAATGTGGTAAATCAGTGGAAAGCAAAATAATTATTATTATTATTACTTTATTGTTCATTTACAACTGAGAATTCACAGAGTTATATAATTGATTGAAGCTTGAATTCTGTTTTGAGCTTTTTCTTAGCAGAATGAGAACTGTGTTTTTAAGACCATGAGAGGGAAATTCCTGCAGTGGTTTGGGTGGATGGGTGTGTTGGTGTGAGGTAGGGGGCACCTGTTATAATTCAGTAAACGAAATAACTTGTATACTTGTGAATTTTTATATGTGTTTTTGTATTTTTCAGCCGCTCACATAGGAGTTGGTATTAGTGGTCAGGAGGGGTTGCAAGCGGTGCTTGCCAGTGACTATGCAATTGCTCAGTTCAAATATCTTGAAAGACTCTTACTTGTACATGGACGATGGTCCTATCTTAGAATGTGCAAATTTCTAAAGTATTTCTTCTACAAAAACATTGCATTCACATTGTGCCATTTCTGGTTTGCATTTTTCTGTGGATTTTCTGCTCAGGTAAGATAACACTTAGAGTCAACAATACACACTGCTCAATGTTCAAAAATATTAAATTATAGCTGCTTGAAATTTAACCCTTTACCAAATGGCCATATCTTACTAACACAATGCACATAAGTCACTATTCAGATAATATTATTTTCAAATTTTTTTTTGTCTAAAAGGCATAACTTATGACACTCACTGGAACATTGAGGGTCAAAGTCTATGTTTTTGAGGGGAAAATTAAAATTTTAGTGCTTCAAGAAATTTTTTTTATGAAAGTTATTCTTGGTTAACTAGCATTCCCTTTTTCAGGGTCTGTCAGTGACCGAGGTGTGTGCATAGTTTAGTATAGTTTTGCTAGGCAGTCAGTGCTAAAGCAAACTCTCTCCATGTGGATTTGAAACCCTGCTATGCCATTTGCAATATAACCAGTGTCCTTTCTTGATTCTATGCACTCGGAAAATTTGAAAAAGAGACTTTCCCACTGATTTCCATGAATTGTAGAATGTAGAATTAAGTGTTGCAATCTTCTGATATTGGCATTTATGTCTTACATTTCATAAAACATTCAGCCATTGAAATATACTTTCCTAAATTTGGGGAAAACTGGGGGTGATCCAAACTTATGCAGTATATTTTCATTTGATATAAAAACTATGTAACCTTTTAGGCCTTTACCCAACGCAGACAATATCAAAATTTATTATTTTAAATATCATTTTTAGCTCAACTTTGGCGAAGCCAAATTTGAGCTTATGCCATGGCCAGTCGTCCGTCTGTCCATCTGTCCATCAGCACTCCAATACGGCTCTGGCTAGAGGCCGTATTTATGAACCGATCTTTATGAAAATTCTTGGGTACCTTTGGTATCACTGTGGGATGAGAACAAGTGTTTTGGGGTCCGTTCCAAAATTCAAGATGGACGATGGCAGCCATTTTGTACAAAATTAGGTGCAATCAAGATTTTTGCACAGAACTTCCATATGAAAGTGCTGATTTGAATAATTTTTTGTGTGAATGTTTAGTACCATGGGATACATCACATATAATACAGGTTTTTTCTCGTGCAGAAATTATGCAAATTAGATGAACTTTGATTTTTTCAGTGCTACTTACACACAGTAAGTACACATGTCAATACGGCTTAGGCTAGAGTCTGTATTTATGAACCGATCTTCACGAAACGTCTTGGGAACCTTTGTTATCACCTTGGGAAGAGAACGAGTGTTTCTGGGTGCGGTCTAAAATTCAAGATGGCTGCCAGTGGCCATTTTGTACCGAAATTAGGTCTAATCAGTTTTTTGTACACAACTTCTATATGGCTCAGGCTAGAGGCTGTATTTATGAACCGATCTTTACGAAACTTCTTGGGTACCTTTGTTATCACTGTGGGATGAGACCAAGTGTTTTTGGGTGTGTTCCAAAATTCAAGATGGCCACCAGCAGCCATTTTGTACTAAAATTAGTGCAATCAGTCTTTTGTTCAGAACTTCTGTATAGAAGTTCTGATTTGAATAATTTTTTGTGTGAATGTTTAGTAACATGGAATACATCACATATAATACAGGTTTTTTTCTCGTGCAGAAATTATGCAAATTAGATGAACTTTGATTTATTCAGTGCTACTTATACACTGTAAGTGCACATGTCAATACGGCTCGGGCTAGAGGCTGTATTTATGAACCGATCTTCACAAAACTTCTTGGGTACCTTTGTTATTACCTTGGGACGAGAACGAGTGTTTCTGGCTGTGATCTAAAATTCAAGATGGCTGCCAGTGGCCATTTTGTACCGAAATTAGGTCCAATCAGTTTTTTGTCACAACTTCTATACAGCTCGTATTTATGAACTGATCTTCACGAAACTTCTTGGGTCCCTTTGTTTTCACCTTGGGACAGGAACGAGTGTGTTTTGGGGTGCCTTTGTTATCACTGTGCTATGAGAACAAATATTTTGGGGTTCAGTCAGACCCACTCTGGGACTCAAAGATTTCTTTTCTAGTTTAGCATCTGACTGTCACCCACCTTTACAATACTTTACCTATACATTTGTTACAGGCTAGGGTCAGTATTTATGTACAGACCGTTACAATACTTTATATGTACCTTTGTTATCAGGTCATTACCTAGATGTTTGTCATTGCTGTGTCATATACTATACATGTACATGTCTTAACAAGTTGAGCTACAGTGTCATTGACACTTTCATTTCAATTTTTTCAAAAAATTTCAACAAAACCATATCGTGACCCTCGTTGGAACGAGCTTGACGAGCTCTCGTTCCAATGAGGGGTCACATGATATGGTTTTGTTGAAATTTTTTGAAAAGTTAAAAAATTTATAGTAATTTATATATTTTTTATACTTACCAATGACCCAGACTTAGCTGGTGCTAACTCTAACAAAACCAGGGCCAAACACAAATTTTGCCCCCCAATCCCCAAAATTTGCATCCAAAACAAAAAGAAATCATGTCCTAAAGGACCTCCATACTACGCCTCTACTGCGCATGCGCAGTGACGCAGACGTCCCGAAATTGGTGCCAATTATCATTCTTACTGGCAGTGCCTGGTCAGCGCTATGTACTCAGCGGGGAGGCAAGAGTTCCCAACTCCAGGGAGGGCCATCCCCGTCTGGGTCATTGGTAAGTATAAAAAATATATAAAGTACTATAAATTTTTTAACATTTTTATACTGTACCAATGACCCAGACTTAGCTGAATAGTAAACAGGCTGGAGGGCCTAGGACATAGAGGAAAATCCAATAAGCTCAACTATATAGTAAAGAGGTAACCCCTTAAGGAGAAAAGGAGTATTAGGCTTTACATGTATCTTTCTTATTTAATATTAAATTAGAAAGATACACTACCCTTAATAATTGAGCACAATAACATTCATGTTCTCTATTAACATCCAGTATATCCCTTATACTAATTATTTTTAAAGCAAGCCAATAAATAAAGTAGTCCAGAGAATTGAGACTCTTTATAGTCATTTAAAAGTGTCCGAGTATTGTATATTAAAGCCCGTTTGACACTTGACATATACAAATGCTTCACACCGAGCTACACTTTAAAAATAAGACATGAATGAATTTTAACATTAATATTACACTTTAAAACCATCCCGGAAGCGACTCAGAAATACTGACTTGGAGGAGGCATTCCCTTGCTTTTCACTATAAAGCAGGTGACCTAAGGGAACACCCGCCCCCCCTCCCCCCCCCCCCCCCCCCCCCCTTCCCCTTGCCCTGGGTCAAATAGCCCAGAGCGAAGAGGGCAGCCGGACGGAGTCACTGCCGGAACAGAAAGCCTGCATAACTATAGTTGCAATTGTTTAGTGGACGACATTCTGAGCAACAGATAACGGACCTAAACAATGCAGGTCTCCAGAAATGGACTCAATATTTCTGAGATAAAAATTCGTAAATGTGGATGGCTGAGACCAATAAGCAGCCTTCATTAAATCTGTAATAGCAACACTATTAGCATAAGCCCAGGAAGTAGAAAGAGCTCTTACTTCATGAGCAGAAATCTTAAGCACAGACTGCTGAGAAGAAGATAAATCTTCATAAGCAGTACGGATAGTTAATTGAATCCATCTAGCAATAGAATGGACCGAAATGTCCTTTCTATTAGGCATCAAAGACAGAAAGAAACGTTTCCGTCCCTTTCTGATAAACTGAGATCTCTGTTTATAGATACGTAATGCTCTAACAGGACAGAGTAAAGGCCTATGCCCGTCTGAAGACGGAGGAGCCTTAATAACAATAGGTTCCGGATATTTATTAGGAGCCTGATTCTTAGCTAAAAAAACCCACATTAGTAGTGAAGGTGATAGTGTTCCCAACACTACGATAGTGAGAATCATCCACCGACAGTGCATGAAGCTCACTGACTCTTCTAGCAGAAGAGAAAGCTAAGAGAAAAGCTGTCTTATAAGATAAGAATTTGAAATCTACTGTCCCAAGAGGTTCAAATGGCTTTTCCTTCAATTTAAGAAGAACCCAAGCTAAATTCCACTTAGGAATTAATCTAAGAGTTCTGGGTCTATTTATCGAAAAGTTTCTAACCAACTTAGATAAAGAGACATTAGATCCAATTTGTAAACTATCATGATGTGCATAGGTATCAGATAACATAGATCTATAACCCTTTATAGTAACAGGCTGCAGTTTGATTTCGTCAAACAAGTATACTAGAAAGTTTGCAATGTCTGGTATAGAGGGATCGAATATATCTACAGAATGATCCCTACACCAACGACGAAAAACCTTCCACTTAGCCGCATAGTTTAGCGAAGAGGAGGTCCTCCTACAGTTAGAAATCGCGTCCACTGCTCGTCCTGTAAAGTGTTTGCCATGCAAGAAGGACCGCACAACGGAAAAACGTTAAGGTTGAGACCTTGCGGGTTGTGATGGAGTTGGCGCGATTTCCCCTGCGAAAGAAGATCCTCCCGTGGAGGAAGCTTTCGCGGTAGGTCCCACAACAGACACCTGAGTAGATTTATCCACGGTCTCTGTGGCGACAGAGATGCTACCAACAGAATCTTGCATTGAGATTGTTTTATCTTTAGCAATACTTGTTGAATTAACGGCGCTGGAGGATACGCATATCCTATCATTCCGTCCCAAGGGATCGACAGAGCGTCTACTGCAAATGCTCTTGGATCCGGACACGGAGACACATACGTCTGCAACTGATTGTTGAGATGTGTCGCAAATAAGTCTATCATTGGCCGTTCCCATTGGTAGCAAATCTGATTGAATACTTGTTTGTTGAGAGTCCACTCCGACGGCAACAAGCGACCCTTTCGTGAAAGGGAGTCTGCTAGCACATTCAGACGACCCGGTATGTGACGGACTGAAAGAAGAACGTGATGTTCTAGCGCAAACAGAAGGATTCTTTCCGTTAGATTGAACAACGGAACTGAATGAGTGCCTCCCTGATTCCGTATATATGCCACTACTGTCGTATTGTCGGATAGGATTTGGACTTGAGCATTGTGAATAATGTCCATCCAGTGACGTAACGCAAGCCAAATTGACATCATTTCCTTGATGTTTATGTGCTTGCACAGGAATTGCAGATCCCAAAGACCCTGGCATCTCGAATCCGTTGGGATTAATGATGCACCCCAACCTGTTTGAGTGGCATCCGTCATAATGGTAAAACTCGGATCCGGCAACTGCAGCGGAACTCCCTGAGTTAACCACTGAATGTTTGCCCAAGTCTGAATCTCTTGTTTCACTTGATCTGACAAGAGAACGTCTACATCGAGCGAATGAATTTTCACACTCCAATTCTGAGTCAAGAAAATTTGAAGAGGACGTGTGCATAACCGCCCCATCGGAATGAGATCCGCGGCGGCTCCGCACAGACCTATCAATCTCATAAATTCTCTCGCCGTGAATTTGTCTGCGTGCAGACAATAGTGAGCATAACAACTGACTAATTTCGCTCTGGTTAACGGCAGACGAACGAGATTGTTGTGCGTCTCGAAGCTCATTCCCAGATGAGTGAATGACTTGGACGGCACCAGATCCGACTTCTCCTCGTTTACTATAAAACCGAGACGTCGGAGCAATAGAAGAAGATTCTGAACATCGTTCTGAAGCGTTAACTCGTTGCCGTACCTCTGAAGAATGTCGTCCAGGTAGGCCGACGTTACCGCAGACGAATGAGCTCGGAAATAGATCATTACCGAGTTCATTACCCGAGTGAAAGCCCAGGGTGCTAGATTCAATCCGAAGCACATCGCCCGGAATTGATACACCACTCCTAGGACTGCGAAGCGTAGGTACTTCCGGAATGTCGGATGTACCATGGCGTGAAAGTACGCATCTTTGAGATCTATGCTCGTTGCATAATCGTTCACCCGAATACTCGCTCTGACCGATCGAATCGTCTCCATATAAAACTTCGGAGTGACGATCAGCTTGTTTATCCAGCTCAAATCTATGACTGGACGGAATGAGCCGTCTGGTTTCGGAACCAGAAACAGATGGCTGTAGAATCCCGGAGATTCCTGGTTTTCTACGACCTCTACCGCGTTCTACATTAAAAGAGACTGCACCTCTGATAACAGAGCGTCTCTTTTCTGCGGATTTGACGGAAGATGAGTCCACTTTGGACTTCGAGTTAATGGAGGCTTTCGTTTGAAGGATATCTTTAGGCCTTCCGAAGTCACTCCTCTCACCCAAGGGTCGTCCGTAATCGACGCCCATTCTTGTGAAAAGCTCGACAACCTTCCGCCAACCGGTACGCGATAGAGGTTTAAGCCATCACCTCCTGGACCTGCGAGGCCTGCGGTAGGAGAAACCTCGTCCTCCACGGCCCGCACCTCGCCCCGTCGACCTCGGGGCATCCAACCGATTGTCCTGGCCTGAAGGACGTCCCGAACGAGAGTCGCTACCCTGACGGTCTCTCGAATAAGACCAAGAGGACGCACCGGAACCTCTATAGGAACCTCTCTTGGGCGCATTAGACCCAGAAGTGCCTGTCTTATTCGTGTCTGCTGTATCCGACTTCTTAGGAGTAGATTTGAACAACAGAGAATCCTTAGCTTTCTTTGTAATTTTATCATAAATAGCAGAAAGCTTGCCGTCAAAGAGAAGTTCTCCTGAGACCGAAGCGACTCTAAGAGAGTTCTTCACCTTAGTATCCACTAGTGTGGATGTAGCTAGGGCTGCGTCACGTCTAACCAACTCCAGATTTGCCACTGAAAGGGCGGAGTTACACGTGGAATAAGCTACTGCCCTTGAAATAAGTCTTGAAGAGGATTGTATATCCTGAAACTCTTTCCCCTGAAGGCGCAGTGATAACGCCTTAGTAAGGTGATCTGCGTAAGATAAGGCATCTAAATTGGCTCTGTTAGACGCAATAGCTGTTTCCAACACCGCGGTTGGAATAGAAGCCGACGACGGTAATGATAGCTCTAAGTCTTCCGCCTCCTCGTCCATACGCAGAGGAACTCTCGGTATACCCTGTCCTGCCGTATCGAATTTATTCCTTGCATTAATGAAAGGCAGGTTGAGAGTATTAGCGGACAAGAAACCTGCTTTCCCCGTCCTGGAAGCAAGTTTAAATATAGCGTCGTTCAATAATTCAAATGTTCTTGCAACATTATTGGACTGCGACGGAAACTCGGGAGCGATGTCCCTGAACCGCTCAAAAAATTCAGAGTCCAATGACGCTATAATTCTCTTGTCCGGAAGCGCAGCAGTCTGGCCCAACGGAACAACTTGAGGGAGAAAGTGCCGGATGAAGTCCACGGCAGCTTTATGTTGTTCCGAAAGGGATAGCGCCAAGTCATCCGTATCCCTTTCACCATCCGGTCGGACCTCATGATGTTCCCGGTCGTCCGCCCCCGATGCTTCGGCGGAGCGTACCGACCCAGCGCCGTCGGATAATTCTCGATCCGACACCGTTTCTGTCGGCTGCTGGGATGCTGCGATAAGCTGTGCTATCTGCACAAGAATGTCCGGCGTCGAGACCTGCGGAGGCGCAGTCTTTCGCTGCTTCGCCGAGGGCAGCTCCGCATCAGATGGCTCCCGCATACTTTTCCTATGCGAACGTCCGGAGTCCATCGGTCTCGAATCCCTGGCTGCCGGATGGTGTGACCTGGTCGCCGAAGAATCCTTGATTGGCGAAGCTGGTAATATATCGGCGGTCACACAGCCAAGGTGCGGTCATGTGCGCTGACGAGAAGAGGAAGCCTTAACAGTCTCCGCGGACTGCTTATACAACGGAGCGTCCCGAGCGATGGACGTATGCTCCGCTAAAGACACATTTTGTACCACAACATCTGGTCCCAGATGTTGTTGTACGAGAGAGGGGCCTCTCTCGCTCGCGGCCCGGCTGGACCTGGATGAGCTAGGAACCGGACTCAAAGGCTTCCTCCATTCTCGCTCACTATCCGCCGTCACTGGGTGTGCATCTATTATGTTTATAGTGCTCGCATCACCCAAAATTTCCTCCTGGACCGCATCGGCTGCCGAACCATTCGGTGAATGGACGCTACACCGGGCGAGCTAGCGGACGACATTTGTCTAATCTCCATGAGCACTTTTGCCGCTAGCTCTGAATTCATTTGTGACGACGGACGCACACTTGTAGAAGATAACATGGAAACATCACCCTGTTCTGGTTCCTCTGAAATAGAAACTGAGAGAGTAGAGTGACCTTGCGGAGAAAGAGCCGGCATAGCCCTTTCTCCAGAAACAACATATCGTGACACACGTTTCCAATGTTTCTCATCCCAATATTCACATATAGGACAGGGATTAATGCGAGAACACTGACTACAATTAATACAATGATCATGAAAGTCAGAGGAAGATTTCTTCCTATTACAATTTGAACAATGTCCCTTCATTGTGAAAGAACAACAATAAGTCCTAGTTACTCGCAAAAACCCCTGACACAAAGATACATAATAACATGATCCATTAATAAATGAAAAAACAATTGCAAATCAAAATAATTTTGAAAAAATATTTTTTCAGCGAAGCCCAAGTTGCTGAAAAGTAACGTTGAGCCCCGATGGATCCGATGGCAAAGTGTGGTCAAAAATTTTAAATTTATATTAAATAATTAATGAGACACTTACGGATAATATAAATGTATCTTATAGTGAGATAAACTACAGCAAAGGCAAACAGCCCCCCTCAAAAAAGGCTGTTGCCAATGTAAACAAACAGTGTAAAAACACCAGAAAACATGACTCCAGGCACTGAAAAAACTGGCCCGGAATCAGTCATCAAATTACACTCTATCTGATGCAAAACAGCGACTCCCAGGGGAGAATCTGCAGAACATCAGATGGAAGATGCAGAACACAAACGTTATACACCCATGGGTGAAAACGTAACTATGGGGAAAATAACAGAAAACATTCTGTAACCAAGCAACTCTCCCAGGAAATTTTAGAAATGAAATTTCTCAAAAATATGCCAAAAGCATGGGAGAATTGCAAGGGGGGACTTTAGAAGGCTAGGGGAGAGGAAACACTGAATAAGCAGTGCAACATTTAGCAAGAATGACAACAAGAGGCCCATGCCTCGAAAATAGGCAACTTAACATAATTTCATCAAAAAATTTTAAGTACAGCCCTGATTATTTTTTGTCACTTCTTTTTCCTCTCCTCCTTCTATCCTCCTTAGAATCACATTTTCTCCAAAAATTACGTGTCTGGCATCCTTTAAACTGAGATTTACAAGCACAAAGATCAGTGAGATGTTGACTGATGAAGGGCCAAACAGAGAATGATAATTGGCGCCAATTTCGGGACGTCTGCGTCACTGCGTATGCGCAGTAGAGGTGTAGTATGGAGGTCCTTTAGGACATGATTTCTTTTTGTTTTGGATGCAAATTTTGGGGATTGGGGGGCAAAATTTGTGTTTGGCCCTGGTTTTGTTAGAGTTAGCACCAGCTAAGTCTGGGTCATTGGTACAGTATAAAAATATAATATTTTTTCAACTATGGAATTTGCATATTACGCGGGCGGATGCGGGCGATTCATTGGGTAAAGGGTTAGTCATCATAAAGGTCATATCTGGCCAGTACTGTACTATTAAAAAAAAAAGTAGGGGATATTTGATAAAAGTGAGATAAATGAAGAAATACATTTATATTTTCATCAAAAAGACGGTTGAGGCATTGCACTGTGACATCTGGTGAATGATTTCAGTGATAGTTGAGTGTCTGGCAAGCACATATTCCATGCACTGAGCTGTAGAAGACATGGACGGTCAGTCAGAGAATTTACCAAATTTTGTCCAAGACCTCAATACCTTGTAAATCCTCCTTGGTTCACGAGACAAGCGCAGATCTGACGTGGCATACTCCTCACCAAACGTCCAATATCAACTTGACTGATGTTATTCCATTCTTCCTGCAGTGCAGCGGTGAGTTCCTGGACATTGGTAGGGGGCTGTTGTCGTAGGCACCTGCCAAGCATATCCCAGACGTGCTCGATTGGAGAAAGGTCTGGACTTAGTGCGGGCCAAGGCAGTGTAGTGATGTTCTGCTCCTGGAGGAACTCTGTAGCGACATGGGCCCTATGTGCTCTTGCATTGTCATCTTGGAAAATGAATCGATGGCCGTGCCATTGTGCAAATGGCACCACATGAGCTGCTAACATGTTGTTGTGGTAGTACTGCCCTTTGACACACCCTTGGATGACATGTAATGCTGTTCTGCTTGTCATGGTTATGCCTCCCCACACCATAACCGATCCACCACCAAAACAATCATGCTGCCTAACGGTTACATCATGGTATCGTTCGTTCTGCCGCCACCACACTCTGTTTCGCCTGCTGTGAAAGTCGAGATTGAACCTCGATTCATCGGAAAGCATGACATTGCTCCACCGACGATTGTCCCAGGGCTGTCGTGCTCCACACCAATTACGCCTTGCTGCGATGTGGAATTATTCGAGGTCGCTGAGCGTACAAATTCCAGCTGTGTAGGCGATTTCGGATAGTCTGACCACTGACTCTCACATCTGTCGCTAGGTGCAGCTGCTGTCCAATTTCTTCTGAGGCACTTTGATGGTGATTACGCAATGCAGTGGTTCCGATGAAACGATCCTGGTTAGCAGTTGTCGCCTTTGGACAGCCTGACCAACATCTGTCATCAACATTGCCTGTCAGATGGTAGCGTGACCACAACCTGCTAATCAGTGATTCAGTAACTTTGAGAATTTGAGCCACTGCAGTCTGTCTGTTGCTAGCTTCCAACATGCCAAATGGCACATAAATGTTCGTCACGTGTCAGTATTTGTGGAAAGTTACGTTTCGACCAGAAACTATTGATGAACAAGTTTATACCAAGAAAAGAATGATGAGACCTCCGAAAAAGCCCATCCAGTACAAATGAAAATTTCAAAACGTACCCTACAGACATTAATGCGGTGCTCATGCAAAAAATCTGCACAAAGTTTTTGTGGGCCAGTAACATTCATGATTCACACTAAACTTGGTAACATGTTGATGTGTCCAATCACGAGTATTCCATACCATTTTCTGAAAATATCAACATCAGTTTGGATATCCCCGACTTTTTTTTAATGGTATATATACAGAAATTGCAACTATGTAACCTTTTAGACATCATAAAGGCCATATCTGGCCAGTAATATATACAAAAATCGCAATTCAAATTTCATTATTTTTTCATTATTTGCCTCCAAAACATCACTTCATAGGCTATTAAAAAAAAATCTTGTTCCCTCATCATAGAAAATCTGCCTCAGCATCTTTTTTTTCACCTGGAAATTTCTTCTATGACTCTATTTAGGACAAATATTTAACCAAGTATATCTTGTTTCAAACAAGATATAGTTGGTTAAATTTTCAACTACTTTATGGGAAATTTTTCCTGCTGAAAACATTGGTTTGCTACATAATAGTGTAAATAGTTAAATTTCTGATTCCAACTATTTTTAGAACTGTTTTATGAATAAACAAAAAAAACCCCCCAAAACCCAAAAAACCTCCCTCTCTCATAATAAAATTGAGGAGAAATTGCCTGAGAAACATAGGCTTGTCTTTGGAACAAGTTCATCAAGCTCATTCCAATTAAAAGTCAAGGGCTGTGTCTTTGTGACAAAAAAATGAACATTACTCATGACTGAAGAGAACAATTGTTCTCTTGAGTCACTAGAAATGCTCTTTTTTATCTTCTTCTCATGATTGGTAGAAAGTTAATAAATTCTCAATTTACTGATGTATTTGTCCTAATTTATGACTACATATTTTTTTCTTTTCTTTTTCAGACACTTTTTGATCCATATTTTATCTCTTTCTACAATGTGTTTTATACATCACTTCCCGTCCTAGGCTTAGGTGTCTTTGATCAGGTATGTATATTGAAATGATCATTGTAGCTAATACAGTGGAGCCCACTTAATTGGATATCTCTTAATTGTATATCCCTGTTAATTGAATATAATTTTCAAACACAATACCATTTACCATACCTTCAGTACAAATTTGATCTGTTAATTGCATATGGGTTGTAGAGTAAACTCCTGTTAATTGTATATAAATTTTTGTAATATGTTGAAAAAATTACTGTGACACGCACCAAATTCCCCTTATTTATCAACCTTTTTGGCCTCACTACATCCAATACATACATTTATTCTATTATATCTTGTTTGACAGAGCTCTATGAGCTCTGTCAAACAAGATATAATAGAATAAATGCTCAGTTTACCTCCAGAACACAGGAAATTGACGAAATCCCTGTTAATTGTACACTCCTGTTAATTGAATAATTTTCACTGGCAAAATGGATATTCAATTAAGAGGATTCTACTGTACTATACAGATATTGATAACAGAGACCAGAAATTTGTATTTGTTGGATGCCTAAGTTAGCCTTTCTGATGTAAGCCTGCACAAATGAGAAATAAAAACGACATGAAAAGGGAATACCTTAATTAGTTTCAAGTAATCATTTTGTAGGTACAATCCTGTTAATCAGTATCGACTGTCAGGCATACAAAATCTGATGAAAAATAATTTTTTCTCTGCAGCCGATGAAGAAAATAAAAAATGTCACCATAGCTGTTAAGTGAACAGTCTGGTTTGGTTTTGCTATTATAGCATTACCGCAGTCTGTGGCTCAGTATCATTATGGTGTTATGGTGTCAGACATAGAGGAATGTCCCTTTGATGAATTAATAAACTTCACTTGTGTTAATTTGTATCCTGTCCATGATTTTTAGCTCAACTTTGACGAAGTCAAATTTGAGCTATTGTCATGGCCCATTGTCCGTCTGTCCATCCGTCCATCTGTCCGTCTGTCCATCTGTCCGTACATCAACAATTGGCTATGGCTCGGGCTAGAGGTCGTATTTATGAACTGATCTTTACGAAACTTCTTGTGTACCTTTGTTATGACCCTGGGACGGGAACGAGTGTTTTTAGGTGTGGTCCAAAATTCAAGATGGCTGCCAGTGGCCATTTTGTACCGATGATGCAAAAATCAGTTTTTTGTACAGAACTTCTGTATGAAAGTTCTGATTTGAATAAAGTTTTGTATAAATGTTTAGTACCATGGGATACATCACATATAATACGGGTTTTTTTCTCGTGCGTAAATTATGCAAATTAGACTGACTTTGATTTATTTAGTGTTACTTTCAGAGCTGTAAGTGCCAAGCTGCTATGGCTCGGGCTAGAGGCTGTATTTATGAACCGATCTTTACGAAACTTCTTGGGTACCTTTGTTATGACCGTGGGACGAGAACGAGTGTTTTTGGGTGCGGTTCGAAATTCAAGATGGCTGCCAGCCGCCATTTTGTACCGACGATGCAGAAATCTGTTTTTTGTACAGAACTTCCATATGAAAGCTCTGATTTGAATAATTTTTTGTATGAATGTTTAGTACCATGGGATACATCACATATAATACGGGTTTTTTTCTCGTACGTAAATTGTGCAAATTAGACTAATTTTGATGTTTTTTGGGGTTACTTTCAGCACTGTAAGTGCAAATGCCAATACGGCTCGGGCTAGAGGCTGTATTTATGAACCGATCTTTACGAAACTTCTTGGGTACCTTTGGTATCACCGTGGGACGAGAACGAGTGTTTTTGGGTCCGGTCCGAAATTCAAGATGGCCGATGGCAGCCATTTTGTACAAAATTAGGTGCAATCAGATTTTTGCACAGAACTTCCATATGAAAGCCCTGATTTGAATAATTATTTTGTGTGAATGTTTAGTACCATGGGATGCATCACATATAATACGGGTTTTTTTCTCGTGCAGAAATTATGCAAATTAGATGAACTTTGATTTTTTCAGTGCGACTTACACACAGTAAGTACACATGTCAATACGGCTCAGACTAGAGTCTGTATTTATGAACTGATCTTCACGAAATGTCTTGGGTACCTTTGTTAGCACCTTGGGACGAGAACGAGTGTTTCTGGGTGCGGTCTAAAATTCAAGATGGCTGCCAGTGGCCATTTTGTACCGAAATTAGGTCTAATCAGTTTTTTGTACACATCTTCTATACAGCTCAGACTAGAGGCCATATTTATGAACCAATCTTTACGAAACTTCTTGGGTACCTTTGTTATCACCGTGGGATGAGAGCGAGTGTTTTTGGGTGTGGTCCGAAATTCAAGATGGCCACCAGCAGCCATTTTGTACCAAAATTAGTGCAATCAGTCTTTTGTATAGAACTTCTGTATGAAAGTTCTGATTTGAATATATTTTTGTATGAATGTTTAGTAACATGGAATACATCACATATTGTAAGGGGTTTTTTTTCGTGCAGAAATTATGCAAATTAGATGAACTTTGATTTATTCAATGCTACTTACACAATGTAAGCACACATGTCAATATGGCTCAGGGTAGAGGCTGTATTTATGAACCGATCTTCACAAAACTTCTTGGGTACCTTTGTTATCTCCTTGGGATGAGAATGAGTGTTTCTGGGTACGGTCCAAAGTTCAAGATGGCTGCCAGTGGCCATTTTGTACCGAAATGAGGTCCAATCAGTTTTTTGTCACAAGTTCTATACAGCTCGTATTTATGAACTGATCTTCACAAAACTTCTTGAGTACTTTTGTTTTCACCTTGGGACAGGAACGAGTGTGTTTTGGGGTGCCTTTGTTATCACTGTGCTATGAGAACAAATATTTTGGGGTTCAGTCAGACCCACTCTGGGACTCAAAGATTTTTTCTAGTTCAGCATCTGACTGTCACCCACCTTTACAATACTTTACCTATACATTTGTTGCAGGCAACGGTCAGTATTCATGTACAGACCGTTACAATACTTTATATGTACCTTTGTTATCAGGTCATTACCTAGATGTTTGTCATTGCTGTGTCACATACTATACATGTACATGTCTTTGTCTTGACAAGTTGAGCTACAGTGTCATTGACACTTTCATTTCAATTGCGGGACAATAACAGGCTAGGGTGGCATCCTCTGTGAAGCTAAACTTGGAACTGTGAAGAATTAGTGGTGGCCAAAACAGCTTTTTTCATCCGTAGGAGTGGTCAGAAACGAAAATGTGTCGGGATTCACGTAACCAGCACTGACTGAATACTGTGGGCATCTGAAACTCAATCTCAAAATGAATACCTGAATCTAAAATGGTCCTTCAAAACAGCTGAAGCAAAATGTGTTTTTGCCAAGGCACAGTCATTTTACATTGGCAATGTCTTTGCCAACCCAAATTTTTAGGCTGTAGGTAACTCTTTTTTCTGACTTTGAGCAATGTTGTGTTAGATCAAAGACTGAGACAAGCAATCAAGAATATTAAAGCTTATTATCCGTCAGCTTTAATGTGGGTATATAGGGATCCTTGTGTCCATTCGTGTGTCTGTCCATCCATCCATCAATGCATGTGTTACAAACTTTTTCTTTGCAACTTGTCTCACACTTTTCTTCAGATACTTTTCAAATTTTCTATGATGAATTAACAATGATAAGAACTTGTGCATATCGTTACGTCATGTTGTTGCACCTTATTTTTCAAGAGTTATTGCCCTTTTTAATTTAGATTATTAAACAAGTCTGACTCAAAATTAGTCTCACATTTTCCATTGGATATTTTTGTATATATATATATTTTGTATGATGAATAACCATAAGAACTTGTGCATATTGTTACATTATTTTGCTGCACCTTATTTTTCAAGAGTTATTGGTCTTTTTCACTTGCATTATTGAACAAGTCTAGTATGAGTCTGTATCTTCAACTATTTTCTAACTTCTAATCTAATTGATTTGATATTTTGTATACTGAACAATCAAGATAAGAACATCCATGCATTGTTGTTACCATTTTCAGATTTTTGGACTGGGGGTGTAGCATGTAAGGTGGAGGAGGGAGTATCTTTTTGTGTTTTTCTGAGATGACACTTTCTCTAGTTTGATGAAATTCTTTCATTGAGCTAATAATGATCTGTGATGTTAATTGGTAGAGTGCTGGAAGCCCATATTTGGGCTTTGTTTTGAAGTGCAGGTGCCGCAACTTAAAGGCTTCAAATTCAATGGATGTGCTTCTTATTATCTTTGAAGTGACATTATTTCATCTGTATGGATCACTCTCCCATAAATAGTAACAAGGAAAAGACAATTTTAAAAATTTTGATGACCAAAAATAATTTAGCACTCAACCAGTCAATCACTATTGGAAAACTGGAATCCAGCAAATAAACATATAGTCTATGGACAAATTGCAGGCCTGTACGCTTTAGCAAAAAGTGAAAAATTTAGTAATATCTTTTGTTTGCCTAAGCTCTGTGGGCTATGTCAAATAAGATAAAATGGATTTAGTTCTCATCTTATCACTGGAGTATTTTCATAAAAGAGTTGCTGTCTGACTTTCCTCTGCAGGTATCAGTTGGCCCAGTTTAGGGTTTCCCCCACTTCTCAAGCAAGCTCAGACTTCTGTATCAGATATTGTCACAGGCAATTCTGGAAATAAGCAGACTGGTATCTGCAGAATGAGGTCCCCAGAGGGTGAATTTGCGGTGCAGGGTAGCATCACTAAATTAACCCTCCGTGATGATTGGTCTGAATCAAGGTCTCAGGCCTAAACATAAAGAGGAACCCAGAGGATATATTGGGTTATTCTAGCCCACTTTATGGGATAACATCAGCATATTCACCATCTGGGGACATCCATCTGCAAATGACGGATTGCTTATTTCCAGTCTTGGTCACAGGGAATATACAGTATGTGGAGAGTGCTTTACCACTAAATCACCTGCAGAGTGGACATTCCACCCAGGCAATAATTGCAAATTTGTTGCAAAGCATTACAAGCACAAGCAAGTTTCAGGTTTTACCCAGAGGCCCATTGGCTGAAACACTGCTTGTGTTTTTTGTACACATGAACAGAATTTGAAAGTGATACTTTGGGTGATAACTCCTCTCTCTGGGTGATTTAGTTACAATCTATTCTCCACATAATATATTATTGAATTCCAAGACCACAAACTAGTCCATTTTAAAAATGTATATTTTTTTTCTTTCAGGATGTTAATGAAGACTATTCCATCCGATATCCAAAGCTGTACACACCTGGTCACTTAGATTTATTGTTTAATAAAAGAGTATTTTTATGGAGCATCTGTGAAGGAATCATTTCTTCTTTAATACTGTTTTTTATACCATATGGGGCCTTTGCATCAGCTGTTAGTCCTTCAGGGGATGATACAGTAGACATACAGACATTTGGTGTTGTTGTTGCAAGCATTCTTGTTGTAGCTGTTAATTTAAGGGTAAGTGTAAATTTAAGTCTCTCACAGCCAAGCCAGAAAATAAGCAGCAGACTGTCATCTGCAAAATGAGGTCCCCAGAGGGTGAATTTAGTGATGAAATTCACCCTCTGAGGACCTCATTCTGCAAATGTCAGTTTGCTTATTTTCAGGCCTGCTCACAGCTTCTCTCACTACAGTGGAGCTGGCTTAATTGGCATTCTGTTAACTGAATAACGCTGTTAATTGAATATAACTTTTAAATACAAAACCATTTACCATACCTTTGGTACAAATTTGACCTGTTAATTTCACATAGGTATAGATTTGATTTTTAACTGAATAAATAATCTTATATGTCGAGAAATTATCATGACAGTTATTAAATTCCCAATTTAGCCTTAATAATCCAATACAGGATTTCAGTCTATTATATCTTGTTTGACAAAGCTTCATAAACTCAAACAAGATATAATAGAATAAATGTTCAGTTTATTTCTCGAATACAGGAACGTGATCGATCCCTGTTAACTAGTAGAGTGCTGAAAACCCATATTTGGGCTTTACTCAAAGGTGTAGGTAGAGCAACTTAAAGGTTTCATTTTCTGTGGATGTGTTTAATATTGTATCTGAAATAAAATTATTTCATCTGTGTGAATTCGCTTTGCTACAATTTATGGGAGAGTGCCTACAGGCACTCTCCCATAAAATATAACAAGGCCGAAATATGTGAACAAAATTTGATAGACAAAAATAGCCTAGCACTCTACCAGTTAATTGAATAATTTTCATTGGCAAAGTGGTTATTCCACTGTACTCGAAACTGAAACTCTTGTTGGGGCTCTGTTGTAAAGTGCTGCTACCATGGTAGAACAGGGCTCACTGTGGGCTTTGAAAACATTGGAAGTCCTTGAATTGAAATAAATAGTTTTCAAGACATTGAAAGAACTTGAAATTTTTGTATTAGACTTGAAAGACATGTATTTTTTAGAATTAATGATTCAAAATTTTAATTTTTGTTGCACAGCATTGAATGATGTGCAATAGATTGAAACTTTTAAGCATTCTTAAAAAATTAAAGACTTTGCTAACAAAAACCCTGTTCAGTGTTTTATCATATATATTTACATGTCTGGTAAATATGCCTTTTTTGATTTATAATTGATTTATAATTGAAAACAGCCCTTTAGTAACCGATATCAGTATATCTTAATCTTAAGTTTATTCAAAGCTGTATGGAAATATTGTGGAATAGTTTCAGGAATTGAGAGAGTGGTGGTTCTGTGATTGAACATCAAACTTAAAGGTCCATGGTTCAGTCCCCACCAGGGGTAACTGCATTGTGTCCTTGACAAGTCATTTATTGCTGATTGCCTGCATTGGGGCATGGTGGCACTGTCTGTCAATATTTATCAAAATACCAAAATTGGACAGCTCGAGTTTAAATAAAAAAAATATAATTAACAGGTAGAGTGCAAAATCCCCCATGGGAACCCCAGGAAGTGAAGCGGTGCTTGTTTACTGGTAAAATAGGACCCAGTACCCAATGCTTGGGGTGAAAGTCCTCTAAAATGGGCAACATGGGTATAAATGATTCTCTAAACTTGACTTTATCTCCATGTTGCAGTCATGATTAGCCATTGTGCAGAAATATGTCAAGTGAAAAATAATTTTTAAAAGTTGATTTATAACACAAGTATTTTATTTGAAAGGTGACATGCTACTAGCAAAGGGAGCGTTCATTTTCTAAGATTTTGTCTATAAATAATTGATTTGTTACAGTTTATTGGCGAGTGCCCTTTGGCTCTGTCAAACAAGATGTAATAGAATAAATGCTAAGTTTATCTCTAGAATACAGAAAAGTGACACAATCCCTGTTAATTGAATAGTCCTGTTAATTGAATAATTTTCTTTGACAAAGTGGCTATTCAATTAACCCTTTACCTAACGTAACGGCCAAAACCGGCCAGCGCTATTCTCAAAAATCGCCAATTAATTTTCATTATTTTTTTCATTTTTTGTCTCAAAAACATAGGTTATGACCCCTCAGAACGAGCTCGTCGAGCTCGTTCCAACGAGGGGTCATAACCTATGTTTTTGAGACAAAAAATTAGTTATTCAAGAATTATTTTTGCAAGTGTCGTCTGCTTTTCAGGTTAGGTAAAGGGTTAACAGGATACCACTGTAATAATAATAATAATTTGCTAATTGTAATTTTTTTCTTTTTTATCTTTACAGTGTGCCATAGACACGTCATTCTGGACAGGATTGAACCATTTATTCATATGGGGAAGCATTGTATACTTCTTTTGCTTCCATTTAGCTTTGTATTCAGACGCTTTCAACTATCAGTATGTTGGTGTTGCATTTACTGTGTTTGCATCAGCACCATTCTGGTTCACCCTCTTGCTAACAAACTGTATATTAATTCTACCAGTGCTAGCTTACAGATTTTATCAATCTAACATCAAACCTTCATTATCTGAAAGAGTGAGAATGAAGCAGAGACTCATAAAGAGCAAATCCAAATCGAAAGATTTGCATATCCGGCGCCAATCAACTATGCGGCGGAGCACCAGATCCTTTCGTGCAGGTTATGCTTTCTCGCATCAAGGTGGATTTGGTGACCTTATTACTAGTGGCATAAACATGAGACAGAGGGTGGAAAGAGAAGAAGAGAGAGCAAAAGCTCGCAATAATGACATTTCAAAGCATTCTAGTGGAATGAAACCGAGTAGTTCAGAGCCTGTGCAGTTAGTCGGAGTGAGAAAATTGAACAGTGATGCTTCAAGCTCTGTGCCGAAATCGACAAGTAACAATAATGGCATATCATGACATGAACATTAAGTAAAAACCTTAATCCCAGAAAAAACCTATAGCTGGGAAGCTAAATTTCCCAACAATATCAACCAAACCTACCTGCTTTTATGTTGAATCAGAATGCAAGAGTTGGGATTTTGTTGTCATCTATAAGTGGGGCCATATATACTATGTGCACTCAGTGTTTTGCAATATTTTAAGAATTTTACTTTTGGCATCCAAAATATAACTTATAAACCCCCCTCTCCCTCCACCATTGAAATAAGTGTCCATAAGCTTGATGCAGATGGGGGTTGATAAGCTATGTTTTGGAAAAAAATTTGCTTTGTGAATGTTTTGTATAGTGCTGAACAGATTTGTGCCAATATATTGTATACAAGGCTACAATAAAAAAATTGCTAGATTTTCATCCTTTCTACCCAAATTTTACAGACCCATCTCAACACAGTTTATTTTTTACTAAGTACAGTGGAGCCGACTTAATTGGATATCTCTTAACTGAATAACTATAATTTCCCAACACAAAATCATTTACCATACCTCCAGTACAAATTTGATCTGTTAATTGAATATATGTTATAAAGTAAACTCCTGTTAATTGAAAAAAAATCTTGCAACCTGTCGAGAAATTACCCTGACTCTCCCCAGTTTTCCTTTGTTTATAGACTGATATCCTCAGTATATGCAATACACACATTTATTCTATTATATCTTGTTTGACAGAACTCTATGAGCTCTGTCAAACAAGATATAATAGAATAAATGCTAAGTTTATCTCTAGAATACATGAAAGTGACACAAACCCTGTTAATTGAATACTCCTGTTAATTGAATAATTTTCATTGGCAAAGTGGCTATTCAATTAACAGGATTCCACTGTATTGCAGTCTCTTAGCTAATTAAAATGGCACCAATTTTTTTCCCTTATTCATTTTATTTGGCAAGCTTTTGGTCCGTCAAGTGAATAAGCGGTTAAGGAAGGCATCTCGATTGGTTGTAGAGTCATTGAAATTACTTAATAATAACATATTAAATGTTTATTTTTGACAAAGTCTTATTTGGCACAATTTGTGTACCATATTATGTTGAGTAGAGGTACAAATAATTGCCCCTTTTTTACCTGCATCGCCAGCACCAGAGCAGGTCTAGTAACCGCTCGACTCAATCCGTCCATCCATTCATCCATCAGTCCGTCTGGCCAAAACACTTTTTCCGTCAAGGTTTTCTTGGCTTCTATGAAAGGGAATGATTTTATATTTGGTCTGCTGTTTCATACTGTATCGTGTAAGCAATTTTCAGATCTGACGTGCAGCCACTTCCTGTTTGCCGATACTTTGAAATTTTACTGTACCCACTGAACATTGAAATTTTTCGTCAAACTTTTCTCGGCTTCTATGCAAGGGATTGATTTTATATTTCATCTGGAGCCTGATAATGATCAGTTGTATCGTGCGTGCAATTTTCAGATCTGCCATGCAGCCACTTCCTGTTTGCCGATTCAATTGCATGCAGCGACGCAGGGCCAGACCCGGTATTGGTCTTGGCTTGTTTATCTTATCATTCTGTTATGCCATAATACAGGCTTATAGACCAGAACAATGTTCAACTAATCTATCAGATGACTCATAGTAGTCCCTGATTTTTCAGGGATTCATAGTGTTATAAATAAAAAATAAAATTGCCCACCCACACTATTTTTGAAAAACATTTGGATGAAAGTCAAGGCTGTTTATGTGTCATCAAATACTGCCGCTCATTTTTCTGTTACTATTTTAGGACCAAGCTTGACCTAATAGGTACATATACTCTATAGCTAGTATATCATTCTTCAAAGCTGATATTATGCTGTTATGTTACACCCTGTTGGAAGGTGCTCTGACGGCCCTTTCCAACAGTGTATTACACAACAGATTTTCTTTAGACCTACAAAGATGCTGTTCTCATCTCACCACAGACCACACCCTGAAATAGTTTCTATTTTTTGTTTTATTTGCAGTTTAACCCTTTACCCAATGCAGACGATATCAAAATTTATTATTTTAAATATCATTTTTTAAAATTTTTTAAAAAATTTCAACAAAACCATATCATGTGACCCCTTGTTGGAACGAGCTCGACGAGCTCGTTTCAACGAGGGGTTGCATGATATGGTTTTGTTGAAATTTTTTGAAAAATAGTAATTTTTCAACTGCTGAATTTGCATATTACGCAGGCGGATGTGTGCGATTCGTTGGGTAAAGGGTTAACAACACTTTCAACAGCCAGGATCATATTGTGTTGGACAGTTTTCAAAACAGTTATATTCTTGATTTCTAGCAGGATGTTGAGAATCATGATTGTCCTTGAATTTAACAAAGAAAATTAACCCTTTACCCAATGAATCAGCCACATCCGCCCACGTAATATGCAAATTCAGCAGCTGAAAAAAATACTATTTTTCAAAAAATTTCAACAAACCATATCATGTGACCCTTCTTTGGAAAGAGCTTGTCAAGCTCATTCCTATGAGAGGTCATATGATATGTTTGAAATTTTTTTTTAAATTGGTATTTAAAATAATAAGTTTTGATATCATCTGTGTTGGGTAAAGGATTAAGGCCATTGAAAAGCCGTGGGGGGGGGGCGTGGTGGCTCAGTTGGTAGAGGTGCAGGCTGCAAGCCGAGAGGTCTTCGGTTCGAATCCCACCTGCGGCAACCGTGTTGTGTCCTTGGCCGAGACAATTCACCCCCATTGCCCACGTGGGGGCACGGTGACTCTGTGTACTAAGGTGTACTGCACGTCGATGGTGCACCTGTCTTCAACCAATGCTTACCCTGCTTGTGTGGAGTTGGTATGTTGGGGAGCTGACAGTTGCTCGCCATTGCTCAGTGGTTCTCTCTGGGTACTCAGGCTTCCTCCACCCGTAAAACTGTCACGGTCATGGTTAGCCATTGTGCAGAAATATGTGACCTTAAACACCAATAAATAAATAAATAAATTGAAAAGCCGTGGATTTATAGAAGAGTTTAGAAAGTCCCTTGAAAATGCTTCATGATGTTTTTTTAAAAATCTACATCTGTTGAGTTTCATTTCATGAAGAAAAACAGTCAGGATTACAGACGACCTGTTGCATTATACATTCCTTGGCATCAGTGTTTTCTTGGCGTGAAAGAGATGGTCTAAATGAAAGAGCTATTGTCACTGGGTGATTGCTTCTCGGAATATATTTCAGTTGGCTTAGATATGCTTATGTACTGCACAGTGTTAAATGGGAGTCGGAGAATCTTCTTTATCATTGTTTAAGGCAGTACTGTTTCTAGGGTCCTGCCAATATTCGAGATTCGATTCGATATCGATACCATACGTCTGCTTTGAGATCAATCCCAAATCAGTCTCAAGATCCGATTTTTATTTAATCTCTCGTACTAACTTCAATTTGTTACATTTCCAACAAAAATTGGATAAAATTGACCTCATACAATTCATCCATGTAGGCTGAATTCATATTTAATTGAGTAATTGACAGTGGTTAATTGTTAATGAAGTAGTGAATTTTTATCCTGAACATTTTCCGTATGTTTAGTTTTTGAAGGCTTAACCTGTTACTATTCACGTTCGTAGGAACGTGAATAGTAACAAGTTAAACCTTCAAAAACAAAATCTATGGATAATTGTCCTAGCTGTTTCATCGACAGTGCTACAGAGAATATTTATTTATTGGTGTTTAAGGTGTCAGTCAGTCTTGTAAGGGTCATCACAGTGTACCATAACTTCCGTTTGGTGCAATATGAAATAACTTGTCTATTATGATTCGATTCAAGACTTGATTTGATATCGATATCAGAGACATGATTCAATTCGAGATTCGATTTGGAAAAAAATGTGTGATTCGCAGATCTCTAACTATTTCTTCAGAAATAACAAAATTTATTCAGTATTCAAATTCTCAGAAAAAAATGCTCACCTGTGTTGAAAGACAAGCTTGAAAAATCTCTCCCGTAACAAAGTGATTAGGACTCGTCTACAAGCCAGGTGCATTTTTAGCTTCATAATTACTGAACAGCTTATCCGTATAATTTGTGGTAATTCATAAACAAATAACATCATAATTTTTACTGGAATAAATATCAAATTTTTATTCAATGAACAGATTACCAAATTTACCATGTAAATATAATGAAAAGCACATGTTCAGTTGAATCAAAGTTTCAGTGAAACTGAGATCTAACCTTTGTGATCAAACAAGTGTTGATTGGTCATTGCAGGAAATTATACATGCCCCCCCCCCCCCCACACCTGCAATGGAGTTGTCGGGGGGGGGATATATTCAGTTCACCATGTCTGTCTGTCTGTCTGTCTGTGGACTCTCCATGCCCAGAGGTATTTCACATAAGAGAAAATTACATCGTATACTCTTTTTGGCATAAGAATAAGCCTATTTATATTGAATGACAAGGCCACTTTGTCCATCCATCCATCTGTCTGTCTGTTTGTAGACATGTCTGTAGACAACCCATTTTATGTGCTCCAACTCGAGAAGTGTTTCATCTAGGATGATGAAATGACAAATGTACACTCCTTTTAGCATAAAGATAAACTCTATTGATTTTGACCCCCCCCCCCCCCCCCCCCCCTCCGCGGGAACCCCGGGAAGTGAAGCAGTGCCTGTTCACTGTGGTAAACAGGCTCTGTTTTACTGGTAAAATAGGACCCAGTCACCAATGCTTGGGAGGTGCAAACCCTCTCTAAAATTGGCAACATGGCTTATTAATGCTCACCTCTGCTCTTGAGTTGATACTCATGTTGTGGTCATGATTAGCCATTGTGCAAAAATATGTGACCTTAAACACCAATAAATAAATATAAATAAATAAATATTGATTTTGACGGTCAAGGTTGAGGTCATCATCTTTCCGTGCGTCCATCTGTAGACACAATGCTTTCTGCACTCTAAGTCAAAAAATGTTTTACCAAGGAAGATGGAGTACATATAGCGTAAGGATAACTAATATTGATTTTGAAGGTCAAGGTCAGTCATTACCTGTCTGTATGCAGACACAATGCATCTGTGCTCTAAATCAAGAAGTATTTCACATTGGAAGACGAAATGATGTTTATTGAAGCCTTTTGACATATGGACAACCCCTTCTGATTTTGAAGGTTGATGGACAAGGTCTTTTTTTTTGCATTTGCAGGGGTTATTTGTCCTGCCAGAAACCCTGCAACTAGTTACAATACAGAATTGTAAATACACAGAGCATCACAATGTATGAATGTGTTTTTCAGTACGGCACAAGTGCCAGTATAGAAAGATAGAACGAGAGGCACAGTCTCGAGTTCTATCCTCTCCTTGATGGCATAAGTGTCGTATTGACAAACAGATTCACGTGTCATTGCATTCTGTGTATATAACATTCTTCTATGACATTACACAAACATTACACAGAGAAAATTTCACACTTTAAAACTCTTTTGTTATTTAATGACTGAAACGTTAGATTTATCAGTTGTCACCGCAGCTTCTGAATTGATATGTGTCAGAATACAGAGTTTCCATTGGTCATTTATGAAAGTGTGTCAGTGTTTAGTTTTTTTTATCAATCCATGATGTCAGGTGGAAAAATAGTCTGGCAATGGAAATCCATATGGAACATGTGTTCTGTATGAATTTGTAAATATGGAACTGGAGGAAAAGTAATAGGTGTGCAGTGTGCAAAATTTGACGAGAATGCTCGTTTCGTTTGTGTGTTGGTTACGGAAATTTAAATCTATGTGAACAGATGACCAGTTAACCAAAAGTTGCATCTTGAATGGTAAAGTTTGGGTCATTTAACTGGTGGAGTGCTAAATTTTGTTCACACATTTTTGTCTTGTTTAAATTCATGGGAGAGTGCCTATAGGCACTCTCCTATAAATTGTAACAATGCAAATCGATGGAGATGAAGTAATTTTACTTACAAAATAATATGAAGGACATCCACAGAATATGAAGCCTTTAACTTTAGGTACCTACAATTCAGAATAAAGCCCAAATATGGGCTTCTAGCACTAAACCAGTTAAGCAGCCTTTCTTGTGTCAGGATAGATTTTTAGACTTTTGCCGTGAGAGGCTGTATATATTTCAGTTCCATGCAATATATTAATATTTGTTAATGATAAAAATGCAGTTTCCTAATAATGTTTACATAGCCGAGCGTTCGGTTAGCCATCTCCAACCCACGTGAACGGTCAGTGAGTGTCATTTTTGAAATTTTGCACACTGGTGTGAGGTGTGTTATTAAAGGGAGACATGTATCACTCTCTAGTGTTTTCAGGGCAGCTGTTATTCACCACAGAGAATTGCCAAAATAGATGCCATTAGGCCTGAAAAAGTTACAAATCTCTTTTTATAACTAATGCAAAGTTAATAACAATAATAACTAAATGCTTTATGTCTGATATTTTACCCAAGTTAACAAAATTGACAAATTTGTCTCTTGAGTGCAACAAAGCTTTCCAATGCTTTAGCATTGCAAAGCTTTTATGCACTCAAAGGACGAAATACTCCACCATCCATGCTATTCTGTAGATTATGAGGCCTAAAACATAAAACAAACCAAGAACATGAACTTTTGATGGAAAAGAAATAATTACAAAAATAAAAAAAATAAAATAAAAAACTGCCCACCCACATACAACTGTACAAAAAATGGTCTGAGAAATGCAAAATCTACTTTGTGGTGCCTTTTATAGTTTAACCCTTTACCCAACACAGACGATATCAAAATTTATTATTTTAAATATCATTTTTTCAAATTTTAAAAAAAATTTCAACAAAACCATATCATGTGACCCCTCATTGGGACAAGCACGTTCCAACGAGGGATCACATGATATGGTTTTGTTGAAATGTTTTGAAAAATAATATTTTTTCACCTGCTCAATTTACATATTACGTGGGCGGATGCGGCCAATTCATTGGGTAAAGGGTTAAAGCAAAGCCAGTCTTCACATTCTCAACATTGTTTAATTACTTATTTTCAATAAAAAGACTTCATGTCGATCTTTCTTGTGCCTACCTTATTCTTTGAATACTTCCCACCTTAATAGAACATGCATTTTGTGAATGCAGATTGCACTTTTCACTCAAATGAAAGTCATGCTTTTTGATGTCAAATAATATATGTAGAACTGTCCAAACTTCTATGCATATAGGATAGTTTCATTGGATTGCAAAAATCACTAGTCAGTGAGAGCGTAAATGGGGCTCAGTCTGGTAGTGTGCTAGAATTTTACTTCAGTGACATTATTTTTCTGATGTATGACTAAATATTTAACAAATTATATCATATTTCACCTAGCTCAAAGAGCTCTGTCAAATTGGCAAAATACCCATTTGCATTAACCGTTGACCCAAAATGAAAAGCAGATGACACCTGCAAATAAAATTCTTGAATAACTAATTTTTTGTCTCAAAAACGTAGGTTATGACCCCTCACTGGAACGAGCTCAATGAGCTTGTTCCAAAGAGGGATCATAACCTATGTTTTAGAGACAAAAAATGAAAAAAATAATGAAAATTAATTGGCCGTTATTGTGAATAGTGCTGCCCATTTTTTGCCGTTACATTGGGTAAAGAATTAAGGGAAAATTTTGCTTCTGAAAACTTTGCTGTTTTGACATAAAAATTTAGAGGGTAAATATGAACTAAGATGATTAAAACAGTTAATTGGAAGTGTTCTAGGTTATTGTGGGGGTGGGGCGGGAGGTGGGGGGGCGGGAGTCAAAAGTCATTTATCAGGAATTGTTATGTTATAATTTTTTGGAGAGAAAAGAAGATTCAACTGGTTGAGTGCTAAATTAATTATTTTTCAAATGTGATTTGAAACACAGGTATTTTTTTTCGAAGATACCAGGCTACCAGCAAGAGTAGCCTTAGTTCAGCAAGATTTTATTCATAATAAATGTTTTGTTATAATTTATTCTAGAGGCACTCTCCAATAAATTGTAACCAAACAATTTTATAAAAAAAAGTTTTTTTCTACTGCTGAGCAATCTAAATTAATGCATCTACTATAAAGCCACTAAAGTGGCTGCCAGCACTTTTCAATAGAGCCATGATAGTGGCTTCTAAACTCTCCACCAGTTAATTGAACTGTTGATTGTTTGTTAATATAAGTGAAGCTATCGTTATAGGATGGGGAGAATGTATTACATGTACGACCAAACAATTTTTGAGTGAAGTGTCTGCCCAAACAATAACTCATTTTATTTGTAAAAGCATAAGATGCGTAGGAATATTTCATTTAACCCTTTACCCAACGCATACGATATCAAAATTTATTATTTTAAATATCATCTTTAAAAGAATTTCAAAAAATCTCAACAAAACCATATCAGGTGACCCCTTATTGGAACGAGCTCGATGAGCTCGTTCCAAAGAGGGGTCACATGATATGGTTTTGTTGAACTTTTCTGAAAAATAGTATTTTTTCAGCTGCTGAATTTGCATATTACACGGACAGATGTGGCCGATTCGTTGGATAAAGGGTTAACAATCAACCTCTATGGTCTACCTTGAGGTCCATTCATCATAGTTTGTTTCTTATATTTTTTCACAGAAGAAGAGTTATTGCTGGGGTAGAATATCCACTCTGTGTGCTTTTTAAGTGGTAATTTACTACAGTGTATTGTAGCTTATTTGTCGTCACTTAACTGGGTAATTTACCGCAAGGGTCATAAATTTTGGGTGTTCAGCTGACAAAACGTATAAATTCTACATGCAAAGGTACTCCTGTATTCCAACTGTTATTTGACCAAAATCTCTCATTCCAGTTAAATAAAAAAAAAATCAACAGCTGGTGTGAGTGACAAGATGCATGATTTTAAAGTTAATGGCCACAGACTGTAAAAGTCAAATACTGACACGTTCAAATTTATTCATTCATTCATTTGGACTGAATGGTTTTATTTGAATGTTAAATGAATCTGTTAGGTTCTCTTTCACAGGGTACCTTTTGAAAATCTTGAATGTTCTTGAATTTGAAAAGAAAATGGAATACCCTTGAAAAATGTTGAATTTGAAAAAGAGCCTCGAAAATCCTTTAATGAAAACAGGTATATTGGTTTTTTGAAAAGTTTTTAACCCCGCCCCTTCCCCCCAGCCCCCCCCCCCCCCCAAAAAAAAACAAAAAACAAATAACAAAGCCCTTGAATTTAATTTGAAGGATGGCCTTGAAAATCCTTGAAAACAATGTATATCAGATTTTCTTAAATTACCAGTTGTGTGCACTTGGGCGGTACACGTGGCTCTCACATTGTATATCCTGTAAAGGGCTGTCTAGAGAGATTAACCCTTAAGCCCCCATATCGCCCCAAACCGCCACTTTTATATTGCATTGAAGCAGGTTCTCCCTTGTGTAATCTTTTTTATTACTCTTGTGTGTGGACTGAATTTTCCCTGGCAGTGGTTCTACATCACTGCTGGCTGCCTGTATAGGCAGCCAGCAGTGATGTAGAACCACTGCCAAGTCATCAATAACTTTGTAAGCAGAAAAAGGCCATAAATACTTTAAAATTAATCTGAGGACTTAAGGGTTAAGAATACACATTGTGGTTGTTCATAAACTTTATTGAATGGTATCATTGACATCATTTTACATTAACAATTGAACAGTTGCAGAAGATCATAAAAAACAGTTTATGAATCATCACAAAATGCTTGGCAACAATTGGTTGAACCAATGTTCCAGGAGTCGTTCCTGTTGTCATCCGATTGCCCACAATTGGCTGATTGTGGTGGCCTGTTCCATTCATCGGTTGAACACTATTAGTAAGTAAATGTATGGTAGATGGCAAATCACTATGTGGCTAAGTACCAAATCACCCTGTGTGAACTTAATGTTACTGCTTCTGGTCGGGAGAATTCTTGAATCCTGGAGAACCCAATTGCAAATCCAGAAGTGCTTTTTTACAGTGGCAAATAAGTTCTGCATTACTGAAAAAATAGGTAACCCAATGCCTGGTGTCAGATGTTGTCTAAAGTGGGCTGCATGGATAAAAACTATTTGCTAAACTTGGCTTCATATTTATGTTTCAATCATGATATCTCCATAAATGCTAAAAGTGACCATAAACATCAATAAATAATAAGGAAAAAAATAATCTTTGAGAAGATGATTTTTCACTGAGAATGACCTTGAAAGTCCCTGAATTTATCATTCAAAAAAGAGCAATCCCTGTTGCATATAGAATTTATTGGTTTCATCAGATAAAAATTCAGATTTACAATGTATTGTTTCATTAACCCTTTACCCAACAAATCAGCCACATCTGCCTGTGTAATATTCCAATTCAGCAGCTGAAAAAATATTATATTTTTATACTGTACCAATGACCCAGACTTAGCTGGTGCTAACTCCACAAAAACCAGGGCCAAACACAAATTTTGCCCCCCAATCCCCAAAATTTGCATCCAAAACAAAAAGAAATAATGTCCTAAAGGACCTCCATAATACGACTCTACTGCGCATGCGCAGTGACGCAGTCGTCCCGAAATTGGCGCCAAATATCATTCTCTGTTTGGCCCTTCATCAGTCAACATCTCACTGATCTTTGTGCTTGTAAATCTCAGTTTAAAGGATGCCAGACACGTAATTCTTGGAGAAAATGTGATTCTAAGGAGGATAGAAGGAGGAGAGGAAAAAAGAAGTGGCAAAAAATAATCAGGGCTGTACTTAAAATTTTTTGTTAAAATTATGTTAAGTTGCCTATTTTCGAGGCAAACGCCTCTTGTTGTCATTCTTGCTAATTGTTGCACTGCTTATTCAGTGTTTCCTCTCCCCTAACCTTCTAAAGTCCCCCCTTGCAATTCTCCCATGCTTTTGGCATATTTTTGAGAAGTTTCATTTCTAAAATTTCCCTGGGAGAGTTGCTTGGTTACAGAATGTTTTCTGTTATTTTCCCCATAGTTACGTTTTCACCCATGGGTGTATAACGTTTGTGTTCTGCATCTTCCATCTGATGTTCTGCAGATTCTCCCCTGGGAGTCTCTGTTTTGCATCAGATAGAGTGTAATTGAGGACTGATTCCGGGCCAGTTTTTTCAGTGCCTGGAGTCATGTTTTCTTCTGTGTTTACACTGTTTGTTTTCATTGGCAACAGCCTTTTTTGAGGGGGGCTGTTTGTCTTTGAGGTAGTTTATCTCATTATAAGATACATTTATATTATCCGAAAGTGTCTCATTAATTATTTTATATAATTTTAAAATTTTTGACCACACTTTGCCATCGGATCCATCGGGGCTCAACGTTACTTTTCAGCAACTTGGGCTTCTCTGAAAAAATATTTTTTCAAAATTATTTTGTTTTGCAATTGTTTTTTCATTTATTAATGGATCATGTTATTATGTATCTTTGTGTCAGGGGTTTTTGCGAGTAACTAGGACTTATTGTTGTTCCTTCACAATGAAAGGAACTTGTTCAAATTGTAATAGGAAGAAATCTTCCTCTGACTTTCATGATTATTGCATAAATTGTAGTCAGTGTTCTCGCATTAATCCCTGTCCTGTATGTGAACATTGGGATGAGAAACATTGGAAACGTGTGTCACGATATGTTGTTTCTGGAGAAAGAGCGATGCCGGCTCTTTCTCCACAAGGTCACTCTACTCTCTCAGTTTCTATTTCAGAGGAACCAGAACAGGGTGATGTTTCCATGTTATCCTCTTCAAGTGTGCGTCCGTCGTCACAATTAAATACAGAGCTAGCGGCAAAAGTGCTCATGGAGATTAGACAAATGTCGTCCGCTAGCTCGCCCGGTGTAGCGTCCATTCACCGAATGGTTCGGCAGCCGGGTTCGTCCGATGCGGTCCAAGAGGAAATTTTGGGTGATGCGAGCACTATAAAAATAATAGATGCACACCCAGTGACGGCGGATAGTGAACGAGAACGGAGGAAGCCTTTTAGTCCGGTTCCTAGCTCGTCCAGGTCCAGCCGGGCCGCGAGCGAGAGAGGCCCCTCTCTCGTACAACAACATCTGGGACCAGATGTTGTGGTACAAAATGTGTCTTTAGCGGAGCATACGTCCGTCGCTCGGGACGCTCCGTTGTATAAGCAGTCCGCAGAGACTGTTAAGGCTTCCTCTTCTCGCCGGCGCACACGACCGCACCTTGGCTGCGTGACCTCCGATATCTTGCCAGCTTCGCCGAGGAAGGATTATTCGGCGACCAGGTCACACCATCCGGCAGCCAGGGACTCGAGACCGATGGACTCCGGACGTTCGCATAGGAAAAGTATGCGGGAGCCATCCGATGCGGAGCTGCCCTCGGCAAAGCAGCGAAAGACCGCTCCTCCGCAGGTCTCGACGTCGGACATTCTAGTGCAGATAGCACAGCTTATCGCAGCATCCCAGCAGCCGACAGAAACGGTGTCGGATCGAGAATTATCCGACGGCGCTGGGTCGGTACGCTCCGCCGAAGCATCGGGGGCGGACGACCGGGAACATCGGGAGGTCCGACCGGATGGTGAAAGGGATACGGATGAATTGGAGCTATCCCTTTCGGAACAACACAAAGCTGCCGTAGACTTCATCCGGCACTTTCTTCCTCAAGTTGTTCCGTCGGGCCAGACTGCTGCGCTTCCGGACAGGAGAATTATAGCGTCATTGGACTCTGATTTTTTCGAGCGGTTCAGGGACATCGCTCCCGAGTTTCCGTCGCAGTCCAATAATGTTGCAAGAACATTTGAATTATTGAACGACGCTATTTTTAAACTTGCTTCCAGGACAGGGAAAGCAGGCTTCTTGTCCGCAAATACTCTCAACCTGCCTTTCATTAATGCAAGGAATAAATTCGACACGGCAGGTCAGGGTATACCGAGAGTTCCTCTGCGTATGGACGACGAGGCGGAAGACTTAGAGCTATCATTACCGTCGTCAGC
The DNA here is from genome assembly GCA_031216915.1 of Pictodentalium vernedei. Classification (NCBI taxonomy): domain Eukaryota; kingdom Metazoa; phylum Mollusca; class Scaphopoda; order Dentaliida; family Dentaliidae; genus Pictodentalium; species Pictodentalium vernedei. The sequence continues at coordinate 85,930,627 of CM062293.1, forward strand.
TTCTATTCCAACCGCAGTGTTGGAAACAGCTATTGCGTCTAACAGAGCCAATTTAGATGCCTTATCTTACGCAGATCACCTTACGAAGGCGTTATCACTGCGTCTTCAAGGGGAAGAGTTTCAGGATATACAATCCTCCTTAAGACTTCTTTCAAGGGCAGTAGCTTATTCCACGTGTAACTCCGCCCTTTCAGTGGCTAATCTGGAGTTGGTTAGACGTGACGCAGCCCTGTCTACATCCACACTAGTGGATTCTAAGGTGAAGAACTCTCTTAGAGTCGCTTCGGTCTCAGGAGATCTTCTCTTTGACGGCAAGCTTTCCGCTATTTATGATAATATTAAAAAGAAAGCTAGTGATTCTCTGTTGTTTAGATCCGCTCCTAAAAGGTCGGATTCAGCAGACACGAATAAGGCGGGCACTTCTGGGTCTTATCCGCCCAAGAGAGGTTCCTATAGAGGTTCCGGTGCGTCCTCTAGCTCTTATTCGAGAGACCGTCAGGATAGCGACTCTCGTTCGGGACGTCCTTCAGGCCGGGACAATCGGTCGGACGCCCCGAGGTCGACGAGGCGAGGTGCGGGTCGTGGAAGACGTGGTTTCTCCTACCGCAGGCCTCGCAGATCCAGGAGGTGATGGCTCAAACCTCTATCGCGTTCCGGTTGGCGGAAGGTTGTCGAGTTTTTCTCAAGAGTGGGCGTCGATTACGGACGACCCTTGGGTGAGAGGAGTGACTTCGGAAGGTCTAAAGATATCCTTCAAACGAAAGCCTCCATTAACTCGAAGTCCAAAGTGGACTCATCTTCCGTCAAACCCTCAGAAAAGAGACGCTCTGCTATCAGAGGTGCAGTCTCTTTTAATGAAGAACGCGGTAGAGGTCGTAGAAAACCAGGAATCGCTGGGATTCTACAGCCATCTGTTTCTGGTTCCGAAACCAGACGGCTCGTTCCGTCCAGTCATAGATTTGAGCTGGATAAACAAGCTGATCATCGCTCCGAAGTTTTATATGGAGACGATTCGATCGGTCAGAGCGAGTATTCGGGTGAACGATTATGCAACGAGCATAGATCTCAAAGATGCGTACTTTCACGTCATGGTACATCCGACATTCCGAAAGTATCTACGCTTCGCAGTCCTAGGAGTGGTGTATCAGTTCCGGGCCATGTGCTTCGGATTGAATCTAGCACCCTGGGCTTTCACTCGAGTAATGAACTCGGTAATGATTTACTTCCGAGCTCATTCGTCTGCGGTAACGTCGGCCTACCTGGACGACATTCTTCAGAGGTACGGCAACGAGTTAACGCTTCAGAACGATGTTCAGAATCTTCTTCTATTGCTCCGACGTCTCGGTTTCATAGTAAACGAGGAGAAGTCGGATCTGGTGCCGTCCAAGTCATTCACTCATCTGGGAATGAGCTTCGAGACGCACAACAATCTCGTTCGTCTGCCGTTAACCAGAGCGAAATTAGTCAGTTGTTACGCTCGCTATTGTCTAAATACAGACAAAGTCACAGCGAGAGAATTTATGAGACTGATAGGTCTGTGCGGAGCCGCTGCGGATCTCATTCCGATGGGACGGCTACGCACACGGCCTCTTCAAATTTTCTTGACTCAGAATTGGAGTGTGAAAATTCATTCGCTCGATGTAGACGTTCTCTTGTCAGATCAAGTGAAACAAGAGATTCAGACTTGGGCAAACATTCAGTGGTTAACTCAAGGAGTTCCGCTGCAGTTGCCGGATCCGAGTTTTACCATTATGACGGATGCCAGTCAAACAGGTTGGGGTGCATCATTAATCCCAACGGATTCGAGATGCCAGGGTCTTTGGGATCCGCAATTCCTGTGCAAGCACATAAACATCAAGGAAATGATGTCAATTTGGCTTGCGTTACGTCACTGGATGGACATTATTCACGATGCTCATGTCCAAATCCTATCCGACAATACGACAGTAGTGGCGTATATACGGAATCAGGGAGGCACTCATTCAGTTCCGTTGTTCAATCTAACGGAAAGAATCCTTCTGTTTGCGTTGGAACATCACGTTCTTCTTTCGGTCCGTCACATACCGGGTCGTCTGAATGTGCTAGCAGACTCCCTTTCTCGAAAGGGTCGCTTGTTGCCGTCGGAATGGACTCTCAACAAACAAGTATTCAATCAGATTTGCTACCAATGGGAACGGCCAATGATAGACTTATTTGCGACACATCTCAACAATCAGTTGCAAACGTATGTGTCCCCGTGTCCGGATCCAAGAGCATTTGCTGTAGACGCTCTATCGATCCCTTGGGACGGAATGATAGGATATGCGTATCCTCCAGCGCCGTTAATTCAACAAGTATTGCTAAAGATAAAACAATCTCAATGCAAGATTCTGTTGGTAGCATCTCTGTCGCCACAGAGACCGTGGATAAATCTACTCAGGTGTCTGTTGTGGGACCTACCGCGGAAGCTCCCTCCACGAGAGGATCTTCTTTGGCAGGGGAAATCGCGCCAACTGCATCACAACCCGCAAGGTCTCAACCTTCACGTTTTTCCGTTGTGCGGTCCTTCTTGCATGGCAAGCACTTTACAGGACGAGCAGTGGACGCGATTTCTAACTGTAGGAGGACCTCCTCTTCGCTAAACTATGCGGCTAAGTGGAAGGTTTTCCGTCGTTGGTGTAGGGATCATTCTGTTGATATATTTGATCCCTCTATACCAGACATTGCTAACTTTCTAGTATACTTGTTTGACGAAATCAAACTGCAACCGGTTACTATAAAGGGTTATAGATCTATGTTATCTGATACCTATGCACATCATGATAGTTTACAAATTGGATCTAATGTCTCTTTATCGAAATTGGTTAGAAACTTTTCGATAAATAGACCCAGAACTCTTAGATTAATTCCTAAGTGGAATTTAGCTTGGGTTCTCCTTAAATTGAAGGAAAAGCCATTTGAACCTCTTGGGACAGTAGATTTCAAATTCTTATCTTATAAGACAGCTTTTCTCTTAGCTTTCTCTTCTGCCAGAAGAGTCAGTGAGCTTCATGCACTATCGGTGGATGATTCTCATTATCGTAGTGTTGGGAACACTATCACCTTCACTACTAACGTCGGTTTTTTAGCTAAGAATCAGGCTCCTAATAAATATCCGGAACCTATTGTTATTAAGGCTCTTCCGTCTTCAGACGGGCGTAGGCCTTTACTCTGTCCTGTTAGAGCACTACGTATCTATAAACAGAGATCTCAGTTCATCAGAAAGGGACGGAAACGTTTCTTTCTGTCTTTGATGCCTAATAGAAAGGACATTTCAGTCCATTCTATTGCTAGATGGATTCAGTTAACTATCCGTACTGCGTATGAAGATTTATCTTCTTCTCAGCAGTCTGTGCTTAAGATTTCTGCTCATGAAGTAAGAGCTCTTTCTACTTCCTGGGCTTATGCTAATAGTGTTGCTATTACAGATTTAATGAAGGCTGCTTATTGGTCTCAGCCATCCACATTTACTAATTTTTATCTCAGAAATATTGAGTCCATTTCTGGAGACCTGCATTGTTTAGGTCCGTTATCTGTTGCTCAGAATGTCGTCCACTAAACAGTTGCAACTATAGTTATGCAGGCTTTCTGTTCCGGCAGTGACTCCGTCCGGCTGCCCTCTTCGCTCTGGGCTATTTGACCCAGGGCAAGGGGAAGGGGGGGGGCGGGTGTTCCCTTAGGTCACCTGCTTTATAGTGAAAAGCAAGGGAATGCCTCCTCCAAGACAGTATTTCTGAGTCGCTTCCGGGATGGTTTTAAAGTGTAATATTAATGTTTAATTTCATTCATGTCTTATTTTTAAAGTGTAGCTCGGTGTGAAGCATTTGTATATGTCAAGTGTCAAACGGGCTTTAATATACAATACTCGGACACTTTTAAATGATTATAAAGAGTCTCAATTCTCTGGACTACTTTATTTATTGGCTTGTTTTAATAATAATTAGTATAAAGGTTATACTGGATATTAATAGAGAACATGAATGTTATTGTGCTCAATTATTAAGGGTAGTGTATCTTTCTAATTTAAATATTAAATAAGAAAGATACATGTAAAGCCTAATACTCCTTTTCTCCTTAAGGGGTTATCTCTTTATTTTATAATTGAGCTTATTGGATTTTCCTCTATGTCCTAGGCCCTCCAGCCTGTTTACTATTCAGCTAAGTCTGGGTCATTGGTACAGTATAAAAATGTTAAAAAATTTATAGTAATTTATATATTTTTTATACTTACCAATGACCCAGATGGGGATGGCCCTCCCTGAGTTGGGAACTCTTGCCTCCCCGCTGAGTACATAGCGCTGACCAGGCACTGCCAGTAAGAATGATATTTGGCGCCAATTTCGGGACGACTGCGTCACTGCGCATGCGCAGTAGAGTCGTATTATGGAGGTCCTTTAGGACATTATTTCTTTTTGTTTTGGATGCAAATTTTGGGGATTGGGGGGCAAAATTTGTGTTTGGCCCTGGTTTTTGTGGAGTTAGCACCAGCTAAGTCTGGGTCATTGGTAAGTATAAAAAATATATAAATTACTATAAATTTTTTAACTTTTTAAAAAATTTCAACAAAACCAAATCATGTGACCCCTCTTTGGAACAAGCTTGTTCCAATGAGGGGTCACATGATATGGTTTGCTTGGAATTTTTGACAAATTTAAAAAAATGATATTTAAAATAATAAATTTTGATATCGTCTGCGTTGGGTAAAGGGTTAAAGGCTTTAACGAGTTCAAGTTACATATATCCAGTTGAATCAGATGTAAATTATTTATTTTTCTATTATGTTGATAGGAAGACAATATTTTTTTCTGTAGCAGTGTATATAAACCATCCCACAAGAATATTTTTTCATAGCTTTGTTATATAATCTTTCACTAAGAATATTTTTTCTTATCTGTACATAGTAGCCCTTTACCAAATTTATGAGATGCCGACAATTATTCTTTCATCCGGAGATTATTTTCAGAAAACAACGTCACTTTTTAATATTAAAATTTTGTTTGTCTTGCAAAGTTTAGCTAATGGCCCAGGGTTGGAAGCAGGCTTACAGTGAGATGCCGTAAAATGTGTTTTGGAAATACAAACCAGTGCTCCAACACAATCAAATTTATATAAAATTGTTCTCTTTCTTGGGTAGAAGTAGCAGTAAAACAATTGAACCCAGATATAGGGTTTCTCTTGTTTTTGCATGGATAATGACAATTATGTCATGACTGTGCATGAGAAATATGTATTTCCACATGCACCATTGCTGTGTGTGAAAATACATAATTTCTTTTGCCCACAAATGAGATAATTGTCAGTATCCATGCAAAGACACTAGATGCACTTTTTATTATGCATGCTTCCAGGGCTTATATTTCATCTTAATTTGGGAGAATCCATTTGGATTCTCACAAAAATGGTTATGGGAATGCATAATGCTATGAGTGTCCCAGGATCCCATGAGGCCACATGGTTGAAACCCTGTTGAAAACCAATAACACATGTTAACCCTTTACTCGACACAGCTTTTTAATTTTTAAAACAAATTGAATTTTTGAAAAAATAAACAATATTTACCAATAAACCATACAAATATGGATGTCAGTGGAACCGGCTCATTGAGCCGGTTCCAATGACAGCCATAGTTGTACAGTTTTTATTGACAAAGTGTCAGGATATTTCAGGTCACATTAGCCTTGTATTGGTAAATTTGCTTTTGCTATGTTAGGCAGGTTTTATTGTGTGAATCGATTCTCGACGGAAATATAAGCCCTGCCTTCAGGGAGTGCAATGGCTTGATGGTTAGAGCATTGGACTTTAAACCAAAAAGTTGACAAATCGATCCCAACAAGTGGTAACTGCATTGTGTCCTTGGATAAGACACTTAACCTTTTGAATGCGAAAGGCTAATTTTCTGGTCCAGGATTGTGATACGACCTTAATTCATAAAGTAGATAGTTGCTCAGAGAACTTGTGTAGTAGAGCATGCAAGATTTGGCCTGTACGTTGAAAATATTGATTGGTCTTCTCCAAAGTAACGAATATAGATGCCAACAGCTGATGGCTTTGAACTGGCATGGAATATACCATCATGGTCCAAAGCATTAATCTTGATTGCCTTTTTTGGGGGGTGGGGGGTGGGGCACAGTGGCACTGTGAACTAAGGTATACTGCACGTCAATGTTGCGCTTGCCTTCAACTGTTGCTAACACTGCTTTTGCAGAGTTAGTAAGTTGGAGAGTCTGACAAGTGCTGACTGCTGCTTGGTGTTTCTCTCTGGGGCAATGTGAACTTGGCTGTTGAAAGTGTCATTAAACCCCAATAAACAGACAAACAAATATGCTTGCTTAAGGTGAATTGTAGGCCTCTCTGTTATAGGCATTGATGACACATTCAAAATACAAGTACTCTGGGTGTTGTCTAACGGTGGCACTGTGAACTAAGGTATACTGCACGTCAATGTTGTGCTTGCCTTCATCTGTTGCTAACACTGCTTTTGCAGAGTTAGTAAGTTGGAGAGTCTGACAAGTGCTGACTGCTGCTTGCTGTTTCTCTCTGGGGCAATGTGAACTTGGCTGTTGAAAGTGTCATTAAACCCCAATAAACAGACAAACAAATATGCTTGCTTAAGATGAATTGTAGGCCTCTCTGTTATAGGCATTGGTAACACATTCAAAATACAAGTCCTCTGGGTGTTGTCTAACTATTCCTGTGCGGTGTATTTAACCAACGCAGCAAATATTAGTTAGAAAGCGTTTAACCCTTTACCCAACGAATCATTTGCATCCACCCGCGAAATATACAAATTCAGCAGTTGAAAAAATATTATTAAACCATATCATGTGACCCCTGTTTGGAACGAGCTCGTTCCAATGAGGGATCACATGATATAGTTTTGTTGAAATTTTTTGAAAGCTTTGAAAAAATAATATTTAAAACTGTTAATTTTGATTTTGTGTGCGTTCGGTAAAGGGTTAACAAAAAATTTAAAAGGAACTTGATAAAAAGCGAAACAAAATTGAACAATATTATCGATTAAAGTTCAATAGTTGTTTTTTTCTAATTATCATACATGACAAACAGGATAGTTTAACATTGTGTTGTGATGCTGAACATCTGATTCTCTGCATCCCCAGCCTGGGAGACATCAAGTTTTGCAACGTGGACTTTTTCTCTTCAATTCAAAGCTGAGCGTAGAATAAAACCACATATCTTGTTTACAATGCTCAAATGGCTGTGTCAAATGAAAGGCAATAGTAGTAAATTATCTGTGTAATATTTGAACTCCATGAACATTTCATCTTGTGGGCAGTTTGAAAAAAAGTTTTGTGGGCATTGCTCAGGCCTGTACGAATTGTGCGAATGATCGTCTGTCGTTTACCTCAAAAGAAATAAGGCAATCAATTTTCCATCTGTCTCCCCCCTCCCTCCATCTATTGGGAACCCTGGGAAGTGGAGCACTGCTTGTTTACTGTGATAAACAAGTTCTGCTTAACTGGTAAAATAGGACCTGGAACCACTGCCTGGGTTGGAAGTCCTCTAAAGTGAACAGCATGGGTATAATTGATTGGCTAAACTTGACACCATACATATTTTGTGGTTGTGATACAGCCGGAGGTACGGAAAATGACCTTAAACACCAACTTTGGCTGACAGACATTAACTGTGAGGGCCATGTTAACCCAGGCCTCAATTCTTCAGTACAGTCTGCACCTCGGATTATTCTTATTGAAAACATAGCATGTTGGGAACAGAAATTAACATATTCTCAGTTACCACAATTCTTGTCTCATTTCATAATCCTTTCATAACATTATCCTTTTCATCAAACACAACACACAGTCAGGTTAAGCTACAGTGTCATTGACACTTTCATTGTAATTATTTCTTTGCCATGAAAGGTTCATGTTCTTGGCTTGTTTTATGTTTTAGGCCTCATAATTTGCAGAATAGCATGGGTGGTAGTGTATTTCATTCCTTGAGTGCAAGAAGGCTTCGTAGTGCAAAAGCATTGCAAAGCCTTGTTACACACATGTGACAAATTTATCAATTTTATTAACTTGGATAAAATATCAGACATAAACCATTTAATATTTTTTTTTAAAGTTTGCATTGGTTATAAAAACAGAGCATGCAGCAGCCAAAAGTATCATGCGGGAGGGCCTGAAAAACAGATTTTTAACTTGTTTAGGCCTAACAATTAGTGTTCTTAATGTATAGCTTTTTGAAACTCACAATAATGTTAACTTGAGCAGCTGTCACTTTTTAAATTAATTAATTTAATCAAATGTGTTAATTATTGCCACATTATAACATCACAAATCTCATAACTCGAAAATTGATTAACCCTTTACCCAACTTAACAGCCAAAACCGGCCAGCGCTATTCTCAAAAATCGCCAATTAATTTTCATGATTTTTTCATTTTTGTCTACAAAACATAGGTTATGACCCCTCATTGGAACGAGCTCGTTGAGCTCGTTCCAATGAGGGGTCATAACCTTTGTTTTGGAGACAAAAAATTAGTTATTCCAGAATTTTTTTTTGCAAGTGTCGTCTGCTTTTCATGTTAGGTAAAGGGTTAACAATATGAATCTGGACCTTGACTGAGAGGTAAATGAATTGTTCCATCACTACTTCAGTTTTCATGTGATGGATTTAAAATGAATGGTGAAAACTAGACCTACTAACATTCAACAATATTATCTGGCCAGTATGAAGAGAGAGAAAGAAACCAGAAAATCACTAATTATTGTGAAAAAAACAAGAAATGTGCAAGCCTGAAAATAAGTGATCTGTCATTTGCAGGTTGTGGTCCATAGCGGCTGAATTTACTGATACTATCCCATACAGTGTGCCAATTTGTCCTCTGGGTATCTCTTGCTGTTTAGGCTTGAAGCCTTGATTCAGAATGGGGTTCACAAAGGGCAAATTTAGTGATGGTACCCTGCTGTGCAGGGTAGCATCACCAAATTCACCCTCTGGGGTCTTCATTCTACAGATGACAGTCTGCTTATTTTCAGGCTTGGAACTGTGACCTCAGTGTACTGATGTGAATTTGTAAATGCAAAATTGCTTCTTTTTTCAACTTTCTGGCAAAGCTGGTGTTGTGTTTGGAATGTAGGGTCATTGCTTGCTGCAGTGAAAGACATTTTTTGTATAAACTTAACCAGTAATATTATTTCCAAATCTTATAAGCATATGAACATCAAAAACATAATCTTCACACATACATAGTAACTAGCCTGATGACACGCCCATACTGCATGCTCCTAATATTGGCTTTCATTTCAATAAAATAAATAAATAGAGAATTGTTTTTAAGAGACTTAACCCTTTACCCAATGCAGACGATACCAAAATTTATTATTTTAAATATAATTTTTTTTATTTTTTCAAAAAGTTTCAACAAAACCATATCATGTGACCCCCTCAGTGGAACGAGCTCAATGAGCTCGTTCCAATGAGGGGTTACATGATATGGTTTTGTTGAAATAGTTTTAAAAATATAATTTTTTCAACTGCGCAATTTGCATATTGCGCCGGCGGATCCGGGCGATTCGTTGGGTAAAGGGTTAATGCCCCATTAATTTTTTGTGTATTAAAAGTACTCTTCACTGGTGTAGATAATTTGCTTGAAAATCATTTAACATTATATAAGAAATTTAAAGTTTATATAAGAAATTGAAAAAGGGAATTGAACCGCACAATTCTACCCACATATGATAATTTACTCATGCCAAATTTGAATGAGAGTGGATGATCCCTTCTCCTGTCGAATATCATTGACATACATACACACAACTTATACAAACACAACATTTATACAATACACATATATTGGTTTAATTTCTTGCTTCAAAGACCGAAGAGGCTAGAGTTCTGCTGATTTTGAAAAATCGTGTTTATTCTAAGGGAGATAATCTAAATAAGTCATCATAACCAGATTTTATTGATGTTTGTTTTAACTCTTAACTTGCTGAATATTTTCTTGAATAGAGCCTGGCTCATAGAAATCATTGAAAAAAGCACTTTTCCTATTTGAAGGGGTATCTTAACCCTTTACCCAACGTAACGGCCAAAACCGGCCAGCGCTGTTCTAAAAAATCACCAATTAATTTTATTTATATTTCATTTTTTGGTCTCAAAAACATAGGTTATGACCCCTCATTGGGACGAGCTTGTCGTGCTCATTCCAATGAGGGGTCATAACCTATGTTTTTGAGACAAAACAATAAAAAAAAATAGTTATTGAAGAATTTTGTTGCAAATGTCACCTGTTTTTCATGTTAGGTAAAGGGTTAACAAGAGCTGGGATTATACCTGGGAGTGCAGTGGCTTAGTGTTACGGTATTGGACTTCAAACCAGAAGACCCACGGTTCTTCCCCTGCCAGGGGATGGTTCGATTCCTGCCAAGGGTAACTGCTTGTGCCGTTGGGCAAGGAACTTAATCCTGATTGCCCACATATAGGCACGCTGGCACTGTCTATTAAGGTGAACTGCACGTCGATTGTGCACTTCAACCACTGCTAGCCCTGCTTGTGTGGATTTACATTGAGGAGTCTGGCAGTTGCTCGCTGTTGCTCAGTGGTTCTCTGGGTACTTTGGCTTCCTCCATGCGTAAAACTGCTTGACATGAGGTGACCTTAGCTGTCAAAAGTGTCATTAAGCCACAATAAATATATAAATGAGATTATATCTTTACTCGTTAACAGGGTATTATTGTTATGAGCAGGAAAAGCCCTTAACCCTTTACCTAACATGAAAAGCAGATGACACTTGCAAAAAAATTCTCGAATAACTCATTTTTTGTCTCAAAAGCATAGGTTATGACCCCTCATTGGAACGAGCTTGATGAGCTCGTTCCAAAGAGGGGTCATAACCTATGTTTTTGAGACAAAAAAATGAAAACAATAATGAAAATTAATTGACAATTTTTGTGAATAGCGCTGCCCACTTTTGGCCATTACATTGGGTAGAGGGTTAAAAGTAGGCAAAGAGTTGAAACTTGTAGACTTTAGTTGATTCAGTGAACACCAAAGGGCCATTGTATATTACACATTTAGATTATCTGAATGAAATATTTTTCAGTGGTGGAAAAACAAATCCCATATATTCTTCTAAAAATTGAAATGAACATGTATTTTCAAATATATCATGTTTTGGATGGATTTATATTTGGTAAGGGGCTATAACTAACTGCAATGCTTCCTCTCAAAAACCTACTGTGTTAAATATATTTTCATTGTTCAAAACCATTTGTAAAGAAATTGTACACTTTCTTTAAAATATAAATTATATTTGTGAGTGTCATATAACAATCTAATTGTATATTTTAAAAATATTTTAATGTGTATATATTACCAACATTTTAATTTGTAGTCATATTTTTTAACTCTAACCAATTCCTCCCCAAACCCATCTCTGACATTTTTATTATTATTATTCTTTTATGCCCATATATATAATCTCCACCGACCAATGAGACTTTTCTCCTTGTATTAGACATCTGTTGATTTCATTCGCTCCAAATAATTTTACTGCACAAATGCAAAGTTTAATTGAAAGTCCAATTTGGACTTCAACATCTGTATCATTCGCACACTTTTTACCAAAATTTAACTCTTAACTCTTTACCCAACGAATCACCCGCATCCGCCCGCGGAATATGCAAATTCAGCAGCCGAAAAAGTATTATTTTTCGAAACATTTTAACAAAACCATATCATGTGACCCCTCTTTGGAACGAGCTCATCGAGCTCGTTCCAAAGAGGGGTCACATGATATGGTTTTGTTGAAATGTTTTTAAAAAATTTAAAAAATGATATTTAAAATAATAAATTTTGAAATCGTCTGCGTTGGGTAAAGGGTTAAGGGCCTAATTCTGACTTGGATAATTTTTTAATGCAAAGGAACAGATGCCCCAACATGCATTGTTTGGATAAACTCAAAACCTGTTTTCTAAGTACCCTGTCAGTTGTTTCTAGGCAAGTCTTGGCTGCCCCTGTAGGCAGCCAAGACTTGACTATAGCGGGGGAGGAATTCGCTAGAATTGTGCACTTGGTGATACCTTCCTGAAATTTGGCATGATGTAAGGGTAGGCATCAGAGATTTCAAAATCGATCGGCTACAAGTTGGCACCATCCTCTAGCCACCACTAGCAGCGAAATCCAAAATGGCCGCCAAGCGGATCGAAAAAAAGCTATTTTCGCCGATCGCACAACTGAAGCTCCAAACCTAACACCATACATGTGCTGTAATTGATGTGAATGATGGAGTGAAGCCCTTGGAACAAGTTGGGGGGAAGATTAATGGATAATGGGATCAGAATTTCCGTCGATGTGTGCGTCTGTGTGTCTGACTGTCAGTATGATCGTCCGTCCGTAGATAAATTAGTGTTGAATGTTTCTCGGGAATGCAATGGTCAAATGAACATGGTATGAGAGATTCCTGTCAACACATGAACAAGGGTACTCGATAGTATGCAGCAGTGGGGATACTTGGACATTTGATAATCCAATTAAAGTGACAGTCTATTCTCAACTTCCGGCATTTTCGATAGATTTATTTTCTAAGAAAATAAAACTATCAAATTTCTAGAGGAGTTCTGGTTCAATCTCAACACCATAGCGACACGTCTGCCAGCAAGGGCAGTGCTGGAATGAACTCGGGATGCATTAGTTCCCGTTGTTAATTATACAATGTTATCTTGCCAGTATAGAACATTGGCAAAATGGGACTAGAAGGGGTGAGTGTATGTTTGCAGTCATTCGAGGTACAGGAATATTTTTTGACTACAAGTAGTATTCTTCATTTTCGGCCAGTTAAGATGTGGTGTGTTCCAAGTCAGGATTAATGTTGCCGACACTTAATGCCCATCCCTCATGGTATGCTACTTTACCAGGGATATAGAGATATAGCCACCACTGGGAGCCAAAACATGACCTTTGATGTCGATGAGTGGTCGAAATGTTTTAGCGAATAACTTATCGAAATATGATCCGGTATGGCAATTTGATACCTTACGTTAGATTTATTAGATCAACTCAGGTATGGATTCATTGAGACATGAGTGCGCTACAAGATGAAGGATTTCCAAGTTGATTTGCTATGGAGTAGGAACTGACTAGTCACATGTGGCCTATGGCCAGAGAAAGACAAGGATACCATAGATGAACACACGGGTGAACGAAGGTATCAACTGTTGTACAGAGGCAAAATAGTTGGGGATATTGTATCATGCTATGCATGAATTAACACCGTCTTGTGCAGTAAATAACAGACTATTTTCCGAAATCTAAAACTGTATTCCTATACCCCGGACAATGTAGCAAGCCACATGGGATGAACATTTGTTAGCAAAATCAACTCAACTAGAAACATGACATGTGTTAACTGGCCGAAAATGGAAAAAAAAATACCAGAATAGGAGATGACTGGTCCTAACATGACAGTATACTACTCAATATTGTTACAACAGCCACCTTCACACTTACACAAAGGTGTGCACCTTAATCCAGCTTTCAAGCATTTGCAATTGCCCTTGCAGGCCTTGGCACAACTACAGTGGAGCATCAGTGCACATGCAGCACTTGCGTCTCCTAGGTGAGTCCAAAATGGGACCAGAATATTGAGACGTGGATTCCACTCCCATCCGTACTGTGATGGGTCTGGCACACATAAGTGTTTCTGCAGAGCACGATGCCAAATGAAAGATGACACAAGAATTACCCTTTTTACATGTTGATACAGAGCTGCTTTGGTGGGCGGGATGTTTTCCATAGACTTAAGGCCATGTGTGAACATATGCCGTCTCGCATCATTGACACGTGTACTGACACAACTGTTACTGTACATCTGTATGGTGAGTTTTTCGATATGCTGCATATGAGGGGAATCCTCTGAAAAGACTTGCGGATTCTCAGTCAATTCTATCATCATTTCAGTTGATGCGGGAAAATTCATCCATGCATTCCATCCTGTCTTCTTCCCAATGCCGAGCATGCTGGATGTTACATCACAACCTGTGAAGGCGTGGAAGAAAGTCAGGGCCTTACAGTAATCAGGTCCAAGTTGTGAAGCTATCTCATGAATTGGCATATCTTTATATGCCTTTCCAATTCCAAACCCAATCCACAGCTCACTGAGTCCAAGGTCACGGAATGTTGCGAAATGGTGCAAAGACAGAATGACGACATCAGAATCAACCGTGCGAAGAAAAGCTATTTTGTGACCTTGTGAGACTGCATGGTTGAGATGAAGCATCATGCGCGTGTCTGCTTCCTCGTGGTTCGATGGAGATATGTCACATAAGCTAACATCCTTATTGCATAGTACATATTCTCCTGATGTCGTTAACAACTGGTACTCGGATGTTGATGTTAATTTCAGCAGTTCAGCAGACAGGAACTTGAAAAATTCGTCTTTATTCTCACTAACTTTCAAGAATGCCTGCCAATTCTTCCCTTTAGGTAAAGGGACGTTCTCGGACACCCGTATCAACCTAACTGCTGTCTCACCGAGGCGTTTTGCTCGCGTCTGATTCTTCAAACTGCCTTCGGGGTAACAGTCATAGATCGCATCAACCCTTGTGGTGTTCGTGTTAATCAGAGATTCGATGTATGGCAATAATTGCAATCGAGCATATTCTCCAAACAGATCCGCTTTCTGTGGTTTGATTACATGGACTACAGCAGGCATATCCAAGATGACAACTGAAGCTTGTCTAGCTGCTGAATTCTTCCCTTGTGCAGGAATAGCTGGTAAACAATTGAGAATTTGAGATTTTGTCCCACTCCGTAGCTTACCTCTATCGGATAATGCTGGCGGATCACGTGCATTCTCGTGCATGAAAAACTCATCCATGTTTGAATCAGGCCGGGCTTGCAGTGAAACGAACATCTGGGTAACTATTGCGGCAGTTGCTTTACTTGACATGAGTTTGTCTCGGCCTTTGTCCAGGTTGGCTGGGGGTGGGTTAAGGAAGGTATATATATTTGCCTTGGGAATAACATCATTCAGGGGTACGGTGCATTCCACAAGCCTTTCCTTCAAGAAAGTGGAATATAAATGCTTGCCCCTTTCGGGTAATGACCGTAAACTCTTACTAACTTCGGGGTCCATATATTCACCAGTATCTAATGTCACCAGCTGACCACTAGTTTCATCATAAGGGTTGATAATGAGTCCCTGATTCACCAGATCGAGGAGAGATTTCAATTGATTCAGAAATTTTTTCTGCTCTGATACCGAACTTTCCGGGTGTTCCGTGTTATCTGATGATGTTGTGTGGAAACTTGCATATTCATACTCATCTATAACACGCAGAACTTCTGACCTTGAAAGCTCAATAACGACTTTCTCTTCAGCCTGGCCATAGAGACCTTTTGGACCACTGTCTTCTTTGAGTAGTTGGATACTATGTTCTTGGCTCTGATCTAAACCCATCATACTGAACTTCCTCTCACTACGCTGGACCACAAAATGGCCTTCCATGAATTTGTTGTGGATTGAAGGATGCCGCCTGGGTAGCTGAGACATGTCTCTCAGAAATACGGGGACCCACCGACAATAATTTGTATGTCCTAGGGCAAAAAAGTAACTGCACAACTCATCGATAGAACACAGTGTACCAGGCCAGTTACCGATTCGTTGGTTCCGAACGAATTGACAGCTTGTCAAGAGAAAGTTCCGAACGATTTCACCCCAATAGCGCGCAGTTGGAGATTGTGAAAGAATCCTCTGTTCCCACATTTCAAATGACTCATGGGGCCCAGTCTGCTGACAGTAAATCTCATAAGCATTCTTTCTGAGGATCTCAAGCCAAGCTAGAGTGAGAAGATATGCCTGTCGCGTCCTCTTGACATGTTTCCCACCAAGTAGGGATGATGCTACACCGGGTGTGAATATCTTTGCGAGGTGAAACATTCGCTCCCAACCAGAACCACCCATAAGCTTACCACCAGCTTCTTGGGTGCACATTTCAAGATGCAGGAATCCAATCATACACACCATTCGATCCTCACCTATCTCCTCTGGGAACAGCCATTGACATTTTTTCTGCCTGGCATACAACGGACAGTCACCTTCAATGACAGGTATCTGGCCGGGGTTTACGAAAGCAGTAGCTTCCCTGACCACATACATAGCATGCTTCTGCATACTGAGTGAGTCCGCTTTCTGCTCACTGAAAACAGGGAATACCCCAATAACTGCACGAGGTTTGACATTGTCTTGATCTTCATGTTTTGAAAAGAAGCCTGAAAAGGTCACAGGGACTTCATCAAGCTGCCAGCTGCCATCAACCTTCCCTTTATTGCTGATCTGTGACACATGAGACAACCAGTCATTCTCTCCCACGTTCAAATCTGCATATTCATTGGGCCGTACATTACATTCATCTGGAGATTCAAGCCTGATGTCCCCACCAAAGTCTTCAACGAAAGGAACAAATGCATAGTCGTCTGGGAGTTCAATTTGTGTGTCTTCTGGAACATCTAAACTCAGTGGTGGGGGATCAGTACCCACATTGTCCCTGCTCAGTTGACCAATGAGTGTGATGGACGTACCATGCATATCAGATCTACCAGATACATCAATGTTATCAGTGGTTCCTATCGAGAAAACATTACGTTTGCAGTTAGCTGGGACTACAACACCTTCGTTCTTGAACCGCAGTGAAACAGCTCTCGCGAAACTCCTGCGAACATCCATTACGCGATCATAAGAGACAGAGAGTCCCATTTGATGAAAATCTCTGATAAGATTTTTCATACGATCATGGGCATGCAACTTCAAACCCACATAAAGAGGCATTGGAGTTTCTCTGTCACGTCTCTGGTGAACATTTTGTGCATGTTCGGAGCGTTTCGCTGAATTGCTGATCAACATCTGTGAAATAGTACAAGCCACTCGAGTCTTGGCATTAACAGTCTCATCATCGCCTAAGTTCTGTATACTACATGTGCCCTCAAGTAGAACTCTAAGAAGAGTCAGGAGTGAGTTGGGTACAGGCTCGCTCAAGCAATAAGATGAAAATGATCCCGTGAAAGGAGCTTGAGATATGAGTATGTGTTTACGCAGAAGAAGACCCACATCAACTATCTTTTTTGCCTCTTCCTCAGACACTATACGAGTTAAAGATTCGGACAACAAGGAGCCAACTCGAAACCTACTTGAAATAAACACATCTCTACCCTGTGTGAAGGCGTCCCAGCCATCGCCCAATTTCTGCAACAAATGTTCTTTGAATCGAGTGGAATGTATTTCTTCACTAAGCCAATCAGAACCGACTTGCTTCAACCTCCGACTGTACAGATTCTTGAGATCGACAAGCTTCATCGCGGAATCGTTGTGTTCAACAAATGTTATGAGCTCTGCCATAACGAGAGGGTCATAGGGCAGGCCTGACGCGGAATGTTCGGCGTTCTTCGACTTTTTAGATTTAGCCGCTCGTGCTTCATTGGCAAGCTTACAATAACAGGTTTTGTGATAGTAAAGATCACTAGCAGCGGAATCAAATGCTGCATTGACCCGAGAAAAAACAACCCAGTTCTCGGCTTCCTTTGCCATAATTTTGAGTTTATTGTTATCAGACATTGATCTGCAAATAGGCTCACTGCTGTCACCTTCGCGTTTGTGACAATAAACACACTGGGGCAGTTTCCTGTCACAGCCAGATTCAAAACTTGTCCGTGTTCTTTTAGGACTCAGCGTGGAGCAGGATGCCACTGCCTCATTTCGCTCTCGCTTGTGTAGCACGCGCTGTACGATGTGAGTCCGAATACTGTCACGGCATGTCTTATGATATATTGCCTTATTCGTCAACAGTGACATCGACATACACTCATCACTCTCTCTCATCAAACAATCAATGGTCAAATTATATGGAAGCTCAACGCCATTATCTAGGAAGCGCGTTATGTCTTCCTCAATAGCTTTATAGGCGTCATGAAAACGAGATTCTCTATACGGACGCATCAATTTCTTGGAACTGTCTTGCTGGCAAAAGCAACAACGTTCCCAGTCAGTACTAGTCCGTACACGAAGAGGATTCTCACTCATTCTGTGAATGATTTTTGTGAACAATCGCGTTCTCGAATTAATTTCGACAGACAAATCAGAATTGCTTGCGGAATTACGCCAAACAAGAGATTGTATGGCAAAGAGACTGCTTCATAAAGAGCGTTGTTTCTCCGGGATCAGCGTCATTCAGGTTTGCCTGAATGACGCTGATCCCGGAGAAACAACGCTCTTTTCAAGTTCCAAGAAATTGATGCGTCCGTATAGAGAATCTCGTTTTATTCTACATCATCTCCCACGTCTGTTTCCAACACGTGCGTGGATCAGAGTTCACTTTCGCGCCCTTACAATCGGATGTATAGTCGGTAGACCGTCGAAAAGGAGGTTCCCTTCAGCCGCTGGCGGCCATTTTGGATTGTGCCGCTACTGGTCGCCACCGGTCGGTGTCAACTTGTAGCCGATCGTTTTTGAGAACCTCATAGCCTACACTAACAGTGTGCCAAATTTCAAGAAGGTATCACCAAGTGCACAATTCACCTGTATGTGACGAATTCCTCCCCCGCTACTAGAAACAATTGCGAAGACACAGGAGGTTGACTTTCAAAGTATAGCGAAAATGTTTAAAAATCTCCAGGCCCTTTAGGGTTAACTGAAAGAGAGAAAGATTAATTTTAAATCGGGAGTTTGTTCAATGATTGTTTTGTTATAGTTTCTTGGGCGAGTGTTCATAAGCATTCTATAATAAATCACAACAAGCAATAAGCTGGGTAGCTCAGTTGCTGGTGGGTTGGACCACTGGTCTTTATAGCTGGACGGATTTAATTTTTCAGATTTGGTTTCAGGGAAAAACCTTGCTTTCGGTTCAGTTTTTCTATTTGTTAAGAACATATAGTAGACAACACTATGAGCTCCATAGCTTGGAAAAAAATTTACAATAGTTCATATGACATCGCTCACCACAAAAAGCCCTGTCTGTAAGTATCTAAATTGAGTTCATCCTAACTTCCCTTGATCATTCTTGGTGGTTCTAGATCAGTTGCAAAGCCTGTTGAGTCCGAAAAAACCCCTAAATTAAGCCCTTAAACTCTAGTGGTATCTCTCATGCCAGTTCAATGGCAGCAATTGGAAGAGTCCATATTCATTATTTGGGGTAGACCAATCAGGCTACCCCAAATAATGTAGTACCCCACAATATTTACTGAACAGCCATCCAAAATAATGATGTTATGTCGTCTCATGTTCTTGGCTGGAAAAGCGTCGCTGGGGTTTCTAAGGGTTAAGGTAACAAATGAATTCATTTATTGTTTGTTGTGTTCTCAGTGTCACATTTCTCTCTTATTGACTCGTCTGGTAAGATATCGGGATTCCTGCATCTCTCTGAATTCCCTGAAATTGAAAATACTTGAATTTAAAAACCCTTCACCATGGTCCTTGAATTTCAGAAATCTTCCTTGTATCTTCTGGAAAATTCCCTGTGGGAACCCCAGGAAGTTACACAAGGTGACCCTAGTGTCATTAAACCCAGTAAATAGATAAAAAAAAAAAAAATAAATAAATAAATAAATAAATTTGCATGCTGATCGTGTAATTATCTGTGGGAACCCTTGGAAGTGAAGTGAAGCAGTGCTTGTTTACTGTGGTAAACAAGCTCTGTTTTACTGGTAAAATAGGACCCAGTCATCAATGTATGGGGTTGATGTCCTCTAAGATAGGCAACATGAGTATAAAAATCATTGGCTGGACTTGACTTTACCATCATGTTGTAGTCACGATGAGCCCTTGTGCAGAAGTATGTGACCTTAAAAACCAATAAAAAAATAAATCTCCTGGAAAATGTTGTACTGGGCAATCCATCTGATATGAGTCCTGTTAACATTAAAATCATCACACAACCGATGCTGTGTTGCCAGGAAATAAGCAGACTGTCATCTGCAAAATAAGGTCCCCAGAGGGTGAATTTAGTGATGCTACCCTAGGGTAGCATCACTAAATTTACCCTCTGTGAACCTCAATCTGAATCAGGGTCTCAAAACTAAATAGAAAGAGGTACCGGAGAATAAATTGGCCCACTGTATGGGACACTCTAGAAACAGCTGATTAATGATTTGTAACATGAGTAATTTTTTTTTTTCAAATATACCTGCTACCTTACCCGCTTACCTCCTTGAAATTCCTTGAATTTTTATTATTTGACTCCTTGAAAATCCTGGAAAATACACTGAAAACTTCCTGGAATTCACTAATTCAAGTGCTGGAAGCTTGGATCATTTTGATCTTTTCTGCATATGAATTTACGCATGTGCATTATGTACAATAAACTTACATCTGCCGTAAGCAGGCCTGGAAATAACCCGAGAACAACTGTTTAGGTTACATGGGGGTTATGTCCATCATTAAATATGTAAACATGCTTTGGGTTATGACAAAATAATACAACATAAATTAAATTCCGAATCAAACATGTTTTGCCAGTCAGATTGGACAATCTTGGGAACTAACTTAACACAAAGGTTGCTTGTTGTATTCACATGTGAATAAAGTGACTTGTCATTTACATCTTGAAGAAATTCCTCCGTCCCAAATACATAGCAACTTCCTCCATCCCAAATACATAGCAACAACTAATGCACGATCTCACCAAAGCGAGATTGAGCGTTTGTTATTGCTTTTTATTTTGGAGGAAATTCTGGTTGTCGTTGCTTAATAGATAACATACCCTCCTAACAGGTTATGATGTAAGCTTTTCATTTCCAGGGCATCATAAGTCTTGACTGAGGGAGCACAGTGGCTCACTGGTTATGATATTGAACTTCAAACCAAGAGGTCCACGGTTCAGTGCCTGCCCGGGGTAATTGCATTGTGTCCTTGTGCAAGGCACTTAATACTGATTGCCAATGTGGGGACATGGTGACACTGTGTACTAAGGCATACTGCACGTCGATGGTGTGCCTGTCTCCAGCCAATGTTAACCCTGCTTGTGTGGAGTTAGTATGTTAGGGAGTCTGAGACAGTTGCTCGCTGTTACTTGGTGGTTCTCTCCAGGTACTCTGGCTTCCTCCACCCGTAAAACTGTCTGACACGAGTTGACCCTGGCCGTCAAAAGTGTTGTTAACCCTTTACCTAACCTGAAAAGCAGACGACACTTGCAAAAATAATTCTTGAATAACTAATTTTTTTCATTTTTTTGTCTCAAAAATATAGGTTATGACCCCTCATTGGAACGAGCTCGTTCCAATGAGGGGTCATAACCTATGTTTTTGAGACAAAAAATGAAAAAAATAATGAAAATTAATTGGCGATTTTTGAGAATAGCGCTGGCCGGTTTTGGCCGTTACATTAGGTAAAGGGGTAAACTCCAATAAATAAATAAATAAGTCTTGACAGCTTGGTTTTTCCAAGTAATAGTTCAGCTTACTGGTGGATTGTAATCCTTGAGTCAGGTACCCAGTACATGATGTCAGTCACGAAGCTGTTGGTCTTGTCACCATTACAGGCACCCCCAAAAGTATTATCTACAGGATTGTTCACTTCTGTCCTTGAGCAAGACAGTTTATCCGACTTTCTCTGAGGTAAAAGGATT
Organism: Pictodentalium vernedei; assembly: GCA_031216915.1. Taxonomy (NCBI): domain Eukaryota; kingdom Metazoa; phylum Mollusca; class Scaphopoda; order Dentaliida; family Dentaliidae; genus Pictodentalium; species Pictodentalium vernedei. The sequence goes on from CM062293.1 coordinate 85,952,228, forward strand.
TAATTGGTAGAGTGCTAAAATTTATGGACACCCAAATTTGTTTATATTTCTTTGCTTTGTTATAATTTATGAGAGAGTGCCACTTCAGGTTAAAGCCCAAATATGGGCTTCTAGCACTCTACCAGTTAATATAACCACTGTGATAGACAGAACTGGATTAACCCTTTGCCTAACATGACAAGAGAATGATATTGATACAGTGTTCATGCAAAAAAAAATAATAATTCTTTAATAATTATAAAATTTACTTTTTCTGCTCCCAAAACATAGCTTATGATTCCTCATTGCAATCAGTTTATTTCTATGAGGGGTCACAAGCTATGTACTGGAGAACCTTGTTTTTACCTGAGAATATCCTTGAAAATCTCTGACTCCTTGAAAAGTATGGAAATATACCATGAAAATCCTGGAAGCTCTTGGATTGCATGACGCATTCAGTAGGTTGGAGAGACAGAAAGTTACATGCAACTGTTTGGTTTCTCTCAGGGTACTCTGGCTTCTGTGGTAATATCTACTGTCCATGTTCTGTAATTTTATGAGTCTTTTCCTCCTTGATACTTGAATGTGCACAGTGTGAATCTCCTCCACTAGTCTCTCCAGCTGCATGTTATTTCTGTAATAATTTCACTAGCTCTTTCCAAGATTTTCATCTAAATTTATATACCCATCTCTTGTGTTTTACATGAGTAAGTTAAAGCTAAAAATTGTTTCTCAGGATCTCACACATGGCTTTAGGGTTCCAGATGTTCTTAATTAACTCTGCAAAAAACTCAAAATTGAATGGCTATTTCAGACAAATTTCCCAAGTTACCAGTAATAAAATGGATAAAATACATCACTGCATCTGTTTTTCTGTACATTATATGGACTAGTTACAAGTTTGTTCAAAAGAAGTCCCTGGAGCAAGCTTGAACAAAAGCAATCTGTCATTTGCAGAATGAGGTCCCCAGGGGGGGTGAATTTGTTGATGCTGACCCATACAGTGGTCTAGAGTCCCCCACTTTATCCTCTGGGTACCTCTTTCTGTGTAGGCCTGAGACCTTGATTCAGACTGAGGTCCACAGAGGGTAAAATTGGTAATGCTACCCTGCTGTGCAGGGTAGCATCACCAAATTCACCCTCTGGGGACCTCATTCTGCAGATGACATTCTGCTTATTTCCAGGCTTGCCCTGGAGTCATATTTGGGCTCAAATTTTTAACTTACTGCAGTGTGAGGAATATTCAATGAATTTCTTTTGATATTTGGTATAGAGCATTGCAGCACTAAGCTTAAAGTTTGATCAGAGTGTTATGCTTGGCTGATTTTGGTGGGCATGGGCACCAGAGGGGGATTGAAATTTAACACAGAACTCAACGGCAGTACTGTTTATTTAAATGTATTCTGCCCACGATTGTGGTTAATTTTAGTTGGGTGGATAAGATTAATGTTTGTTCAGATCGGACTGACCAGTCCACTTGAGACCCTGGGGATGTGGGCAGAGGGAATCCATTGAGCAATTTTTTTTTTTTTGCTTTAAAACAAGTTTTGGAGGATTTTGAATGATTTTATAAAAAAGAAAGTTACATAGGGGGAATGGGTGGGATCTATTGGGTGATCTTTTTTTCTTTACTTTAACCCTTTACCTAACATGAAAAGCAGATGACACTTGCAAACAAAATTCTTGAATAACTAATTTTTTGTCTCAAAAACATAGGTTATGATCCCTCATTGGAACAAGTTCGTTCCTAAGAGGGGTATTAACCTATGTTTTTGAGACAAAAATGAAAAAAATACTGAAAATTAATTGGCGATTTTTGTGAATAGTGCTGGCCGGTTTTGGCCATTACGTTGGGTAAAGGGTTACGGTTTACTTTTATTCCTCTGCGCCAGTAGGCAGATGCTAAAAGGAGTTTTGAAGGGTTTTGAATGATTTTATGCCAAAAATAATCGCTCATAATTTCAGACAGTTTTGAATAGGTTAAAAAATGACAGCATGTGGCAGCCAAAATGACATTGTGGAAGGGACTGAAAAATAATCACTCATGATCTCAGTCAGTTTTGAATAGGTTAAAAAATGAGAGCATGTGACAGCCAAAATGACATTGTGGAAGGGACTAAGAAACAGGTTTTTATCCTTTTTAATCGTTCCCATAAATTTTGCATGGCTTATGAGCCAAGCAACTACCTAAATATATTTTTCAAAGAATTTCCATAACTTTTTCAAAGAAAGTCTGATTTTCAAGCACTTTCAGTGTCCTGGAATTTGAACATTCAGTCTTGAGATAAAACTTTCATGTTAAATTATAAGTACCTTGGTAGTTGTTTCTAGCAAGTCTTGGCTGCCCCTTTTGGCAGCCAAGACTTACCTAGAAACAACTGTGAAGACACAGGATGTAGACCATTAAAGTGAAGCAAAAGTGTATAAAAATCTCCACACTAAATTTTATGTGTTCAGGATTTAAAGGATCTGTACAAATCTAGTTTCTGTGAAAGTGGGAGTTTATTTGTAGAGTAAACAGAAAGAGTCAAAATGCATTAATCATTCAAAAGCTAACGCGTGTCGATCAATAGGGCCTGCATTGTAAACGTTGTGAGTGTTTGGGCATAAATTGATGTCAATACAATATTATTATTAAAGTTATTTTTGTTGCAAAGTGTTTTGTTTTTTAATTTTTTCGTTGACCCCATGTCCATCCAGTGTTAATGATGGTTACCCAACCCTGTCAATTAGCGTCGGCTGTTGCGAGGTAAAAGTCAAAGAAAAAGAAATTTTTGGCAATAAAACTGTTGATGTTAAAAATAAAAAAAATATTATCATAGCTGTTAAGTGGACATTCAGGTTTGGTTTTGATATTAAAGTATTACCCCATTCTAAGGTTCGGTATCGTTATGGTTTTACGATGTCAGATGTAGACCAATGGCCCTTTAGTGAATTAATAAACTTCATGTGTGTTCGTCTGGGTCCTGCCCATAATTTTTTCCGATTGCTGAACAATAACAGATCAGGGGGACTCCTGTGTGTGGCACTGTGAAGAGTCAGTGGTAGGCCTGAAAATAAGCAGTCTGACATTTGCAGAATGAGGTCCCCAGAGGGTGAATTTGATGATGCTATCCCATACAGTGGGACAATTTATCTTCTGTGTACCTCTTTCTGTTTAGTTTTGAGACCCTGATTCAGATTGAGGTTCACAGAGGGTAAATTTAGTGATGCTACCCTGCTGTGCAGGGTAGCATCACTAAATTCACCCTCTGGGGACCTCATTTTGCAGATGACAGACTGCTTATTTTCTGGCTTGGTCAGTGGTGGTCAAAACAGCTTTTTTCAACTGAAATAGTGGTCAGAAATGAAAAAGTGTTGGATTCACCTAACCAGCATTGACTGCCTACTGTCTGCTTACCCAGGTTAATCACCATTTGACAACTGCCAGTATTTCTTTTATGATTGTGTTGCAGGTGTTCCATTAGAAGCATCTGCAACTCAATCACAAAATGAATACCTGAATCTAAAATGCTGATTCAAAACTGCCAAAGCAAAAGGTTTTTTGCCAAGGCTCCAGTCATTTTACCACAGCAGTTGTTTTACCGATGCAAATTCATTCAGATGGCAGGCCTGGTTACCATTGTTAGTGTCTAAGTACTTGTTTTCCAAAACATTGCATGATGGGAATCCCAGTACATGTAGATGTGCTTGTGTTCTGTGTGGAACAAGTTCTGCTCAACTAGTATAATGGTGACCAGCAGTAATGCTTTCCTGAGGGAACGTGGGGTAACGGCAATCTCCTACTTTTTTTGAGAGGAAATGATGGAACTTCGAAGGCATACTGCATGTCGATGGTGCACTTGTTTTCAACCAATGCTAACCCTGCTTTTGCAGAGTTAGTACATTGGGGAGTCTGGCAGTTGCTCGCCTTTGCTTGGTGGTTCTCGCTCTGGGTACTCCAGCTTCCTCCACCCGTAAAACTGTGCATGAACCCCAATAAATAAATAAATCTATTGCTCAACCCTGCCATTAATATTAATTAGCGAGTCGACCTACCCCAGAACGGGTTGTCTCCCCCCATCTCCCATGCGATGGAAAATTTCTAGTTGCATTTCCAACCAAGGAAGATAAAGCTTGAATTTCTAGCTGGACACAGAAGGAAATGAATGAGGACACAAAAGAAATCGCACACTCTCCATTTATTGTAGAAGATGCCTTCACTATCATCATTCCTCATGGTTCAGTTCACTCAAAGAGCAAGAGATTTCAGTCAGCTGGTGTTATGACTGTGATTTGGGGTCAAAAAGACAAGATTAGGTGGGAAAATAGCAAATTCATTCTTTGGGGAAGAAATCAGGAGTGGGTGGTGTGGATAGTCTTTTTTATACGGCCGCTTATAGGAGCAGGCTGTATTATGGTATGGCAACGTCCATCTGTCCATCCGGCGAACATTGGGGGTTTAGGGGCTATTATTATTAGGGGCTACCTCCAAATTAGGGTAGGGTTTGGAGTGGGGTGGGGTGGGGTTAGGGGTAACCCCAGAGTAGGGCTTAAGGTTGGGGGGTAGGTCCCGGGGGGAGGGGGGTCTGGCTTGGGGTTTTAGTTTTAGTAGTTTTAGTAGCCCCTAAACTGAAAAATAGCCCCTAATCCTATTGATCTGACTAGGGCGGTGTTAGGGTTAGGGGTAGCCCCAGAGCAGGGCTTAAGGTTGGGGGGTTAGGTCCCAGGGGGATAGGTTTGGGGGTGGGGGGTAGGGTCAGGGTGGGGTAGGATTAGGGTGTGGTTTTGGATGGGGGTAGGGTTATATATAAGTTCTAGGATGGAGGGGGTGGGGTTCTGGGTAAAATAAGGTTTTGGACTTATAAAATGTTTTTTTGGTAGCCCATAAACCCGAAATGTTGGAATGTCTGTCCATCCAGATGTCTGTCCGTCCATCCATAAACTTTTGTTTGTCCACGCGATAACTTGAAAACAATACATCCAACAGATACTGTTTTTTTATGGTTGATTGGTCATGACTAGAGGGTGGTTCCATTCGATAACCAGCCTTCTGGCAGGTCCAATATGGCCACCATGGCAACCGTAAGGGAGTTTTGGTGGCTTGATTCTCCACGCAATAACTTGAAACCAATATATTCAACTTTAATGGGTCGTAAGCCAGGAATGTACAATTATTTTGGAAGGAATTATTTACCTTTGTTCAACTAAAGATTTCTTCACAAGTGCAATTTCTTCATAGGCGGCCGTATATTGATCCACCACCTGGCGGTGCACTTGTTTAACATATTACTCCTGTTTCCTTTTCCTTGTTTCCAAGTCAATCACACATTTAATATATTAGAATTTAGATTCACCCTTTGCTGTCTAAAATACTAAGTTCCATAATATCACTATTCAAATTTTTTTTTGTTTACAAAAGAAATATTTCTGTTCAAAACAGAGCAAATGATCTCTCACCAGAACTGGGACTCATAAGCTATGCAAAAAATGAACATCTGTACTTATTTAGAAAAACTATTGTAAATGGTGCATGTTGGTCATGTTAGGTAAAGGATTAACCTTATTCAGTTACTCAATATTTCTCCCCATGGAATCTGGGAAGTGGAGCTGTGCTTGTGTACTGCAGTAAACAAGTTCTGCTTTACTGGTAAAATAGGACCCTGGTACCAATGCCTAGCACGGAAGTCTTCTAAGTGGGCATCATAAGTATAAACTATTAGCTAATCTAAACTTCATCCCTATGATAAAGCCAAAGATGCTGAAAGTGACCTTAACCTCCAATAAATAAATATAAATATTTCAGCTTATCTCCAATCTCTTCACACCGATGTTAAGGCCTAAAGAAATTAAAAATCTGTTGCTCAGGCCCTCCCGCATGCTCTCTTTTTACAACCAATGTAAACGTAAAAAAAAAAAAAATTAAATGGTTTACGTCTGATATTTTACCCAAGTTAAAAAAAATGATAAATTTGTCCCTTGAGTGCAAGAAGGCTTTGCAATGCTTTAGCATTGCGAAGCCTTCTTGCTCTCAAGGGACGAAATACACTACCACCCATGATATTCCTTGGATTATAAGGCCTAGAACATAAACCAAGAACATGAACTTTTGATGGAAAAAATATAATTACAGAAATAAACAATAAAATAAAAAAACGCTCGCCCGCATGCAATTTGACAAATAATGACCTGAAAAACAGAAGATCTACTTTGTGTGGCCTAAAATACCGAAATTTTAATCTTACCCATGATGCAACTAAGAATTTAATCAATTCAATCTTGTCTGACTGAGCTCACAGGCTTTGTCAAACAAGATTGAATTGGTTCAATTCCTAGTTGCATTATGGGACAAAACTGTAGATAGAAACTTTGATATTTTGACATCAGTGTGCAGAGGGTAAATATGACTCTCAATTACGTAATCTCCATGGTAACAGATTATACATGGCAAATGATAGAAAATCAATTGAGCCATAACTCAGAAAAAATAATTCAAGACCAGTTTGTTACCTTAACTTGACAAAGTCAAGATAAGCTATTGCCATCACGCGTATGGAAGTTTGTGAGTCTGTTCGCATTTTCTTTGGTACAGGCTACACCCCGTAGTTGTTGTCTGAGCATCACGAAATTTCATATGCAGGTTCGAGGTTATGTCTAGATGAGAACGTCCCCTTGTGGTCGCAATTGGTCAACCGTGATGACTGCGAGAGCCCGAAACCTTTAGCACAGTCCACAGGTCATACATGTATTTATTAAGGGATTTCATTGTAACTTGGTAGGATGACTCTGTTTTATGTCTAGATGAGAACGACCCCTTTTGGTCATGATTGGTCAACCGTGATGGCTGCAAGAGCCTAAAAGCCAAAAACCTTTAGCACAATCTATAGGTCATCATATTTATGAAGGGATTTCATTGTAACTTTGTAGGATCACTCCAGATGAGAATGTCCCCTTTTGGTTACAATCATTCAACCATGATGGCTGCCCGAGCCCAAAGCCTGAAAACCTTTAGCATAGTCTTCAGGTCATATTTATGAAGGGATTTCATTATAACTTGGTAGGTTGACTTCATATAATGTCTAGATGAGAACAGCCCCTTTTGGACACCATTAGGCAACTGTGACGGCTACAGGGGCCCGAAAACCTTTAGCACAGTCTACAGGTCATATTTATGAAGGGATTTCATGTAACTTGGTAGGTTGACTTCACATAATGTGTAGATGAGAACAGCCCCTTTGGACACCATTAGGCAACTGTGACGGCTACAGGGGCCTGGAGGGGGGGGGGGGCACGGTGGCATTGCGGTAACCAGTTCTTGTCAGTTCACCAAAGTTAAGCAACGTCAAGCCCGGTCAGTCCTCGGATGGGTGACTGTCTGAGAGATCGATTCGGACTGCCGCGTTGTGTCCTTGGGCAAGGTACTTAACCCCGATTGTCCACATGGGGGCACGATGATGCCATGTATTAAGGCGTACTGCACATCGATGGTATGCATGTCTTCAACCAATCTAACCCTGCCTGTGCTGCAGTGTGGAGTTACGATGTTGGGGAGCTGGCAGCTGCTCGGTGGTTCTCTCCAGGTACTCCGGCTTCCTTCACCGGTAAAACTGTCACAGTCATGATTAGCCATTGTGCATAAGTATGTGACCTTAAACACCAATAAATGAATAAATAAATAATACAGGGGCCTGAAGCCCGAAAACCTTTAGCACAGTCTACAGGTGATATTTATGAAGGGATTTCATTACACCTTGGTAGGATGGCTCCAAATAATGTCTAGATGAGAACGTCCCCTTTTGGTCACGATCATTCAGCCTTGACGGCTGCCCAAGCCCAAAACCTCAAAACCTTTAGCATAGTCTTTAGGTCATATTTATGGAAGGATTTCATTGTAACCTGTTAGTTTGATTCCATATAATGCCTAGATGATGACATCCCCTTTTGGTCGTGATTGCTCAACTGTGACGGCTTTTGGTTGCGATCATTCAACCATGACGGCTGCCCAAAGCCCAAAAACCTTTAGCACAGTCTACAGGTCATATTTATGAAGATATTTCATTGTAACTTGGTAGGTTGACTTCATATAATGTCTAGATGAGAACGTGCCCTCTGGACGCAATTGGGAAACAGATGGCTACAGGGGCCCAAAGCCCGAAAACCTTTAGCACAGTCTACAGGCCATATTTATGAAGGGATTTCAATATAACTTGATAGGATGACTCGTTTTGGAATAATTTCACTGTAACTTGGTAACTTTCGTTGATATACGTTAACTGTGAGGGCCACATACATTAACTGTGAGGTAATATTAACCCACCCCTCAGCTCTTTAGTACAGTGACACCTCATATTATTTTTATCAAAAACATAGCACACAGGGAACAGAAATGAACATATTCCAAATTATCACAATTCTTGTCTTATTTCATAATCCTTTCACAAACATTGAACATTATCCTTTTCATCAAACACAACACACAAGTTAAGCTATAGTGTCATTGACACTTTCATTAAACTGTGTATCAACAGATGGCCTCATTCTTGAGAGCTTTTATCAGTGTACTTCCTTGGCTACCATATTAGCAAATCTTGAGCTTTCTCTTGCAGATCCATCTAGGTATTAATATGTCTTCCCGCAGGCAAAGTCCTTGGGAAGACGTAATAATACTTCTGCAATTTCTCTGTGTGTCCCAGAAAACAATGGCCATTACTAAATTACAAACCAGTCTTTTTATAATATAAGAGGTAACAACATAAATAGAGGAAAAATTGGTTAACCCTTTACCCAACGTAACGGCCAAAACCAGATAGCGCTATTCGTAAACATCGCCAATTAATTTTCATTATTTTTTTCATTTTTTGTCTCAAAAACATAGGTTATGACCCCTCGTTGGAACGAGCTCGTTCCAACGAGGGGTCATAACCTATGTTTGTGAGACAAAAAATGAAAAAAAATAGTTACTCAAGAATTTTTTTTGCAAGTGTCGTCTGCTTTTCATGTTAGGTAAAAGGTTAAGGCAATGAGGTCACCAAGCAGACCTGCTGCCTTCCTAATGAAAACCCCGGCTTACTCAATAAGAGTTCAGGAGTCTTTCTTTGTTCTGTGAAAAGGGGTTAATTATAACACCAGTAGAATGATGAAATTATCATTGGTAAAATGCTGCTATGTTATATACTGTTGGAAAGGTCTTCTACAGCTCTTTTCAACTGTGTTTAACTGGTAGAGAGCTTCATTTTTTTTTACCACAGATTTCATTTCATCATATATTGCTGTGTTACATTTGATTGGATAGTGCCAGTAGGCACTATCCAATCAAATGAGACTGAGCAATGTATCATTAACAAAATGTGATTCTTTCCACGGTCAATAAGAAATCTCCCCTAACAGAGTGTAGATATTATTGTCACAACCTGTGGTATTTCAAAAAGCCCAAATATGAGCTTCCAACACTCTACCAGTTAATACAGCAGCATTTTATAAGCACAACTCTTTACAGAACAAATTGGAAACATAACCCAATGCTATACCCTAAAAACTTGTCAGTTCAGACTGATAAAATATTCCAACCACATCATCAAAGCATGGCTTTGTCAATTACGTAGTTGGAATATTTGACAGGATTGCAGTTCCAAAATTCAAGAGTTCTTGTAACTTTCTTTGTCAGTAAATACATGTAGTAGGTGTGATGCATGGGTTTCCCAACTTATTCAATCAGCAAGTACTGAACACCAATTTAGTCAAGCAGAGCACACAGCAGTCCAAATCTGTTACCGTAGACCTCTATTTTTATGATGGACTGTTTGTGTGACATAAGTTCCAAATATCAAATCTAGTCTGGAAACAATTATAGGGGGTGGGGGGGGGGGGAGGGGCAGGTTCACCTACGCTTCCTGCATTTACATATACAAGAGTCTGTGTCAAATCAGGAGAAGGATTACAGTTGCAGATCCAGGATTCTGGGTTTGGGGCACCACATTTCAATCATGAGTCTTTGTGTGAATCATCATATGATGTACATAGCGGCAAGTTGGGGGGTGAGCACTAGCTAGAGGGAGTCTTCTACTCTTGGGGGTAGGGGCACAGGACCATAATGTTTTCTAGCCAAGGTATTACTGTACTTTTGTACAGATCATTCCGATTTTAAAAAAGAGAATTCCAATTTTGAAAAAGGGAAGACAAATTGTAACTACTCATGGAAGACCTGTACAGCAGCTATAGATGAAATCATGGGATAGGGTCGGAATTATTCATGATAAAACACGGACAGGGCAAACGGTACTATTCACAATAATACATGGACATCCACTACCAAAGAAAGGTAGTGGATGTCCATGTATTATTGTGAATAGTACCGTTTGCCCTGGTTTTGGTTCTTGTGACATAAAGATCACCCTCTCTGCTACAATGGCTCCACCCATTGGTTAATGAAAAAATCCTTGGAACAGTGAAGGACATTTCCCTACCATTCAGATTGGCTTTGGATCCAAAGTTTGTTTGTTTGTTTGTTGTTGGTTAACATCACATATTTATGCACTATGGCTAATCGTGACACAACATAGAGATGAAGTCAAGTTTAGTCAATCGTTGATCTACATGTTGCCCATTTTAGAGGACTTTCACCCCAAGCACTGGTGACTGGGTCCTATTTTACTAGTAAAGCGGAACTGGTTTACCACAGTAAACAAGTGCTGCTTACTTCCCGGGGTTCCCACGGGGATTGGATCCAAAATGGTTGAGAATAATAATGCTGAATGAATAAAGACAATTATGATGTGAAATCACTGATAGTACTTTGCTTTATTAAAAAAAAATTTCATAAAATTTGTATAATTAAAAATAGTGATTTTCTTCAACAAATTTATTTTAAAGACAAATAAATAATAAAATCAAGTACTCCACTTCAAAATCATACAAATGCCCCAGGTGCTCTGTTACAAAGTATATCATTTAAACTACTAAATGGAAGATCATTAATATCAATGTCTCTTCTTACTCTTTTAAGCTTCAATAGACCTCATGGTCGGGAGTGTAGTGGCTCAGTTGTTACGGCACTGGACTTCAAACTGAAAGGTTCACAGTTCGGTACCTGCCAGGACTAGCTGCATTGAGTCCTTGAGCAAGTCACTTCATCCCGATTGCCCTCGTGGGGGCATGATGGCAGTGTACTAAGGCGAACAGCACATCGATAGTACACCTGTCTTCAACCAATGCTTGTGTGGAGTATGTTGGGAAGTCTAAGAGTTGCTTGCCATTGATCAGTGGTTCTCTCTGAGGACTCCGGCTTCCTCTAGCCATAAAACTGTCCACCACGAGGTGACCCTGGCTGTCAAAAGTGTTGTTAAACCACAAAAATAAATATGTAAGTAAATAAATAAATAAACCTTGTGGTCTCGGAACAGATTTATTTATTTATTTATTTATTTATTTTTTGTGTTTAAGGTCACATATTTCTGCACAATGACTAATTGTGACTGCAACATGGATATAGATTCAAGTCCATTGGTTAACAGTAAAATGGAGTTTGTTTGCAACAGTAAACAAGCACTGCATCACTTCCCAGGGTTCCCACACAAATTCCATGCAAATTTTACTCTCAGAACTTTCATTTAAGGTAGAGAGCTAAGTTATTTTTCAAAGGTGATTTGTACCATGAGTATTTTTTTTAAAGTTACAATGCTACAAGCAAGGGGAGCCTAAGTTTAGCAAGAGTTTGTTCCTAAATAATTGTCTATTCACTATTTATTGGAGAGTGCCTGTTGGCACTCTCCAATAAATTGTAACAAAACAATTCAATTGGACATTTTTTTTCTACTACTGTGCAGATAACACGGTAATGCATACAGTGTAAAGCCACTAAAGTGGCTTTCAGCACTTTTCATTAGAGCCCTGATAGTGGCTTCTAGCACTCAACCAGTTAAGATCAACTTCAGCATCTATGGCTATATTAGGCCTGAACACAAGTATAAAGTCAAGTTTAAATAATCATTTACCCTTATGCAGCTCACTCTAAAGGATTTCTACTCCAGGACTGGCTGCAGGTCGTATCTTACCAGTAAAACAGGACTTGTGTACTACAGTAAACAGGCACTGCTCCACTTCCCAGGGGTACATGGGAAATCCTCTCGGTGGTTTCTTGTCAAGGCTTCATAATAACAATTTCACCCTGGCTCTTTTGTTTTTTTGCGTTTAGTGCACAACTGACAGAACAATGGATTGGTTCATTTCCGTCATTTATATTCACTTGTAGAAAATACAATTCGGGAAAATACAGTTGTAAAAGTTTTATAGTATTGGCCCCTGCTGAGTTGTAGTTACAACCAGCCCTTACCATAGCACTGCCAGAAGGAAAACTAAATTAAACGTCCTATTGAACCCATTAGAGGGAACCAGGAAATAAACTAGAGGGGGTATCAGTACCCTGTGGCTCACCAACAGGTGGCCAATGTAAAGGGGTGGCTGGAGTAAAAAAAAAGTTCAAAACCTGCACACAAAAGTCCAAAATTAAAGAAAATAAGCAGCTAAAGGGTTAAATAATATAATAATAACCCCTAAGAAGCATGCTAACATAAAATTGGAACCATGGCAATATGCTACAAGGTAAGTCTCCACTTTGAAAAACAGAAAGTCAAACCTCAAAACCTGCACATAAAAGAAAAAAAAAAAGTATCACATTTGTTTCAATGGGTTAAAATTGAGAAAATTACACTGATAATGTCACAGTAACCACCATGGCAATATGCCTGTAAGGTGAAACCCTAACTGAAAAATATCCTCTTGGAAGAAAAGAAAGAAAAACCTCAAAACCTGCACATAAAAGTAAAAAAAGTATCACATTTGTTTCAAAGGGTTAAAATTTAGAAAAATACCCTGAATATGTTATAGTAACCACCATGGCAATATGCCAGTGAGGTAAAACTCCACTTAAAAAAAAATATCAAAACCTGCACACAAAAGTACAAAACCTGCACGCAAAAGTCCAAAATTAAAGTAAATAAGCAGCTAAAGAGTTAAATAATATAATAATAGCCCCCAAGAAGCATCCTAACATAAAATAGGAACCATGGCAATATGCTACAAGGTAAGTCACCACTTGGAAGAGAAGAAAGACAAACCTCAAAACCTGCACATGAAAGTAAAAAAAACATCAAAACCTGCACACAAACGTCAAAATAAGTCCAAAATTTGATTCATAGGGTTAAAATTAAGACGAATTACCCTGGAAAAGAGTTAACTGTTATCGTGAACCCCCAAAGCAATATGCAAAGAGAAATTTTTTTTTTAAAAAGCACAAAAATCCAAACCTGTAAACAAAAGTCCAAAATTGAAGTAATTAAGCAGGAAAAGGGTTAAAGAATACAACGTAGCCCTAAGATGCATGTTTGCATACAATAGAAAGCATGGACATATGCTACAAAGTAAATCTACACTTGGAAGAAAGGGAAAAAAAAAACCATGAAAACCTGCACGCAAATGTCAAAATAAGTCTAAAAAGCTGTACATAAAAGTCCAAAATTGAAGTAATTCAGCAGGAAAAGGGTTAAATAATACAAACATAGCCCTAAGATGCATATATACATACAATAGAAAGCATGGACATATGCTGCAAGGTAAATCTCCACTTGGAAGAAATGAAAAAAAACCCATCAAAACCTGCACGCAAACATCAAAATAAGTCTAAAATTTGATTCAAAGGGTTAAAATGAAGACAAAATACCCTGGAAAAGAGTTAAATGTTATAGTGAACCACCATAGCAATATGCAGAAACTCTACACTTGGAAGAAAGGGAAAAAAAAACAGAACATGAAAACCTGCACGCAAACGTCAAAATAAGTCTAAAAATCTATTGAAGGGGTTAAAATTTTTTTAAAAATGCACTGGAAAGATATCAATGTTATAATAACCACTACTGCAATATGCAGTGAGGTCAACCTCACTTGAAATTGTTTTTTTTTTATCACAACCTGTACATAAAAGTAAGAAGCTGTAAGCCTAAGTCCAAAAGCTGTACATAAAAGTCCAAAATTGAAGTAATTCAGCAGGAAAAGGGTTAAATAATACAAACACAGCCCTAAGATGCATGTTTACATACAATAGAAAGCATGGACATATGCTGCAAGGTAAATCTCCACTTGGAAGAAAGGGAAAAAAACATCAAAACCTGCACGCAAACATCAAAATAAGTCTAAAATTTGATTCAAAGGGTTAAAATGAAGACAAAATACCCTGGAAAAGAGTTAAATGTTATAGTGAACCACTATAGCAATATGCTGAAACTAAAAAAAAATTTGAAAAGCCAAAAAATCAAAACCTGTACACAAAAGTTCAAAATATTTGAGAGCGGACGCCGACGCTGACGCCGACATGAGGGCTATGCCATAGGCTCACACAACTAACGTTGGTGAGCCAAAAATGCTAGGGATTTGGTCCACCTTTATCCCGAAGAGCTTTTACTTGTACAATTTAGAAACTTGACTGAGCAATTTGCATTGTGCCTTTAAACCTCTGCAAACTGATGTCAACATTATAAAATTTCAAACAGCAAATTTTCTAGTATTAAAACGACTCTGGGATTCTGGAGTCGATTAGTCGGCACACCACTTTCTGCTGCCAAGATTTACATAGCAATATCTGTGCACTTGAATATTTTTCTCCAATTGCACACTGTACTGATGCCAGTTCATGGCTGACATACATATTCATAATGGGCTATATTCAGTCCTGGAAATGAGACGGGTGTGAGTGCAATTGCTCACGTCAGCACTTGTGATTTCTATTTTACGTGAGCGACAAAATGCACTCGTTGAAAAATACTGTGGAGCACTAATATACTGTGAGGGCATATAAATATGTGTTGTTTTGAGAAAGCAGCACTCTATGGCCAATGGCAAGTTACTCTCATAATTCAGCAAGTCCTTGTACATTTAACCCTTTGAACACTAGTTGTATCTGCCATGCCAGTTCAATGGCTGCAATTGGAAGAGTCCATATTCATTATTTGGAGTAGACCAATCAATATTTTCAATGTGCAGCCTCAGGGCTGCACGTTGAAAATACTGATTGGTCTATCCACACATTTACTGAACAGCCATCCTATTTAATGACTTTATGACGTATCATGTTCCTGGTAGGAAAAGCAGCTACTCAGGTTCAAAGGGTTAAGGTTTCTTGTGTTTGGTGACAGTATTCCCTCGAAAATTCATGCACTAATATTTTACGGGAGCAATTTACTCTGGTCTCTGATTCGCGAGAGCTTAAAACTGCACCTGTCAATTTTGTTCATTTCCAGCACTGGCTATATTTAAGATTAATGATTCAATTCATTTGGTACAATCCACCTCAGATGTTGAGAGCAATCCCGATGAATGATTAACCATATGCTTTTCATATTCTAACTGTGGATAACTGCTTGCCCAACACATGGTGTCATGCACATGTGATTTCAACAAACTGGTTTCTTAAAATCACCTGGCTTTAGATACAAACAGTTCCTCTGAAACAGCCACTCAGATGGCATTCTGCTATTTTTACTAGAAGCCATTACAAAAGAACGTAAGTAACAAACTCTGGTGCAATCATAAACTTGAGGTTGTGTTGATTACATATGTAATCAATTAAATGGCATGGGAGTCTCTCTATAATAGAAATTTTATTGTATGGAGACAAATTCAAATCAAATTCAAATGACTATGCCGTTAACAGTATTAAGGCATGTGCAGTGCAACAACTGTCAGCAAGTTCAAAGAAGCGGACCTAACACAGTTAACTCTGATCTCAAAATCTGTGTCAGTTATCTCATTATTAGTGTTGTTGATTTCACTCTGAGCAGATCAACTGACAATGATTTTTACCCTTCCTCAGTAGACCATGCATCACAATTGTGTTTTGATGGAAAATACATGTTCCGACTGGTCAAAGTGGAAATTCAGAGTCGACATTTGGCTATATTAGCACTGACAACAACTAGTAGACTAATCGTTTTAACCCTTTACCCAACGCAGACAAAATCAAAATTTATTATTTTAAATACCATTTTTTCAAAAAATTTCAACAAAACCATATCATGTGACCCCTCGTTGGAACGAGCTCGTCCCAACGAGGGGTCACATGATATGTTTTTGTTGAAAGTTTTTGAAAAATAATGTTTTTTCAACTGCTGAATTTGCATAATACGTGGGCGGATGCGGGAAATTCGTTAGGTAAAGGGTTAACACTAAAATTTTCCCATAATACAAACAAAAATTCAATAAATTCAGTCTTATATGACAGAGCTCAATGAGTGCTAAAGCAGTCCTGGCATTATTAAAAATAAAGGAGGGCTAAAAATTGCCCTCCTAAATCCTCCCAAGAGGGCAAATGCTCTCGCCAGGATAGACATCGTCACTTGAGTTCCATTCTGTTCTATCTCACAGTAGGGAGATAGAACAGAATGGAATTCAGGTGACAACATATTTAAGGAAGTCTTCTTGCTTCATATACTAAGTGTAAGAATAACAAGATTGATCACATCTATCCCTAACAGTATTTCTAGGGAGAAGTGAACAGCATCTTAAGGTAGAATTGTACTTTCCCGAACAATGTTCAAATATTATTCTACATCTAACTGGTGGTATTACCAGAGAGTCACATATCACCAGTACCATAAATGTGACTGAATGTTTGAACATGAAGCCCAGTGGTGGAGTTGAGTTTTATTTTTGAGCAAATTATATATATAACAATTTGTGATGTGCTTAATTGGCAAGATACAGGAGGGCTAAAAATAGCCATCCTAAAAAAAATCTGCAAGGGTTCTAAGAGGGCAGCCATCCTCGGGAATGCCAGGCCTGCTAAATAAAATTAATTTGGTTAAATTTCTGCCAATGTAACGGCCAAAACCGCCCAGAGCTATTCTAAAAAATTGCCAATTAATTTTCATTATTTTTTGTCTCAAAAACATAGGTTATGACCCCTCGCTGGAATGAGGTCGTCCAGCTCATTCCAATGAGGGGTCATAACCTATGTTTGCGAGACAAAAAATGAAAAAAATTAGTTATTCAAGAATTTTTTTGCAAGTGTTGTCTGCTTTCCACGTTAGGTAAAGGGTTAACATTTAGTCTGCAGAGAGTTAAACTAGACACAATCCTTCTTTCGGTCTTGCTTGTAGGGAAGTACAATGCTGAAGAGTGCAAAGGTCATTGACACAGTAAGTCTTTGCCAGTTGCAGATAAATTTTCCAACTCAGAACAAAAGTACTTTTGGAAGTATGTTACTAGCCCTTAACAAAGTAGTTCCCTTTAAATATAAGTAGTCCCGCTAAAAGTAATTTGATACCAGACATGATTGAAGTTTTCATTATATAAAGTCATGGCTGCTTTCCAGCAATCATAATTGAATTAAAAAAAAAAATTAATTTAAGAAAAAAGTATACATAAAGTGTACATATTTCCAATTAAAGTGAATCCTGATTAAACAAGTTAAATGCCACTGTCTGGCAGTTCTGCCTGCCTGTTCTATCTTCCCCTACCTGTAAAACTGTCCTTCACAAATGCCTGCCTCAGATATCAATTGAAGTGAGAGACTAACTGGGATAGAAAATGGTGGTAAACAATCACCATTTTATTCTCAGCACTTTTTCAAATCTAAAATTATAAAGAGTTGGTTTGTTAAAACTTTCTGCATCAGTGGCTATACCATGACTGCAGGACAAGTAGATAGTTCTATTTTCATTACTGTTTACACTACTCTCCAAATTTTTTTATGGAGCTGAGCAATTTTGGAGTTTTCCAGTTCAGTTCTGGTTTTTGAGACAAACTGGAAAACCAAATCGCTAGACCCAGCAAAAACCAGTTTAACCCTTTACCCAACGTAACGGCCAAAACCGGCCAGCCCTATTCTCAACAATCGCCAATTAATTTTCAGTATTTTTTCATTTTTTATCTCAAAAACATAGGTTATGACCCCTTGTTGGAACGAGCATGTCAAGCTCGTTCCAATGAGGGGTCATAACCTATGTTTTTGAGACAAAAAATGAAAAAAAATAGTTATTCAAGAATTTTTTTTGCAAGTGTCATCTGCTTTTCATGTTAGGTAAAGGGTTAACTGGTGAAGTGCTAAATTATTTTTGGCTATCAAAATTTGTTCACATATCTTTGCTTTGTTACATTTTATGGGAGAGTGCCTGTAGGCACTCTCCCATAAGTTGTAACAATACAAGTCCTTACAGACAAAATAATATCATTTCAAAGATAATACAAAGCACAGCCACTGAGTATGAAGCCTTCAAGTTGCAGTACCTTCACCTCAGAGTAAAGCCCAAATATGGGCTTCCAGCACTCTACCATTTAATGGTTCCACTGTGTGCATAAACTGATAAAACTATCTTACTGGGAGGGAACTGGACTAGTGGTCTCTATGGACTTTTGTCATTTCATCTATCTGGCAAAGGATCGAATATGTTGTGTTCACATGGTCAAATTTTCTCCCTTATTGAGACATCCACCAGACAAGCCAATAAAGGGATAAAATGTGACAATAAGAACAGAACACAGATTAGATGAATTTTATTTATTTGTTACTATAATTTATAAGCTTAGCAACTGATCCCATAGAATCCTTAAGAATGATGCAAGGGAAATAGACTGATCCCAATGGAGATACAGTGGAGCCCACTTAATTGGACATCTCTTAATTGAATAACCCTGTTAACTGAATATAATTTCCAAACACAAAACCATTTACCATACCTTCAGTACAAACTGACCTGTTAACTGAATATAGGTTATAGAGTAAACTCGTTATTTAAATAAAAAATCTTGTAATCTGTTGAGAAATTACTGTGACACTTACCAATTTTCCTTTGTTTATGGACTTATTTGGCCTCAGTACATCCAATACAGGCATTTAATCTATTATATCTTGTTTGACAGAGCTCATAGAGCTCTGTCAAACAAGATATAGTAGAATAAATGCTAAGTTTATCTCTAGAATACAGGAAAGTGACAAAATCCCCGTTAATTGAACACTCCTGTTAATGTAATAATTTTCACTGGCTATTCAATTAACAGGGTTACAAACAGGACTTTTGGTGGTGAGTGGGGTCGTAAAAACTTTTGCAGAATTTTTTAAGTTAAGGAGACTGAAGTGTCGTTTATTATGTTCTTAACACAGAGAAAAACAGAACCGACACCAAATCTGAAAAATCAAAACTTCCCCGCTCTATTTTTCTGTAGGATTGGAATTCTGTTTAGCCCCTTACCTAACGCAGCTTTTTAAAAAATAAATTAAATTTCACATTTTTTGCAAAAAACAATTTTTTGATAAACCATACAAATATGCATATCATTAGTACTGGCTTGTTTCGTATGGTTTTATGGAGACATTTGCAAGATATTTTAGGCTGTGGTATGCTTATTTTGGTCAATGTCCTGGCTGTTTTTGGCCACTATTTTAGGTAAAGGATTAATAGTACATGTAATATGTTCAAACCATATCAGAGCTGTCTGGTTAACTGAAAAATCTACTAGGTGTTGGTTGTTAGAAAAATCGAATGCCACAACAGTGCACGTCTCAAAAAAAAAAAAATGTACTTTCGGATTTTATGTAATTACTCCTAATTCTCAGTCATAGGTGACAAAGTTTTTGGCTTCCAATGATGAAACGGGGTTAAAAAAACACATATAAACTCTTTAAGAAGAAGATTATGGGAGAATATGGAAACACTATTCAGTTGAAACACAGCGTTGAATCAAGGCATGAAGCTGATTATGCAGACCTGAAGTATCTGGAAGTGAAGACTGCTTTAACCCTTTACCTAACGTAACGACCAAAACCGGCCAGCGCTATTCTAAAAAATCTCCCATTAATTTTCATTATTTTTTTCATTTTTTGTCTCAAAAACATAGGTTATGACCCCTCGTTGGAACGAGCTCATTGAGCTCGTGCCAACGAGGTGTCATAACCTATGTTTTTGAGACAAAAAATGAAAACAAGAGGCCCCACAGGGCCTGAAGCACTCATCTTGTACAGAACACAATTTAAACAGAGTCCAAGAATGAGTCTACATTAAGCAAGCCATCTCCATAGGCTACACTGTCAATCCTTGAGTCCCTCAGGAATGACAAAAATAATCTGGGCATCATGCCTTTTCTTCAGTTGATCATAAGTAAAATGTAGAGCTCCCCTATGAAGCCCCTTGATACAACCTATGTGGATTAATCTTAGTACCTCTAGAAGGTACTGAATACAAAATTTTTAATTCTTCAGCAAAATAGCCAATTCCGGCTCCCATAGAGAGCCCAAATATTAACCCAGGCTCTTGATTTGAACACAGTTAAATCTGACTTCCCTAGAGATGTTGTGTACCGAATATGAAAGCATTCTGACTGTTGGATCTGAAGAAGAGAAATTGTAAAGAAATTTCTTCGAACTGCACTAAGTTCAAATTTGGGCTACCATAGCGAGCCCAAATATTGACCTATGGATCCGATTTGAACAAACTTGAAGCTGACCCCCCTAGAGATGTTGTATACCAAATGTGAAAGCATTCTGACAAGTGAATCTGAAGAAGAAGATTTTTGAAGAAATTCCCTCATATTGTACTAAGTTAAATTTCATGTTCCCATATGGAGCCCAAATATTAACCTAGGCACTTGAATTGAACAGCCTGGAATCTGACCCCCCTAGAGATGTTGTATACCAAATATAAAAGCATTCTGACTGGTGGATTTGAAGAAGAAGATTTTTAAAGAAATTTTCTCATATTGCACTAAGTAAAAATTTGGGCTACCATAGTGAGCCCAAATATATACCTAGGGATCTGATTTGAACAAATTTGAATCTGACCCCCATAGAGATGTTGCATATCAAATATCAAAGCATTCTGACTGAAGGATCTGAAGAAGAAGATTTTTTAAATTACCCTCCATATTGAACAAAGATAAAATTTGGGCTTCCATAGGAAGCCCAAATATTAACCTAGGGACTTGGTTTGAACAATCTAGAATCTGACCCTCATAACAATGATGTATACCAAATATTAAAAGATTCTGACTGGTGGTTCTGAAGAAGAAGATTTTTAAAGAATATTCCCCATATTTCCCTATGTTAAAACTTCGGGCTCCTGTAGAGAGCCCAAATATGAACCAATGAGCTTTATTTCAACAAACTTTTATCTGACCCCCCTATGAATGCTGTATACCAAATATCAAAAGATTCTGATGATTGGTTCTGGAGAAAAGATTTTTTTAAATTTTTGCAAATATGCTGACTCAGCATTTTTTCGATGCCCATTACAGAACACCCTAACATAACCGATGGCAATTTTTTTTTACCATTCAATTCTACTGGTCATAAGGATACTTCATACCAAATAAAAGCTCTCTGTTCCGTGGGGTTTGGGAAATATGGGCGTTTGAAAATATTTCTATTTTTAGCTCCCAGGGTTCCCATGGGGATGCGGGAATTTTTTTTTTTGCATGGGTCAAGTACTTATGACCCAATACTACCACAAACCAAATTTGGTTCATACCGGACCATCGGTTCAGAAAATAGAAATTTTGGGCGGGGCCAAAAATCTTACCCCTCCTATTACAAAGCCAAATATTACTTCACGAACTTCGTTTGAACAAACTCTACACCTCATATGGAAGCTCCATAGCAAATATCAAGTCACTGTACACACTGGTTCTTGAGAAGAAGATTTTTAAAATATTTTGGAGCATTTTCCCCCACTCCCTCCCTATGGGGCTGGGCATGCTGAGTTGAACAAAAAGGAAATGCCCTTTTGGGACCATCACTCACACAAACTTTCACTTGAATTGGCTCAGTGGCTTTGGAGGAGAAGACCAAAACATGGTGTTGACGGACGATGGACGAAGGACGACGGACGGGAAGCGATGAGATTAGCTCAGCTTGACTTTGTCAAGATGAGCTAAAAATTAAGTTATTCAAGAATTTTTTTTGCAAGTGTCGTCTGCTTTTCAGGTTAGGTAAAGGGTAAAAAAGCAGATTGAAGTCCCCAAATGCCACTTTCTTGTAATAAAGTATACTGGTACTGGACTAGTCGTTTCAGTATGTACACTGTGACAGGGTCATCATTTGATTCTCTTTTGCATGTAATTTGTGCTAACAATGTTTACATTATTCACACTTTGCTCTGTTAGCTTACCTCACTGAAAGTCAATGAGTGGACGAAATTTGCTGTTGAATCTGAATCAGTTGTAATTCCCATTTAAATGTCCAGAACATCTGTATCTGACTGAAAATTACAACTGAGGATTTTCGGAATCAAATTCAAGTGTGATGTCATAGGCATGGGAGGAAACACTTTGAGATTGAGTTACCGTTGCCATTTGCAATATGTGCATATCAAATAAAGTCAAACACAAAAAAGAAGCACGGAATGAGGGTTAGGTGGGTCCACACTATTAGGGAATGTTGCTTGTCCTGTATACCACTACATTCATATTCATCACATCACCGGTCCTTATCATGGACTCCCCAGAAAGTCTTTTTAGTTTCAATAAGTGGCTTTTGTTACAGGTTCAGTAATTTGTTCTGATTTTCTGTTTGCTTAACCCTTTACCTACCATAGAGACCAAAAACGGCCAGAAAATTAACTAGAATAAGCCTATCACAGCCTAAAATATCTTGTAAGTTTCTCAATAAACCATACAAATATGGATATCATTAGAACCAGCTTTTAGAGCTGGTTCTAATGATATCCATATTTGTAAGGTTTTATTGAAAAATTGTGAAATATGTTATCGAAAAATGTGAAATTTAATTTATTTTTTAAAAATACTGTGTTAGGTAAAAGGGGTTTAACAATTTGAAATAAAAATCCAAACCAAGACTTAACTCTTTTCATCACAACCGACATCAAAACTGAAACTGAGGCAATATTTCACAACCGAACAGATCTAAAACATATAATAAAATATTCATCTGAAAGTTGCATCTAAGTACTTAATTCTACGAACTGCACTTCAGAAGAAATCAGTGACACACTTGTCTTTTTCAAATTTCTCGGATGCCATAGAATTAAGAAAGGATGCTGGTTTTGTTTACAATAGCATGGCGGGTGTTCGAACCTACGCCGAGAGAGTTTCCTTCGGCACCAACCGCCTAGTGAAACTATATTGAACCACGCACACCACTCGGCCACCGACAGACCCCTGTCTGTTGGGGTCTGTCGGTGGCCGAGTGGTGTGCGTGGTTCAGTATAGTTTCGCTAGGCAGTTGGTGCCGAAGGAAACTCTCTCGGCGTGGGTTCGAACCCCCGCCACGCCAATGTATAATAAAATAGATTCTCACTTCTAAAAATCTCAGATTAACATGTACCTGAGAAAAAACTGTAGAGTTCTGATCGATAAATAAACTGAATTTTGACTTCATATACCATTGCAAATGGAATGGATGGAGATGAGTGGAGGCCATAAAATCACCAGTATTAGCTGCAGTCAACTTGGTCCAGTAATGCCAGTATTGCCACTTTTACTCCTTCAGCTAATTCTTTGACACTGTATGGTTTGTCTTCAGGAGGTAGGTGAATAAAAGCAGCTCTTTTCTTCTCCTGGTTCAGAGACAGGAAAAAGGAAAAATCACAGAGATATCTGAAAATACACAGAAAAATGAAAGAATGGATAAACAAACTAATAAATGAATGTCTATTCAACATCAGACATTAATTATTCATCCTTAACTGATAGAGTGCTAAATCATTTTAGTCCCCAAAATTTGTTCGCATCTCTTTGCCTTGTTACAATTTATGGGAGAGTGCCTCTCCCATAAATTGTAACAAGGCAAAGCCATACAGACCAGGCGTGTCAAAGTACCACCGGTACCAACATAATTGGTACCGGGATGGGACAGAACCTGTCCTGGTACAGGGACAAATCAACAATTGGATGACATATCACAGTCAGATGGCAGAAATTCGCATTTAAACCATGCCAATCCCCAAGATCGCAAGACAAACATGGCATCGTCCAATTATTCTGCGGCGACATCAAAGTAATCATAAAACACGAAGATCGTGCTTTATGATTACTTTGAAGTCGCCACAGAATAATTTCTTTAAAGTAGCCAATGACGGCCCTCCTGGGTCTTTGATGCAAATGTACGAAAAGTCAAAATGATCGGCCTTATCGAGCATGCACCTGTAGAGTGTTTTGATATGTTCATTCACAAATAAGTTAGTATGTCATGCAAGTGTGCCATACACAATTATCAGCCTGATCACCCTCATTCAATTAGGAATTTCCCCATAAAATAATATATTCTCCCAGTACTGGTGGCACAAAAGCTTCAGTACCGATACTGTTTTGAGGGAACCGGCGGTACCAGTACATGTACCAGCTAACATGCCTGACACAGACTATTTTCTCTTCCAAGATAATGTGAAGCATATCCCTTAAAGATGAAGCCTTTATGTTACGATCTGAAAAAGAAGCGTTTTTAAAATTATCCTCCATATTGAACTAAGTTAAAATTTGGGCTTTTGTAGGAAGCCCAAATATTAACCTAGGGATTTGGTTTGAACGATCTTGAATCTGACCCTCATAACAATGACGTATACCAAACATTAAAAGATTCTGACTGGTGGTTCTGAAGAAGATTTTTAAAGAATATTCCCGATATTACCCTAAGTTAAAAATTCGGGCTCCTGTATTGAGCCCAAATATGAACCAATGGGCTTTATTTTAACAAACTTGTATCTGACTCCCCCCCACCCCTCCCCCCCCCCCTATGAATGTTGTATACCGAATATCAAAAGATTCTGATGTTTGGTTCTGGAGAAAGATATTTTTTTATTTTTGCAAATATGCTGACTCCGCATTTTCTCGAAGCCCACTACAGAACACCCTAACATAACCGATGGCAATTTTTTTTTACCATTCAATTCTACTGGTCCTAAGGATGCTTCATACCAAATTACAGCTCTCTGTTCCGTGTGGTTTGGGAAATATGGGCCTTTGAAAATATTTCTATTTTTTATCTCCCAGGGTTCCCATGGCGATGCGGGAAGGGTTTTTTTTTGCAGGAGTCAAGTACTTATGACCCAATAATACCACATACAAAATTTGGTTCAAATCGGACCATCGGTTCAGAAAATTGAAATTTTGGGCGGGGCCAAAAATCTTACCCCTCCCATTACAAAGCCAAATATTGCTTCACGAACTTTGTTTGAACAAACTTGATTCTACACCTCAAAAGGAAGCTCCATAACCAATATCACTCCTTAACAAATATTGCTTCACGAACTTCGTTTGAACAAACTTGATTCTACACCTCAAAGGAAGCTCCATAACCAATATCAAGTCATTGTACCCACTGGTTCATGAGAAGATTTTAAAAATATTTTGGAGCATTTTGATCCACTCCCTCCCTATGGAGCTGAGCATGTTGAGTTGAACAAAAATGCAATGCCCCTTCGGGACCATCACTCACACAAACTTTCACTTGAATTGGCCCAGTGGTTTTGGAGTAGCAGACCAAAACATGGTGTTGACGGATGCCGGACGACAGATGAAGAGCGATGAGATTAGCTCAGCTGGACTTTGTCAAGATGAGCTAAAAATTAGTTATTCAAGAATTTCTTTTGCAAGTGTCGTCTGCTTTTCATGTTAGGTAAAGGGCTGAGTTGAACAAAAATGCAATGCCCCTTTGGACCATCACTCACACAAACTTTCACTTGAATTGGCCCAGTGGTGTTGGAGGAGCAGACCAAAACATGGTGTTGACGGATGGAGAGTGATGAGATTAGCTCAGCTTGACTTTATCAAGATGAGCTAAAACTTAGTTATTCAAGAATTTTTTTTGCAAGTGTTGTCTGCTTTTCATGTTAGGTAAAGGGTTAAGAGTGTAGAGTGCTGAGCTCAGTGGATACGGCATTGGACTTCAAACCGAAAGGTCTGCAGTTCAATCCCCACTGGGGGCAACTGCACTGAGTCCTAAGGCAAGGCACTTAATCCTGACTAACCACGAGGGAGCATGGTGGCTCTGTGAACTAAGGTGTACTGCATGTTGATGGTGCACTTGTCTTCAACCAATACTAACCTTGCTCATGTGTATGTGTAGTTAGTACATTGGGAAGTTTTGACAGTTGCTTGCCACTACTCAGTGGTTCTCTCCAGGTACTCCAGCTTCCTCCACCTGTAAAACTGTTTGACATGAGGTGCCCCTGGGTGCCAAAAGTGTCATTAAACTCCAATAAATAAGTAAATAAATTAAGAGGGTTCCACTGTACAGTACATGGAGAGTGAATTGTTACTAAATCACTCGTGGGATGGTGTCTCCACTCTGGGAAAAAGCATTAGACCGAAACAAAAGTTTCAGCCAAGGGAACTCTGGATAGAACCCGGAGGTCCCTTGCCTAAAACTGTGCTTGTCCTTTTCATGCATTATCACAGAATCAACTGTTATTGTCTGGGTGGAAACTTCACTCCATTAGTGTTTTAGTGGTAATTCACTCTCCACATACTGTACATGCCCAGCTTATTCTCACTGGTCCAGTATACATCTAGATTCTGCAACAAAACTTGTTGGTAAATGATATGAGACTTACTGCCCAGGATCTTTGGATAAGACAGCTGATGCCCTGCATTCATCATTGTTCACTGCATCTGTAACACGACTCATATCAAGCTCTGATTGAACACAATCAGAAGCACCCTCAATGCAGCACTCCGATGAGGGACAATTTCCTTTCACATCAAGTCGTTTGTAGGTACCATTAAATGCCTGGCTTTCTATAGTTATTTTTTCTGCAACTCCAGATACTCCCATATGTACTACCAACTGAAAAAGAATGAGTGATATTAGTGGTGTTCTTACTGGCAGTCAAAACAGAGAATCAGTTGGTTACTCTTAATCAATGCAGGTCTGTCATTTTCAGGAGAGCGATTTATTCACTCACCTACTGCTCGCCTTAAAAAAATTGGGGAGGGGGAAAAATAGCCCTCCTAGTCTTAGGAAGTAATGATTACCACAACTGTCTATTCCTAAAAAATCCATAGGTTTTCAGATCTCTGCTATGTTAGTGGTCTCTGCAATATGGTCACACTGCCCCTCCCACACCTCCGGGCCTTACCAAGGCCCAGTGGTGTGGGAAGGGCAGTTTAGCCGTTTCACAGAGACTACCTGGTTAACAGTACCAAATATAATCTACAAAGCCCACAAGGCAGAATTCATTAATAGTACAACTTCATTTTGTCACTTTTAACTTTTATAAGCTTGAGGAGAGCTAATCGCTCCCTCGAGGAAAGCGATTTTTAGCCCTCCTATATTTTTAAGAATGCCAGGCCTGTCAATGTGATGATCAAACTGAGTATTCATTAACCCTCTACCTAATGAACCAGCCATATCCATCTGCATAACATACAAATTCAGCAGAAATAATAATTCAATGTTAACGTCTAGAATCCACCACAGTGCTCTCTGACTTACATTAACACTCCGTATCATAGGCGTACACACCCCTTGTTCATTCTATAACATTCTCAGCTGAACTCAACGGAACATACTGCCAGTGCTCCACAGACGGGCACACAAGGCAAGCAACTCAACAGGTCCCTAATTTACACCTAGGTATGGTGGGGATTGTGTAGTACTGGTGAACATTCCCAACGTCCACAGCTGGCATGTGATGCAACATTGCAGAAACACACACTTGAACTTTGCCAATCACACACCAGCCACTATTACGGGAAGCACCCGAATCAATCGCCAAATGGTCACCTATCCAAGGATTAACCGGGCTCAACATTGCTTACCTTCGGTGATCTAATGCGAACCGGTCTCGCTTCGCCAGTGCTCCCCAATAATGGGTCACATGATTTGGTTTTGTAGGAATTTCTTTTTAAATTTAAAAAAAATAATATTTAAAACCACAAATTATGATATCATCTACGTTTGGAAAAGGGTTAAATACGGTTGTGTGACTGTACATGAAATATGAAATTAGAATCGAATTTAGGTAAATTTCAATCACAGAGCTTGAGTAGGACTACTCCAATGAACTCAAACTGGTGCTCACCATTTATTTCTTCAAAGAATAACTAACAAGAGATGTATGTTAAAATTGTCCCTCATTATGAATCCCACCACTTCTTAAGAGCCAGGGATTCTTTTGCCCTCTTTGGGAAAGGGTTGGGGCCCATGCTATTGGGAAAATTTGAGTAATGGGGGCACAAATTGGGAATTTGTTTTAGAGGCGAAGAAACATACAAAGCCTAAGAAAGTTAGACTAAGAAATTTTACATTCAAATTGAACAGAGAATATTAACCCTCTACCTAACATGAAAAGCAGACGACACTTGTAAAAAAAATTCCTGAATGACTAATTTTTTCATTTTTTGTCTCCAAAACATAGGTTATGACCCCTATTTGGAATGAGCTCGATGAGCTCGTTCCAAAGAGGGGTCATAACCTATGTTTTGGAGACAAAAAATGAAATAAATAATGAAAATTAACCAAACGTCCAATATCAGCTTGACTGATGATATTCCATTCTTCCTGCAGTGCTTGTCGAATGGTTAAAGGTCTGGAATTAGTGCTGGCCAAGGAAGTGTAGTGGTCATGTTCTGCTCCTGCAGTAACTCTGTAGCAACACGGGCCCTGCGTGCTCTTGCATTGTCATCTTGGAAAATGAAACAACAGCCATGATGTCGTGCAAATAGCATCACATGAGCTGCTAACATGTTGTCACGGCAGTACTGCCCTGTGACACACCCTTGGATGACATATAATGCTGTTCTGCTTGTCATGGTTATGCCTTCCCACACCATAACTGATCCACCACCTGAACTATCGTGCTGCCTAATGGTTATGTCATGGTATCATTCGTTCTGCCCCGCCACACTCTGTTTTGCCTGCCGTGGAAGTTGAGAGTGAACCTCGATTCAGCGGTAAACATGACGTTGCCCCACCGACGATTGCCGTACTCCACACCAATTAGGCCTTGCTGCAATGTGACGTTCAGTCAAATGTGGATTTATTCGAGGTTGTCGAGCACACAAATTCCAGCTGTATAGGCAATTTCAGATAGTCTGACCACTGACTCACACATCTGTCGCTCAGTGCAGCTGCTGTCCAATTTCTGAGGCACTTTGATGGCGATTACGTAATGCTATGGTTCAGATGAAACGATCCTGGTTAGCAGTTGTCTAACAAACAGACAAACTGCACATCAATAGTACACTTGTCATCTACCAATGCTAACCCTGCTTGTGCAGAGTTAGTTCACAGGCGAGTCTGACAGTTGCTTGTCACTGCTTGGTGGTTCTCTCCAGGTACTCCAGTTTCCTCAGCCCGTAAAAACTGTCTGACATGAGGTTATCTTGGCTGTTTAAAGTGTCATTGAACTCCAATAAAAAAAAAAAATCTGCCCATCTTATCCTCACAAGTCTTTAGTTCAACAGAAGAATTCTTATTCTTTCACTAATGTAGATATTATGATGTATATGTTCAACGCGGCTGTATGGTGTCAGTATTGGAGACTATACCAATACTCAGGTATATATCATCCTAAAAACACTGGTATCGAATCAGAAATTTAATTACCACCCAGCTTTGTTATCAGTAATGGGATGAATACTGTCATATTAATTCAACACTTAACTAAACATAAACCATACTTACATGGGGATGATGGTCCTTCCATAGTTTGGGCACAAGATCACTAACATCATCATATGCAACAGGAAGTTCCTTTGTTACCAATTCTACATCCTCTGCCAAGCCCCATTTCTGCAGCACTTTGACTGTCTTCCAGCTAACATTCTCTTCATACTTATCAAATGGCCCAAAACCTGTATGGCAAAGGAAACAGCTGTATGAACAAAATCTTCATGTCCCTCCCCCAACAGAAGGGCTTGAAAATTTGCGACAATCAGAATCGATTCACATGAATGTTTCTCGCAAGGAATAGAATAAGAACTAGGATTCTTGCAAAATGTTCATCTGAAATAGATTCTAAAAATATCCTTAACCCTTTACCCAATGCAGACGATATCAAAATTTATTATTTTAAATATCATTTTTTGAAATATTTCAAAAAATTTCAACAAAACCATGTCATGTGACCCCTCGTTGGAACGAGCTCGACGAGCTCGTTCCAACGAGGGGTCACATGATATGGTTTTGTTGAAATTTTTTGAAACATAATCTTTTTTCAACTGCAGAATTTGCATATTACGCGGGCAGATGCGGGCGATTCGTTGGGTAAAGGGTTAAAGGCTTTGAGAATTCTACTTATTATTTTCTCCCTCATAATGTAACACTTTCACTAAGCAGCGGTGTCTTGTGAAGTCTTGGCTGCCTATATAGGCAGCCAAGACTTCACTAGAAACCTCTGTCAAGGTATAGTGACTTCCATCATCAAGACCACCAAAAGATTGTATGTTGGAACATCCATTCAACATGGACAGGTGAGACACGAAACTCACTACTTGTTCTAAATGCCCCTTAATGTGTAAAGACCCTATTTCAGACTTTTGCGACCTCAGAGCATGTGCCCTGACTATGCCATCTTTACGAGGTGACGTCCTGCTGACAATAGACAAATCACCTGGGCAGTGATTTCTAGTCAGGTCTTGACTGCCTTAACAGGCAGTCAAGACTTGACTAGCAATCACGGCAAAGAAATTTGATATGTACAGGCTGTTGTCTGGTGGGAATTCAGGAGTTTCCCAGTCCATTGAGGGTTAACAAAACTGAAAAGAAAATCGGTCACTTCTTTCCTGAAAATGAACCTTTCAACTGTTATCAAGCCTCAACAGGGACTTATAAACAGTGAAAGTAGGAAAATTCAGACAGTATACATGTAGGTATTCAATGATTGGTTCCATTCATTTTTTTGGGTATCCCCATGATATCAGAACTGGTTTGGCTTTTCAGTATATTGCCCATCTCTAACTGAAACAAAGGGTTTTTTTGGAAACCAGAACTGAATCTAAAACAGCAAAACCTACCGGCTCTAAACAGATGGATGGGCTGTGTCTAAAAATCAATTTATCAATCGACAGGAAAATGGGAAAAAGCAGGGACAAAATTATGTTTGTTGCAAAAATAATGTAATCCAAGTCAAAAATAATAATTCTGCCAAAATGAGTTTAACCAATCTCAAGATTTCAGGTGTACAGGTTCCCATGCTGATAATCTCTGTGCCAAGCTTTAAAAAATTGAACAGAAAATGAAGGAATATAAGCTCGGACAAAGCTCCATCTACAGATGGACAGATGGATGGTGGATGGACAGGCATCCTTAGGGATGGGCCCTCAAGCGTTTTTTATTTTGTTGCACACCCCCCCCCCCCCCCCCCCCCCCCCCACAGTACTAGTAAAGACAAATGATTTACCATTCAAGGAAACAAAACCCAATACTTAAACAATGGAAATCTTTTGTGTTAGACCACACCTCTTTCCACTTAAGGCAGTGAATGTGAGCACAGATGGATAAACAAACGGATTCCAACAAAACCCCCACAAACCTAACTTCTTTGGTGGGGGAGATTATGAAAATTAACAAAACTGAGAAAAATTACCACTTGAAATGAAAGAGCCTTTTGAAAATTTTCAAAAGAACACAGGCCTGACATTTTGAAAATTGTATGGGAGACGGTAACTATCAACTGAGAAAAGGAGGGCGACTGCCCCCATAGTATAGTCATTTCACTGTGTGTATTAACCCTTTACCTAACGAATCGCCCGCATCCGCCCGTGTAATATGCAAATTCAGCAGTTGAAAAAATATTATTTTTCAAAAAATTTTTTCAAAACCATATCATGTGATCCCACGTTGGAATGAGCTCATTGAGCTCGTTCCAACGTGGGGTCACATGATATGGTTTTGTTGAAATCTTTTTTAAATTTTTTAAAAATGGTATTTAAAATAATAAATTTTGATATCGTCTGCGTTGGGTAAAGGGTTAAAGGCACCCTTTTGTCCCTGTACTGCCACAAACAGCTCCTTTTATATTGCTCTGAAAAAGTTGTCCCAAGTGTATACTTCCTTGAGATCTCTACTGGTAGGATGCATTTATCTTGACAGTGTTTTTACATCATTGTTGGCTGCCTGTTCAGGCAGCCAACAATAATGTCAAAACACTGTTAAATCATCTGGAGCCATGTACATGTATATATGGTATTTATTAGAGCAAAATTAATCTGAGGATTTAAGGCTTAACAGCATCCATTGAGAGTGGTTAAGCTTCAAAGATCTTTCACCAACATTGACAAACTTTGTTGTTTCAGAACAGGTACGGTACCTGAACACACAATCAAGAAGAGGTCATGATTAACTTGTCTGCAATTTTTAGACAAGACTTGGCTGCCTCTACATGCAACCAACAGTAAGACATAACACAATGAAGGTGGGGTATGGGGGGGGGGGGGCATTGAATCAACAACCCTTTGTGGAGTTCTTCCTGTATTTCACGTGTGCCGAATGGCTTGCATGAAAAAAGGAAAATCTCCACCAAGGGTTGTTAATTCTGACTCACAAAAGATGACTCTATTTGGTGACATTCTCAGTCTTTAAACCCCAATACAATACTATAGACTTACAGTATGGCCACTGTGGATTGGTCACTTTCCACGCATGGGCAATATTTCCACGGACGCAATATTAGATTCCAAACACTAATTATAAGAATAATCATCAAAAATTGAATTAATGAAACACCAGGCATAACCCGGTGCTTCATTAATTAAAATGTTGAGATGATGATTTTTATACCTGGTAAACGCATGCGTGGACATCACTGCCCAAACGTGCTTTACGACAAGTCCACGGCGACTGTACTGTACATGTATTTTTTTCAAGAAATTTTTTTTATATTATGCGGAGTTTTTAGTCAACCGCATAGCCATGATATTACCTGTAAGAACCACTTTTCTCTTTTTTGTTGACATTCTTCTTTGAAAGATTTCTGGAAAAAGAGAAATTGTAGCAAATTGAAAATGCTCATCTGAATGCAAAGAACAAAAATACAAAACTTCACAGTAACATTAGTTAGAGAAATGATGGAGGATAAGCTTGAGTCTTGTTTTCTTCTTTCCTTTATTTAATTGAGGTTTAATGGCACTTTCAACAGTCAGGGACACCTCATGTTGGACAGTTTCATGAGTGGACGAACTTAAAGAGAAACACCGAGCAGTGGCAAGCAACTGTCAAGACTCTCCAATATACTAACTTGCAAAGAGAATGATGGAGGACAAGCTTGACACTCTTATTTACTTTGTTTTTTTATTGGGGTTTAACTGGTTGGGTGCTAGAAGCCCATATTTGGGCTTTATTCTGAAGCGAAGTTACTGAACTTAACAGGGTTCACATTCAATGGATGTGCTTCATATTATCTTTCAAGTGAAATTATTTAGTCTATGAGAATGTGCCTTGTTAGATTTTATGGGAGAGTGCTTGCCTGCAGGCACTCTCCCATAAAATGTAACAAGTCAAAGACATGTGAAGAAATTCTTTCGACTAAAAATAATTTAGCACTCTACCAGTTAATTGCATTGTCAAATCCAAGGCAATCTGGTGTCAGACAGTTTAGAGGTGGAGGAAACTGGAGTACCTAGAAAGAACCACTGAGCAGCAGCAAGCAACTGTCAGGCTCCCTAATGTACTATCTTACACATGCAGGGTTAGCATTGGTTGAAGGCAAGTGCACCATCGATATGCAGTACACAGCAGCACTGCACGCTCATGTGGACAAACAGGATTAAGTGCTTTGCCAAAGGACACAACTCAGTTACCCAGGGTTTGAAGTCCACTGCTGTAATAACTGGGCCACCGTGGGTGCGTTTGCTTCTTTCATCATCCACTATAACTTAATGAAGTATGTGTGAATTGGTACTCTGTCACAAGCTCAATGGGCAGACCACTTAGCCATTACATTATTTTTCAATTATTTTTTTCAAGGTACAGTGAAACCCTGTTAATTGAATAGCCACTTTGCCAATTGAAATCATTCAATTAACAGGAGTATTCAATTAACAGGGATTGTCACTTTCCTGTATTCTAGAGATAAAATTAGCGTTTATTCTATTGTATCTTGTTTAACAGAGCTCTATGAGCTCTGCCAAACAAGATATAACAGACTAAATCCCCGTATTAGATGTACTGAGACCAAATAGGTCTACAAACAAAGGAAAACTGGAGAGAGAGAGAGTAATTTCTTGACAGGTTGCAAGATTGTTAATTCAATTAACAGGAGTTTACTCTATAACCTATATTCAGTTAACTGGTAGAGTGCTGAATTACTTTTGGTCATCAAAATTTGTTCACATATGTTTGCCTAGTTACAATTGATGGGAGAGTGCCAATAGGCACTCTCCCATAAACTGTAACAAGGCAACTCCTAACGGACTAAATAATTTCACTTCAAAGGTGGTATGAACAACATCCACAAAATATGAAGCCTTTAACTGGTAAAGTGCTGGAAGCCCATATTTGGGCTTTATTCTGAAGTGCAGGTACTGCAACTTAAAGGCTTCAAATTCTATGGCTGTGCTTCATATTATCTTTGAAGGGATATTATTTAGTCTGTTAAGATTTGGCTTGTAACAATTTATAGGAGAGTGCCCACAGGCACTCTCCTATAAGTTGTAACAAGGCAAAGACATGTGAACAAATTTTGTGGCCAAAAATAATTTAGCACTCTACCAGTTAAGTGCTGGTACTGATACTTCAGAGTAAAGCTCAAATATGGGCTTCCAGCACTCTACCAGTTAACAGGTCAAATTTGCATTGAAGGTATGGTAAATGGTTTTGTGGTGGGAAATTATATTCAATTAACAGGGTTATTCAGTTAAGAGATATCCAATTAAGTGTGATCCACTGTACTATGCTACCAGAACAGGAAGCATAGTGTGGCAAGATTTTATATATCAATAATTGTTTTAACAAAAACAATTTTATATAAACATTTTTTTCTATTGCTGAGCAAACAGCAAGGTACTCTTGTGTTTCTAATAAAAGTACATGTCTGTTTATTAATTCTGGGGAATTTTTCCATCCTGTATGCACCTTATTTGGGTTTGTATGTTTATTAAAACTGCTCTTCTAACAGGGAGGACATCTTCAAATCAGTATCACTAGGCTTTGTGATATTCTGTTGTTTAGCAGTGTATTTATTGTTGTTATCATGATGCACAAATGCCTTTCAGATTTCTGCAATAAAACTAACTGCAATACTGGAAAATAATTTGATTTAACTGGCATTACTCCCACCCCCAACATGGATTCCCACCTGGTAGTATTATTTAGGCTGAGCTCAAAGTTTGGACTAGAGAAAGTGAACTTTCCAGATAAAAGAAACAGAAAAGCCATTTTCATCAGGCAGTTTGTCTTTAATTTGTATTTTTGTTCTTCATTATCTTAATTATCGAAATAAATCAGAAAGACAAGTTGACTATTTGTGGATGTGCAGGACATTTTTTTTCAATACACTATTGCAGGGAATCTGCCTGGCATGGCTTGTCAGGTTGAAAGCCCCTCCACCCCCCCACCCCCCCCCCCCCCATCAGACCTGAAAATGTTTATTCTCCCAAAGGCTTATCAATATGCCCTGAGGAAATAATATTTGCCTCAAAGGTCAACAATTAGGCTCTCAAGTCCATTGTACAGGGCCTGGAAGGCTTAGCATCATTTCACAATGCAAGGCCTAGTCAGCCAGCCACTATATTAGATTAGCCCCCCCCCCCCCCCCAATTCTATAATGGGGTGCTCGCTCTACCCAGTTTAGTGTAGCCAAATAGGGATATCTGATAGGCTGTTGTATGGGTTTTTGGGGGGCCTCCCCTAATCCCACTTCCCTGAATGGAAGTGGGAGCCAGGGGTAACAATCAGAGGGTCCTAGTTGGGACTACCACCTGCCCTCCCACCCCGACCCGGCACCCCCCCCCCCCCCCAAAAAACTGCTCAAAGAGTGAACCTGGGGCATCTGTAACATGTCACGATGTGTAGACCCTATATTGGAGGCCATTGTGGGGCTCTGTGCTGTGTGAAACTTGCATCGCGCCAATGTTTTGTGGGCCAGCGAATATCCCCCCCCCCCACCCCCCAGTAGCTAGCCCCCCCCCCCCCCCCCCCCCCCACACACACACACACAACACCTAGGGGTCTGAGATAGACGTCTGTGTTGCATCAAAATAGTTGGCTAGACATGAAATTTCGTTTCTGTTTGAATGATTGCAGCACCGGAAAATTGTAAGAGTAGCGTAGAGTCGACGTGAGGCAGTTATCGAAAAGCATTTCCTGATATTTTCCGGTAATTCGAGCTTTAATACAAGTTCAGTACAAACGCAAATTTCTCAATGTCTTCCTCGCGAATAGCAGTGGCCGATCAAAAACAACAAACATACAGTGCCAACATTCTATATTTTAATTCCTCAAATGATTAAATAAAAACTGTTTCGTTCTTTTACCTGCGCCACAACAGATCAACAGCTTGAGATAAAAAGATACATACCGTTGAGAAGCAGAAAAAAAGAGGATGACAAACTCTCGTTTTCAAAATACATTGATTGCCTCCCCTGATGTGCATTTTGACACATGAATTCGTTATCTCCCCTTATAAATGCTTGTTCACATTTCCCCCACCCAGTGGCTCCTGTGCTCAGAACTAGCCACTGGCGTAGCTAGGGGGGTCTAAGGGGAACCTGTCGACCCTATCTCACTGCCCCCCCCCCCCCCCAATTAAAACCACATTTCAAATATTTCACTAAACTACCACATGTTATACCAAGATTGAGGCAAACACACTGATACAGTGTTTTGTGTTGGGTAACGTTCATTCCTGGCACAGAAAATTACCTCTAGCTAGAAGCAAATTTTACCACAGATTCACTCATAGAGCACTATATTTTTCAAAATTGTCCAGAGGAGAACCCCCGGATCCCCACTCTATGGATACCATCCGCTAGGCCCTCGGGACATGCCTACTGCATGTCCTGCTGTGACCCCTGAATATTCTCACCCCCATCCTATTTGAGAATCCTAGCTCCGCCACGGGTACTCACCTTCCAGTCACAAGCATTCAGCCTACGACGAACTGATTACATATCCAACAAACAGGCCTAATACGATCTGTTGAGGATTAAATGTTCAGATATATTTGTACAAAACAAGAAGCCCTTCCTGTTAAGGCAGAATGCTTGTAGCAATTGACTCGACGAAAAAAGAAGTCCCACAACACACATGACTACAAAAGTGTTGTTTGAAGGTATGGCAGCAGGCCTGAAAATAAGCAATCTGTCATTTGCAGAATGAGTTCCCCAGAGGGTTAATTTGCTGATGTTATCCCATACAGTGAGCCAGTTTATCCTCTGGGTACCTCTTCCTGTTTAGGCTTGAGACCTTGATTCTCACTGAGGTTCACAGAGAGGAAATTTGGTGATGCTGCCCTGCTGTGCAGGGTAACATCACCAAATTCATCCTCTGGGGTTCTCATTCTGAAGATGACACTCTGCTTATTTCCAGGCTTGTTTGGCAGTGGATGGGGTTGAGGTGGAGAGTATCGTGACGCCGTAGGTCGGGATCACCATCACAGCCACACCGGAGCGGGGGTGAGTGGAGTGGGGTGAATAGCTCATCAGGAAAGAAATTGTAAACAAGGCACCCACACCTTAACCCTTTACCTAACGTAACGGTCAAAACCGGCCAGCGCTATTCTCAAAAATCGCCAATTAATTTTCATTATTTTTTTCATTTTTTGTCTCAAAAACATAGGTTATGACCCCTCGTTGGAACGAGCTCGTCGAGCTCGTTCCAACGAGGGGTCATAACCTATGTTTTTGAGACAAAAAATGAAAAAAATTAGTTATTCAAGAATTTTTTTTGCAAGTGTCGTCTGCTTTTCATGTTAGGTAAAGAGTTAAATAAAAGTGAATAATCGTGGATTACCAACATACCAATACTGAGGTAAGTCATCCTAAAAATACTGGTACTTACTAACTTACCGTTATTGATTATACACGTTACACACTATACTCACGACAGAGTCATAGAGGCAGACACCAGGCCTGTTTTGAAGGGACATTCAGTATATATATCCATATAGGTTGAGACGCGGTGGCATTGCGGTAACCGGTTCTCGTCAGATCACCAAAGTTAAGCAACGTCGAGCCCGGTTAGTCCTCGGATGGGTGACGGTATGAGCGTCCGATTCGGACTCCCGCGTTGTGTCCTTGGGCAAGGCACTTAACCTCGATTGTCCACATGGGGTCACGATGACGCCGTGTACTAAGGCGTAGTGGACGTCGATGGTGCGCATGTCTTCAACCAATCTAACCCTGACGGTGCTAATGTGTGGAGTTACGATGTTGGAGAGCTGGCAGCTGCTCGGCGTCGTTGCTCGGTGGTTGTCTCCGGGTACTCCGGCTTCCTCCATCCGTAAAACTGTCACCGACACGATATGACCATGGCTGTTAATGTGTCGTTGAACCCTAATAAATAAATAAATAAATAAATAAATAAATAAATAAATAAATATCCATATGGGTATACTATTAGCCCTTTGTACTACTAATCGACCTTCATATTATCCTATGATTGATATAGGTAGTACGGAATGCTTGTCCAGGCAGTATTGTGAGGTGGGGCAATGCATGATCGTCTAATGCGGTGGTGCGAGATGGTCGTTGGTTGTTTGGAACGGTAGTATAATATGGGCGTTATATCCCCTTGTGGATTCCACCTTAATCCGTGTTGTATTAACCTACCGATTGCTTTGTACTATTCTATGAGTGGTATTGGTGGTATGTAATTCTGGGTTAGGCGTACATGGCGTACATCCTATACTACCACCAGGCCTGAAAATAAGCAATCTGACATTTGCAGAATGAGGTCCCCAGAGGGTGAATTTGATGATGCTATCCCATACAGTAGTCCAATGTATACTCTGGGTACCTCTTTCTGTTTACTTTTGAGACCTTGATTCAGATTGAGGTTCACAGAGGGTAAATTTAGTGATGCTACCCTGCTGTGAAGGGTAGCATCACTAAATTCACCCTCTGGGGGCCTAATTTTGCAGATGACAGCCTGCTTATTTTCTGGCTTGACTACCACACTTGACGACTATGTATTACTCCAACCCACCCCACAATATCACCTAACACAGAATTACACACTACCAATACCAGTCATAGGACAGTGGGGACATTTGAACAGGCCTGCATACATTAGAAATTAAGGCGGCCTGTTAGGGTTACTAACAGATTTTCAGAACAGGTTTCCAATGTAATCATGATCTTTTACCAACGGAACGACAAAGCATAGATACTGATATGCTTACCATGCAGTGTTAAAGCAAAGAGTGACATGAACAACCACGAATTTTGACGCTTATTGCGTGAGATTCTTTCATTAATTCGGTGATAAATGGCGATGTAACACATTGCTGGAACCTCCGCCCCGGGAGCCCTATTGACAGTGTTTTAAATCATGCTACTTCGTCGACTGAGTCAGAGAACGCTAGATTAGATTTTATTATCATAATAATCTAGATCATGGCCTTGGAAGAACTAACAATAATAATTATTGAGTACCAAGGGAATTCGAGCATATGGCCACGTTATTGTTATTTGTGCAATACTGCTAATGTTGCTAACCGAAAATGGGCTGTCCTGTGTCTTATCTGAGAAGGATAAGCGGACAAAACGATCGTCCGCCCAAGTGTGAAGTATTCTGAACCCCATGTACACTGATGTCAAAACAGCAAAATTTCAAGCAGAACAATCCTCCAATAATGCGACTAAGGATTTAACCCTTTACCTAACATCGAAAGCAGACGACACTTGCAAAAAAAAAAAAATTCTTGAATAACTAATGTTTTTCATTTTCTGTCTCAAAAACATAGGTTATGACCCCTCATTGGAACGAGCTCGTTCCAATGAGGGGTCATAACCTATGTTATTGAGACAAAAAAAATGAAGAAAAAAAATGAAAATTAATTGGTGATTTTTGAGAATGGCGCTGACCGGTTTTGGCCGATACGTTGGGTAAAGGCTTAAGCAATTCAAGCTTGTTTGACAGAGCTCGCTGAGCCCTGTCAAATAGGACTGAATTGTTAAATTCGTATTTGCATTATGGGAAAAAACTGCAGGTTGGAATTTTGATATTTTGACGGTATTGTTCAGGTGGTGGGGGTGTTAAATACCGGTCAAACAACAATGCACGGAAGCTTCACACAAATAGCCAGTGACGATTGTGTTCACACTGATAAGTTTTCAGACCCATGAACTGATAAATGATAAAGCTGAAGAATAGGGGACTCTGCAATTTCCTTGAACCCTTGAACCCTCGTTTCCTGCAATGGTATCGTCTTTGTGTACACTTACAGTGGCATGGGTTAGCCCAATATCAATATACAGGGGGGATAAAATAATAACTGCAGTCTGCAGTTTTTATTTTATCATCAATGCCCCGTGTATAGACCTCTTATAATAAGACAAAAATGGGACGAAATTATGCATTGGGGCCGAAAATCGGTCTTACGGGTTCGAAGAGTTAAAAAATACCCGGCCTCCTCAACTTTTTTTCATCTCTCACTACTCTCTATCACATTTTCAAGAAGATTAGTGACATAAATTTGGATTTAAGCCTTTGGGTCACTTTTATATGCTCATTTTCGGACATTATGACAATGGTAATACTTTCCTACGGTCTATGGTCTGCTTACATTAAAAAATCACCAGCTGGTGCCAGAGAAAATTGAAAACTAACAGGAAATCACTATAGGGGCAGTATAGTAAGGATAAGGGTTAGCAGGCCACTGCTAACCCTTACCCTTACTGTACTAACCACGAATCATTACTATTCGTGTGAGACCCTACTGCTAACAACTACATACAACCTATTAATATCGCACGACAATGGAAAGCAAATCGACATGGCCATTTTAGATTTTTCAAAGGCGTTTAATTGACACAGCGTCGCACCAAAAACTTCTCCGTAAATTGGGCTGTTACGGAACAAGGGATAACATCCATAAATGGCTGAACAACTTCTTTACCAAAAGAACAATGAAAAGAATCCTCTATGGAGAATCATCATTGGAAGTGACGGTGGATTCAGGAGTACCCCAAGAGATGGTATTGGGACCGATACTATTCCGTTGCTAATATCAATCATCTCTCAGACTCTGCCAACACAACAGTGCAACTTTGCAGATGACTGCCTGTTGTATAGGGAAATCATCAATACCTTTGAAGACAACACAAAATTACAAAAAGACCTATGCAACCTTGAAAACT
The DNA here is from genome assembly GCA_031216915.1 of Pictodentalium vernedei. Taxonomy (NCBI): domain Eukaryota; kingdom Metazoa; phylum Mollusca; class Scaphopoda; order Dentaliida; family Dentaliidae; genus Pictodentalium; species Pictodentalium vernedei. The sequence continues at coordinate 85,993,421 of CM062293.1, forward strand.
GGACCGATAACTTGGACATGAGATCCAACGCTACAAAATTCTACATCTTATCAATACAAAACAAAAGTCAGTCCATCTATATCTTAAACAATCATATACTACTGGAAGTACATTCAAATCCATATCTAGGTCTACAAATCTCCAACGACCTAAAATGGGGAATCACGTCGGAAATGTAGCAAAGAAAGCCAATTCCGATCTTGGCTTCCTTAGAAGAAACCTAAAGTATTGCCCAAGGGAATGCAAGAAACCCTCAAGCATAGCCCCCGTATGTTCTATGCGCGAATATGGAGCTATCGTATGGGACCCCTACACCAAGAACGACATCAACAAACTAAAGAAAATTCAAAGACTTGCAGCCCGATTCGTCGTAAATGATTATATATCTAAAGACGAAGGCGGTGTAGCAGCAACTGTGAAAGACTTGAAACTATGATCACCGCTTGAGGTCCGAAGGAAACATCGACGACTGACATTCCTATACAAAGTGGTTGAGGGTCTGGTACCAGCTCTTCCCTTAAACGACTATCTGACCCCAAACAAACGCAAAAGGCTGGCCAGAAATCATAAACAATACAAAGAATACACAAGTCAAAACTTAGTAAGAAACAAAACAAGAGCCTTCCAGATATCAAACAGTACCACTGAGCAGTATAAACATTCCTTATTCATAAGAACCACCATCGACTGAAATAAGCTCAGCGACGCGGAGGTGCATGCAGCCACTGCAGACCAATTCAAGGATGCAATTAAACGAGACACACCATAACGCTCTTCCACTCCGCCGTATAAAAGCCAAACTAGGATTCTACGACGTACTTAAATACAGATACAGGCAGATACAGATTACGGATGTCTCCCATTCTGCCCACTTCAAGATGAGATTCTATTACTCGGTATGTGAAGTTTACATAACGAGAATTGTTAAAATAACTAATAAATATGACATTGTTGGATGTGAAATGGTTGTTATTTGCGGAGAACGTAACATGGAATGATAACAGGTGCAGGCAAACCCAAGGAGCCCAGATATTTCTAAAACAAATTCCAGGGTCCCCTGGACTAATGTCATCAGGATGCATCTTTTAGTGGTTGTTTTCCTCGGAGGAGGGTTTTTGCCGCCTTTACCAAGTGATAGCTACCCGCTGCCATGCACTTCCCAAAGTTTAACTTCGCCTTTAGAGAGCTGTCGGCAGGATGGCCTTTACAATCTAGATGTTAGCTTACCCTCCTCTCCCCTTCCTCGTCGGCAAAATTAGTCTATCTATCCATAAATGTCTTGCGCCACCCCTAACTGAACTAAAACACAAATGTCAAACGACACGCTACCTGGAAGTAGTTGGGTTTCAAAATATGAATATAAACCAATTTAACCAGTTTGGTTGCTCGAGTTGAGAGATGTGGCATTTTTTATTGTTACGTTCTGTAATTACGGGAATCCATACATACTACTCCTCAGTGTCAAGTGATATGATCCATCGGCCATCCCCATTTAGAAATACAACCTTAATTTTTAATGGCTTGTATATTGCGTTTCTTCGTTTCACGGACCAAATTCGTGTCTCGTCTTCTGCCCTAGTCGCAGCATAAATCGAATCAATAGCATTGTTAAATTCTTCTGGAATTAGATCACGTTTAGTATTCAGTTTGAATGTTTGGTTTCCTCTTGCTTTCAAAGACATTTGTACATCCACAGTTCCCTTACACCTGTTACATCTTCGTTTTTTAAAAGCAAACAGCACATCTAAACTGTAGTACTGGACTATACCGATCAATTGTGACGTGACGTTGTGTTGCATGGCGTAGAATAGAATGTTCTAGACAAGCCGTCAAGGCCAATGAGAGAAACCCTTTACCTAATACCTAACGCAGACGATATCAAAATTTTTTATTTCAAGATCATTTTTTCAAATTTTTCCAAAAAATTCAACAGAACCATATCATGTGTCCCCTTGCTGAAACGAGCTCGTTCGAATGAAGAGCCACATGATATGGTTTTGACGAAATTGTTTGAAAAACAATTTTTTTTTCAACAGCGAAATTTATAAATAACGCGGGGGTGCTGCCGATTCGTTGGGTAAAAGGTTAAATAGGTACTACATTCAGGGTAATAGGTTGTATTTTATACAGCTAAAGGACGTGGCAACAGGGCGGGGGGGGGGGGGGGGGGTCAACCCCTCCCCCCAATTCTGGCCAAAATTTCCAATAGTTGGAAATTCGGAGGGTAAATCGTGAGAAGTTGGAAATTCCATCTATCTGAATTTTAGAGCTTCTTTGTTGATGCTGATGTCTCCTTTACTTCCCAAAATTTCAACTCGGTTTCAAATCAGCAAAAATTCTAACTGTTTCTATTTACAACTACAGTGTACACAATATCGAGCTTCATAAGTATGCATGATGTCAATTGGTACGAGATTTCTATAGTATGTTTACTTATCGTAATAAAAAAAAATCCTCGAAATGCACTTCAAGAAAATCGCATCATGTAAAATCGTTATCTCGAGTTAATTCCCTCATTCACAGTTACAGAATGATGAAACATCGAAAATTGATCATTCCTGCATAAGATCTGATTTACTGTTAGGAGAGTGTGAATTGCTCAAAGTTTTAAGCTTGAGCATTTGTTTAAGCACATATTCAATTCCCAGAATAATACCAAATAATAATAACAACCTGATAATTCTACCATAAATGTATTGGCATTTCAATTACTAGAATAAATTTTATGCCCCCTTTCGGGGCTTCATTTTCAAAAATTTTCTCGATAGTGAATTTCCAACTAGGAGAGGGACCGGGACGGGGTCCCCCCCCCCCCCCCCCCCAGTCAGAAATTCACTGCCATACACCCCCCAATCGGAAAGGACAGGCTTTACGAAAGTGACACAGTATTCGGTACTGTCTATCAAATACTTACTGGTGTAGCGGTCGAGGTATAAAGGCCATATACCAACTAGCCTGGTTGGTCCGGATCTCTTAGTCTCGTGGTAAATCGGTTGCTTTGTGTGCTAAGGTCGACGGTTCGAACCCCGGTTCCCGCACCTACCTCTCCTCCTGTTACATTTGGGGCTAGTCCGATCCTCAGCAGTAGGTGGCACTGCGGGTGTTTCGGTCGCTCTGAGGGGAGAACCTGGGTGAGATTCACACGTTGTGAATCTCAAAAGAAAGGGAGAGTAGTGTAGCGGTCGAGGTATAAAGGCCATTTACCAATTAGCCTGGTTGGTTCGGATCTCTTAGTCTCGTGGTAAATCGGTCGCTTTGTGTGCCAGAGGTCGACGGTTCTAACCCCGGCTCCGACACTTATCTCTCATCCTGTTACACTAGAAATCGCCGCTCAGGTGATTTGTTTATTGTCAGCAGGGCTTTCTGAAGAGGCATGGTTAGAAAATTTACCGAATTGATGTCAGAGTCGAAATTTTGAGGCCATGTCAATTTAGAGCAGGAAATTTGAAACTCAAGTTTCCAGTTGGAAATAAAAGATCAAAATTTCTCATCATTAGTTGGAATTTTAATATTTTTCATGAACAATGTTAATTTATTGAATTTCCAACTATTTGTTGGAGACCCCCCCCACCCCCCCCCCCCCCCCGTCCTGTCGCCACATCCCGGACGAAACCCCACAACTGACCAGGATGGTGTCGTCCATTTCGCCGTTGGCAGTCTAGACTGAAATGATTCCTTTCAGAGCGCCAGAGTTAAAAGGATTAAGCACGAAAATAACATTGACATCGCATATTTTCAAGAAAGGGAAAAGATTATTTCGATTATATAATATGGGCGGGGTAATAAATTATTTTCTATACGATCTCAAGGATATGAATTGTTTTACGAACAACTATTGAATTTCAAACAGCCTCAATAATTCATAGCGATCGACTCTCTTAAGGACTGTTTAACCCTTTACCCAACGCAGACGATATCAAAATTTATTATTTTAAATATCATTTTTTTAAATTTTTCAAAAAATTTCAACAAAACCATATCATGTGACCCCTCGTTGGAACGAGCTCGACGAGCTCGTTCCAACGAGAGGTCACATGATATGGTTTTGTTGAAATTGTTTGAAAAATAATATTTTTTCAACTGCTGGATTTGCATATTACGCGGGCGGATGCGTGCGATTCGTTGGGTAAAGGGTTAAACTTTAATGAATGCAGAAGTTGTTCCGAAAATTGAAAACGTGATTGACAGTTATTCCAAGGAGCACTCGATTTCTACATATTTTGATATCTCATTGCATCCTAACCCCAAATTTCCAAAATGAAGATCGTAAATTACAATAATTAAAATTCTATCAAAGTACATTAAATTTTGAACAACAGGTTTTACAGTGATCGATAAATTGCACTCTGTATTAACCCTTTACCCAACGTAACGGCCAAAACCGGCCAGCGCTATTCTAAAAAATCGCCAGTTAATTTTCATTATTACCACTCAATCTATAAGTTACTAGTCGATTAACATAAGTTTGGAGGCCCGTTAAAACTCCATAATTTCAGTGACGTCATTCGACGGAGCCGGGCCGCGGGCGATAATGGTATAAATAGCCCTTAGTGGCCCGCGGCCCGGCTATTTTTAGATTCCATGTTCTAATGAATTACTCCCATTCGGGTAACGTCCCTTTGTATTTCTGAACTGAAGTCGAACGCAAGATCGAAACAGAAATATCGAACCGACTTTAGTGATTATTTCTTCCAGCAATTCCATCGTGCGGTTACCTGTAACAAGGAGTGGTAATAATAGTAACAACAGGGATGTTACATCCCAACGCTCACCTACATTCGCGCTTGATAATGTCGTTCCAATGTAACATGCCTAATATTTAGTTAATATAAATCATTAACTAGACATCAAATGATTAATGTGGTTTATGTGATGGCTTTGGAAAGTCTATATTTCTGCATTTATTATATATCAATTCAACATAGAATCATTGGATATATAGACAATAAACATATAGTGTGTTTTTATATCTGTGTTATACAACGAGTTGAAATATGGTTTATTTTTTCGAGGCTTCGCTGAGAAAAAATAAACCATATTTCAACGAGTTGTATAACACAGATATAAAAACACACTATATGTTTATTGTTTTTATCTGATAACAAACAGACACCCGTCTCGTGCGTCTACCCGACTTATATATGCTTCCCACGGGCCTCCAAAGAAAACCAGTCTACGAGACAAAAGAAATAGGACAAGACGCATAGAGTTGTGTCCCTTACATTACAAAATTGATGACGGCGATTGTAAAGTGCGATTGCACTTCTTGCATCATGTAACTGCGCTGGAACAAAATAAATTTCAACTATTTTATTAACAGTAACAAAACGGTGTTTCAGTAGAGTTATTCTTTTTTTGACATAGTTCCAGTTTTCTTCCGTGTTTTATGCTGTAGTCCCAATATAACAAATAATTTTGCGTTTGTTTACAATTTTTATGAAGTGTTTTTTTTCAGGTAGAGCAGACGAACTTTTAATTAGCGCAGTTCCGCGAGTACTTTTGATCGAGGCCGTGACTATAAATAGTTCGCAGTCGCCGCATACTAATTACTATTAACATTCAAGTAATTTCTACAATGTTTTGAAGCAAAATTTTAGGTTGCCTTTATTGAAGCAAAATAAATAAGAAATGAGACCATCAGAGGATTTTGACAAAGTGCAATAAGCGTACAATTAAAACCTGCCCTGTGATATAACGATGTTTCATGAATGAATGAATGAAAATGGAATTGAAAGAGGTCAGAGGTCGTTCGCATAAATTATAATTATATACAACACCCGTTGTATATACTTCAAGTATATACAACGGTTGTTATACTCTATGGTTATCAGATAAAAAAGCATTTTTTTCTTTTAGAAATGTTTATGATTAAGAATATGAATCGTGAGGCCAGATATTAAATCATAAATAAGAATTAGGAAAGGCTTTCAAAAATCACTGAAACTGTAATTGAGTAGTACATTCATTGGTTAAAGAGGAGTTGCGGAAAAACATTCGTTCAAGAAAGTGACTATAAGTCCCAACAAAAATACATCACATCAACAACTAAAATAAGCCTTAATGTTACTAGTAACAAGTATGAGAAAGTATTAAATAAAAAAAAAAGTTTAAATTTTTAAAGAATGTGAATATAAGTCCCAAAAATCCCCCTCAAATTCCTCAAATATGCATGTAAAAAGGGCGCAACGTTACCGCAATGTAGTTTAGTAACCCATGTGTTCAATATCAATTGCCTGGAAAGACACATAGAAACAGAACTCACCTTAACACCTCACCTTAACACAAACTTTTAGAACTTAAAATTGAGTAAGTCAGAGAAAAACGTGAACATTGTGACTGAAAAAAAAAGAAAAGAAATCAGTTAAATTTCTGTATACAGTAGGGTTAATACCTACAGTTGTTATTGAAATGAGAAAATAAACAGTAATGAGAGGTGAAGGCACCACAATCTGCACAAAAGCTGACTTTAACGCAAATTCTTACAACACGTAACGCTAATTCTTACAACAAGTTTTGGCAGAAAATCAGCCTCAAATTCCTCAAATGTGCATGTAATGAGGGTTAAATATTACTGCAATGGAGTTCAGTAACCCAAGTGTAGAATATTAATCGCCTGGAAAGACACACAGAAACACAACTCACCTAAACACAAAGTTTACAAAGTTTTACAACTTAAAATTTACTAAGTCCGAGAAAAACATGAAAATTTTGAGTGAAAAAAAAGAAAATGTTCGTTAAATTTCTGCATACAGTAGGGTTAATACCTACAGTTGTTATTGAAATATGAAAATCAACAGTAATGAGAAGTTAAAGCAGCACAACCTGCACAAAAGCTGACTTTAACGCAAATTCTTACAACACCTAAACGCAAATTCTTACAACAACTTTTGGCAGAAAATTTTAGGTGAAAGTTGGAAAAAGTCGTAGTATCAGGGTTAAATACTGTTCTGATAGTCCCCTACAACCTGCATATGCAATATCAAAGGCCTGAGCCCACTGATGTTTGAGAAATTAACCTTAACATTAAATCTTACAATATTGGACACGCCGGACGCCGACGCCGTCGCCGGCCGACGCCGACGCTGACGACCGAGGTTATCACAATAGCTCACCACATCTTACAGATGTAGGTGAGCTAATAACATGATTGTTGTCAGGCATCATGATTCATTAGCGGCCCGGCAGCACTGATGAACAGCCCTTGGGCTTATTAATTATTTAATAAACCCTCGGGCTGTTCATCATTGCTGCAGGGCCGCTAATGAACCATAATGCCCTCCAAAATCATATTATTGTTATATTATTTTTTCATTTTTTGTCTCAAAAACATAGGTTATGACCCCTCATTGGAATGAGCTCGTCGAGCTCGTTCCAATGAGGGGTCGTAACCTATGTTTTTGAGACAAAAAATGAAAAAAAATTAGTTGTTCAACAATGTTTTTTGCAAGTGTCGTCTGCTTTTCATGTCAGGTAAAGGGTAAAATTTTCAACCGATGTTGTTGAAAAGTCGAACAGGATTGACATTTTAAAAAAATTTGTTCACAGTGCACTCATTCTCTACGTATTGTGATAACCTATTCACTCTAAGATCAGTTGGGTTAAAATCAACCACATGAACTGGATTGAGTGAATATGAACCCATTTGATTTGGATTAATTTTTAAACCCACTGATTTTAAAGTGCTGTAAGCTGCCCCCACAGTTTCAGAGAGCGTCCCAAGAAATGATACCAAAATATTATGCAAATTGTTTCAAGAATACGTTACAACAACAAGGCGAACATTTTTTATTCTATAACCTATGTACACTTCGTGTATGAGTTAACTCGACATATTTGATTCATCTGTTGAAATCTCATTTTGTGGTTCACCAAATATTTTATGAAAAACCTGTATACTCAGTCTGATTAGTGTAAGCTTTGCACATAGCGAGTAATTCTCTACAAAACACCACAAAAAACATCCAAACGAATTAAAATAGGCAAAAAAAAACCCAAATAAAAATATAACAGAAAAAGTAGAAGAAACGCCCACTGTGGAAATACCAAACACCAAAGAATGGACTTCCGTAGGAATGTCTGTTTACCACCCCACGACCCCCAACACCCCCCCCCCCCCCAAAAAAAAAACAAATAAAAAACTACAATACAGCACCGGAGTATGCCCGCTGGGGAAATGTCAGCTGGGAAAATGTCAGCCCATCGATGTATGGGGTAATGTGCGTTTGGTGAAAGATCCACTCACCTATTTTTCCAATTCGCTGTTGTCCAAATCGTTAGTGTCAGAGCGCCTGTCGTATTATTATATGGGAGGTCACCTGGTGAGTTGACTCAACCTCAGGCGTCTAGATATAGGTGTGCTAAGGGTTAAACTTTTCACCGAAGTGCACCGTATTGTAAGTCACCTGAAGCTGCAAAAAATAACAATATAAACAAAGAAAAAATGTACAAGGTTGATGAGGATTCTGTTTCCATGAATAAACATAGACAATTTATACAATATTGGCGAAATTGGTAACTTACCTCTTTGAACTTTCCAGCAAACCGGACCCCCAAGCCACACAGGGGGATCAACGTTTTGCATTCGTACAGGAAGACTAATTGCTGTCACCATCGGTTGCGTCACGTTCAATTTTTGTTATTTGCTCTTGACTTTGTCGAATAAAAAACTTGAAAACCCAAGATTACTTTTTCTCTGACATGCCGCATTAATTACAAAGTAATCTTAATTGTCTCAGGACACAGCGTCACAGTCTGAGCTTATAATTAAACTGCCTGATACCATTCATTGTGATGGATTTTGAGAGTATTAGACCTTGGTATCTTCCAGACGATCAGCATATATAATTATCCCCCTGCTCACTGGTGCCGAAATGACGCAAATTCTTCCTATAATGCAACGATGAATTTAACCCTTCACCCAACGTAACGGACAAAACCGGCTTGCGCTATTCACAAAAAACACATTTCAGTTTTCATTTTTTGTCTCATAACCATAGCTTATGACCCCTCATTGGAACGAGCTCATTGAGCTCGTTCCAATGAGGGGGTCATAAGCTATGGTTTTGACGCAAAACGTGAAAACAATTAGTTATTCAAGAATTTTATTTGCAGGTGTCGTCTGCTTTTCGTGTTAGGTAAAGGGTTAACCAATTACCCAATGCAGACGACATCAACATTTATTATTATAAATATCATTTTTTTTTTAAAAAGTTCAAAAGCAATTTTAGGTGGTCCCTTATTGGATCGAGCTCGTTGTTTTCTAAGGCGTACTACACGTCGATGTGCACCTGCCTTCAACCGCGCTGCTATCAATGCGTGTGTTGAGTTGGTAAGTTGGATAGTCTGACAGTTGCCCGCCGCTGCTTGATGGTTCTCTTCGAGTATTCCGGCTGCTTCCTATCGTAAAACTGACCGACACGACGTAACCTTCGCTGTTGAAAATGTCGTCAAACTCCCACAAGCAAACCAATTCAATCTTGTTTGAGAATGCTTCGTGCATGAGGTCTGTCAAACAAAATTGAGTTGGTGAAATTCATAGTTGTATTATGGGAAAACATTCTACTTGAAATTATGGAATTTTTACAGCAGTGTGAATTAGGGTTAATAAGAACCGCTAAAGTAACCGCCGTGACGGAGTGCGATACGCAGTGGCATATTGGATAACGATTAGGAGGTCACCAGTCTGAATGCAATCCTCGTCACTGTGTTGTGTCCTTGCAGGGCCGAAACTAACCATATCAGCGGACATACCACAAAGTATAACCCTTTGCTTTGGGGTGGTGGTATCTTCCATTATTGCGCGTCCTGAGACTTCTCACTGTGCGTGGTGTCCTTTGGCAAGACATTTAATCCCAATTGACCAAGTGGAAGCACGGTGGCGCAGTGTGCTAAGACTAAGGCTGTAGCAAGTTGTGGGGAGCGCGGTGGCTCAGTGGTAGACTGTTGGTCTTCTATGCTAGAGGTCCCGATTTCGATCCCATACCGGGACGACCCGCGTTGTGTCCTTGGGCAAGGCACTTTATCCCGGTTGCCTACATGGGGGCACTATGACGCCGTGTACTAAGGCGTACTGCACGTCGATGGTGGTCATGTCGTCAACCGCTGTAACCCTGCGAAAGCGGAGCTTGGACAGAGTTAGAGTGTTGAGGAGCTGACAGTTGCTCGTCGATGCTAGGTGGTTCTCTCCCGGTACCTGGCTTCCCCCACCCGTAAAACTGTCACGGTCACGATTATCCTTTGTGCATAAGTATGTGACCTTAAACACCAATAAATAAATAAATAAATGTAGTAAGTTGTAATAAAGTAAGTTGGAGAGTCTGTTACTCGCCGTTGCTCGGTGGTTTTCTCCTAACCTAATATCCTGGCTTCTTCCATCCGTACAAATGGCCAACCCTGTCTTTTGAAAGAGTCGTTAACCCTTTACCTAACCTGAAAAGCAGACGACATTTGCAAATAAAATTCTTGAATAACTAATTTGTTTCATTTTTGGGCTCAAAAACATAGGTTATGACCCCTCTTTGGAACGAGCTCGTTCCAAAGAGGGGTCATAACCTATGTTTTTGAGCCAAAAAATGAAAAAATAATAAAAATTAATTGTCGATATTTGTGAATAGCCGCGGCCGGTTTTGGTCGTTATGTTGGGCGAAGGGTTAAATAAATAAATAACAAGAAAAATTGTTACAGTTTTTCTTTATTGATGATTTCAAACCTTGAAACATTTCATTGGTAAAACGTTTGTAAAGTTTGGAATAGTTTCTTGAAGCGAACAAAACAAACCTCTCACTTTTTCTATTTATTTGGGTTTAACGACAGTTTCAACATCGTATCGGATAAACCTCTCACTGCCGATACTACAGAGAAATACAGCTTCAATGTAGCAATTGATTTCATTTATTTATTGGGGTTATTTATTTATTTATTATTTATTGGGCTTTAAGGTCACATATTTTTGCAAAAAGGCTAATCATGACCATGACAGTTTTGCGGGTGGAGGAAGCCGGAGTACCCGGAGAGAACCACCGAGCAACGGCGAGCAACTGTCAGCTCCCCAACATACTAACTCCACACAAGCAGGGTTAGCATTGGTTGAAGACAAGCGCACCATCGACGTGCAGTACGCTTTAGTACCCAACGTTACCGTGCCCCCACATGGGCAATGGAGGGGGGGGGGGGGTGAGGGGAGTGGGGGGGTGAAGTGTATTGCCCAAGGACACAACGCGGTTATTGGGGTTTAACGACAGTCAGGATCACCTCAGGTGCGACAGTTTTACGGGTGGAGGAAGTCGGAGTACCCAGAGAGAACCACCGAGCAACTGTCAGTCTCCCCAACGTACTAACTCCACACAAGTAGGGTTAGCACTGGTTGAAGACAAGTGTACCATCGACGTGCAATACGGCTTAGTACACACCGACGCATGCTCCCACGTGGGCAATCGGGTTTAAGTTCCTTGCCCGAGAACACAACGCAGTTACCCCTGGAAGGGATCGAACCGTAGACTTTTCGGTTTGGAGTTCAACGTCGTAACCACTGAGCCGCCGCGCTCCAAATCTGGCATTTGGTTGTGCGTTCATAACTGCATGCCTTTGATTTAAGCTATTTTATTTTCCATAAAAACTGTGTTTATCTTTAGTATTGGTATTACTTTCCTTATCCATTCCACCAAATAGAGACACTACTTGCAGAAATTGACTTAACCCCTAACCCAAGTGAACAGCAGACAACACCAGACGACACTCGCCAAAAATCTCTTTAATCCTTTACCCAGCGTAACGGCCAAAACCGGCCAGCGCTATTCTCAAAAATCGCCTATTAATTTTCATTATTTTTTCATTTTTTTCTCAAAAAACATAGGTTATGACCCCTCGTTGGAACGAGCTCGACGAGCTCGTTCCAACGAGAGGTCATAACCTATGTTTTTGAGAAAAAAATGAGTTATTCAAGAATATTTTTTGCAAGTGTCGTCTGCTTTTCATGTTAGGTAAAGGGTTAATGACTAAACATTTTCATTTTTGTCTCAGAAACATATCTTATAACCCCTTATTGGTACGAGCTCGTAGAGCTCGTTCTAATGAGGGTCACATGCTATGTTTTTGATAAAAAAAAATGAAAAGATAATAAAATTTGAATGGGTATTTTTGGGAATAACGATGGCCGTATGCGAAGGGTAAAGGGTTAAAATATTGAATATTACATTGTCTCTTCAAAAAACTGCATATACAATCCTTCACTGGAACGGGCAGAAAGATCTCATTCTGATGAGCGGGTCATAAGCTATGTTTTTTGGAAGGAAGTTGAAGTGATGGCGGGATATGGTTATCAGATTTGGGAAAAGATAATCCCATGAATCCAGGCAGTAGCGATAAAATGTTTTTGCTTTCTACCGACACTCATTCAAATCACGCGGTACAAATATTTTCGATAAACCGGCAGAGATTATAGCCAGAGTCCGGAACGCCCTCAGGAGACAAGATTTGGAATGAAATTCTGGAAACTTTCCTGAATGAGAGGCCTGATCCAATTAAATTGCACATTCCAAAAATAAATAAGTACGAGGGTGAAAAACAAACACTTACGACGGGTTCTGGTGGTGCACGCGCGTATGGTGTGTGGGCGTTGGTGAGGGGAGTCTGTCAGATGACGCTCGAGGCTCACGTACAAAAATACAACTCCAACTTGTCCCTGCATCATCATCGTTTTTCAATCATGTCAAGAATGAATTGAATGTTTACACTCGTGGACGCAGCTAAAAATGTTCACGTATAATGCCAGACACATTCTCAAACAAAACTAGAATGCATTTTTGAGAGAACTTCTTTTTTCCGTATTAGATAGGATTACCCAAGACAAAAGGAAAGCAGCGCGCTAGGTTTGATCAACGCTTTAAATGCTCCTGCAAACATTTGTTTCAACGGGGAAGTTCTGGGTTCGCTTAAGCCCCCCCCCCCCCCCCCCCCCTCCCTCCACACCCCCATAACGTTTGGGTCAATGATTATATTAAGTGTCATAAAACCACATCAATAAACACCCAGCAACGACGGAAAAGGCGTATTGTATATTTAACGTCTCGCACCTCATCTATGTATTACTTCCTGCGTATGAAATAGTGTCACGAAAACCAACAGAGCGTCCCACAGTAGGCTGCAAGTGTACTCAGTCTCTTCAGGGATTCATTTCGGAATAGCTAAAAAGATCGCGCTACAGAGGATTGAATCGTGTTAGAGCGGGTTGATTTGTTGTTTTTTTTTACCTTCAATGCATACATGTTTCCAGTGCCGGATTAACGCATGGGCTTTATGGGCTGCAGCCCAGGGGTCTCCGCCAGCTGAGGATATTCAGAGTTTAAGTGAAATTAATTTACTGTGAAAAGTTACTTCATTTGTAAATGCAGAATGAAAGTATAAGTATGCTGAAATTATCTCTTTAAAAAGGGCTCAATTCATATACTGTGAAATATACTGGAATTTTGTTCTTGCCCATTATTCCATTATTCGTTGGTACTGGCAATCCTGATTACAATGAGACGATCTCATACTCGCTTAGGGCCTGTACAAGAAATCATTCATTCCATCGAAACCTTCTTTCTTCTTCTTTCGTCATGACTTTGCGGTTGTGCTTGCACCAAAGACTAAAATGCTGATAGAGGGATCCGAAATTCGATTTGCGTGCTTTTGGTAATTATCACTGGGAGCCCCACAGTATCTGTAGTCCAGGGGCCTGCAAAATCGTAATCCGGCCCTGTATGTTTCGACATACATACTGTCACAAGGCATAAATTCACAGTCCATGTCCCATCATGGATTACGAGTGATGCAAATGGAATGATATCTTCCTTTGGAAACCCCAGAAGATTAACGACTATCCGAAAATGATGGTTGCCACAGGCGTATGGACAGGGTATGGGACAAAAGAATGTAGCAGTTTCATGACAAGAACAGGGTATTTGCGGGGTAAATCGAAGGTGTGTAAGGACATTTCTTTATAACTGCAGCATTTTTTTTTTCATAACATGAAGAGACTATTTTCAGCGGTCATCAAGGCAACTAGCCAGATGAGGACATTTTAAAAACTTTCAGAGCAACGTTTGGCTGACCCTCCCCAGTACTGTCCTCCAGTACGCATTTGTTGCTTGACTGTTGTTCAAAGAAGCCTTTGAAAAATAAACCCCTCACTCCAGTGACATAGTGCTATCCTCACTTAACCCTTTACCCAACGTAACGGCCAAAACCGGCCAGCGCTATTCTCAAAAATCGCCAATTAATTTTCACTATTTTTTTCATTTTTTGTCTCAAAAACATAGGTTATGACCCCTCATTGGAACGAGCTCGTCGAGCTCGTTCCAACGAGGGGTCATAACCTATGTTTTTGAGACAAAAAATGAAAAAAATTAGTTATTCAAGAATTTTTTTTGCAAGTGTCGTCTGCTTTTCACGTTAGGTAAAGGGTTAATCCATAAACACATAAATTTTAATGAAGATGCTTGTGCACAGTCTTGCCCATTTACCCAAAGGAACGGCAACAACCGCTCTCGTAATATGTAAATTCAGCAGCTGAAAAAATACTATTTTTCAAAACATTTCAATAAAACCATATCATGTGACCCCTCTTTGGAGCGAGTCATCAAGCTCGTTCCATTGAGGGGGTCACATGATATGGTTTTGTTGAAATGTTTTGAGAAATTAAAAAAAAATGTTATTTAAAATAATAAATTTTGATATCGTCTGCGCTGGTGAAGGGATAGAAAAGAGAATTTACCCTCTGGTTAAATGCCTAAATTCATACTTGACATATTGACGATGATGAATCGTTGTCATTATTGGCATGGCTGTATTCCGTTTATCCGTGTTGCCCGATATTACCAGAGAGAGAGAGGGAGGGACAAAAGAAGAGATGTATTGGCCAATCTTTACTCCAGAATATGGTTTCTGGGTTGAAGGTTTGATTTCGAGCATGGATACGAATATTGACAGGGGCAAAAAATAAACGGCTGTTTGGTAAATGTTTGAATTTTTCGAACTTCGCCTTTTTTATGAACCAAATTTTCGCGGAAAAAAGAGATAGGTTTTCATAAGCAACGTGCCACAAATCTTGGCTGAAGAGATCATCTTATTCCGTTCATTATTTCCAGAGATATTGGCGGTTAAAATTTGGCACTAACTGATCATTTTTTCAGTCAGATATGGACAAAGCATTCGCCACTGGTAACTACAAAGAGTGACCTAATCATAGTGCTGAAGGTGCAGCATCGGATCAGTATAACTGAACACATCTCAACAACAATCGTCCGTTCACAAAAGTTTTAGTTGAGATATTCTTATGAAAAGTGTATATATTTTTTATTTAATTATATCTTTAATGATTTAAGTACATAAATTAAGATTTTGTTTGTATTTGACATTATGTTTTAGCTTTTGAATACGGTAACCATGGAAAATGGATATTATTGGTAAAAGAGGAAATTTTTCAAATTTGCCAAAAAGATGCCGGAGCGAACTGATATGGGTTCAATATCGAGTATGAGACCCATTATTGTTAATTACAGCTTGACAACGCCTTCTCATGCTCCCAATCAGGTTCCAGATGGTCCTTTGTGGGATGTTATTCCATTCTTGGACCAGCATGGCACCAAGCTCCTGGACACTTCTTGGTTGGACTGGCCGGACTGAAATTGCAAGCTGCAACTCATTTCAGACATATTCGATTGGATTGAGGCCAGGGGATCTTGCTGGCCAATCCATACGCTCAATCCCCTCCCTCTGTCGGTACTCCACGACAGCATGGGCAACACGAGGACGGGCATAATCGTCCATCAGAATGAATCTACCACCCACTGCTCCTGCATACAATCTGACGTGGGCATCCAGGATCTCATCAATATAACGCTGTGCAGTCAATGTACCACGGTCAATGACACAGGGCTCTGTACGTCCATCCCAGCTGAACCCGCCCCAGTCCATGATTGACCCTCCAACATAGCGGTCATGTTCAGCAATGTTGGCTGCATGGAATCGCTTTCCTGGTCTTCTCCATACCCTGGAACGCCTATCTGTGTTTTCTAAGCAGTACCTTGATCTGTAAAAAGGACAGCTCGCCAATCTTCTCTGGTCCATCCAACGTGATTCATGGCCCATTCATATCGTGCCTGGTGGTGGTTCTGGGGCAGCTGAATGCGAATACATTGTCTTCTCGATCGGCGACCACCTTCGTGTAACCTTTCCCGGATAGTCTGCGTCGACACATTTACCCCTGATGCATTCTGAACGTCACTGCGAAGCTGGGTTGTTGTGGCAAAGCAGTTCCTACGGGCCTGAATGACCAAAAACCGGTCTTCAGCTGAGATGTTGCCCCGTGTCTGCCACCACCATGTCGTCTGACTGGTGTGACATATTGCTGAAATCTTGCCCAGGCTGTGGTGATTACCGTATGGTGCACCCCAAGGGCTTCACCAACCAGACGATGGGTAGCCCCTTGTTCCCCCATCCCTACATTTCTGCTTCAGACAAATGTCTTCTTACATTTGCATTCGTCATATTCAATCATTAAATCACAAGGGTTTGTGTTGAAATGAAGACTGAATACCCTACACATCTCATGTACATGTCGATAGTACAAGGAAACATCACGAAAATCAAAGGTACATGCTGTCTATGATCGCCACGAAAAGTCTGCCTATCAAGAGAGGTAATGTAAACACTGGGGACCATCTCAATACATTCCTCAATCATATCCACCAAAAATATCGCAAATGTGTCACAAGAAAATTTCTTAATGATGTGTCAAATATGTGGTGCTTAGCAAACTTTGAGTAGAAAATGTTCGAATGAAAATAGGTGTTTTTCAGCTCATTGCAGCCATTAGCTAATCACGGAAGCGTTTTAGGGAAATGGTTGAAAAAATGAACCCTTCAAAGATTAAATTTTAACTTTCAGTCAAAATTTTAGCTTTCAAAGTCCAAATTTTGATTTTGAAAAATAAAATTTTGACTCTGAATGTTGAAATTTTGACCCCGAAAGTTAAAATTTTAACTTTTACATTTTGATTTTCATTTTTTTGCCTCCAAAAATGGGACATAAGCAATGTTTTGGAGGCAAAAAATTGAAATTAGAATAAAATGCTGATTTGCGATTTTTGTGAATAGAGTGTGGGAGGGGGTGGGGGGGGGGGGAATTGATCTTTCCAAGCACTATAAAGGCCTTACTCAAGCTGTCGTCTTCTTTTTCCAGAAAAAAGTTTCTGACCTTTACGAGAATGGGTAGTATTAAAATATAGACAGAGGCAGTGACTCCCTGGTTTGACAACTGTTGTTGAAAGAGTGCCGGGTAGGGCATTCCAGAATCAGGAACAGCTCATGGTCACATGGAAATGCTTTCCTTAAAGTTGAGTGAATTTCTGTTCAAAATTCGGGCGACCACTAAAATGCGATACAAGAACTTACCCTCACACTGTAGTATTTATAAAAGTTCTTTTTATTTAGTAAGACGTTCTGGGGGGGGGGGGGGGGGGATTAATTTACAGTTACGTACCGACATGAGTATATTAATTTCAGTTGGTGCCAAACGGTCATTTCCCATCCGCTCACTTCTCTTAACCCTTTGAACTCTAGTAGTATCTTCCATACCAGTTCAACGGCAGCAATTAGAAGAGTCCATATTCATTATTTGGGGTAGACCAATCAATATTTTCAACGTGCAGCCTCGGGGCTGCACGTTAAAAATATTGATTGGTCTACCCCACACATGTACTGAACAACCATCCTATATAATGACGTCATGACGTATCATGTTCTAGGCCGGAAAAACGGCCGCTAGGGTTCAAAGGGCTAAGGATGTTTTTAGGTTGGGAATATATTGTCCGTTGAGAGTATAGAGGTACCAACTGCAGTGCTAAAGCATTGCAGTTGTCACCGTTTTGCTTTCAATGGGCAATATAACCACCGGATCACAGTTTGTACTGTGCTTTTAACAACAAGGGCTGTGTCTTTTTTGCTGCTCGGTTGGACCTCGCATCATCACCGGAACCGATGGTCGGAAGCAGACTATACTTGCTAATGATGGCCGTAAAATTTAATATAAGAGGTGGACGAAACCAATACCCAAAGCCGACTATATTTGCTCATGTTGGCCAAGCAAATAATTATATTTATTTATTGGTGTTTAAGGTCACATACTTATATGCACAATGGCTAATCGTGACCGTGACAGTTTGACGGGTGGAGGAAGCCGGAGTACCCGGAGAGAACCACCGGGCACCGCAGCACGGGCAGGGTTAGATTGGTTGAAGACATGTGTACCATCGACATGCAGTACGCCTCAGTACACAGCGTCATCGTGCCCCATGTAGGCAATCGGGGTGAGCAAACAATTAATGGTTATACTTGCCTGAAAATCCAAATCGTCCGACACCTTGCTGCATCAGACAATCCAGACCATCGCCACTTGGATCGAAAGAGGTTGAACTACCCCACACGCTTCATCGTTCGTTATATTGTTTATCGACTCTGGCGTACAGGAAGTTAGCAAAACCTCAGGTCTGGAGATTCACATTCCTTTATAAACCATCACCGAAAACTGCAGACGATATTTTCAGTATTTTTTGTACAGAAGTAAAACTTTTTTTGCTTTCAAATAATAGTTGATTATCCATCGACAAGCTTGTTCAAGTTAGGACAAAATACGGTATGCCTTTGAAAGTAAAACTTGAAGAAAAGCAAATTCAAAAGTCACTTGAATTAACGTTGTGTAAGTTTGGACGATACAGAGAGTAAATATACAAGGCAAGCATAATAATAATAACACTTTGGCCGGCCGCTGATTTGTCGCGGTTCTCGTATGAGAAGGCCTTGGTTACCCCTGTATTACCAACTGCCTCCCTATTCCCACGCTTCTTCTCTCCTCCCAACACTCAGAGACGAACTGCTTGATGAGCCTGCCACAAATCCAAGATTTTATGGAAACATCTTGGTGAGCTGAGGATTTTCCTGTGTGACACATACCATCTTGGTAGGGTCGTCACTTAATGACAATTTCGGGGAGGGTGACATTCCCCCAATAATTAATCCAGGCGGGACATTTTGCTTTGGAACGGAGTCTTATATATCGATTCGCTTTTGCTTGTAATCAATCGTCCAGATTTAATAATTGATATTATTCACACACATGGCCTGTCATACAAATATAGGTCAGCAGTTCCTGATCTGGGATTTTGGGAGCCCAACATGACCAATTCTGAGTATCGGTTGGACCCTTTACCCAACGTAATGGCCAAAACCGGCCAGCGCTATTCTCAAAAATCGCCAATTAATTTTCATTAATTTTTCAGTTTTCGTCTCAAAAACATAGGTTATGACCCCTCATTGGAACGAGCTCGTCGAGCTCGTTCCAATGAGGGGTCATAACCTATGTTTTTGAGACAAAAGTGAAAAATTTTTTTTAGCAAGTGTCGTCTGCCTTTCATGTTAGGTAAAGGGTTAACTCAACAAGAAGTTGCGTTACAAGAACAGGGAGCGCTGTGGCTTAGTGGTTACAGCATTGGACATCAAACCAAAAACTCCATGGTTCAATCCCCGCCAGGGGCAACCGCGTTGTGTCCTTGGGCAAGGCACTTAATCCGATTGTCCACGTGAGGACACGGTGGCGCTGCGTACGAAGGCGTACTGCACGTCGATGGTGCACTTGTCTTCAACCAATGCTAACCTTGCTTGTGTGGAGTTAGTACGTTGGTGAGTCTGAGATATGCTCGCCGTTGCTCGGTGGTTCTCTCCGGGAAATCTGGCTTTCTCCACCCGTATAACTATCTGACACGAGGTTCTCCATCCGTAAAACTGTCCGACACAGGTGACCCTGACTGTCGAAAGTGTCGTTAAACCCCAATAAATAAATAAATAAATAAATAAATAAATAAATAAATAAATAAATAATACCGAGAAATCTTTAGTTTTTAAAACTATATTTCCGACTGAGTAATATTCAAATTAAATCACCAAGGCATGTCTTAGATGAGGGCATGCATTTATGATGCAGTTGGAATTATTTATTTATTTATTGGTGTTTCGGGTCACATACTTATGCACAATGGCTAATCGTGACCGTGACAGTTTTACGGGTGGAGGAAGTCGGAGTAGACGGAGAGAACCACTGAGCATCGACGAGCAACTGTCTGCTCCTCAACATTCTAACACTGTTCAAGCTCCGCCCAAGCAGGGTTACAGCGGTTGGAGATATGTGCACCATCGACGTACAGTACGCCGTAATGCACGGCGTCATCGTGCCCCCATGTAGGCAATCGGGATAAAGTGCCTTGCCCGGACGGTGATCGAACTCGGGACCTCTAGCATAGAAGTCCAACAGTCTACCACTGGGCCGCCGTGCTCCCTGTGGTTGGGATATTTTATCAGTTAACACTTGATCCAGCCAGATGGACGTAACAAACCTTACTTCTTCCCAGTTCCTTATTCGACTTTCGTTATCAACCGTTATGTGCACCATCGACGTGCAGTACGCCTTAGTACATGACGTCATCGTGTCCCCATGTGGACAATCGGGGTTAAGTGCCTTGCCCAAAAACACAGCGCGGGAGTCCGAATCGATCGCTCGGACGGTCACCCATCCAAGGACTAACCGGGCTAGGCGATGCTTAACTTCGATGACCTCACGAGAACCAGTTACCGCAACGCCACCGCGCCTCCTCGTCTCCTTTGCAAATATGCTTTCACACACACAGTACAGACGACTCTGTACCCTAACATCTGTATCGCAACATAAAAACATCGGGTCCGTGGGAAATCGTAAAGTATCTTTTTCAGAATTTAGAATTAGGTTAGTCGTGACATCCCTACTTGGTCTGCGAGTTTATGCAATGTAACTATAGATTTAAGTGTGATACTAATGGCCTAATGGAAATATCAAGTCAGATGTGAATTCACACCACGTCTTTAATCGGATTGATTTTTTTCATTCAGGTGTTATGTGTTTGCCGAGAAGTTAGATATTTGTCCGCAACTCTGTGCGTCCGTTGTACAGAACACCTGACACTAGCTCAGCGAGACAATTTCCTTGTCTAAAATCGATACGTATGCCCGACATGTGCATCTGAGTGTCCCCGGTCAAAACCTAAAAAATAACGGGAGATACATCACAACGGCCAAGACCACGACCAACAAAGCACACAAGGGCTACCACAACACCACCACTACCACCATCAACAACACCAATAACAACAACAAGAACAGTTACTCCTGCTACTACTACTACTGGTTGTAGTAGCAGAAGTGTTCACGTTTTCGGTGCCAATTTAGTCAATTCTACTAAAAAATTTGATTTGGTGCCAAAAGAAAAAAAAAAAAAGAAAAAAGAACGACCGATGCCAAAAAAACAAAAAAACAAAAAAACACCACCCAACATTTATTTTCTTACCTCAAGTACAACGAAATCGCCAGCTGGCAACAATAATTGTATACCTGATTTCTCACAAGGGTGCATGGGGCAGTACTGATGTCCACTCAGTGTGTGTGTGTGTGTGTGTGTGCGCTTCTTGGACAGTGCCACTCTCCCCAAGTTTAAAATTCTTCCTTAATGTCTGTTTGTTGTTGTTGCTGCTGCTGCTGTTATGACTGGTACAGATACTTATACTGCTGATGATGCTACGACTTTGTGTTCACGCTGGCTCGAAACTGTCTGGTGCCAACTTTTTAGCCATTCTGGTTATTTTAGTGCCAAACAAAGTGTTTTGGTGTCAAAACGCTAATGGGAAGCGAGATGTTTTTTCACTGACTGACCGAAATAAATTTATCGAGTTTTGAAAAATGAACTGGCATATTCTTCAAGGACTCGAAAGTTCTGACAAAATTCAAAATGGTCAGGCGGAATGATGTCAACACGTCCACCATTTGTTGCACTTAGATAATAACAGATTCATCCAGTAATTATTGTTAACCCTTTGATACTTTTGTTCGTCTTATGACGTACGAAATCAAACAGCACGTTGATACTTTGTGGACATTTATTTTGTTGTTATTTTTCGATTTTTCAAAGTTTTAAGCTCAATTCCTATTTTCTCCTGAATAGTGCTCAGTGACAACCGTTGTGCCAAATGTTATCGCAGCTTAAAATACTAATATAATCCTGCTGTGAAGACTTCTTAACTGGTTGAGTGCTAGAAGGCACTATCAGGGCTTTCAAAAATGAGGATACCAGAGCAAAAGCCAATACTTTCCTTGCTTATATTTCATATTCAGTTAAACACAAATAATGTTTTGTTTATATAAATTTGTCTTATTACAAATTATTGGAGAGTGCCGGTGGGCACTCTCCAATAATTTGTAATAAAACAAGTTTTGAATAACAAATTCATACTACCCAAAATAATCTTGCTCTCAACCAGATAATCACTAATGTGAAACATATCTTATTATTTGTACATTCCGACGTTTGACGTCACATTTTGAAAAAAACGTTGAAGAAACTGAATTCCCAGTGACGTGTGAACGTCAGGATAATTAAAATCTCAAAGAGTAAATCCAATGAGCTTAGCGGCTCACGAGTCTTTATACAAGGCAGCGTTTAACTCGATAAGGACTTCATACCATCGCGAGTCACTCACGGCGTTATGAAATATTAGTGAATTAAATGCTACTTTTTGAAAAGCTGATAACGTACAATGTTTTATTCAAGAAACGACGGGGGCACGGTGGCTCAGTAGGTAGAGGTGCAGGCTGCAAGCCGAGAGGTCCTTGGTTCGAATCCGACCTGCGGCAACCGAGTTGTGTCCTTGGGCAAGACACTTCACCCCCATTGCCCACGTGGGAGCACGGTGGCGTTGTATACCAAAGCGTACTGCACGTCGATGGTGCACCTGTTTTCAACCAATGCTAACCCTGCTTGTGTGGAGTTGGTATGTTGGGGAGCTGACAGTTGCTCGCCGTTGCTAGGTGGTTCTCTCCGGGTACTCCGGCTTCCTCCACCCGTAAAACTGTCATGGTCGTGATTAGCCATTGTGCAGAAATATGTGACCTTAAACACCAATAAATAAATAAATAAATAAATATCCTCTGGGCAACTCTTTCTGTTTAGTTTTGAGACCCTGATTCAGATTGAAGTTCAAAGAGGGCAAATTTAGTTATAAATAATCAAGAAAATACAATGTCTCGTTACCACTCGCTGATAATTAACGTTGAAAGTTTTCCCAAACGCTATTTCTGACACTCTCATTGACAAAAGCTACGATTGGGCTAACGCACCAATGAAGTTGAGAAAAGTGCAGCATTTTGGCTGCGAAAGTTAGTAAATATGAGCTAAATATATGAACGTTTCTCGACCTTAAAGGCCATAGAAGAAACAAATAGTACGATGGAATCTTCTGTCGCATCCATTAAGAGTAACGATTGAGCGGGCACTAAAGTTCCTGCTAATGCCCAGCGAGATTGCAATAAGGGGAAACCAAAGGAGAAATACAGGTTTCAGAATCTACATTTGAGTCATAGGAGACGACCAGATTCTCTGGTGATATTGGTGGTGATATTGGTGGTGATATGGTGATATTGGTGGTGATATTGGTGGTGATATTGGTGGTAATATTGGTGGTGATATTGGTGGTAATATTGGTGGTGATATTGGTGGTAATATTGGTGGTGATATTGGAGATTTAGGGCCCTGCGAAGCTTCAAGATTCGATTCGATTCGAAATAAGCTGCCCAATTCGTTTCCTTTCGAATCTTTACGCAGGAATATAGCTTGGTATTAGTCATTCTCGTCGTCTAAAAAACCCACAGTTCAGATGGAATTTGTGCGTAAATAATGCTTAAAATAAAGACAGAGTGTTATTTCATCTATATTAACATAAATAGCATCTGACCCATGCCACCTCTCATGCCAATTCCAGTCTAACTAGTCTCTGCCACTGTTGAAAACAAAGTTAAAGTTTCCGAAGAATGTTGCCGATGAGCTGTTGCTAGTCCTGTGCAGTGCTTAGAGCTGGTACGTCTCGCATCCGTTCCTGGGTAATATTCCAACTACATCATCAAGGCATGCCTTCCAGGAAGGCATGCCTTGATGATGAAGCTGGAATATTTTATCAGTTGGAACTTGAGCTATCACAGTCGGAACAATCAGGTTTACAGTCTCCCCTCCCCTTATTGGTCATCTTCAAGACCCCCAGAATTCGATTCGAGATTCAATCCGATTTCGAATAATACATACCCGATTCGATTCGAGATTCCATTCGAATCGAAAATTCGTGATTCGCAGGGCCCTATCATATATACTATATGTATAATAGTAGTAGAAGCAATCTATCTCATTTTTGCTCACAGAGGGGGCGCGGTGGCGTCGCGGTAACCGGTTCTCGTCAGATTACTGAAGTTAAGCAACGTCGAGCGCGGTTAGTAGTTGGGTGGGTGACCATTTCAGCGACTGATTCATGCTCCCGCGTTGTGCCCTTGGGCAAGGCACTTAACCCCGATTGCCTACATGGGGGCACGATGACGCTGTATACTAAGGCGTACTGCACGTCGATGGTACGCATGTCTTCAACCAATCTAACCCTGCCTGTGCCGCGGTGCAGAATTCAGAGTTACGATGTTGGAGAGCTGGCAGCTGCTCGTCGTTGCTCGGTGGTTCTCTCCGGGTACTCCGGCTTCCTCCACCCGTAAAACTGTCACCGACATGATATGACCCTGGCTGTTAATGTGTCGTTAAACCCTAATAAAAAAAAATTAAAAAAACTTTTGCTAATAGAGTGGGTGCAGTTCTATTCCAAGTAGAAAGTGCATTATATCGATTTGCACTTTCGTTGTTTTGGCACGCAATCTTCAAGATTCTATATGTATTGGAGAAATAAATCCCCAGATAGGACTATCATCTTGGGTGTAAGACAATAGAGGAAGTATTTAATAATGTACACACAAGTTGAACATTCCTTCAAACTCCTTTATTCATGTTTAGTCGCCATCTAATCAAAACAAATGCATCCCTTCCGGAAATATAGGATTTATACAGATCAAATTATATTTGTTTTCAAGTTCTCGAGTAAATATAGAAAACGAGGACATACTTCCGACTGGAAAGTTGCCATTCGGACATACTTTTTATTTGATAATCAAATAGAAAACGTCATATTGGTTTTAACTTTGTCCTTCCTGATTTCACCCTCACTGTACAGTACAACCGCCGGGAGTGGTCTCGTAATGCACACATGGGCAGTAATTTCCACGCATGCGTTTACCAGGTAATAAAAATCAGAATCAGCAAAAAGTAAATTAATGAAGCACCGGGTTGTACCCAGTGCTTCATTAATTACATTTTTAATGATTATATTCCTATAATTAGCGTTTGGAATCTAATATTATTAGTTACACAGTTTGTTGGTGGCCTAATATGGTATATATGGTGTCAGTTAATTTCATATTGGACGAGAGCAAAGCTCGAGTCCAATATGGAATTAACTGACACCATATATACCATACTAGGCCACAAACAAACTGTGTAACGAATATATCTTACCGACTGCTGCATCGATGCACAGAACTAATAACAACAGCGATCAAAATTAAATGAGAGAATTCTCACAATGTGTTCACGTGTCTTTGCCTTGTTACAATTTATGGAGAGTGCACTCTCCCATAAATTGTAACAAGGCAAATTCATACATACCAAACAGTTTCACCTTGAAGGTAACATGGCACACATCCACAGAATATGAAGCCTTTTAAGTTGCCTAACCTGCACTTCAGACCAAATATGGGCTTCCAACACTCAATGTTTCAACTTGAAGCGTTTATCGGCTGCCGCCATTTTGAATAATCAATGAAAAAAGGGGAGATTACCCATAGCTGTCAGCGTATATTGATGTTGACAGGCAGTATATGGGTTTATATGCAGTCTGCATGTGACGTCTTTGAAACAATGAAATTCCCAGATACTTGTAAGAGGTAAGACATTATTGCGTCCGTGGAAAGTGACCACTCCACGGCTGTCGTACTGTATGTTAAAAAAAACACCGAGATACAGCCCTAGTTTTAACCTGGAGCTGTCTATTCGTCACCATTATGAATGGGTGAATCATTAACCAGAGTAATGTTCTTGCCACCCTCTGCCAAAACAGAAACCACAACACGTGTACTTTCCTAAATTTCCCGGAAAAGACCGATCTGATAATATGCAGTGTATACTCCCTGAAAGGGACGATTGCATCAAGATCGTTGGGCGAAGGGGGTAAAATCACCTCGTATAAGATTTTCAGCTTTCTGTCGGGTCCCACAATCTACTATGTTGTACTTTATTGTTCTTGAAAAATGTTGAATAAATATTGTTTAAACTAAAATCATAATTTTGAGGGTAAAGTATTTTTTCGGCTGATGAAAATATTTTTAGATGGATATTGACTAAACAATATCGCTTCACCTGAGACAACTAACATAAACGATACTTGCAAATAATTTCTAAATTTTCATTTTTTTGCCAAAAAACATAGCTTGTTATGATACCTCATTGAAACTAGCTCGATCCAGTGAGAGGTCATACTCTATGTTTTGGAGACAAAAAACTTTTTTGACGCACTCTATTTTTGACACACTGTATACATACCGCATAAAGTTTATCTGCTGTCTCTGGGTCAAAACGACCAACATTTACGATAAAAAGTGTAACACTTTGTGTTTTCAATTTTATGGGAGCATTGCGTCAAAATGTCTCTATGAGAGTGTACTCATGTTGATAACGTCGGTGCCGTATAACCCATGGCCTGGCCCCTAGGCTTTTAGGTACTTCAGGACGGGGCCCCCTTCGGCACTTCAATCTTTCATCCCACTACATCTGACAGCCTGACCCTGGTACGGTAGGCACTGTGCCGCACTACATACCCCTATATCCATTTTGCGGATCTCCTGAAGAATTCTACTCACAACTTGACATTTTATTTAAATACGCATTAAAATAATGTACTGTATATAAATATATATATTGTATACTTAAGAGAGTATATGTATGGATAAATACATATGTACATGTATCGCTACGGCGCAGAGTGCAAAGTGCCTTTAACCATTGAAGCCCTAATGCGCCTGTAACAGTGACTCAGCAAAAAAATAATAATTGGCCGTCCCCTGTCCCAGCGGGCCCCTAGGCTTCAGCTTTATGGATAATACAGGCCTGGATAACATCAGAGCTAGTCTTGGTGTAAACTGTTTCTTTATTCCTCGACTACAGTGCGTATTCAATGTTACGCGATACAAGACAGATATTCGGACTGAATATTTTTCGAAATCGCGTGTTGATTACGCGTAAGAACGTCATACAAGAAAGCATCTGGGTGGACGTCACGCATCTGAGTTATGACATAAATAAAATTCTTCGATACAAGACAGTGTCAAACAAGAAAGTTATCAGACCGTCGATGGTGATATTTTTGTTTAACCCTTTTAACTCTAGTGGTATCTTCCATGCCAGTTCAATGGCAGCAATTAGAAGAGTCCATATTCATTATTTGGGGTAGACCAATCAATATTTTCAACGTGCAGCCTCAGGGCTGCACGTTGATAATATTGATTGGTCTACCCCACACATTTACTGAACAGCCATCCTATTTAATGACGCGGGAGCGCGGTGGCTCAGTAGGTAGAGGTGCAGGCTGCATGCCGAGAGGTCCTCGGTTCGAATCCCACCTGCGGCTACCGCGTTGTGTCCTTGGGCAAGACACTTCATCTCCATTGCCCGCGTGGGGGCACGATGACACCGAGTACTAAGGCGTACTGCACGTCGATGGTGCGCATGTCTTCAACCAATCTAACCCTGTCTGTGCTACAGTGCGGAATTACGATGTTGGGGAGCTGGCAGTTGCTCGGTGGTTCTCTCCAGGTACTCCGGCTTCCTCCACCAGTAAAACTGTCGCGGTCATGATTGGCCATTGTGCATAAATATGTGACTTTAAACACCAATACATAAATATAAATATAATATTTAATGACGCAAATGGCGTATAATGTTCCTGGCCGGAAAGGCGACCGCTAGTGTTCAAAGGGTTAAAATATCAGGTTCATTCACATAATTCAAGTTGAATCGTGATATAAATACAGAACACAAGTCGGGTAGAGCACAGGGGGCAGGGATCAATGACCCTTGTTGAAGTGTTCCTGTATTTCACGCGCGCCTTTAGCGCTCGTGAAATACGGGAAAGGCTCCAACTCTGATCGTTGGTTCCAGCCCCCGTACTTCACCCTCGTTGTGTCCTGTCTTAACCCTTTGAACTCTAGTGGTGTCTTCTATGCCAGTTCAATGGAAGCACTTGGAAGATTCCATATTCATTATACGGCGGTAGACCAATCAATATTTTCAACGTGCAGCCTCGGGGCTGCACGTTGAAAATATTAATTGGCCTACTCCCACACATTTACTGAACAGCCATCCTATTTAATGACGTTATGGCGTTCATGTTCCTGGCTGGAAAAACGGCCGCTAAGGTTCAAAGGATTAATGTTAAACCTACCGATAAAATTTACCTTAAACATCAATAATTCAGATACATTTATTACCCTTGTACGACAATAAAGCAAAAATATATCCCGGACTTGCTGTCCATATAATGTTCACAAAACAACTGAAATTTCTGTTGTTTATTGTTCTTTTTTTATCTTCTTTGATTTCAATCTGCTTTTACCCGTTTTTCTAGTCTCTCTCTCTCTCTTTCTCTCCCTTCTCTCTCTCTCCCCCTCTCCCTCTCTCTCTTTCTTGAATTCTCTCTCTCTCTTTTGAGTTAACTTCTTTTGTGTATAATGTTTTCATATTGTTATATTTTGTTCTGCCTTTTGTAATCTATTGGTCTTTGTACAGGAGCGGAGGGTTTTCTAAGTGGTCAGCACTTGTCCTCAATTCCTGATTTGCATTGTTGAATGGCAAATAAAAATATGTTTAATCTAATCTAATCTACAACTGAAATTTTCTTCAATGAACACTGTATTGTGAGTGGATGCTCAGGTGATGTTATTTTACAATGAATACAAGCTGATCATGTGATTTATCCCATGAATACCAGTTGATCATGTGACATTTGAACATCGCGCTTTGATATTATTCACTACATTTGATTTTCCAGAGTCTATATTTACTTTCTGTAATTTCTATTTACGTTCTATAAATAGACGGCTTCCCCAACTCGAGTATGAGTTGTATTTTAGGCACTATATTGACATTTTACGGGAACGAGTTTGTACCAGAAGCTATGTTGTTTTGTTTCTTTTTTAGGATTTTAGGAATAGAACTTGACCGAATTATGGTTAGTCAAGGCGGTGCCTTGTGGATAAGCCAACTCGATATTCTGCCCGGACATAAATAGTTCTGTTTTATGAAGGGAATAAACATAAGAATTGAATCATGACCGTTCAAAATACACGAGGTGACGAAACAAAGCGATTCATGGTAAATTTGCGCGTGATCAATTTATTTCGTCACCTCATGGATTTCGAACAGTCATGATTCAATTCTTAAGAAGATGCCAATAAAATCTTTAAAAACTTTGACATCACAACACTTCCACAAATACCCTTCGACGCAATGTTCCATTATAGCGAAAAACAAAAACCCATTAAAGTTTTTGTCGTGAAATGTGATTGTTTTGACAGGAAAAAACGTTAGGCGATAAGTAGTGGATCTCTAATAAATCTCGATTTAACCCTTTACCTAACATGAAAAGCAGACGACACTTGTAAAGAAAAATTCTTAAATACTATTTTTTTTCATTTTCTGTTTCAAAAACATAGGTTATGACCCCTCGTTGGAACGAGCTCGTCGAGCTCGTTCCAACGAGGGGTCATAACCTATATTTATGAGACAAAAAATGGAAAAATAATAAAAATTAATTGGCGGTTTTTGAGAATAGCGCTGGCCGGTTTTGGTGGTTACGTTGGGTAAATGATTAATATGAAAATTTCTGAACCGAATTCACTAAAATACGACCTGAGCCGGGGCTGAGTGGGCAAAGAAAAGTTATCGGGAAATGCACCAACGGTGGAACCGGACCCGGAGAAAATTCTGATTTTTCGAACTGAAAGAACGCTGCTTCCCTTCATCTGTGCGATCAATTGCAGTCCACATAGAAGACATTTCAATGGCATATTTATATCATCATCGTCGCCCATTCGGAGAAAATGGGTGCACATCGGGGGTTGAACCCAGTGGAAGAAAATTTAGATTTTTTCAAACTGACAGTTTTCTTTCATCTGAGCAATCAGATGCAGACTAGATTGCTGGTATATCGAGATGCCAACGACAGTCCACATAGATAGTATTTCGGTATACCGACAATCCATGCAATCAGATCCATTTGGCCTGTTGCTCGTTTTCACAACATTTCTTGCACCAACTCGTGTTGGGCTGCATCAATTGTGTGACCCCAGAGTGACCCCAATGGAGGGCACACCGGGGATTTTCCCTGTGGACATACCGCCAATCCGCCTCTGACCTAATCCGAGGCTTGCTGAGTATCATATGGATTTTAACCCTTTGAACGCCAGAGGCCCTTTTTCCGGCCAGATCGCAAGCTGCGCGATAATGTCATCAAGAGGGATGGCTACAAGATAGATGTGTAGAGTGGACCGATCAATATTTCCAACGTGCAGCCCAAATTGGTCTAACCCCATATAATAAATATGGACTCTTCCAATTGCTGCCATTGAACTGATATAGGGTTAAAATGGTTGATGAATGAGGTTTTTGAGGCCTGGAACATAATACGTCATAACGTCATTATATAGGATGGATGTTCAGTAAATGTGTGGGGTAGACCAATCAATATTTTCAACGTCCAGCCCCGAAGCTGCACGTTGAAAATATTAATTGGTCTAACCCCATATATTAAATATGGACTCTTCCAATTGCTGTCACTGAACTGACACGGAAGATACCACTAGGGTTAAAAGGGTTAATGAATGAGGTTCAGAAATTCCATATCAAATCCTGTCGAATATGATATTCTTTTTATCACATGTGTAATTTAACTGGTAGTGTGCTAGATTTTTCTTGACAACAGATTTAATGTCACCACATGCTGCTCTGTTAATTTGATTGGATAGTGCCAAATGACACTATCCAATCAAATGTAACTGAATAATGTGTCACACACAAAATCTGATTCTTTCCGAGGTCAGCTTAAAAGCTCCACCAACAGAGTGTAGACCTTATAGCCACGGCATGTGGTATTTTGTAAAGGCCATATATGGGCTTCCAACTCTCTGTCAGTTAACCGTTTACTTAAGCCTTTGAAACATGGTGGTATCTTTTATGTCAATTCAATTTCAGCAATTGGTAGAGCCCAGTTTCCTCATTGAAAGGTAGACCAATTAATATTTTCAACGTCCAGCCTTGGGACTGCACGTTAAAAATATTGGTTGGCCTACCCAACACTTTCACTTAGCAGCCATCTTACTTAATGGAAATAAAACATATCATGTCCCTGGACAGAAAAAGCGGCCTCTCGGGTTCAAAGGATTCAGGTAGTGCTTTAAACCGACCAGCGCTGTTCACAAAAATCGACAACCAAATCATTTTCCTTTTTCATTGCTTGCCTGGAAAACATAGCTTATGACCTCTCATTGCAACGAGGTCCTAGATCTCGTTCCAGTGAGGGATCATAAGCTATTTTTTCGAGGCATATATTTCAGTTACACATTTAAGGAACTATAAGAGAAGTGTAAGTCAGTTCCACTTTCGAAACCAACTCACTCACAATCTTTAGACGTCGATGTTTACTTCTGACGTCACACGTCTATTTGACGTGTTGCTAACGATATTTCTTGTATGGAACTATTTGATGATGATTATGTGATAAATACACAGTTTATGGCCGTCAAAATATATTTTTTTCATCCCACGAGTAGGCATGGTTGATACTTTCCGTCATTGGGAGAGATTTACGGCCCCCCCCCCCCCCCCCCCCGGAGAGGGATTTGTGATAAAGTCAAATAATAAATATCTTAACTCTTTGAACCCGAGTGGCCGTTTTCCGGCCAGGACTATGATACGTCATAATGTCATCATATAGGATGGCTGTGCAGTAAATGTGTGGGGTAGACCAATCAATACTTTCAATGTGCAGCCCCGAGGCTGTACGTTGAAAATATTGATTGGTCTACCCCAAAATAATGAATATAGACTCTTCTAATTGCTGTCATTGAACTGACATGGACGATACCACTAGAGTTCAAAGGGTTAAGCATTGGCGAGATGGCTCGTGTGGAGATTAGATCTACATTCTGTTTACACATCCCCATTGATTCTCAATGAAAGTTTTAGTAATACTCAGCTCGGGCCATGATAATCTCAGTGTACGAGGCGAATTGAATCCCAAAATCGAATCAGAGGATTTCGAATCGAATCGAATCTCACGGCTCTTCAGGGTACAAATATTGTACCTTCTTTGTAGCGTACATATTACATGTCCCCTCTCAAGTATTGTATTCAACGGCGAGTTCGTCTCTTTCCTCTAATCAATCAAAAGAGCGAAATATTCCAGAACGGAATCGAAGAGGTTTCGTAAACTGAACCTCCATGAATTCTTCTTCCATCATCAAGTCTCCTGTACAGGAGATCTGCTGATAGAAGGAGAGTTCAAGAAAGAAAACTTGGACGATACGGAAATTTACGAATCTGTGCGAATCGAATAATCGGGACATTTACGAATCAAATCGAATTTTGGAGCTTAACAGAACCATTCACTCCTCCATATCCGTTTTTCTAAAACCCCTCTTTCGAATCGTGGTAATGCTTATAAAAATGTTTTGCTCATGTAGCTGAAATAAACCAATTTATTTGCTTTTTTGAGGGCTTAACGACACTTCCAACAGCCAGGATTATACCTTGCCGGACGATAGGTTCAAAAAGGCAAATTTCAGTAAGTTTATCATTATTTACGTGACGTGTGCTGTACAGTTGAATAATAGATATTCATCCTGCATTATAAAGCCCCCTATCGTTGAACCTACATGTACATGTCACTTTTCTTTCCAAGAATCGTTTCCAAATCGAGTGCTAGACTTCATTCGTGCACACATTCCTTCCTACATTCTTTCAAATATTTATTCAACCATTCACTCTCACCTTTATTCACAGATTTATACGTCCATTCGCCCATCCATTCAAACACTATCATCCACAGAACCAGACAAGAAATTTACAGCACTGCCGCCAGGTAGACCACAGCTCCCTTCCTCACCCTATCAGTTTTTAAAACACCCTAAAAATCCTAATCAATTTTCACCACACCCTGAAAATCCCAATTAAGCCTCATACAGTGCTTCGTTTGGTGCCCTCAAAAGCTGGTGCGCAAAATAAGAAAAGGCAAGGTTGGGAGCCATGGCTTGCAATTTTCGTCGTGAAAGTTAGCTCCTTTAGTTAGCGCCCCTTAACTCTTAGACGCCGGGGAATCAGAATGAATTTATTGAACATAACATACGGCGAAAAACATGCAGTAAAGCAGGTGCTTCTAGTCAAGTGTCGTCTGCCTATTCAGGCAGACGACACTTGACTAGAAGCACCTGCTCAGTGTAAAATTCTCCCCAGCCCGAAGATAGCCGAACCGTCACTGCCAGATTACCTGCCGTATTACATCACAGGCAAGAAAACTCGACTACCGACTTCTAAGAGTTGATTTTCTGAAGTTGTCACTTTAACACTTAGGGTATGTAAATTTCATATAACAAATTAAATTTATAAATGTTAGTGAAGATGTATCATCGATGTGCTCACCATTTCACAAAACATCAGGAAATTTCAGAATAGGATAAATAAGATTAGAGCAGACAAAGATGATCCTTTTTTCCGATTAGTTTGAACGTTTGACTATAATTCTCCGTTCTAACCCTTTACCTAACACGAAAAGCAGACGACACTTGCAAAACAAATTCTTGAATAACTAATTTCTTTCATTTTTTTTTGTCTGAAAAACATAGGTTATGACCCTTCATTGGAACGAGCTCGTACCAACGAGGGGTCATTACCTATGTTTTTGAGACAAAAAATGAAAAAATAATGAAAATTAATTGGCGATTTTTGAGAATAGTGCTGGCCCTTTTTGGCAGTTTCGTTGGGTAAAGGGTTAACACATCTAAAAATAAAAAAAAATGGCGCTTCCACCATCTTTTGATGTCCTATAACTTTTTTCTGTTCATTATATCAACAGTGTGCGCATCGTGACATATAATAAAAAAACACTATATATATCCTTTCCATTAAAGTAATAGTCCAGGGGTAAGATCTGCCAATTTTTTTCACGGGAAGAATGAAAATTTGCAATTTACTGTAAAACTCACCCGTCAAATAAAGAGCTACAGTGGACAGTTACGTAGTTGCTTCTAATAAAAAGACAAGTTTCCTTTTGTAACTTTTAACAAACGAAAACAACAGACAGCCCCGAGAGTTATCTATTGTTTTCGTTTATGAAAAGTGACAAAAGGAAACTTCTCTTTATTTTCTACTGATGTTATAGGTGTTTTCTCAAGAATTACACGATTGTTAATTGGACTTTCGTCGCCCGCCTTATAATTTCAGGAGATTTTCATGACGAGATAAGTTAGGGATGGTCCACACCCCCACATTCCATAGATTCTAGCCACGTTCCCGAGGTTCTTCTAAGGAACTCATGAATTCTGTGTATTCCGGGCTAAGTAAAGATTTCTTTTCCATTCGGAATGGACCAAGAATCAACTGTTGAAGGTCCATTGTGGACTACACGTGTAATGTATTAACCCTTCACCCAACGTAGACGATATCAAAATTTGTTATTTTAAATATCATTTTTTCAAATTTTTCAAAAAATTTCAACAAAACCATATCATGTGACCCCTCGTTGGAACGAGCTCGTCAAGCTCGTTCCAACGAGGGGTCACATGATATGGTTTGTTGAATTTTTTTTAAAAATAATTTTTTTTTCAACTGCTGATTTTGCATATTACGCGGAAGGATATGGCCGATTCGTTGGGTAAAGGGTTAATATACCAATGCGGAATATGGATTATTGTCACTCATAGGGAGTTTATTAACAGAAGTTTAGAGACATGGTAAAACTACGTACAGCCTAACACGCCACATGATGTGTAGATCCGCGGACGTGAATGGAAAACAAATTTCATTAGCGCCCGCGGTCCTACATGCCGACTCAGAGGCCTCCCATTATCAATAGCTTGTCTCTTCTTCGAATCGAAACTACGAACAGCTGCTTTTTAAAGGATTTTTTAATCTCTCCAATACTCCTCATCTTTTCCGAACTCCCTGGGCGCCGACTGAGTGACGAGGAATCTTACAGAGACTAAAGTTCTTGTGAATCTGAGTCTTTAGTAGAAATGCTGTTTCAGAACATTAGAAATTGCCAGTCCTCTCAATTGAACATTCAACTAATTCACGGAGATAAGTCAAGTGACATGGTTTTATTATACGCTAAACGATCGATTATCGAAAAAAATGAGGAAAGACAGAAATCGTATCCCCCACTGTGAAGATATAGAAATTTTCACTTTCACGGTATCAATCAAAATGGCGGCTTTCAAAGCATCACTTCAAGGTGAATAAGAGTCAAATTATCACCGGAAATGATCAATTTGTTCTAAAAACGAATAATGAAAAGAAAATATAGTGTTTTTGAGTGGATACTGATCATTTACAGCAATAATTCAACACGTATTCACCTTGATTTGATGCATGAAATCCGCCAACTGAATCAGATCGCAAGACGCTACCTGTTTCGAGTATCGATCAAATCACTTTCGCGTGTCAATGAGCTGTTTACTTTCATGCATCAATTCAAGGTTGAAACGAATGGAATTATCTATAGAAATGATCAGATTCTTTTAAAAAGCGTATAATAAAAAAGAAAATCTAGTGTTTATGAGTGGATACCTCGTGACCGAGACAAATAGTTATTTTCGGTCGCGCAAGCGCTATCGAAAAATAAACATTTGTCTCGTTCACTCATGAGATAATTTTTAGTATCCACTCAAAAACACTAGATATCCTCCATATATTTTCTCCACATTTCGCACATTCTATATTTGATAGGTAGCAGATCGAAAAAGAGTAAGTAAGTAAATATAATAATAGAAATATCAGTACTTTTGCGTCATTACAGTTTATTGGCGTCCCTTTGGAAATGATAGGAGCTCTCCATGTGTATTAGCGGCCCTCGACTTCGTCTTGACCGCCAATAACATACTGAATCTTCGTCGGGCTGCAAATAAATCGCAATATCCTTCAAACTCATGCTATTGTTATATTAGTTCAGTACCAGGTATATTTTCGTAAACAAACATACAGCAGTTTGAAGACATATTCAGTTGATAGTATACATAAAACAGAAGCGATACAGCGTCGCTTCTTGGATTGAATACGAAAGATAAACATTGAGTTTACTTACAAGAACTTATGTTAAAGGTCAATCCTAGATCCCGATGGTATCATATTAACATGCAGATATAGAATAAGAACCACACTTCGAGCTGATGTCCCCGATAATGATAGACTACCGTACTGCCTCTTAGGTCCGGACTGTTTATGCATGAATTTTGATTTACGTTATTTTTAGCTTCAGTAAAACTTCAACCGAGAGAAGTAAGGCAAACATGATGACAAGTTGTTATAGCTAATAAATCACATCGAATATTCGATTTACGTTCGCATGTTTTCCATTGCATTATTTTTCTATTTGGTCGCAGTGAACAATGCTGTAAAACTTATGGCACACACTTTAGAAGGGTGGGAAGGATATAATATATCATGACTTCCCATTATCCCACTGACAATCCGGTAATCAAATTACCTCGATCAGTGTAAAGACATTTTAACCCTTCGAACTCTGGTAGTATCTTCCATGCCAGTTCAATGGCAGCAGTTGGAAGAGTCCATATTCATTATTTGGGGTAGACCAATCAATATTTTGAACGTGGAGCTGCACGTTATTTAATGACGTTATGACGTAGCATGTTCCTGACCGGAAAAACGGCCGCTCGCGTTCAAAGGGTTAAGGAAGCTAACTGCTATTCTTTCCATGACCATTCGAAACTGAAGATTTGTACACCAAGTTTTAATGCCTCGTCAAACTTCATGCTGTTCATTAAATAAAGTACAAATACACGTTATCTTGAATTTGCCAACTGGCAAATTGCCATATCTTTGAAAAATGCTAATGGTTCATTTCCACCCATTTAAAGTCATAAATAGAAAATTCAATTCTAGAAAATACAACTGCAAGAGTTTTATGGTATTGGTCCTCGGTGATAGAAGGCCGAGTTCAAGACAAGACACTTGGTTTTTAAAAAACATCTCGACGATCCGAAAATCATAGTTTCCGACTTTCATCGAGAAGATTTCGAATCGAATCGAATTTCGAAGAGATTTAATTTTCGGCCTCATATAAGTCTCTGAGTGTCACGACTGGCCAAGACAAGACACTTGGTTTTTAAAAACATCTCGACGATCCGAAAATCATACTTTCCGACTTTCATCGAGACGATTTCGAATCGAATCGAATTTCGAAGAGCTTTTTTTCGGCCTCATATAAGTCTCTGAGTGTCACGGCTGGCCATAGAAGTTAATGACTATATAATATACATAAACCTCTCCAAAAAGGTAGCTCAGTGAACTAAAATCTTCCCGATTTTGCTCCCAAACATTTCAGTTGTGGCTGTCTTCATATCCCGAATTACAGTGCACATTCCCTTTCTTGGAATATACGTTTGTGTTCGTAGGAAATGCTGTTTACAATATATTAGAGTATGTCTATTGACACTGCTCTATGATTGTGGAAATAATCTCAGACTATATTCTTAAAACAAAATTCAATGTGAAATTCAGGAAACCAAGACCACGATCGTATCATACATCAAACAAATATATACATACCGATATCCATAAATATTCTGAACAAAAGGAATTTTTGTAACTGGTGAGCAGACGATAATATTAATATCAAATCTTAAGAATGGCCAGCGATAATTTAACTCCCTTCACACTGTTGTGAAAATATCCAAATTTCAAACAGCCACTTATCCCATAATGCAACTTGGAATTTAACCAATTCAATCTTGTTTGACAGAGCTCAATGAACTGTGTCAAACAAGATTGAATTGGTTAAATTTCTAGTTGCATTATGGGAAAAATTTTCACCTAGAACTTTAGATATTTTGACATCAGTGTGCAGGGGGTTAATTGCTTAGCCCTCAGGGGCGTGCGATTAAATAATTACCGGCCTTTAACACAAACGCAAAATATTTCCAACCAGTTACCGAAAAAGTAAAGTATGTGAATATTTTATTGATGGACAGACATGTAAACCATTCAACTCACAATGCTTAACCGTTTGCTGAAAGAAAAAGGCTGGCAATCGAGGAGATGACGACACCAGTTTGGAAGGAGAATTAGTAATACCTTAAGATTACTGGCCTTCAGTTCATCACGTGGTAAGACATCGAATGGTTTTCAGTGACCCAACCATTCGATGTCTTTTATTCAGTATTGTATCTCACGGATTGTTACTCCAGGAACATTATACTCTTTTTCAGAACTCTGCTAATGTGATGATGTTTCCGGGAGGATAATGCATGAAAAGGCCCAGTGGCGTTATCTCCCTTTGCATACACTGTTAAAAGTTGTGAAGCTTATAACGAGCGTCTATTATTAAAATTCATTCTCTTGTATTTCTTGAAAATAAAATTCCTAATTAAAAAAAAATTATGGGAGGAACTAAATCAAATATGCATTTCTCCCAAGAGAAATCATCGCCCTCTAATAATGTTGTTTTGTCAGGTATAGGGTACGACCCCTTGTCTTACCATAAAGCACTGTAGAAGAAGAACTCCCTCGGGAGAGATCCATAAAAGAACAGTGAAGTGGGTATCAAGCTCTCAGGTCACCAGTCTAATTCTTTTCGGAATTTGACGTTGTTATGGCCTGGAACCAAGCTAGTCCTTAAGTAGTCCATCGCCTATGTTTAGATTCAATAGTCTGGAATATTTCGGTTGGTCGGAAAAGCGAACCTATGGTTCGCTTTTCCGACTTACTGAAATATTCCAGACGAGTGAATTTCAAAAATACCATAAACATTCATTTTCTTTCAATGTTTCATTGTTTATGGCAATATCATTATGAATGAAGACCCATCACAGCTGTAGTTTTATGATTGCGCCGTGCAGTTCTACAAGTTGAGTGTATATCTTGAGGGTTTCAATCAAGTTAGTCCACCAGTTTAATTCAGTTCAGGATTCTACGCTGTTATGGACTGTTTGTATACCCACTTTTTGTGAAGATTTGCGCGCTGATGTAATGTGATGAGGTTTTACTTACAAAGATATACAGGTATTCTTTCCTGCCCCAATTATAGATATTCCAATCACCAAGCCTGGAAAAGAGTAATCTGTCATTTGCAGAATGAGGTCCCCAGAATGTGAATTTGCTAATACTATCCCATACAATGGGCTAATTTATCCTCTGGGTGCCTCTTTCTGTTTAAGCTTGAGACTTTGATTCAGATTGAGGCTCACTGAGGCTAAATTTAGTGATGCTACCTTGCTGTGCAAGATAGAAACACCAACTTCACCCTATGGAGGCATCATTTTGCAGATGACAGTCTGCTTATTTCCAGGCTTGAAAATCACTAAGTATTCAGTTCTCCTTGAAAACATCAATATATTAACATTATGTGTGGAGCTACCTGGCGTAACCATAAACCTAAGACACTGGTGAGTCTTCATTACTAATTGTAATGTCATCAAAATATCAATCAAATCAAGTCTCGATTGAGCAACATTTCTAGCATTGATTCACAAAAATGAATCTGCATGAAAGTTTTCAGATTCAATCGTCCGGAATGCATCAGTTGGTTGGAAAAGCGAACCATAAGTTTCCAGACTAGTGAATCTAAACACAGGCGATAACCTATTTGCAAGCTGGAATGAATATCAATATACCGATGAACTATTTGAGGTTAGACTGGTTCCAAGCCAAAACAGCGTCGAATTTCTTACAGAATTAGACTGGTGGTTCTCAATGTGAATTAAATACTCTCTTGATTGGAATATCTATAATTGGAGCACGAAATAATATCTGCATCTTTTGTGAGTAAAGGAAGTCACTTTAAATGATCAGTAGTCTGCGCGCAAACTCCACGAAAATTGGGTGAACAAATAGCCCACAAGCGTCGACTTCCGAACAGAATTAGACTGGTGACCTGAGAGCTTAGTGGTATGTACAGTACAGTCGTCGTGGACTGGTCGTAATCCATGCATGGGCAGTGATGTCCACGCATTCGTTTACCAGGTAATAACAAGATGCCTGCATCGCAAAGTGCTGCTAATGCCCCCGACCGCAAAACATTTCTAAGTCGAAAGAGTGATAAAGGGCTATAACTCTGGAAGAAATGTGTGGAAGAAACTCACTCAACACAGGTATCGTTCCCCCATTGTGCTCTATCACAACCCCAAATATCATTCAAATCGGAGTAGCAGTGGCTGAGATACAAGGGAAAATGTTGGTATGGACGGACGAAGGGACGAACGAAAAATCATCATCAGCAAATTTTTTATTAATGAAGCACCGGGTTGTACCCGGTGCTTCATTAATTAAATGTTTGATGATTATTCCTATAATTAGTGTTTGGAATCTAATATTATTGCGACCGTAGAAATGTTGCCCACACGTTGAAAGTGACCAGTCCATGGCGGCCGTTCTGTATGAACTATTTCTGAATATTCCCACAAATACAAAACAGATTAACCTATTTATAGACAGTAGTGTATCGGTCGATTTCATTCTAACCTTCGGCATTGAATGGGTTGATATTTTACCAAACACGAATACCAGACGACACTCGTGTTTTTTCTTGGATAAATGAAAATTTTCATTTATTTGTTTCAAAAATATAGCTTATTATCCCGCTTTGGAACGAACTTGACGAGCTAGTTCCAATGAGCGGTCATAAGGTCTGTTTTGGGGACAACAATTGAAAAAATCTGATTGGCCATTTTTGTAAATAGCGCTAGATGGATATAGCCGTTGCGTTAGGTAAAAAGTTACCTCGGCTTATATTTCATATAAATTTGGGAGAATCCATTTAAATACTCGCGAAAATGGTTGGAGAATCCATACCTGCTATGAGTGCTCCAGGATCCCATGATTTCACCATGGTTGAACCCCTGTTCATTCTGATAACACTTGTTAACCCTTTACCCAACGCAACTTTTTAATTTCTAAAACATAAATTGAATTTGATTATTTAAAAAAACACAAATTATATTCACCAATAAAACCTTATATATATGGATGTGATTGGAACCGGCTCATTGAGACGGTACCACTGACAGCCATATTGTACAATTTTATTGACAAAGTGTCAGGATATTTCAGGCCATGTTAGTCTTGTATTGATTAATTTGCTTCTGCTATGTTTGGTAAAGGGTTAAAATTGACTCGATTCCTTTCACGCGAATCCTAGCAGAGGTTCAGCGAGAATCTATATTGAATCTCGCCGATTTTGTTGCGCGAATCTTTGCACGAATCGATTCGAGGATTCTTGTGGAAATGTAAGCCCCGAGTTACAAAATTACCTATTAACTGGAATGTAAACGGAAATTTTATTGGTCAAGAGATAAACGACACAAACCCGTAATATAAACGATATTACAGTTCAAGTTTGTCCATCAACGTAAGTATACTGACTTCCGTGTCATGACGTCAACACACGATATGAAATTCCGGAACGCGACAAATACACGATACGGAAAATTTTCGTGTGGGCGAGTGGAAATATCGTAGGTTCGGTCGTTTTCCACACGATACGGGTTTATATCATTTGTCTCTTGACCAATCAAATTTCCATTTACATTACAGTCTAAAGATAATATTTGTTACCCCGTGTCTGCTCACGCAGTACAGGTTTTACATACCCTCAGCCTGCCGTATCCCATTCGGCCTCGCGGGATACGACTGGCGTCGGGAAAGTAAAAACCTTTATTTCCAAATGAAACAAAATACTGCATTTTGATTGGCTGAGAGGTACGGTGTAACTTGCAATCCACAGTGGCTTTTTACGGTGTTAAAACAAGAATATACAATAGCAGGCTATATGGCTAACAAAGAACCCATTTTTAATTATTAATTCATACCTTCTGCTCGGTTATGTGAGAACAAAAATAAAAATACAGGAAATTTAATATTTATGTGCAATAAAATTTAACAGATATGGATCTGATTGGAACTGGCTCGTTGAGCCACTTCCAATGACACCCATATTTGTCTGGTTTTATTTATTTAGAAACTTACGTACACATCTTCTGTCAGTTTTTGGCCACAATGTAGGTTAAAGTATTAAGTACACCAAAATTCTTGGAAATAAATCCGTTATCTTTGTGTGTTCCAGGGTGTTTCTGAGTTTACACCGGTCTGGAAAACTCATACAACCTGAGGCTTCGCCTCAGAATGTATGAGTTTCCAAACTGGTGTAAATTCCCATATACCCTGGAAAACCCAAGGACAACTAATAGTACAATGTGAACAGACACAGGGTAACTAATATTATTTCCAAATGAAACAAAATACTGCATTTTGATTGGTTGAGAGGTACGGTGTAACTTGCAATGAAATCCACAGTGGCTTGTTTTTACACCGTGTTTAACCACTGTGTAAAAACAAGAATGTACAAGAGCAAGCTATACGGCTAAAAAAGTACCCATTTTTAATTATTAATTCATACCTTCTGCTCGGTTATGTTAGAACAAAAACAAAAATACAGGAAATTTAATATTTATGTGCGATAAACTATTACAGATATGGATGTCATGGGATCTGGCTCATTGAGCCAGTTCCAATAACACCCATCTTTGTCTGGTTTTATTTATTCAGAAACTTACGAAGTACACATTTTCTGTCAGTTTTTGGCCACAATGTAGGTTAATGTATTAAGTATACCAAAATTCTTGGAAATAAATCCGTTATC
Source organism: Pictodentalium vernedei (assembly GCA_031216915.1). Taxonomy (NCBI): domain Eukaryota; kingdom Metazoa; phylum Mollusca; class Scaphopoda; order Dentaliida; family Dentaliidae; genus Pictodentalium; species Pictodentalium vernedei. The sequence continues at coordinate 86,036,373 of CM062293.1, forward strand.
CTTGTGTGTTCTAGGGTGTATGGGAGTTTACACCGGTCTGGGAACTCATACACCCTGAGGCTTCGCCTCAGAGTGTATGAGTTCCCAAACTGGTGTAAATTCCCCATACACCCTGGAAAACCCAAGGATAACTAATAGTACAACGTGAACAGACACAGGTTAACCCTTTACCTAACGAATCGCCCACATCCGCCCGCGTAATATGCAAATTAGCAGTTGAAAAAATTAAATTTTTCAAAATGTTTCAACAAAACTATATCATGTGACCCCTCATTGGAACGAGCTCATTGAGCTCGTTCCAATGAGCGGTCACATGATATGGTTTTTTAAAAATTTTTTGAAAAATTTAAAAAAATGATATTTAAAATAATATATTTTGATATCGTCTGCATTGGGTAAAGGGTTAACTAATATAATCAAGGATTGGGCCATCTAACAAGCAAAGAAATTACAAAATATATAAATATATATCAGGATACAAAATGTACACTTCCACCTTATTATTTGTACAAAACAATATTCGTTAACACGATTCGTGGTATTTTAACTCTGAAACTGACCTTGGGTGTTTCATCCAGTTAATTAGCTCTGTCATTGTCACCACATAAACATCTTTCAGTTTTTCTAGTTCTTCTAGAAAAAGTCTCATGCCGCGCACATTTCGCTCATAAAAATGATGAGAAAGCCAGGTGTGTCTGAAGTTCAAAATAAACGGGGCTCTGTTCGTTTCGTAGTATGTTAAAAAGTTATTGTACAAGAAGTGCATTGTTCCGTTTTCCGTTTCAGGACTTCGTAGACACCCATCAGCATATGTGCAATCGTAACTACCTATATAGTCAATGAGAGGTCTGTTTGGCACTTCCCAAAGTCCACTGTGTCTGTTCTTTGGACATTGTGGAATTGAACATCGTCGGCCGTGCCAACCGAAGTCTAACGTATAGGGCCAGGCCGCCTCGTTAGATCTAGTTGGTCGATCGTCAGACAGGGTAGAATCATAAAGAAAGTCGTTTTCTGATAGTGCGTCGAATTGTTTGTCGCCAAATGGAGTTAATGATGGACTTCTCCATCCATTGATTTCGTGTATACCTATATCTTTAAGGGCGTTTATTTGTTTCAACATGTCTTTATTCATTCTCGTAAAATCATGGTATCTGCCAGTTCTGAAACCTCGCAATGCAATTTCCATCCCATCACTATATAAAGTCTTTAGGTATCTATCTATAGAGCGAGATTGCGTGATAAAGAAAGTGGATTTCATTGGGCATCTGTTTGGATTTCGCATACCCTTAAATACTTTTCTGGCAGCTCCGAATGTCAGTGAATTGATGTTTCCATCAAACGCTAGCAGAACGAACTGTGGCGTATCCTTGCGATTCATTCCAATATCTGATGTCTCACAGAAACAACGTGGTAAACGACAATTACTGCCTTGAATACAGTTATTATTGCTCAAAGAGTCACTAAATCCCCCGACAGAAAGGTGAACTGGGGGATCAGTGGTGGTCGGACTGGTTCCCCACCAGTTCCTAGACCTAGCTGCAACCACATTCGATTGAAATGTATCCCGTGTACGCAATACATCGTTCTCATTTTTTCTGTTGAAACTAGCCTCGTATATAGGGCGGCTCTCTGTAGTTGATTCTGTGAAGTCCCACCACCACGGCTGTTTGTGTGTATATGGCTGTACCGTTGTGCGAGGCGTCGGTGTTGTCTGATAGTACCTTGATCTTGCTGTATGGATATATCTCGTAGATTTAGTAGTATAATCATTGATCCATGAGTATTTGGGACGTGCGTCTTTTGTTACCACTTTATTGCCAAAGATGACAAGTGGAGTTTTAGTGGATGATTCGAAATTCTTTCTAGTTATTCTGTATGGCCACATATATGAAGCCCAAATGCCGGAGAGATATGGATTTTTTACAGCCTTTTTTTCCTTTTCAGAATTTGAATGCCCTACTTTTGGAGAAGATCGTCTATATGTTGGCCGTTCTGTTGATGTAAAAATAATTCTACTCGGAGTTGTGGTTCGTTTCGTTATTTGTGCTTTGTGTATTCTTGACGTAAGCCAATACTTACGACGTGTGGTTGGTTTTCGCGTGAATGAAATCCGTCTCCACATAGTTGGTTTGGGTGTTGTTATTCTGACAGTTGGTATCGGAGTGATCCACGGTGGTGGAGTTGGGATATGTCTTGCTGCCGCCGGTTCTGCCTGATTTTTAAAGCCACATTGCCAAGATACCAAGGTGGACAGTTCTGTTAATTTAGTCGGTTGCTTGACCCAGTCTAACATTTGTTTAGTTGTAACTATATACACATCATCAAATTTTAACAACTCTTCAATAAATCTATCCATACCTTTCAAATTGTTATGGTCGTAAAACCAAGCAGGATGCATATGTAACCCAAACGGTGCCCGGTTTCCTCTGTAGTAACTCATGAAATTTTGCCAAATATATTTATAAGAGTCCTCTACAGATTCTGGCCTGTTGATACAACCATCGACATACGAGCACGGGTAACTTAACTCGTGATCCAGCATTGAAACAACAGGAACTTCCCAGAAACCTTTATGTTTTTTTTCTGGGCATGGTAAAACATGACATGAGTACGGCCATCCACCATAATCTAAAGTAAACGGATATGGTATAGTATCCGACAGAGTTACTCTCGAAAACGTTAACGACGTGTCATACTCGAAACCTAAGTTCTGTAGGACAACTGGTTGATCATCTCCCGCAGTAATAAGGAAAGGACTGCGCCAACCAATTATTTCCTTCCTATCAACCCCAGCCAGTTTAACTAAGTTATCTATCTGGTCCGACGCCTCTCTGTGCAACTGTTTTTTCTTCGTGATTTTGGAATGGGTAACACTATGCACCCCGATTTCGAAACCCATTTTGTAGAACTCTTTCACGTGCTTATAGACTGTGTAATCGTGAGAAATATATAAAGAAGCAGTGATAGGACACCCGTTTGGATTTCTTCGTATAGGAGAAAACAGCTGCCTATAGTATTCTGCTACCTGAGTCGTCACGGCATCGTCGAAAGCGAAATAGACTATTTGCGGCATTTGGTCGCGGTGCAAAGGTGCATTGGATGATGGACAGTAGCAGTTAGGTAGAAAACAATTAACTTCTTGCTTGCAGTTTGGATGCTGTCCATTGGTTATCGAAAGTAATCTCCACACTGCAATAAAATATAAGAGTTTGTCATTCACATACATACTGGAACTGCTTCTTGCTAGGGTTCTAGGCGTTAAAAATGAAATATGGATTTATCAATATTATGCAGCGTCAGTCACAAATTCAATCAATGTTCACTAACACAGATTTTCCGTTATTCATTAAAAGTGGAAGTTAATAAGTGTAATAACTTTTTGAAATGGAATAACTGTATCCAGGTATATATTTTCCAAAGAATCAATGTTTTTTTCTGAACAGCCAATATGTAAGGAAGAAAGTGCATCCAAGACATCAGACACCGACGACACAGATGATTGCCACACTGCACCACATCATTCCCATCGAAGGAAGAGCTGGTGTCGCGAACAAGTGGAGTCTCTTACGAACAGAGGAGATATAAGCTCAATGCGATATTTATAAACAACTAGGTATGACAAAAACCACCATGTTGTGACGTCACGAGATTAAGGACATGATCGATACTTTCCAAACATACTGTAGCGAATGGATAGTTCTTCAGTTTAGGTTTATGTAAATTGTCTGTTTGTGGATAAAAATAACACCAATTGTCAAATATGTTCTGATAGCAGTGATTGGCGTCGGACAAGTGGGTACATCGCACAGACAAACTCCTCCAAACACCTTTTCTTAGTAAAATAACATAATTTATTCATTTGTCTGTCAAAAAATTAACCCTTGGCGAAAAAAGATTCAACAAAGTCTATCAACAATTTACAGTACAGTCGCCGTGGACTGGTCGTAATCCACGCATGGGCAGCGGTAGGTAATAAAAATCAACATCAGCAAAATTTTAACCCTTTGATACTTTTGTACGTCTTATGACATACGAAATCAAACAGCGCGTTCATACTTTTATACGTCTCATGACGTACGAAATCCAACAGCGCGTTGATACTTTGTGGTCATTTGTTTTGTTGTTATTTTTCGATTTTTTGAAGTTTTAACCTCAGTTCGTATTTTCTCCCGAAAAGTGCTCAGCGACAACCGCTGAGCCAAATGTTATCGCAGCTTAAAATACTAATATAATCCTGCTGTCAAGACTTCTTAACTGGTTGAGTGCAAGAAGCCACTATCAGGGCTTTCAAAAAATGAGGATACCAGAGTAAAAGACAGCAGTTTCCTTGCTTATATTTCATATTCAGTCAAACATAAATAATATTGTGTTTATATAAATTTGTTTTATTACAAATTATTGGAGAGTGCCTGCGGGCACTCTCCAATAATTTGTAATAAAACAAGTTTTGAATAACAAATTCAGACCTCCAAAAATAATCTAGCCCTCAACCAGATAATCACTAATGTGAAAAATATCTTATTTGTACTTTCCGACATTTGACGTCGCATTTTGAAAAACGTTGAATCAACAGAATTCCCAGTGACGTTTGAACGTCAGGATAATTAAAGTCTGAAAGGGTTAATTAATGAATCACCGGGTTGTACCCGGTACTTCATTAATGAAATTTTTGATGATTGTTTCTATAATTAGTGTTTGGAGTCTAATTTTATTGCGTTCATCGAAATATTGCCCACCCGTGGAAAGTGACCACTCCACGGCGACCGAACTGTATTTTGTTACAGAAAAGCTTCCAGAATATTATCAGTGCATTTAGTGACAAGCCTGAAAATAAGCAATCTGTCATTTGCAAAATGAGGTCCCCAGAGGGTGAATTTGCTGATGATGCTATCCCATACAGTGGGCCAATTTATCCTCTGGGTACCTCTTTCAGTTTAGGTTTGAGACCTTGATTCAGACTGAGGTTCACAGAGGGTAAATTTAGTGATGCTACCCTGCTGTGCAGGGTAGCATCACCAAATTCACCGTTTGGGGACCTCATTTTGCAGATGACAGTCTGCTTATTTTCTGGTTTGTTTAGTGAATTTTATTCGAAATGTGTCAAACCCTTAATCAAAGCGAAAAAACCCGCTCATCATAATACACAAAATATCAGCAAAAACATAGATATATTCCAATAATTGTTCATCTTTTGTGGTTCGAAACATAACAGATAACACCCTTCAAAATCGCTGCAGTGAAACATGTGCAAGCTATGTTTTAGGAGAAAAAAGTAACCCAAATCTGACAGATAATCAGAAAATTAACCCTCATCGAAAACAAAATCCAACAAAGTCTACAAACACCTTATTTTGTTACAGAATCTACATCTTATGACCAGTGGTGCTTTCTTATGGGAACGCCATTCCCCTATTTTTGTCTGAGTGGGGACGCTGTTCCCTAACATTTTCAAGACTTGAAATGGCTTGGCCATCACGAATATCCAACACTGCGAACACTCACTCGTCTTTTTACCCACACTGGACCCATGCTGGGTGTACGCAGCTCGCACTACCGCTCCCAGACAACAGTGCCCTCATTTTTTAAGAGTTTTAAATACTAAATTTAAAAAAAAAAATCCCAGATATGGACAACCTACTTCGTGAAGGGACACCCCCTCCCCAACGACGTGCTCCGCCTCAGCCATCGTTATGCGCTATAACCGACGCGGGCCGTTCCCTCACTCCTTAATTCGGAAAACATCACTGCTTATGACCCTCCGTTAGAACGAGCGTACCGCGCTCGTACCAGTGATGGGGTTGTAAGCTATGTGTTTGAGGCAAAACATAAAGTATTTTAGTTATTCAAAAAATCTTTATGCAAGTGCCGTCTGCTAGTCACATTATGTGAAGGGTCAAGAAACAACTGTTATCGTTTCAAACTGAGAAATACTCTCAATGATTTTGGAAAACGCTTCACGGCATGCGCCTGCGACGAATTTTACTTTTTGTCTCGAATCAAATCTCTCGGGAAAGGTAATCAAATCGAAACGAATGGAATTACATGCCGATACTCTCTTGTAGTCAGGTACAGTCCTTGCAGTTGGGGGGGGGGGGGGGGGAGGAGGCTACATGTCCTGACACATTTACAGCAAAAGTTTCTTTCATGCGTTCTCAAGGGTCTAACTCAAGACTGACAATTTTCGTCATAAAAAGAGATTTGCAGGAAAGTTAGCTCCCGTTAATTTTCTAAAGTTATATGTAAATTTAAGGGTACGGGAATTTTATATTAAAATTGAAATTTCAAAATGTTAGTGAAGTTGAATCATCGATGTGTACATCACTTCACAAACATCGAGCATTTTCCTGTAGATTGCTATAAAAATACAGAAACAGACTTTTTACAATTTTATCCCAATCAATTTGAACGTCTGACTATTATTCTCTGTTTAACCCTTTACACAAAGTAACTGCCAAAACCGGCCAGCGCTATTAAAAAAAAAATCGTTAATTAATTTTCATTAATTTTTTCATTTTTTGTCTCAAAAACATAGGTTATGACCCCACTTTGGAACGAGCTCGTCGAGCTCGTTCCAATGAGGGGTCATAACCTATGTTTTTGAGACAAAAAATGAAAAAAATTAGTTATTCTGTCTGCAAGTGTCGTCTGCTTTTCATGTTGGGTAAAGGATTAAAAACCATTTTAAATAAGAAAACAGTGCTTTCACCATCAATTACATTGAAAGATTTTCACGACGAGATAAGTCAAGGATAAAAGGCTCTTCCATGGGCGGATCTGGGCGGGGTGGGTAACCCTATCCGGCACCTCATTAGTTTATAATTATTTTCACAAGCATCAGAGGACACGGTATTATCCGTCATAACACATGGACAGCAACTACCCTATTTTAATAGAACTTTTTACCGTATTTTAATGATACTTTTTTTTACCGCATTTTTATGATACTTTCTAACAGTAGGGTAAATTACCTGTAACTAACTCAATACAAGAGAGGTAGGAGGAGGAGGTAGCGATTGGAGGGTCCCACTTAGAACTAGGGAAATGCCCCAAACTCCCCGAACAGCAGCCTTCCAAATATCACCCCCCCCCCCCCCAAATAAAGAGAATCCTGGCTAGGGCACGCCCTATGATAGTTCGAGGTTACGCGCTTGCGATAGTCACAGGGTTAAATAAGTTAAAGACTTCACTCCCAATTCCCCGTAGAAATGAATAAGCTTAAATTACACTTAAATATTCGAAGTTAAACTATGGAGAAGCATAACATTCTTCTCAAAGCCTAATAAAATAATAACGTTCGTAAGTTTATTTGTGTTCAGTGTTGACTGTTCTATTGATAACTCAGCGGAAATGCTACACGAGTACGTTGGATCTGCTTCAATGAGGCAAAGAATTACATTTAGTTTTTTAAGCAAATCACACATTTTTCCCCGTATCAGACAGGTTTTAATGCTGGGTTAATCTCGAAATCCGCCGTACAATAAAGTGCAGTAGTTCCAGAGTTAGTTTAATGTAAACTTCTGAACATATTTTGTTGTGACTTTAGTCACCTTTGTTAATCTTCCGAAGTACATGACCTGTCAAATTTTAAAATCTCTTCTGTGTTATAACAGTTATTCCTTTCTGGAAGAAGAAGCCCGAAGAGGCGGATGGCGTCACTGAACAGTGGCAAGTGACTGTCGGATATTCGAACTAGAACAAGCAGTGTTAGGGTTCGTTGGACGCGCGTATTCCATCACTGTGCTGTTGGCATTAGCGCAGTGTGCCAACGTTCTCCCACGTGTGCAATATGGTCTAAGTGTCTTTCTCAAGGACAAAACGCAGCGTGCTAAAAAATGCTTGTTTGTTACAAAACAATACACCCTGCATATATGGATTGAGTACATTAACCCTCTGCACTCTGATGTCAAAATGGCAAAGTTTTCAGTAGCATATATTTCCCATAATAGAGTTTGGTATTTCACCCATGGTAAGCTCTGTCAAACAAGATATAATAGGTTAAATTCATAGTTGAACAAGACAAAACAGAGTGATTGGAGAAAATTCTGTTGCACTACCAGAGTGCTAGGAGTTATTTTTGTCCTACATTCTAAATCTTATCCAGTATTCTGACAAGGCGGTTAGGTGGTTGGGTAATCAGTTAACCCTTTACCCAACGTAACGGTCAAAACCGACCAGCGCTATTCTCAAAATTCCTTACTTAATTTTCATTATTTTTTAATTTTTTTGTCTCAAAAACATAGGTTATGACCCCTCATTGGAACGAGCTCGACGGATCATAACTTATATTTTTGAGAAAAAATAAATGAAAAAAAAATTAGTTATTCAAGAATTTTTTGTGCAAGTGTCTGCTTTTCATGTTGGGTAAAAAAGGGTTAAACGTTTATTTTTGACAGGCGAAAATGTTGTAGCCGTATCTACAATCATACGTTTTCCATCGAGAGTTTGTTGCAAATAATATTGGTCAGTCGAGTGTGTAGTCTGATCCGAATAGCCAACGGTCTTTATCTTGGTATACCGGAGACCTCCGTTGGTAAACGTCATTTAGGTTGTTCTTCGTCATTCTCTACACAGTATTCTGATCTCAGAGAGAGAATGCTTAACAAATGGGGCTTTATAAGTCAGGTATCGTGGCTCTCAAGAACGTTGTTCTTTTGTGACCCATAGCATTTATATTCTTTACTGGCAGTTACCCGGGATGTCAAAGTTCTATCCTGTAACTTGGGTTGGTGGTCTTCTGTGTTGTGTAGATATCCTTTCCGTAACACGTGATTGCTTGATTCATACCAACTGATTGGAATTGTTTTCCTCACTGCCCCCCAAAATCAGTTGAGTTAAAAATCTACCTAAATCAACTGGGTTGAGTGAATATGAACCCATTTCGGTTCATGTTCACCCAACCCAGCTGATGTAGGCTATTTTTTTTAATCTCAACTGATTTTAGAGTGTAGTTATAGCTCAGAAGTATTGGATAGATGGGGCTATCTGGGGAGGCCGCAAATCGGCATATTCCAGTTTTGAATTTACATGGAAATGAATATAATTTAATGTGTAAATGCTAAATGTCTGGTAATTCGAAACATATCAGGAAAAATCACATATGTTGATAGGCATGTCGAATTCAATAGAGCCCCTCCGAATTTGATGAAATTAATTGTCAACGTCAAAAATAATTCTTATAAAAATGAAGTAGTCACCATTTTTTATATCGTTACAGTAAGGTCATCCCGAGAATTTGGACATATAGAATATACCCACAGTAGCTTGGTGTGCCAAGTGTTCACCACGAGTGGTGAACATTTGTACACCAAGCTCCTCTGGGTATATGTTATTTATACCATGATCGTCAGATTATTAAGAGTCGCTATTATTTTTTCTCAATTTTACTGAGCACCAGCCGTACATACACGCGAATTTGTTTGTTTACATGAGCATCGCTGGGCGGTACTTCCGCTGTCAATTTTATCACCGAAACGAAATAGAAAAAGAAACAGGACATTTTTCATTTATTTATTTATTGGTGTTTAAGGTCATATACTTATGCACAATGGCTAATCATGACCGTGACAGTTTTAAGGGTGGAGGAAGCCGGAGAGAACCACCGGGCAACGACAAGCAGCTGCCAGCCCCAACATCGTAACTCCGCACTGCAGCATAGGCAGGGTTAGCTTGGTTGAAGACATGCGTACCATCGACGTGCAGTACGCCTTAGTACACGGCGTCATCGTGCTCCCATGTAGACAATCGGGGTTAAGTGCCTTGCCCAAGGACACAACGCGGGAGTCCGAATTGATCGCTCAGATGGTCACCCATCCAATGATTAACCGGGCTTAACTTCGGTAATCTGACGAGAACCGGCTACCGCAACGCCACCGCATCCCACCTTTCTCATTTTAATAACATAATAGCCTACTGTTTCGAGTTTTGGATGCTTTATTAACATGAGACAATGCATGTTTGTTAATTTTATGGGATAAACTCATTTAAAAACGTAATAAATAATTGCCACTTTTATTTCACTCTTCGCGAGGCGACGTGCGATAAATTTAGACAAGTTCGATCAAGGTCGACGTCACCAAAGGTCAACTTGGATGTAGTTCCACTGTAGGAATAAATTTTAACTTTTGAAATCCTATTGCTGGCGTGTTCACCTCGGTTGGTGTATAAAGCTCAAATTTATATCATAGGCTTTTCATATATAGTAGAATAGGTAATCATGGTATAAAACTCAAATATCCACAAAACATTCACGTTTTAGCTTTCAATGCTTGCATTTTTAGTTTTTCATTCCAGGAAGGTGTGCTTTGAGAAATACCAATGAATGTTAGGTTTATAGATCTTTTGAAGGGGATTTTTTGTTTTTGTCCTTCCGAAATATGAGCCAGTTTTGATATTGACTCCTATACACAGTCTTCGAATGGATTGATAACAGACAACCCACTAAATGCGCTTAATATTTTTTTAGCACGAACTGGAACGACAATACTACATCTCTTTGGTGTACTGACCGGTTGACTAACACTGACAGTCTCCCATCTGTTGATAGTGTGCTGTAGAGAGCTTCATTAGTATATAGCCCCATGACTAAATATATAGCACATTTTTGTTTCTCAAAATATTAATGACGCATTTTATTTTGGTAATAAAAAAAACCCAAATCCTGAAAATATTTAGATCCACATATTGTTTTCACAATTGATGCATAAATAGAGGATATGAAATGAGTGTTTTTCTCATATGATATTTATGAAAAGAGTCTAAGAATTTTTCGTTTGGGCGAGCCTCTGGCGAGCCCCAAACGAAAAATTCGGACGAGTTTCATAAATATCATATGAGAAAACACTTATTTCATATTCTATTTATCAAATGACACACAGATGCACAAATTAACGACTTAGAATGACTTTTTATCCTTTTACCTTACGTGTGTTGCAGACGACACTTGGAACTTGGAAAAAAACATCATCATATAATTAATGTTTTTTTATTTTTTGCTTCCAAAACATAGGTTATGACCCCTCATTGGAACGAGCGCGATGGGCTCGTTCCAATGAGGGGTCATAACCTATGTTTTGGAAGCAAAAAATGAAAACGTTTCGTCTATAGCACTGGCCGGTTTTGGTCGTTATGTTAGGTAAAGGGTTAATGCAATATAACCCAAGCCAACCTAAATAGGACAGATAACGTAAATTCTCCCTACTCAAATTATGCAAATGTGACCCAGTTGTATTTTGTTCAGCCAATCAAACTGTCCATATTTGAAATTGACCAATGGAATCTTTCAACCCCAATTATGCAAATTATGAAAATATGGCCCAGTCGTATTTTGTTCAGCCAATCAAATTGTCTAGTTTTGAAATTGACCAATGAAATCGACGGAAGGCTTTATTTACCACAGATTAATATGAAAGCAAAATATCAAAGATTTTGAAGTGAACAAAACGGACGAGTCATATCATAAAAACAGATAATCAACACCAGTTACTCAAGTATGTAATTAATGCTAATCCTACATGTACAATGTGCCTGTTACGATATACAGTTGTTTGTGATAAAGTAAACAGCCTTATAAAAGCTCCACAATTTGTTGCTGAATCCGTTCCCACCACTCAAACTGTATCCGTATCTCTTGTATCTTTGTCCTCATTACCTGTTGTTGAAAATAAATACTGTTTAACACTTTACCTAACACGATAAGCAGACGATAATTGCAAATAAACTTCTTGAATAACTATTTTTTATTTTTGCGTGAAAACCTAGCTTATGACTCTCATTGGAACGAGCTCAACGAGCTCGTTCCAATGATGGGTCATAAGCTATGTCTGTGAGACAAAAAATGGAAAGTTAATGAAAACTGAATGGTTGTGAATAGAGCTGTCCGGTTTGGACCGTTACTTTGGACAAAGTGTTACACAAACAAAACATGGCGTTTTATTTCTTGGTTTAGACGATCGTCTACCAGGAATATTTTGAAAAGTGCTCTTTCATCTCATGTCACATGTTTTTGTCTTCTATCATCACCTTCTCAAAACACGAAATTTCCGGTTATTCAATACTCCTTCTGAATGTTCACAATAGTGTATACGGAAATATTGCATAGGCCTTCTATTTATAATCCTAAACTTTTCCGTATTGTTTCAGACTAAAAAAGCACCTTGAGATCGACAATGAAGACAAATTCTTGTTTTTGTGCTTGGAAAATTCGGTTTAAGTATCTTTATTTTCCGGAACCCATGAACAACTGCCATTCTAGTATCCAAACATCATAAATACCATATTATATAATTTGAAACTTTGCGTTTATTAAAAATCAAAAAATGTTGCAACTGTTTCGGCCAGTCAAACATTTTTTTTTAAAATCCTCTGTTAAAAAGTAAATCATTTCGATTTAGTATGAAGCTGAGAATGAATCCTTACTTAAGAGTTAGCAGTGATTTCCAGCATATACAGTTCTGTTTACGTTTGTTTCAAGATTTTAACCCTTTACCTAACACGAAAGTGAGACGACACATGCAAATAAAATTCTTGAACAACTAATTTGTTTCATTTTTTGCGTCAAAAACATAGCTTATGACCCTTCATTGGAACGAGCTCATTGAGCTTGTTCCAATGAGGGTCATAAGCTATGTTTTTGAGACAAACAGTGAAAAAAGTAATGAAAATTCGATGGTGATTTTTGTGAATAGCGCTGGCCGGTTTTGGCTGTTACGTTGAGTAAAGGGTTAAACATCTCCTGTATTGTTTCAAAAAGCATATTTTTTTCTAAATATAGTACAGTCGCCATGGACTGGTCGTAATCCACGTGTGGGAAGTGATGTCCACGCATGCGTTTTCCAGGTAATAAAAACCATCATCAGCGAAATTTTAATTAATGAAGCACCGGGTTGTACCCGGTGCTTCATTAATTAAAAGTTCGATGATTATTCCTATAATTAGTGTTTGGAATCCAATATTATAGCGTCCGTGGAAATATTATCCACCCGTGGAGAGTGACCAGTCGATGGCGGCCGTACTGCACTCACGAAATTCTTTATCAGTCGAATTTCACAATCTGACAAGTCGTTTTAGTGTATATTGATTTTTTTTATTTACTTGTCTGACACACAATGGACATATTTGTCAAGATTCCATAAGACATGAGAAGTTTGGTGAAAATAATATTTCAAATACATGCAATTTATTTGGAAAAAATGAGGTGCTATTAATTTTGTTATGAAGATACATGTTCCAAATTCAGCTGACTGTGAAAGATACATAATTAAGTTCACATTCTGAATACGCATTTGGATCATCATTCTGGCCACATTTCCACAAAAACTTACGCAAAGACGGTATTCGATGCTGGAATGAGCCCCGTACTTCAATGTGGCGCACATAAAAACAATATCGAGGGGTCAGGACTTGGCCATTGCTTACGCTGATGGTATCCTATTTTTTTCTGATTACCACTGAAATAGAAAAATCACGACACTCCAGAATTACGTAATATCTTTCAACTATACCAAGATTTCGCGTGAAATTTAGTTAAACGTTAGATAAAACTTTATTTGTATCAAAATTTTTTTAAGAAATAACGAACCTACTTTTATACCATGATTACCTACTCTACTATACATAAAAAGCCTATGACATAAATTTTAGCTTCACTCACCAACCGTGGTGAACACGACTGCAATGGAATTTCAACAGTTAAAATTTACACATTCAGTGGAACTACATCCAAGCTGACCTTTGATGACCCCGTCATAAATGCAAACTTGTCTAAATTTATCGCTTGTCGCATCGCGAAGAGTGAAAGGAAAGCGTCAATTATTTATTGCGTTTTTAAATGAGTTTACCTCATAAGATACCAAAACCTTAACAAACATGCTTTGTCTCATGTTAATAAAGCATCCACAACTCGAAATAGTATGTTATTATGTTATTAAAATGAAAAAGACCCCCGTGATTTGCGCGTTTCTTTTTCCATTTCGTTTCAGCGATAAAATTGACAGCAAAAGAACCGCCCACCGGCTCTCATGTAAACAAAAACAGATTCGCAGGTAGAGGGCATTGTTTAGAATTGAATATTGTATTATTTATCATTTAAACTCTTAATAATCTGACGATCATGGTATAAATAAAATATATCCAAAGTAGCTTGGTGTATCAAATGTTCACCACTCGCGGTGAACATTTGGTACACCAAGTTACTATGGGTATATTCTATATATATACTTCAGTTTGAAACTGAGGCTTAAATATTAAGAACACTCTGCACAGTGGTACCCCAGCTCCCGGTTAGAGAGTCACAAATTAAGACTATCCTTCACTATCCGAAATCTTTTTATTCAGTGTGGCTACAACGGAGAGCGCGTACCTTTTGTGCTCTGTTGGCAGTAATGAACTCACCACTACTTCTGAAACGGTTGCTAAATTATGTAACCGGTTTACCCTTTACCTAACACAAAGAAAAGATAACCCAAGCAAAAATATTTCTTTGACAAGCAAAAACATTTATTTTTTGCCTCGAAAACATAGCCTATGACCTCTCGATGGAACGAGCTTGTCGAGCTCGTTCCAATGGGAAGTAAGAAGCAATGTTTTTGTGCCCATAATGCAAAAAGAAATAAACGTTAAATGACGATTTTTTGGATAGAACTGCCCGTTTGTGGCCGTTACGTTACTGAACGGTTAACTGTTTAGTCACTACCGTTTCAAATTCAATTAAGCACCCATTAATGTGGAACAGAGAATATGCATGTGCAAAAATGCTGGACCGCAATAATGTATTTAGGACCCAGATGAAAACCTTTTTTATTAGTGGATTCAGACAGTGAGAAAACCCCAGAATGTAACTCTTGGAAATCTTGTGCAAACTTCTCAGGTACGGCAGAATGTAACCTGTGTAAATAACTCGTAAAATACTCTGAGCTGCAGACCATACCAAGTATTTTATGCAAGAGTTGCGTATGTTAAATTCAGCATATTTTTCATTATAAACATTCAGTAATACAAAATATTTCCACACTTCTTGTCACTGCGGTACGTACTGGTTAATGGATTAATCGTTTCATTGGAACGCACCACCGCAGTTAATTAAAACCATTACCCCATTTACAAATTAGCAGAACAATTTTTTTCAAGAAATGTCAAGACATGGCTGACAATTTTCGTCATTGGAAGAGATTTAGCTCCTCTAAATTTTCTAAAGTTGTTAGTAAATTTGACATGGGGATTTCACCCAAAAACCGAAATTGAGAAAGGTTAGTGGAGTTGCTTCATAGATGTGCGCCATCATTTCACAATCTTCCGGCATTTTCTTGTAGAGTAGTATCAAAATACAGAAGTTGACTTTTTACAAATTTTTCCCAATCAGTTTGAACGTTTCACTATTATTCTCTGTTGAAACCCATTTAAAAATAAGAAAACGGCACTTTCACCATCTTTTGATGTTCTGTAACGTTTTGGTCTGTTCATTATGTCACTAATGTGCAGTAGTGTTGATTGGCTGCGTGGAAATTACCTTTAATAACCCTTTCAACACCGGCGCCTTGTTGGGTACACGGCAAAAAATATAGGTTCTCTTTAGAACCAAAACTGGTTCTAATCTTGTCCCTGAGATGGAACCAGTTGTGTTTAAACAGTATTTATTTCAAATCAAATAAATTTACCAAGATTAGCATTCAATTTTAACAGAATATTACATGAACTGAAGTAGATTCAGCAGTAAATATGGAGCTTATTCAACGCAGTCGCCAAACATTTTGAAACAAAGGAGATATGCACAGTTGGCATATCGAACCAGTTTTGGTTCTGTATAGAACCAAAACTGGTTCGATAAGCCAACTGTTCATATCTCCTTTGCTTAATAATGATTTGAGACAACCTCGTATAAGCTCTAAACTTACGACTGAAACCCCCTCAATTTATGTTTAATTCTGTTAATATTTAATGCTAATCTTTATAAATTTATTTGATTTGAAATAAATACTGTTTAAACAGAACTGGTTCCATCTTAGGGACAAGATTAGAACCAGTTTTGGTTCTAAAGAGAACCTATATTTTTTGAAGTGTATAATTTCAGGCAATACTGTCAATGGCGAAATGGATGAAACCATCCGGGTTTGTTGGGAGGTTCTGCAATAATTTAATCCAACAGCTCTGTCGAGCTGTTGGATTAAATTATTACCGAGCATCGCTTCAGATTTGTTTTGCTCTTTATATTGTCTGGTCGTCCACTACCAAATTTTTCTTCACACCAAAACGTTCGCACCGCTGCACACCGTGTTGAAAGGGTTACTAAATTTTTTTAATGATTTCCTGACACGTACCAACTATTTTTCACAAAGATGAACATGCTCACACTTACGCACGAACTTCCACTCCCATCCCCTCCTTCACCCCGCACATTCCCTGTGCATACACAAACGAAGTGAATAATATAACAACTGAAAGATCACAGGCTTCATTTAACAAATTTCCGAGCATATGTGATATCAGCAAATGGATGAGATATACAATCCAAACAACAGAAAATATTTGCGACTGTCAGTAGTTTTTTTTATGATTTCTTGACACGTACCAACTATTTGTCAGCTGCGACTGTCAGTGGACCGCTGAAGCAATTGAGACATTTCGAATTGTATAAGTCAACAGAAGACATCCAGGATGTGTGTTATCCGCCCAACAATAGACACCAACATCATGATGTGCATTTTAAAACTTTATCTTGCAAATTACATATATCTATACTGTACTCCAATAACCCTTCAACTAACAACGACTTGGGGAGGGCACTTGTCATCAAAATAAAATCTTGACAAACTATACAGTACGTGGAGAGTGTATTATTACTAAATCACCCGCAGAGTAGAGATTCCACCCAAGCAATAATTGCAAATTTGTTGTAAAGAATAACCAGCACAAGCAAAGTTTCAGCCAATGGACCTCCGGGTTAAACCCGGAGGTCCATTGGCTAAAACATTGTTTGTGGTTTTTGTCGATATGTACAAAATTTGAAAGTTATAGCTTGGGTGATAACTCCAGTCCGTGGGTGATTTAGTTACAATCCACTCTCCACGTACTGCATATTACCATTTTTGCCACAAAACCATAGCTTATGACCCTCATTCCAATGAAGGGTCACGTGATATGGTTTTGTCGATTCTTTTTTTCTGAAAAATAGATATTTTATCAACGGATGCAACCGATTCGTGAGGTGAAAGGTTAAGATGCTCTCTTGACTGTGCACTTTTGAAATCATGACTGCATTGTTTGTTTGACGAGGGGGCTGAAATGTTTCCATCAAGAAGTGCTTGTCAAAGGTCACACGCCGTATATAAAGGATCATGTCGTTCTTATAGAGAATGTGTCAAGCAACTGCTAAGGTGTACACAGTACTCCTGACCTAGTAGCCTGTAATCGTTTAAAAATATCGGCTGTTCTGAAAACGGGAATCAGTAATTCTCCTACATCTCTCGAACTACAATCTGTTGTTTAGATTAGCTGCCGCTTACTTTATATTATAATATATTGAGACGATTGAATCTGCTCTGCATTCCAGTTGGATATTAGATGTGTTCCTGATCCACCCAGTGTCAACAAGTGTAGAAAAGGAAATTGTTAGAAGTACCAAATGCTGCTTAAAAGGTTAAGCCCGGTTCACCCGTAAAATCTGGATATTCGAATTTAGTTACCACACCTCATCTCGTTTCCTATTACACACGTACTCACAGATTCAGATTCAGATAATTTATTCACAGTAACACATAAATAATGGGTACAAATTCATATATTTCATAAGTTTAGTAAATAGTATACTGTAGGGGTGTGACATAGCCAGATTGGCTGTCTACCTATCACCCCCTGGAAGGAAGTATAGTTGCAAAGAGATTGTGACAAAATGGTTAGGGAAAAAAGTATGTGACGCTAAGTTGGAACTGGGGCTCGATTTGTTTTCATTGCTAAGATTTATTTGCAGGATGTTTTCCGGCACAAAAGCCAGTAGGAGATCGGTGGTTAGGGATTGGTACATTGGTACAAAACTAGCCGCTCTTGGTGGTCACTCAGGAAAATGTTAGAAGTACCAAATGCTGCTTAAAAGGTTAAGCACGGTTCACCCGTAGAATCTGGATATTCGAATTTAGTTATCACACCTCATCTCTTTTCCTATTACACACGACTCACATTACCGCTCCTTTCACAAAGATGAACATGCTCATACTCACGCACGTACTTACACTCCCATCCTCTCCTTCACCCCGCACACTGCCCGTGCATACACAAACGAAGTGAATAATATAACTGAAAGATCACCGGCTTCATTTAACACATTTCCGACCATATGTCATATCAGCAAATGAATGAGATATACAATCCGAACAACAGAAAATATCTGCAATAAGCCTATTATGATTAATTTCAAAATTCCAAAAAATACAAGAATAATACTGGAATGATATGCGAGGTTGGTGTACAACTTGGGAAAGACACGAACAACCATCTCTTCAACCCGGTGGGTATAAGAAGTGAGAGACATTGAGCCAGAAGTTAGTTGCTCCCAAGTGTCGTCTGCTATTCGTGATGGGTCAACAGTTAACCCTTTACCAAACGTAAAGGCCAAAACCGGCCAGCGCTATTCACAAAAATCGCCAATTAATTTTCATTATTTTTTCATTTTTGAAAAAAAAACATAGGTTATGACCCCTCTTTGGAACTCGTCGAGCTCGTTCCAGAGAGGGATCATAACCTGTTTTTGAGACAAAAAATGACAAAAATTAGTTATTCAAGAATTTTCCTTCCAAGTGTCGTCTGCTATTCGTGATGGGAAAACAGTTAATGAGTGAACTTGAACTTTGTGTTAGTGTGTCAGTAAGAATTATGTTATCTGTAAGATGTATGCAATGATACAAGGAATGCGGAAGGAAAATACTTGTAACTTAAAGGTGATATTGCATTGCCAACAGTATTTATGTCATTTCCGGTTGGAGATACAATTGTTTCACCTCGAAAGGTGCAAAATCAATTTTAATCCGAATTAGTCCAACCACGGTAACCATCTAATCCTTATTGCTGAACATTGACCGCAGAGTATAAGGAACATATTAAAATTCTTTCGAACATAATCGTATATCGAAAATACGACACTGTTGAGAAAAGAATTATCATATACATGTAAACACCAGGTGGCAGTATGGAAAGGATTTCCTTGTTTGTGCCTAAAATGAAACAAATACTTCATCAAAAATTGATATGTGTTCTGTGTGATACATCTGAAAATGTTCTTGGCAGGCCTGGAGATAAGCAGACTGTCATCTGCAGAATGAGGTCCCCATAGGGTGAATTTGGTGATGCTACCCTGCACAGCAGGGTAGCATTACTAAATTTACCCTCTGTAAACCTCAATCTTAATCAAGGTCTCAGGCCTAAACGGAAAGAGATACCAATAGGATAAATTGTAGGACTCTAGCCCACTGTGTGGGATAGGATTGGCAAATTCACCTTCTGGGAACCTCATTCTGCAAATGACAGATTACCTATTTCCAGGCTTGGTTCTCGGCCGGGATCTCTCATCTGATTTCGGTCGACGAGCTCCTTCCAATGAGATGCCATGAGCTAGACTTTTGGGGCAACACTGGTAA
This sequence comes from Pictodentalium vernedei, assembly GCA_031216915.1. Lineage (NCBI taxonomy): Eukaryota > Metazoa > Mollusca > Scaphopoda > Dentaliida > Dentaliidae > Pictodentalium > Pictodentalium vernedei. Next base: position 86,055,992 of record CM062293.1, read on the forward strand.
ATAAAATTTTAATGACGTATTTGTGGATTCGTTTACACAAGCTCTCAAGCCACCATTCAAATTCTATAGGGAATTCGACACTGATGTGGCCTAGAACCAGTCTAGTCCTTAAATGTCCACCGCCTATATTTTAGATTCGATCGTCTGGAATATTTCAGATGGTCGAACAACTGAATCTAACATTACCATAAACATTAACTTTCTTTGAATCATCACAAGGTATGTTTCTCAATAGAGAATTGATCTGATCGAATTTTAATGACATTAAAATACCTTTAGACATGTTTTAAACTAAACTAATTAAGTGATATGAACTAGGTTGGACCAAGAAGAGAACGCAGTCGCAAAGGACCCTATTGTATCGTAACATTGAAAGAAAATGATTCTTGCTACCGCCGGTAATTTTGTCAACTTTTGATACTGGCTTTAAACCTAAAGAGAAATGATTCGAGGTCAAAAGTAGGATTTTAAAATTTTCAAGTAACAAAAATCACTTTAACCCTTTACCTAACCTGAAAAGCAGACGACACTTGCAAAAATAATTCTTGAATAACTAATTTTTTTCATTTTTTGTCTCAAAAACATAGGTTATGACCCCTCGTTGGAACGAGCTCGACGAGCTCGTTCCAACGAGGGGTCATAACCTATGTTTTTGAGACAAAAAATGAAAAAAATAATGAAAATTAATTGGCGATTTTTGAGAATAGCGCTGGTCGGTTTTGGCCGTTACGTTAGGTAAAGGGTTAATACAAATCTAGGAAGCCAGTGTTAAAAGAAATAATAACGTCATTTGTTTAGAAAGATTGACGCGGCCATCACACGTTGCAATCTCTTGTTTTTGTTGCTATTTTTATTTTCAACTATCCCAGAATTCAATATCGAACAAAAAAATGGCCGCCCCCGATGGGCAAACCGGAAGACACAATTTTCAGTTTGTTAGATATATTGTTTCATTGAAAATTGCGTGTTTCTCTACATACGAAAGTGTGTGTTACCTATAGAGCTCACTTCGTGAGCCGCGCTTTACGCTTCTCTGACTGCGTTCTCTATGAAGAAGACTCACCACGGCTGTAGGTTTATGATTCCACCAGTTATGTTAATATCTTGATGTTTTCAAGACGCAATAAATATTTGTGAGTGAAGGAACATTATATTAAACCAACTGTAGTCTGCGGACAAGCTCCACAGAGTCGGATTCCTTACGGTATTAGACTGTGGGCCTGGGAGTTTGACGTACCGTTACGTTATATGTGAAAGTTAACCCTTTGAAACCCCGTTTCCTTGAATGGTATCGCATTTTTGTACACTTACAATGAGATGGGTCAGTCCATTATCAATATACGGGGAGGATAAAATAATAACTGCAGTCTGCAGCCGTCAGGCTGCAGATTGCAGTTATCATCAGTGTCCCTTGTATAGACCTCTCATAATAAGACAAAATGGGTCACCTATACACAAGGGATTTCTTCCATACTAGTAAACTCCTTCACCACGTAACCCTCTTCCATATTCTCGCCACACATTCCTCTTCCAATATCAAGGTCAAGTTATTTTGTGTATTTTTTTAAGTTTTAGAATATGTTTTTTCATTTACATTTAAATATTGGCAAGTTAAGGGATTTATTATATATTTGTAACCATTTTCATATCATAACTTTCCTCCGTGTGCTCAACACATACTCAAAGGTAAGGTCAAAGTCGTTTGTGATTCTTGAAGTTTTAGATCAAAATTTATTCGACCCCCTTAAAAATCAGAATGCTGAATGCAGCTTCGTGACGTATCCCTCTTTCACGGAGGTTAGAGGTTATTACTTGGTAAGTTTCATATCGGTCGAGATATCAGCCCAAGGTAAATTCATATTACCCTGAGACCGAAGGTTGAAGGCTGATGTCAAGTTATGGAAGGTCGAAGGCCGATGTGAAGTTATCGAGGGCTGATATCTCGACCGATATGATATGAAACCAAGTAACACTTACAAAATGTTCTCAGATCTGTTACAGTTTTCTAACAGTGTTATTGAATCATTCTGTTCACAAAGTCAGAAATTTTCTTTTCTGCAAGTCCAGCTATCCGAACGTCTGACTTCCCAACAGGGAAGCCGCGACGTTCCATGGACAGCTGGACTATCTCTTCTCCTACTTTGACGGATCTCCTATTACAGTTCGGCGGCTTAGTTAGAATTATCTGTACAACTCTTTTTTTCTTTTATTTCATCCACCGAATTCTTACTTAATTCCCTCGGTAATTCCTCATCATACTAAAACTAAGCTTCAAACCAGGCCTGAAAATAAGCAATCTGACATTTGCAGAATGAGGTCCCCAAAGGGTGAATTGCATGATGCTATCCTATACAGAGGGTAGATTTATCCTCTGGGTACCTCTTTCTGTTTAGCTTTCACACCCTCATTCAGATTGAAGTTCACAGAGGGTAAATTTAGTGATGCTACCCTGCTGTGCAGGGTAGCATTACTAAATTCACCCTCAGGGGACCTAATTTTGCAGATGACAGTCTTGGCTTTCTGGCTTGCTTCAAACTACTTCATTATGTCTGGTGACGCCAATTTTCCTGATTGCGTTCGACAAATAACAGTGAATGATTTTGATGACAACACATTAGTTGCGCTTTGTAACGCATCAAGAGATCGGTGTTATATCAGCCGATTTTGAAGTCATATCTGTCCAGCTTGACAATAAGCAATTCTGAAATGAGGTACCAAATATGTGAGAAGGTGCTGAAACAAATGAAATATTCGAAAGATGCTAATGTGCGACTATATTTGAGTTTTATGAACGAATTCGTTATTATTTTGGTATCTCAGTTTTCTTTCTTAATTAGATAAAATCATGTGATGGAAAATGAAATTCAAATAACTGAAGAAAAAAGATAAAAAAAACACCCTCGCAGACTTATGTTACACACTTCGGCGATATGCGCGCGGGAGTATGTGTTTGTATGTGAAGTTTTTAAGACGTGCTTCCATGTCTTTTTATTATAAGTGACGTGTGTTGGCAAAGCAACTGAATATTTGAAGTTGTGAAGGGCGTATTGGATATATGGAACTATTTTAGAAAAAATATTGACAGGTGGAATTCACACACACTAACGCAGTAGTTATCGGTTTGTTCCTTCACAATAAAAATCTCCTCACAACACCGTGGGAACAGAATTCGTTGTTTTTCAAGAAAGGCAGATGAAAAGAGGTGGCTTTCGGAATAAATGCCTTGTACATGAATTTACTCAAGCAATTGTATACAGTAACTTTGCCAAGTGACCGGATAAATTCAAGGAAGTTCTGCTTGCGCTGGTTCACACCTTTCCTTATCTCCAGGGGCGTAACCACGGAGTTGGATGTAGGGGACTTAATTTTCCACTCGGGAGATTTTCGTTGGGATTGTGGTCTAAGATGTCCATTCTTTCTTGCCAGTAATCGTGCACTTTCTTAACCCTTTCAATCTGGTATGCATAAATTTTTGCGTGAAGAGAAAAATGGTAGTGGATGAGCAGGTGATATAAAGAGAAAAAAATCTGAAGCGAGGCTCGGTAATAATTTAATCCAACAGCTCGACATTGTTGGATTAAATTATTACTGACCCCCCCCCCCCCCCAACAAATCAGGATGGTTTTGCCCATTTCGCCGTTGACAGTATTGACTGAAATGATCCCTTCCAGGGTGCTGGTGCTGAAGGGGTTAAAAGATTAGATCTGATACTTGGACCCGTGCCACACACATAGTTAGTCATGCAAATAGAGGTCTTTATTACCCAATTCGGTCTGTTTGGGACCAGGTGTGACAGGAATGATAGTCCGTAGGAACGTTAGTCCCTCTGGACTATTATTCCGCGGAATTATAGTCCTAGGTCTACCATTTCTAGGAATAGTAGTCCGCCGGACTACTATTCCTAGAAATGGTAGACCTAGGACTAACGTTCCTACGGGACTAACGTTCCTACGGACTATCATTCCTGTCACACCGGCATGACCAATTTGGACTTCCGTTACAGTAGCGAATATCAAAACGAAAGGTCGGTCCGTACCTGCATAATATGTGTTGTGTCTTTGTGCAAGATACTTTATGCCAACTGAAAGCACGTTGACGCCGTAAGCCAAAAGCGCACAGAACATTGATGATACGTGTGACTTCATCCAGCGCTAACCATGCTTGTACCCGAACCCGATCAGTAAATTGAAGAGTCTGACAGTTACTCGCAGACTGCTGTTTAGTGTTTTTCTCCGGATTCCGGATGCTCCAGCTCCCTCCGCCCATAAAACTACGCGACGCGATAAGACGATAGCTGCCGAAAATATTGTTTAAGTCCAGTAAACAAACATACACAGCATGTAAAAAAGAACGTTGGTGGATGGGGGGGGGGGGGGGGGGGGGGGGGGGGGGGGGGGGGCTAATATATCAGCTAATATATGCCATCATTTGTGTTTCAAACCTTAAAAACGATGTTGTACATCACACTCTTAACATAAATACAACATCAGGAGGCTTTATATGTGAGAATATTGGGCTTAATATGGGAAAATGTGACACGTTAGTAGGGGGTGGGTGTCTTATTCGAAATGTAGAAAATGTGCAGACAATATTTTGGGAAAATTCTCTGTGATGCACTAAATTTAACCCAAGTTATTTATTTATATATTTATTTATTTATTGGTGTTTAACGACACTTTAACAACCTGGGTCATATCGTGTCGGTGACAGGTTTACGGATGGAGGAAGCCAGAGTACCCGGAGAGAACCACCGAGCAACGACGGGCAGCTGTCAGCTCTTCAACATCATAACCCACGACTGAACTACACACTGCACAGCGGTACAGCGTACTACACAGCACAGACAGGGTTAGATTGACTGAAGACATGTGAACCTCGGCGTGCAGTACGTCTCAGAACACAGCGTCATAGTGCCCCCACATGGGCAATTGGGGTAAATTTATTTTGGATTTTAATGGGAGAATGGGGGGTGGGTGTCTGAGAACGGTAGTAGAAAATTTGCACGTAGAGGGTGGGTGGGTGTAAAAAGGTGCCGAATAAAAAATAGGACGTCACGTCTTGCAAATTTTTAGTGCCCCCCCCCCCCCCCCCCCCTTGTTGGATACGCGTGATTTGACACATCAATATGTTACCAAGTTTAATGTGGATCATGAATGTTACCGGCCCACGAAAACTTCGTGCAGGTTTTTCGCACGAGCGTCGCGTTAATGTCTGTGGGGTACGTTTTGAAATTTTCATTTGTACTGGAGGGGCTTTCTCGGGGGTCTCACCTTTCTTGGTATAAACTCGTTCATGAATAGTTTCCAGTCGAAACGTAACTTTTGAGGTATGCGAAGACTGACACGTGACGAACGTTTACGTGCCGTTGGCATGCTAGCAGCTGGCAACAGACAGACTGCAGTGGCTCAAATTCTCAACGTTACTCAATCGGTGATTAGCAGGTTGTGGTCACGCTACCGTCAGACAGGCAATGTTGATGAAAGACATCGGTCAGGTCGTCCTATGGCATCAACTATTAACCAGGATCGTTTCATTAAGTTGTAATTAAGCTAAGTTGTAATTACAATTTATTAAGTTGTAATTACAATTTATTAAGTTGTAATTACAATTTAGCGCAATTTAACATAAGTTACATCTAACCCTGCCTGTGCTGCGGTGCAGAGTTCAGAGTTACGATGTTGGAGAGCTGACAGCTGCTCGTCGTTGCTCGGTGGTTCTCTCCGGGTACTCCGGCTTCCTCCGCCCGTAAAACTGTCACGGTCACGATTAGCCATTGTGCATAAGTATGTGACCTTAAACACCAATAAATAAATAAATATAAATAACATAAGTTACGCAAAAAAAAAACGAAATGGCGCTAATACGCTGCCGTAATGAGGCTGATATTTTGGCGCTCTATTTTCATTCTAGTTTAACACTGTTTTGTGTCGTCATGACAAGTGTTTAATTCCGGGAATGGGGATTTTCTGGTTCTCGTTTTTGAAAGTCAGCCACGATTCCGGGAATTTTCCTGTTGTCGTTTCTGAATATCAGTTCCAGTACCCGGAAACTCAGATGACAAAATCGGGAATCAAAGGTTGCGGAACGATTCTAGTCTTGTGAATTCCCCTGGCATTAGCACTCATTTTCAGAACAGGTACCGGAGAAATTCCCGTTCGCGAGGTTAATCCATAGCGCCAAGGCCGATGCTGGTCTCGGAAGAAATAGATATTCGCCGTGATCTCATAAACTATAATACGCAATCATCGGTTCCGTGGTCTATGAATTTCTCGAGTTTCGTGATTGACTTTCAGAACCTGGAGCCGAAGAGCTGTGAAATTCCCGTTTCTGGTATTAAACCTTTGTCATGACGCCACGTAACGGCTAATCAGATGCGTTATTACATGACGTTCTTACGTGAAGGCCGAATTCTACGAGTGCTGTATCTAGCGCATTTACCAATGATTACATCATACCTGATAACGTTTAATTTAATACACCCAACAATTGTGACAATTATGATGCAGTTTTATAATAACTGAAGTGTACGGTCTTACCCTTTACCCAACGCAGACGATATCAAAATTTATTATTCTAAATATCATTTTTTACTTTTTTTTTTTCAAAAAATTTCTACAAAACCATATCATGTGACCCCACGTTGGAACGAGCTCGCCGAGCTCGTTCCAACGAGGGTCACATGATATGGTTTTGTTGAAATTTTTTGAAAAATACCATTTTTTCAACTGCTGAAGTTGCATATTACGCGGGCGGATGTTGCCGATTCGTTGGGTAAAGGGTTGACGATTAGGCTTCTGTTTCTCTGTAACGGCACGTAACGAGACAGTAAAGTCACGAATCAATGGAATGACAGTATTTATTATTGATTTATTGATGTTTAATGGCACATACTTATGCACAATGGCTAATCGTGACCGTGACAGTTTTACGGGTGGAGGAAGCCAGAGTACCCGGAGAGAACCACCGAGCATCGACGAGCAACTGTCAGCTTCTCAACATTCCAGCTCTGTTCAAGCTCTTCCCAAACAGGGTTACAGCGGTTGAAGACATGTGCACCATCGACGTGCAGTACGCCTTAGTACACGGCGTCATCGTGCTCCCATGTAGGCAACCGGGATAAAGTGCCTTGGCCAAGGACACAACGAACTCGGGACCTCTAGCATAGAAGTCCAACAGTCTACCACTGAGCCACCGCGCTCCCCTGTAACGGCAAGTAATGACACAGTAAAGCCACGAATCAAAGGAATAATAGTACCTCCTACAAAAAAGCTTCACCCACATGACACTAGGGGGATCTATCAAACAAGAGTGGATTGGTTAAAAGTTTCCAGGGCCCAGTGTTTGCAACTCTACAGTACACCTGTCGTAGACTGGTCACTTTCCTCTGGTGGATAATATTTCCACGGTCGTGATAATATTGGATTCCAAACACTAATTTTTGGAATAATCATCAAAAATTTAATTAATGAAGCACCGGGTATAACCCGGTGCTTCATTAATTAAAATTTTGCTGATGATTGTTTTTATTACCTGGTAATCACTGTCCACGCGTGGAATACCACCAGTCCACGGCGACTGTACTGAAACTATACTTATAACGGCATTAAGGGCTTATCAATCAAAGACGATAAAAATGTTGTGCTAAATCAGTTTCTCAAGCGTAAGTCATTGTGTACACAGCTCAGCAGCTGTCGATAGTACCGATTGGATTCAGTCCAAACGTTGGACAAAAAGCTACGCCCTCCGGAAGAGTCCTTCCTGTCACAGTGTTATCACAGACCTCAAACTGGCATCGTCTTGAGCGTGCGTTTAGGATGTATTTAATCTTTCTTTAATCGCCTTTGTTCTCAACGAAGGTATAAAGAAGTTCGTTAAAACAGTACTTGGTACATTAATCTTCTGTCAATATGATTTGCGCGAAAAACTTTGGCACTGTTATAAAAAACAATATGAGTGACCGGTCATACCCTTACACTTTTATTTATTTATTTATTTACTGATGTTTAGGGTTACTTATTCCTGCACAATGGCTGATCGTGACCGCGACAGTTTTACGGATGGAGGAAGCCGGAGTACCCGGAGAGAACCACCAGGTAAATAAGAGCAACTGCCAGCTCCCCAATCTACTAACTCTACACCAGCAGGGTTAGCATTGGTTGAAGACATGTGCACCATCGACGTGCGGTACGCCTTAGTAACAACGCCAACGTGCCCCCACGTGGGCAATGGGGGTGAAGTGTCTTGCTCAGGGACACAGCGCGGTTTTACACTTGATTATCCCGTCATTGGCTTCGAGACCCGATTATTTATCGCCATGACTTCGATTTAACTTTTTGAGCGTCGTTGGGAGAAAATTGCGACTCTTAAGGGAAGGAAGCCCCACCCCCACACCATGTCTACATGCTACTATTTATACATTACCCATTTGGTCACTAGCATCTGTTGTAACAATGAGTCGGGTGGGAACAAGCATATCAGCCGGTACCTGTACCGATACCTGTACCCGTACCGGTACAGTCGGTTCCCTCCAACTCCAACCGGCACCGGTACTGAAGCTTTTGTCCCGCCGGTACAGGGACAAAATTATTTTATGGGGAAATTCCTAACTGAACGAGGGTAAACGGGCTAATAATTGTATATGGCACACTTACACGACATACTTCCAGCTTATTTGTGAATGAACATATCAAAACACTCTAAAGGGGCATGTTCTGTCTGCACCACCACCTCGATAAGGCCGATCATTTTAACTTTCCAAACGTGGCATCAAAGACAATGAAAGCACCGGCATCGGCTACTTCAAAGAAATTATTCTGTGGCGACATCAAAGTGATCATAATTACTTTGATGTCGCCGCAGAATAATTGGTATGATGCCATGTTTGTCTTTGCGATCTTGGGGACTGGGCCGGTTTAAATACGAATTTCTCTCGTCTGATTGTGATGTCACCCGGTTGTTGACTTGTCCCGGTACCGGTTATGTTGGTACCGGCGGTACTTTGACATGCCTGGGTTTTTGAATAATAAAATGTGATGATTTATTTGCACAAAAACCCAAAATGTTTTGCTCTTGAATAAGATTTCATATTTTTCGGCGGGACATACGAATAGCTAAAGTTCTCCTTTATCTGATGTTATCACACACATTCGCATAAAAGGTGTCACAACTATACTCGGGTTTCCCTACCGGGATAAATGGTGCCTCTTCAGTCCGTGGGTGTGGTCGCTCAGTGGTTAGAGCATTGGACTTAAACGACAGTTCGATTCTGACAAACGGTAACTGTGTTGTGTCCTTGGGCAAGATACACAATTCCGACTGCCCACTTGGGACACAGTAGCGCTGTGAACTAAGGCGTACTGCAAGTCGAATGGGCTCTTGCCTTCAACCTTTGCTAACAGTGTTTGTGCTGAGAATTAGTTAGAGAGTCTGATAGTTACTCGCAGCTGTTCAGTGGTTCTCTCCGGGTACTCCAGCTTCCTCCATCCCGTAAACCGGTCCGACACAATGTGACCCAGGCTGTTGAAAGTGTCATTAAACCCTAAATAAACAAACAAACAGATGTCTTCACTTCAGAGTGCCTATGGCTGACAATTTTCGACATTCGAATAGATTTACATGGAAGTTATTTCCCCTTAATTTCCTAAAGCTGTCAGTAAACTTAAAACTAAGAGTATGGGAATTTCATATAAAAATTGAAATTTCGAAATAATAGCGAAGTTGTATCATCGATACACGCACCATTTCACAAAACCAGGCATTGTCCTACACCCTGATATTAATGTACAGAAGCTGACTTTTTACAATTGCTTCCCAATCAGATTGAATGTTTGACTAGTATTCTCCGCTAAAACCCATTTAACCGTTTACCATTTAAATTTTTCATAAAATTCCAACAAAACCATATCATGTGACCCCTCGTTGGAACGAGCTCGAGGAGCTCGTTCCAACGAGGGGTCAAATGATATGGTTTTGTTGAAATTTTCTGAAATATAATATTTTTTCAACTGCTGAATTTGCATATTCCGTGGGCGGATGCGACCGATTCGTTTGGGTAAAGGGTTAAAAATAAGAAAACAATGCTTTCATCATCATTCAATGTACTGTATCATTTTTTCTGTTCATTATATCGAGAGCGCGATGACTCAGTGGTAGACTGTTGGACTTCTATGCTAGAGGTCCCGAGTTCGACCCCCGCCTGGGACGACCCGCGTTGTGTCCTTGGGCAAGGCACTTTATCTCGATTGCCTACATGGGGGAACGATGACGCCGTGCACTAAGGCGTTTTTGCACGTCGATGGTGCACATGTCTTCAACCGCTGTAACCCTGCTTGAGCGGAGATTGAACAGAGTTAGAATGTTGAGTAGCTGACAGTTGCTCGTCGATGCTCGGTGGTTCTCTCCGGGTACCCCGGCTTCCCCCATCCGTAAAACTGTCACGGTCACGATTAGCCATTGTGTATAAGTATGTGACCTTAAACACCAGTAAATAAATAACTGAGTTTCCTCACCCGTCTAATAATTTCAGGGGAGATAACTTTATCATAAGTCGATTTTCATGACGAGCTAATTCAGAGATGCTGTACAACCCAGTGACAACTGTCGAAAACTATAATGTATATTAAACCACTATTTGGAAGAAAAAAAGTTAACAAAAGTTTGCATGACATGTTCGTTCAGAGCGAAGGGAGCATTTTTTCAGTTGAGGAAGGGTTCATAAGCTATGTTTCTGAGGCTAAGATTGAAAGAAAAAAATTGAATAGCGATTTTTGTGAATGAAAATTTTTAGTTCGAGAATACTCTTTGCTCATACCGCATTCTATTTGTTTTCGGTGGATGGTTAACAAGTTTTAGTATTTATATATCTGGTGCATTAAACATCGATTGTATACGGAAATAAATATTGTTACCCGGATTAACTCGAAATAATTCAACATCTGGATTAGTTGACCTTTGTTTACATGATCGAAACGTCTGCTGCTGAAAAAAAAGTGCAAATAAATATTTAATTGTTTCTTCCATACATTGGAGATTTTTTTTGTAACTTTTAACAAAAAAAAACAACAGACAGTTTTTCGTTTATTGATGGTGATTTATTTCTCAACTTGGTTCCACTTACGTGGAGTAAAAGTTGCACAAATATACGACAAAAAAGGGATTTGTCATACGACAAAAAAGGGATTCCATATCCCCGGGCACCCCAATTTCGGAAAACACCCGTGGCTATGGAATCCCTTTTTTGTCGTATGAGGCCATGAGGGCTATGTAAAAGCCCTCAATGAGTCCTCATTTTTTTTATCCCTCATACCCTCATTGAATTTTGAGGTTATGAGGACCTTGAAAAATCCCTCAATGAGGTATAATTTACTACGACTCTTAGCCTCATTTCAGTATTTAACAGGTATATCCTATGGAATCCCATTTTGGAAAACGCCTGTGACTGTGGAATCCCTTTTTTGTCGTATGAGGCCATGAGGGCTATGTAAAAGCCCTCAATGGGTCCTCATTTATTATCCCTCATACCCTCATTGAATTTTCTGTATTACCAGGCATTGACCCCACCCCAGAATACCGCTCAATAATATGAAGCTCCTGGTGGATAAGTAGTACCGAGGGCCAGCAAGAGACCTACAGGGATATGTACAGCCTATGCTATACTACCGTTCTAAACTACCAAGCATTACCCCCACCCCCACAAAATCACTAGGTCTACCATAACGTACTACATATACCAGCCATATAATAAAACAAAGCAATCGGTTGGTTAATAGTACCAAGCACTAACAGGGGGCCTATAAGTGTCTATACCGCCTATACTATAGTACCGTTCTAAACTACCAGGCAGTGCCCCTACCCACAATACCCCTATGCCTAGCATTGCATACTACCTATACCAGTCATAGGATAACATGAAGCATCAGGTGAATTAATAGTACTAAGGGCTAACATGTGACCTGCAGGGGCCCACAGAGGTATATATCGTCCATACTATACTGCTGTTCTATACTGCCATGCATTACCCCCACCCCCCCCCCCCCACTCCACAATACCACTTGACCTGCCATAACGTACTCCCTATACCAGTCATAGAATAGTACAAAGCAATCGGCTGGTTAATAATATCGAGGTCTGGACCTACAGGGGTATCTAGCATGCGTCCTATGCCACCCGTTCTAAACAACCTAGTATAATTCTGCCTGACCTAACACTGAACTACCAATACCAGCCATAAGATAATACAAAGGATTCGGTAGGTTAATAGTACTAAGGGGGGGGGGGGGGGGTTAAAAACCAACAGATCGTTCATCCTGTACTGCCAGTCTAAACCACCAATGACTATCTCGCAATACCACACTACCACCCACCCTCCCTACTGCTTGACTTAGCTATAGCAGACATAGGATAATATGAAGCATAAGGTGGATTAATAGTATTAAGGGCTAACTTGGGACCTACATGCATATATACCACTACTACCATATCACCGCCACCCCATACGAGAAGTCCGCCATACCCTGACCCGAATAACGTTATGTCAGATTGTATACTGGACAGTAACAGTGGTCAGCATCTCCATGACGTCGCGAGCGTATCATGACGTCACGACGTCACGACGTCAATAGCGACGTCAACCGTTTCGCGGGAAAAACTTTCAAGAAAACCCAATTTTCACATCATGTTTCCACCACTTACCCATAATATATACCTATAGCCCCATGCGTACATATATCACTATACATGCCATAGCATACTATATATACAGTACCTACACCATTTGGCGGATCTAGCTGCAAGGAGCCGCACTTTTGCTCCCCCAAAGTTGCTCCCCCAAACGGCTCCGGGTCCTATGAGAATTTAACACTAGCTGCTCCCCCAAAGCTCCGGGTAATAAGGCACGATTCATACCTTACACACTACTAACATCCTTCACTCAGCACAAGGTGAAATTAAGTGGGGAGCAAAATATTTTGTCTGCCACATTTGGATAACTTAATTAGCCTGACTTCGACACTTATAATAATCATAATCTTTGTGTAAGTTTTATTTTAATTGTTTGTTTATTGGGGTTTAACGGCACTTTCAACAGCTAGGGTCGTGTCGAGTTAGCCAGTTTCAGGGGTTAGCAGCGACTGGAGGCAAGTTTTCCATCTTCGCGTAGTGTGCCTTATTACACAGAGTACCCTCTTTGGCAATCGAGATTAACCCTTTACTTAACACGTAAAGCAGACAACACTTCCAAACAAAATTCTTGAATAACTATTTTTTTCATTTTTTGTCTCAAAAACATAGGTTATGACCCCTCATTGGAACGAGCTCGATGAGATCGTTCCAAAGAGGGGTCATAACCAATGTTTTTGAGACAAAAAAATGACAAAATAATGAAAATTAATTGGCGATTTTTTATGAATAGCGCTGTCCGGTTTTGGTCGTTACATTGGATAAAGAGTTAATTGGCTTGTCCCTGGACACAAAGCAGTTACCGCCGGTCAGAATTGAACAGTCGACCTTTCGGTTTAAAGTCCAATGCTCTAACCACTGAGTTACCCCGCTCACTCCGACGCGAAGTGACCCTGGCTGTCGAAAGTGTCGTTAAATCCCAATAAATAAATCTATTGGGGTTTAACGACACGTTCGACAGCCAGGGCATCGCTGGATGCCACATTGTAATCCGTTGCCTTGACCGCCTTGGGGCCCCTCCGCAAAAATCCTTTCATTCCGGTATGAACAAATTGTTGCGAAAAGCAAACGCTGCAGTCCGTGAGTATCAGTGGAAATTCAAATAAATATTTCTAATGCGTTGTCTTATCAAATTATTAATGAAACTTCCCACAAGATAGACTCCCCTATTTTATTTATTTATTTATTTATTTTTATTTATTTATTTATTTATTTATTTATTTATTTATTTATTTATTTATTTATTTATTTATTTATTTGGGTTTAAGGACACTTCGACAGCCAGGATCACCTCGTATCGGACGGAGAGTAATCCGGCTTCCTCCACCCGTAAAACTGTCCGATACGAGGTGACCCTGGCTATCGAACAGGTCGTTAAACCCCAATGAATAAATAAATAAATAAATAAATAAATAAATAAATAAATAAACCGCACGGGTTCTCTCCGGTTTCCTCCACCCGTGAAACTGTCCAACACGTGACCTGGCTGTCGAGCGTGTCATTTAACCCCAATAGATTTATTTATTGGGGTTTAACGACACTTTTCAACAGCCAGGGTCACCTCGTTTCGGATAGTTTTACGGGGGAAGGAAACAGGAGTACCCGGAGAGAACCACCGAGCAACTGAGAGACTCTCCAACGTATTAACTCCACACAATCAGGGTTAGCATTGGGTTGAAGACAAGTGCACCATCGACGTGCAGAACGTCTCAGTACACAACGCCAGCGTGCCCCCACATGGGCATTGGGATTAAGTATCTTGCCCAAGGACACAACGCGATTGCCGCAGGTGGGATTCGAACCGAGGTCATCTCGGCTTCCAGTCTGCATCTCTTCCTGCTGAGCCACCGCGCCCAACCCCAATAGGTAAATAAATAAATAGATCGCACAAAACTAAGTTTTATCAATGTGGAATACATAAATTTTAACATACGACGAGGTTAAAATAAATTGGTGGAAAATCCAGTCATTTGGGCTGCCCCCCCCCCCCCCCCAACACCCCATGTTCAACAAATATAATAAAACAAAGTGGACAGGTGGGTTTCCTGAAGTTTTAGCATAACCAGAAAGGTATTCCATCACGAATCACAAAATTAACAAAATTAAGACAGCGAAATCTCATCCAATGCCAAGCTAACCCAAACTTCATGTTTATTTCACCGTTTTTTTTATAATTGTGGGTAGGGTGTGGCACGGGTAAATACCGATACCAAATCCAAAAATGAGCAAGCTGTGTCTTGCTTTCCTGAAAAAGACCAATCAAACATATTGATGAAGGTGTCATTTACAGCACCAAAGTCACTACTGGAGACCATTGTTGTTTTTTATGAGTGTAAATCGATTTTTTAAAAACTTGACTATTGTTGTCTATTGAATAAAAGGAAAGATGTGTCTTTTTATAAAAATGTCTGATCCATTGATAGCTGTGAGGTTTGAGATTTCGCAGATTAATGTTCATTGAGTTCAGCGCGAAAATTCAAATTCAAATTTCCCCTGTAAAAACAACAAAACGTCATGAGTCTTAAAATATGATTGGCTGCACCTTTTGCACGGATTTTTTGTCATTCAATGTTGGAAACACGCTTCTAAATATCATTTGGCGGTTCCGAAAGATGAAGACAAGATCCACTGTTCGTTTCTACTACCATGCGTTGGTGAGTTCCAAAAAAAATGTTTTAGTAAAACTTGAGTTTTTTTCTCTAAAGAAAGTGCTTCTTTTGTCTTGGGCAATATAAAATAAATATCAATTGAAAAGTGAAAAAATGATAAATTCTCCGATTCTGTCGCCTCATTACCGGGAAAGGTACTTCACGTGTTGCACATTGGTATAGCAACTCCAGAAAAGTTTCGAATTAGGACCATAAAATTGTAAATCTCTTCCTGTGAATCATGAACATTTTATAAAAGCCCCCCCTGCCCCCCAAAAAACAAAAACAAGAAAACACACAAAAAAACATGTTTTCATTTTTAGTTTCCAAACATAGCTTATGTCCTCATTGGAACGAGCTCATTGAGCTCGTTCCAATGAGTGTCATAAGCTGTGTTTTTGACGCAAAAAATAAAAAGTTACTCAAGAATTCTATCCCCAAGTGTCGTCTGCCTTTCGTTTTAGAAAAAGGGATAAACAAGTTCTGCTGTACTGGTAAAGTAATAACCGGAACCAACGTCTGGGGTGGGAGCCCTCTTTAAGGGCTTACGTTACCCAATTTTTCAGTAATTTTAGATTAAAAAAATGTACACAAAAGCGAACAAAACGTCTGAAATTGTATCCCACGTGGTCCATCGATTTTTACCGACATTGAATGCAGTATTTTAGCCAGAATTCCAAATTTGAATTTAGTTTCAATTTAAAATATAAACAATTGGTTCTATTGGACCTAGTTGATTTCATACCAGTTTTGCGAGTCATGGTGTAGTCGGATGCACAAAGTAACTAAAACAAATACATACATATTCCCTCCACGTGGGAACCCCTGGAAGTGATGCAGTGCTTGTTTACTGTGGTAAACAAGCTGTTTTACTGGTAAAATAGGACCCAGTAACAATGCTTGGAATGGACGTCCTTTAAAATTGGCAGCATCTGTATGAACGATTGACTAAACTTGGCTTTATCTCCATTTTGTGTTCACCATTTGCCACTGTGCAGAAATGTGACCTTAAGCTCAAATAAATTAAATATTCCTAGGGAAACCTGGAAAGTGGAGCAGTGCTTGTTAACTGCGATACTCCTGTATCCAAACATAACTGTTAAAACCGATCAACGCTATTAAAGAAATCGGCATTCAATTTTCATATTTGTTTTAATTTTTAGTCTCCAAACATAGCTTATGACCCCTCATTGGAACGAGCTCATTGAGCTCGTTCCAATGAGTGTCATGAGCTGTTTTGACGCAGAAGTGAAACGTTATTCAAGAATTTTATTTCAAAGTGTCTGCCTTTCGTTTTAGGTACAGGGATAAACAAGTACTGCTGTACTGGTAAAGTAGTAACCGGGAACAACGTCTGGTGGGAGCCCTCTAAAGTGGGTAGTATAATTGAAACGATTGGCTAAATTGCCATATAGCCATAGATGCTGAAAGCGACCGTAAAAACAATTTATTTTTAAAAATGTCGTGGAAAATCACCCAAGGCCAGTAGACCCAAACAACGTCATTAATGAATTTTTTCTAAAACGTAGCTCTGGTCTCATTGGGACAAGTTTGTTTTTGTTCCAGCAAGGGGTCATAAGCCACGTTATTGAAGTTTGTATAGGGAATGGGGCGAAAAAATTCCCAAATATTTTGTCTTGATGCGTATATAAAGGGTTAATTTGTTTCAGAGCAAAAGCTCGGTGATTACCTAGCCTTCGGCTAACAAACACCTGGGCTGTGGTCCTTGAGCCGAAAGCTTCATTATACTTGTGATTTTCGAACAAATCCCTCTTTTCGTAAGAATTTCAGTTCGTCACAAATCTCGGATTTCACGCATTGAGTTAGAAAACAAGAGCATGTTGACTTCGACGCCAGAATAAGATTTAAAAATTTGTAAAAACAAAACATCACGTGGTTTAAAATTTAATTGGGCGCACGGACTACTCGGATTTGTCATTCGACCCTGCAAGTTGCAACCACGCCGCTTAAAATCATCTGTTGCGCTCTCCATTTTAAAGACCAACTGAACACCACATGTTAGTAGATGACAAGTTTTTTCGTGAAAGTTGTTTTCTTGAGTGCTTCTGTATTTGGTTTGGTGACCGCTAAATAATTCCGTGGCCTGCCTAAACACGAAGGTACTTTGTCACCTGTTACATATTATAGCATGTGCAAGACTTGGAAAAACTTAATTGTGAAATTGTAAGTTATTTCGAATAAAGCAAGGCAAAAGAACGAATCGGTTGACTCAACTATTTTAGCGAACCCTCCCCCCACAACCTCCCCCCCACAACCTCCCCCCCCCCACACACACACACAAACCCACAAAAAAAACAACAACAAAAAAAAAAAAAAAAACGTGAAATAATCAGAAGTGTATATTTTTGTAACAACCACCCGGGGCCTCCAAAGGGGACATTCTTAATTTTAAACGATCGGCTCATCAGGGCTTCGTGTTTATTTTTGTCATGTAGCCACATACGCTGAAAGTGATATTAAGGGGCTATATAAGTAATGGAATTGTTTATTTTGAAATTCCCACCTCTGCTATTCCTTCAATTCAGATTAAATATACACAAATTATACACCAGAATGAAGTTTGGGACGTATAGAACACGAACCACATATGTAATCAAAACATAGAAGTGGGCAGCAAGCACCACTGGTTCCTGGAAGTCTGCTATCGTATTCGTACCAGAACTGATAATAAAATAATCTTTCGCAAGAACTCGTTTTGGAAAAGAACACTGTCTGCATTTTTTTTTATTGAAGATGGTTTCCAAGCTCGACAGATATGCGCAAATCACTCGATACCACGAATTACCACCGAGAAACAATCATAATTCTAAGAAATTCTGCAGGTATCATGATACCTTGCATTGAATATGGCAGGTGTCCCTGATTAGAACAAGCACATTCCAATAATGGGTCATAAACTGTGGAAGCAAAGGAAAACTTTAGCTACTTGTTAAATTTTGTCAATGCTGTTGGTTCAGTCTTCTAAAATTACAAGATAACTTTCATGTGATAGCCCACTGGCATAGCCCATGAACTGAATGCCTTATGCTTGCTATTTAGATAATTTCTAGATACAGTAAGTTAGATGGCAATACAAATTTACTGCATATATTTATTTTTCGTCCCTTGAGTGCAACAAGACACCATCTGTAATGCTAAAGTATACTCACATTGATTTAAGTGACCACAAGTATTCCAATACGACGTGTAACTTATGATGCTGATTCTCGCTCAGGGATCAGCGGCCTAGGCTTGTCGCGGAGTAAGATCTTTGGGGAACCCAGACCTGACCCAAGAATCCTGGACACCTGGGCCAACCCCCAATGTTCCGGCCCACCCTCTCCCCGGCCCTGCCAGTTAGGTTGAATGTTTCACTAGTCTCTGTAGAAACGCGATGTTCTGTAAGTGCTTTTTGTTATATCATGTGTGCGCATCGTGGCATATAATACTGTCCTTTCCATTAACCCTTTACCCAACGCAGACGATATCAAAATTTATTTTTTAAATATCATTTTTCAAATTTTTCAAAAAA
This sequence comes from Pictodentalium vernedei, assembly GCA_031216915.1. Classification (NCBI taxonomy): domain Eukaryota; kingdom Metazoa; phylum Mollusca; class Scaphopoda; order Dentaliida; family Dentaliidae; genus Pictodentalium; species Pictodentalium vernedei. The sequence continues at coordinate 86,074,847 of CM062293.1, forward strand.
TTTCAACAAAACCATATGTTAACCCTCGTTGGAACGAGCTCGACGAGCTCGTTCCAACGAGGGGTCACATGACATAGTTTTGTTGATTTTTTTTTTAAAAATATTTTTTCAACTGCTAAATTTGGATATTACGCGGGTGGATGCGGGCGATTCATTAGGTAAATTGTTAATATAAAAGTCGGGTTATTTGCAAATATTTGTCACGGAAACTAAAATAGCAAATTGTAAAACAATTCAAGAGACGTAAGTGAATACTTAGTGTTTGGAGGTGTAATACTGATCAATATTAACAGCAGGTCATCTGTGAAACAGTTACTTCTAAAACCACATTTGGTTGTGGTTATATTTATTCCTTTGTGTTTAAGGTCACATACTTACGCACAATGGCCAATCGTGATCGTGAGTTTTACGGGTGGAGGAAGCCGGGATACCTGGAGAGAACCACCGAGCATCGACGAGCAATTGTCAGCTCAACATTCTAACTCTGTTCAAGCTACGCTCAAGCAGGGTTAGTGGTTGAAGACATGTGCACCATCGACGTGCAGTACGCCTTAGCATACGGCTTCATCGTGCCTTCATATAGGCAACCGGGATAAAGTGCCTTGCCGAAGGACACAACTCGGGTCCTCCCGGACGGGGATCGTGAGAGCCCCGGGAAGTTAAGCAGTTTACTTAGTGCGGTAAAAATTAGGACCCGGGCATCAATGCCTGTGTAGGAAGTCCTCTAAAATGGTCAACATGGATATAAACGATTGGCCGGACTTGACTTTATATTAATGTTGTGGTCATGATTAGACATTCTGCAAAAAATGTGACCCTAAAAGCCAATAAATAGATGCACCGTAACCCGTTAAAAGTTTACCATATGTAACATAATTGTAGCCAAGAGAAGAATGTTGTAATGCTTCTGTTTCACAACGGCAACCACTATTGCGTTTCGTCAAAATAAATAGCAATACCAAACGCGCGATCTCACCTTGGTGAGATCGCGCGTCATTTGTTGATCTATCGGCAGAAATTCTGTTTAGTAAGTTTGTTAGATGTAAATAGCATGTCATTCTAGAACATGTGCAAACAGAGCAATTCATGGTGAAACGGTTAGTAACCTACCATAAACTGTTCTTAGGTCGTAACAAATCTATCGTACTTGACCCCAGCGAGTACCCCGGGAATTGAAGCAGTGCTTGTTTACTGTGGTAAACAAGCTGTTTTACTGGTAAAATAGGACCCAGTCACTAACGATTGGGGGTGCGAGTCCTCTAAAATGGTGTATAAACGATTGACTGACCTTGACATTACCTTCATGTTGTGGTCATGATTAGCCATTGTGCAGAAGTATGTGACCTTAATCCCCGTGGGAACCTCGGGAAGTAAGCAGCACTTGTTTACTGTGGTAAACCAGTTCCGCTTTACTAGTAAAATAGGACCCAGTCACCAATGCTTGGGGTGAAAGTCCTCTAAAATGGGCAACATGTTGATCAACGATTGACTAACCTTGACTTCATCTCCATGTTGTGTCACGATTAGCCATGGTGCATAAATATGTGACGTTAACCACCAACAAACAAACAAACAAACAAACAATGTGACCTTAAACACCAATAAATATTTTACTAACTTAAACCTTGACACATAATCTTGGAAGTTGGGTTTCCCCAGCAGTGTTTGTTTACTCTCGTAAAGAAGTCGTTACAGGGAATATAGGAACCTATCACCAGGAGTGGAAACCATCTAACTCTTTATCTAACGAATCGGCCGCATCCGCCCGCCTAATTTACAAATTAAGCAGTTGAAAAAAAATATTTTTCAAAAAATTTAAAAACTCATGTGACCCCCCCCCCCCCCCCCCCCCCCTCATTGGAATGAGCTCATATAGTTCCTTCCAATGAGGTGTCACATATGATTTGGTTGAAATTTTTTGAGAAATTTGAAAAAGCAAAAATAAATTTTTGTATCGTCTGCGGTGGGAAAAGAGCTAACGTGCGCAGCAGTTATAACCGATTGTTTACACTTGACTTCATACCTGTGTTTCGTTCAAATAGCCATAGATGCTAACTGTGACCCAAACCAATTAGAAAATATTCTTCGCGTGGGCAAGTCCACACTGTTTTGTTTACAATCTATTCATATGTCGTTTCTTAGTATGAACAGATCAGTTGGAAGTTGGTCTTAGGAGTTTGCTCCTTAGGACTTTTGAACGATGTTGTCACGGTATTGGCTGTATACCACCCAGCTATCCCCGCGGGAACCCCGGGTAGTGAAGCAGTGTCTGTTCACTGCGGTAAACGGGCTCTGTTTTACTGGTAAAATAAGACAGTCACCAATGCTTGGGGGTGCAAACCTTTAAAATTGGCAACATGGCGTATAACGCTCATCTCTTGTCTTGAGTTGATACTCATGTGGTGGTAAAGATTAGCCATTGTGCAAAACTATGACCTTAAACACCAATAAATAAATAGGTCCCACCCAGATCGAATAGCAATGGGTTTAATTTAATACATGCCTGTCATTTCGATTTGCAGACGGCTATCACCGCAGTGCATTTGCGATGGCCATCAGAATGTAACGCCATTTCCGCGGAGCGCGTTGACTCGGTAGTTAGGGCATTGGACTTGCCGTAAGCCTCACGACTCGATCCCCACCAGTGGTAACTGAATTCTTGGGCAAGACACTTCATCTCGATTGCTCACATGGGGTACGGTGGCTCTGTACCAAGGTGGTTGTTCTACAAGAGCACCCAATCAGCATTCCTCGTGTGAAGGCCTCTAAAATGGGCAACATGGGTATAAACAGTTGGCTGAACTTGACTTTATATGTTGCGGTCATGGTTACCCTTTGTGCCGAAATACGTGCCCTTAAACACCAACAAATGAAAACCTTTGGCTATTGTAAATCCACATTTTAACTAAACTTTTTGTTGCTGGTTAAAATTGATGAAACGAACATTTCCGCTTATTTCTATGGTTGGAGGCGGAGCAAAATAGGTATCTCTCGCAACATCCAGGGTACATAGGGATTTAATACCATTTTTATTAATCCAGTCCATTTTGAGCGTGATAGCTCAGTGGTTATAGCATTGAACTTTAACCCTTGACCCAACATGAAAAACAGACGACACTTGCAAAAAAAAAAAAAAAAAAATCCTTGAACTAATTTTTTTAAATTTTTTGTCTCAAAAACATAGGTTATGACCCCTCATTGGAACGATCTCGACGAGCTCGTTCCAATGAGTGGTCATAACCTATGTTTTAGAGACAAAAAATGAAAAAATAATGAAACTTAACTGACGATTTTTGAGAAGAGCGCTGACCGGTTTTGGCCGTTACGTTGGGTAAAGGGTTAAGCTAAAAGGTCCATGGTCAGATCCCCACCAGGGCTAACTGCATTGTGTCCTTGGGGTAGGCACTTAATCTCGATTGCCCATTTGGGGGCACGGTGGCGCAGTGTACTAGGGCGTACTGCACGTCGACGGTGTACTTGTCTTAAACCAATACTAACACTGCTAGAGTGGATTTAGAACATTGGGGAGTCTGACAGTTGCTGGCCGCTGCTCGGTGGTTCTCTTCGGGTTCTGCAGGTTCTCCGGCTTGCCCCATCTGAAAAACTCCGATGCGAGGCGACTCTGGTTGTCTAAAGTGTCGTTAAACCCCAATAAATCCAGATGTTTTGCTAAGTAGGTTAATTCGACTTGTACAATTACCTTCTGCTCCCCCAGAACTGTAAACATAAAACTGGACTTCGCGGTCTTTTCTATTGTGAAATGTCCCATGTTGATATTGAATCGTTCAAATTGCAAACAAATGTTTGTGAACCCCGGGAAGTGAGGCAGTGCTTGTTTACTGTGTTAAATAGGACCCAGTCACTATAATGCTTGGGGTGCGAGTCCTCCGAAATAGGCAATACAGGGGTATAAATGATTGACTGATCTTGACGTTATCTCATGTTATGATAAGTCATTGTGCAGAAGTATGTGACCATAAACACCAATAGTAAATATATAAAATAAATATAAATGGGTTTGTTTTTATCTGTATTGTATCCGGCAAATTAGTAAACCGGAACATGATTAGTAGACATTTAGCAATTTTGATTAACCTCTGCATCCAGATGTCAAAACAATTTTGAGGACCATTGTTTCCCCATAATACCTCAAATAATTTAACCAAAGTAATCTTGTTGGACAGAGCTCAATGAGATCTATTAAACAAGATTGTTCCCTGCGGGAAGCCCGGGAAGTGAAGCAGTGCTTGTTCACTGCGGTAAACGGACTGTTTTACTGGTAAAATAGGACCCAGTCACCAATGCTCGGAAGGTGCAAACCCTCTCTAAAATGGGCAACTTGGCTTATTAACTCCCAACCTCGGTCTTCAGTTGATACTCGTGTTGTGGTCATGATTAGCCATTGTCAAAAATGTGACCAGAAACACCAATAATCAAAAGAGATCACGTATCGCTGAAGCAATACAATGTCCCCTACCGGACTAATGAGCATTAATAATTATACAAATGTTATAACCTAGATGTGATCAGCATGAATTCCGTTGAAGCGTTTCCAAAATTTTTTTTGAGTACTGTATAAAATATTGGGTAGGTGGAGTGATAACCATTAAATGGCCAAATAACTTGAATCATTTTCTACAACAAAACTCGTATCCAAACCTGCAAATTTTGGCTGCAAAAAAGGTAGCCAAGACTTGCCTAGGAACAGCTGCAAAATCAGTGGATATCAACTGATAACCCTTTACCCAACGTAACTGCTAAACCCGGCCAGCGCTATTAACAAAAATCAACAATTTTTATTTCCTTTGTCGCATAACCTATGTTTTTGAGAAAAAAAAATGAAAAACATAATTTATTCAAGAATTTTGTTTGGAAGTGTCGTCTGCTTTTCATGAGGTAAAGGGTTAAAGTGTAAACCTGTATACAAATGTCCAGGCCTTTAACACTTCATATAACACACACGATATTAAAATTTAAATTCCACGCGGAAATACCGTAAAGTGAAGCAGTGCTTGTTGACTGTGGTAACAGGACAGCAAACAATGCTTGGGGTGGAAGTCCTCAAAATGGGTAACATCTGCATAAACAATCGACTGAATTTAACTATCTCCATATAGCGGTCACGATTAGCCATTGAGCCGAAACACGACCTTGAACTCCAATATTTTAAATATTTCAAATGTTTCCAAAAATTGAAATGAAACCTTATGTGACCCCTCATTGGGGCGAGCTCGACGAGCACGTTCGAATGAGGGGTCCTCATCTGGCTTAGTTGAAATGTTTTGAACTGTTTACTTGTAAATCACGCGGAGAGGGGGGGGGGGGGGGCAATTTAGGTAAAAGGTTAAGGGTCAAATGAACCACGTCGAGGTGATTCCCCAGTAGTCAAGAAATGTGTAAAAACAAAACTAATTCTTTGAACTCACTGGTAGTCGTTTGGAAGTTTTCCGGAGTTTGTAACCTTGTGGAGTTTTCGACTCCAAAAGCCTTCTGTTTCACTTCTCCGATGTCAAGTGCATGAGGAGGAGTACGTGTTTACTGTGTGAAAACATGTTGATGCTTTACTGGTAAAATAGATCCCCGTGACCAACTCCTGGGGTGAAAGTCCTCTAAATTGGACAGCATAGGTTTGGTTGGAGAAACGTGACGTCATACCTATGTGGCTGTCTTGAGAAAACCATAAATGAAGAAAGCCCCCTTAACATCTCGAAAGGTGTTATTAGAAAATAAAATTTTATTTTTCGAAAACAAGTTTCACAATTTGTCAATGAAACCATCCAGAATATGGATATCATTGGAACCAGCTCGATGAGCTGGTTCCAATGATATCCATATTTGTATGGATTATTGAACTTTCGGAGATATTTTAGGCTGCCATAGGCTTATGCTGCTTAATTTTCTGGCCATTTGTGGACGCCATGTTAGGTAAAGGGTTAAGCACCAATAGACATATAAATAAAATATCATTTGTATTTCAAGTTTACATGAAAACAAATCATTTATTGTGGTTAATTTTTCTCTTTTCAGGTAGCTGGTGAGTTATGATTCATGAATATCGGCAAGAAAACGTAGGTCGTAAGCCGATCTGTTGGGAGTTGTTATATAGGAAGAATAGGCGTGGCAAAAGTCACGGAGTGTCATGTAGTAAATAGTTGGTTTGTTAGTAGAGTCGACGCACGGTAAGTTTTGATGAAATTATGGTACACTGGTAAGAAAATTGTAGAATGAACAAAAAGTACTGTTGTGTGTGTTAGTTTGAAATATAATATGCAAAAATACCAGGTTTCAGTTTTCTCGCTGCCATTTGTCTCGACTTTCACTTGATAACGTTTCGTGTATATTTTCATCTCTCGCCCTCATCAATATTCATCAGATGACGAGCGATGAAATATGCGAATCGTTTTCAAAGAAAATTGCCCAAAGTCAACGAGAAAACTAGAAGCGAAGAATTCTAAACATGAAGCTTTTTATTCATTTTACAATTTTTGCTATACTTGAATACTTCAGTCGACTCGTGAACATATTAGTTTCTGCTTGACCCGTTTAACGTGGGTCGAGCCGTTATTGAGAACAGGTCGCTTGTGCTTCTATCGTTTAATGCTGAATATGGATTCATTGGTATTTGTACACATTTGTGTATCAGAGATAACTATACATATCGATGAACTCGTATCCAGGATGAAATGATAAGAGCTACACATTGATAAGTTTGTGTTCAAGACGTTTCTCCAGAAATACGTCTTGCCGGACATTTTTGTGATTTGTTCGAACTTTGAACTTATTCTGGAGATGGAGGAGCCGCCAAATCTACATAATTCAGGAGACGAGGATAGAGGATTGCAGATGGAAGATGGTATGTACAGGTTTGTTTTTTATGCCCCAACTGGCCGCTTCGTCCTGGACTTCTTCCGAAAAACCAACACAAGCAGTCTTTCCATTCACAACACTTAAGGCATATGACACTGGACTTAGGTGACGGTCAAAAGGGTGAGGGAGGCTACTAACTGGTCTTGGGGTTGCTTAACAACTCTGATTTAGGATTTGATCGAGAGCCTAACTGCCAGTGATTGCCGTTATTGGAGAATCCTTGGTCTTTTCCTTTAACGGTGGCATATTTTTCTCAAATGTTGTGACTGAAAAGTACAGACCGTGGTAAAAAGGTGAAACAGATGTTGCTGGACCGGTAAAGTTGCGTACAATGGTGGGGGGGGGGGGGGTAGAGCCAATCCCGGGGGTCACTTAAAAAGTTAATTCACAAAAATGAATCTGCATTTTAACTTAATATCCATTTTCTATCAAAAAAATACCACTGCCTATTTTGAAAAAAATCATTAAATAACAGCATATTTTTAAAATTGAATTATTTACATTATATTGTATTGGAGACATTTTTGTGTGTTAAAATTTGAACCCTGGTTTGGGGAGGGGGCCGATCTCTGCGCGGAGATTCCAGTTGAATCAGCTGAAAGAGATCGCTGGAGACCCTGCTTTGCGAATCCAGCGGTTATCTTTCTTTGGTCAAATACCGCTGTGAAAACTTGAAACTCAATTCGTTATTTACTGCATTTACTACGAGCAATTCCCAGTGTCACATGTACGTCGCGTTTGCCGCGAATTCGGGTGTTTTTCGGAAATCGTGTTTACTAGTTTTTTTCTTTGGTTTTTGCTTTTTTCGCTAAAAAAAAGAAAAACCTGTGTTTTACATCTTTCAACAGGAATATGAAAAACACGTTCCTCGGTGCGCATGTGCAGTAAATAACTCGCCCTTCTCTCTCACGTAAAAACCGCACTGACAAAGAATAAAAAACAACTTAAAATGTTACCAGTTTGTTTTTGTTTTTTTTGCAGGGTGTCCTTGTGACTCATGTATCTTAATTAAAATAGTTTTGTGCGAATAAAACTACTAATACACGTATAAATAAAAATAAAACCCATTTGTATACTAACAACGACAGGGATATAGTAAGTATATTTTCGTCGGAAAAGCGCGAATTTTTCAGATGGCAACTTGTCCCAAACAACCACAAACGTCCGCGTAAACACAAAAGGTCAATATAAAATACTAATTAAGTTTTTGTCAGGCGGTTTATCATGGCCCGGCCATCATCCTTTGTTTATTTGTATATACATGCAGTTTCAGGTCGACGGAGGAGGTGAGTGGGTTTCAGTTGCATCAACTCTACAGTAGCTACCTCAAAATTTAAATATTTGAAATTTTAAAATTTTGATTAAAATTCGGAAACAAATCTGGATTCTTCTTCATCCATCATACAGCTGCTGGGGTCAGCAACAGATCATCAAAATAGTAATAAAGCTTAATGAGACTTAATTACAAATTTTGTTCATCTGTTTGATTCCCAGCTGTGATATAAAGAGTGGCTCTCCATTCCGCAAACTAGTAGTGGCAGTATCTTTGCCACATCTGTTTGGTTTGAAATGCATCTTTGGCGGCTGCTGTATAAAGAAAAACAGATCAAGTACAGATGAAGAAAAAGAATCTGGTATTCCCCATACCACCCCCTTCATCAACCACCCTGGCCACTTGGCTCCACTGTTAATATATTCGATTAAATGTTTGTAGTATTAGCCACCTTAATTAACCCTTTAACTGTACTTGAAAATACTTAGAATATTCTTGCATTTAGCATTAATGTTTTCTGCTTTCCGAACAAAGCTTTTGATCCCGCTATGTCCGCAATTGGCACGAAAATGCTCAGAAGTGTTCGGGTTTTTTTTTTGAATTCAGAGGTCAAACTTGGCCTTGAAAGCAGAGGTAAATCCAACAACACTTCTTGCAGGCAACTGTTGCAGTTTCTTGAATAACTTAATAGTTGTTTATTTTGCCACCAAAGTAGTTTATGACCCCTCACTGGAACGAGCTCCATAGCTCGTTCCAATGAGGAGGGGGAGGGGGATAACCTATCTTTTGGAGGAAACAACTGATAAAACATTCCAATTTGAATGTCGATTTTAGTGAAGAGCGGTAGATCTAGTCTTTACGCTTGGTAAACGGTTAGGTGTTTAGCGTTAATTTTAGTTTAGTTAGACGAGGGGTTAAGTTGTCATTAAACTCATCTAACCACCTGAACGATAAAAAACGATGTCCCATCACCTAAAATGAGGGAGCGTTGGCTCATTAGGCCGAGGTGCAAGATGCAAGCCTCGAAGTCCTGTTCGAATCCCACCTGCAGCAGCTGCGTTCTGTCTATGGGCAAGACACTTCACACCCATTACCCACGTGGGAGCACTGTGCCGTTGTGTACTAAGGCGTACTGCACGTCGATGGTGCATCTGTCTTCAGTCAGTGCTAACCCTGCTTGTGTAGTTAATATATTGGGGAGCCTGACAGTTGCTCGCCATTGCTGGGCAACTCCCTCCGCTTACTCCAGCTTCCTTCATCCGTTAACTGACACGAGGTGACCCTGGATGTCAAAAGTGTCGTTAAACCCCAATAAAGTAAAATATGGAACGTGAACCCGGTGAATTTGTTTGGTAGATCAATTCGTATATCCAATCGGAAGCCTCCGGCAGCACGTTGAAAAAATTAATTCCCCAACTAGTTAAACAATCGCAAATTATCTGCTATTCGTCTCAAGCGGAACATTTAATTAAAATGAGTTGGAAAGACTGGTGGCTGTCTTGTGTGACCTCGTGTTAAATGAGTCTGTAACTTTATATCTACCCCAATTAAACCACACCGTGCTGAACGTGATCACTCCACCTGTTTTAAGTGACTTTTGGTTCCATCATTTAGACCTTAAAATTGCTTAACTGCGGGTTCCATAATGGGGTTTCAGACCCATGATTGCATATGCACTATTCTAGTTTGATTTCTACCAATAAGCGCATTAAGACCAATATGAGATTACTGATCCTCCCACGGAATTAAGAGCATTGTAAGGCCAATGTTCAAGGTTCATCCTGGATGAATCAAAATGCCCTGTCGACCCAGGGGAAGATTTGAACCCAATGTCTGCATAAATGACAACGAGTCGTGTTTGTTCTGTGATAATGTATGGGTAATGTAGACCTTGACACAGGATCAGTATTTGGACCTACTTAGCACAGGATTTGTATGGATACTTGCCTGGAACTGGATGGACATGAAGAACCACAAGGCATTGTAGCAGACCTACGTGGCGCTTGATTTGTATGTTGACCTCGGGCGTTTGACGCGTAGACGTACAAGGTGGTGGATTGACGCGTAGACGTACAAGGTGGTGGATTGACGCGTAGTCGTACAAGGTGGTGGATTGACGCGTAGAAGTACAAGGTGGTGGATTGACGCGTAGACGTACAAGGTGGTGGATTGACGCGTAGACGTACACGGTGGTGGATTGACGCGTAGACGTACAAGGTGGTGGATTGACGCGTAGACGTACAAGGTGGTGGATTGACGCGTAGACGTACAAGGTGGTGGATTGACGCGTAGACGTACAAGGTGGTGGATTGACGCGTAGACGTACAAGGTGGTGGATTGACGCGTAGACGTACAAGGTGGTGGATTGACGCGTAGACGTACAAGGTGGTGGATTGACGCGTAGACGTACAAGGTGGTGGATTGACGCGTAGACGTACAAGGTGGTGGATTGACGCGTAGACGTACAAGGTGGTGGATTGACGCGTAGACGTACAAGTGGTGGATTGACGCGTAGACGTACAAAGTGGTGGATTGACGCGTAGACCAACAAGGCAGTGGATTGACGCGTAGAACAAGGTGGGGGATGAGTGTGCAGAGCCCCCAGGCAATGCATTGGCGATTAGACCTGCGAGGGTAGTAGATTGGCGATCAGACCCGCGTGGCATTGGACTTGCGGTTACCTACTTGGCACTGGATTGGCATATGCACAGACTGCCTTGGTATCGGATTTCCCCACTTGCCTACTTTGTACTGGCTCCGAATGAAGTTTGTATAAAGATTCAACCTTCAATGAGAGTTGGCGATATGTATGAATGCGGATGCGTGATCGACACAATATAATTCCACGTAAAGGCCGAAACCGCTTGGACTGGTCTCACTTATGAGCTCAATTTTACAAATTGCATGCGATTGTAAGGGAAGAAGTGACGAGGTAAATTATTCGGGTTGAAATACGAGTTTTTTTCAGAGTGGAATTGAGGAAAAGTTCCAGACACAAAGATCTCTTTTGTATAATAGAAGTAGAAATCGGTGTCAAGGCAAATCAAACATACCCGGTGGGTTGTAGAAGTGACGGAAACCTATCGTATTTTCTGCAAAATGGTCTTCGCAATCAGTAGCGTTCCACGCAGGACTTAACAAAACAGATGAAATTGCGTCGATTTACACCAAATGGTTGACAATAAATTTCAAAACCGCAAAACTCAACATCGGACACAAATTGAGATTTTGGCAAGCAGATCGCCATTTAACGGAAGATTTAGAATTTCAAACCAGACCTCTCGGCATGTGATTAATTCAGTTAAAACGTTTGGAAGTAGCGAATTGAAAGAAATCGGAAGATTTCATCTGGGATCAAATTTACAGCTGTTAACAGACTTGATGTTAAGAATATTTGGGCCAATTTTCAACACCAGGATTTCCGGACATACACAATATGAAGGATTTCACAAGGAATGTCAACAGGCAGATTGCTTTATATGCCACTGCAGTATCGAGCATTTATACGTAACTGTTGGAGGGAACTGCTTCAGCCCCATGGTAGTTGGTAATGTGTTACTTGCCTGTTCATTGAGTAAGAGTCCGGCACTGGAGGGTAAAAGTTTGCACTAGTGTAACGTCTAGACACTCAACAAAAAAATTAAACTGCGGTGGATTACGTTTGAAAATGAGCTTTTGCCAACATCACGTCAAAATCTTTCAATGATCCCAACGACCTGGAATGTGAACTAAGCTGCCTTGCTTTGTATCGGAACAGAAGTACAATACTTTTCTATATCCCAAAGAACTAGCTGTCGGGTCACGAATATCTAAAAATGATCGGCTCATTTGCATATATAAAAACAGTTGGATACCCTGTATTTTAACCTGGATTGATCAGGTTAGAGTTGTTGACTCAGTCGCTTTGATCACACAACTTACAATTGGCCAACAGATGAACCACTTTATTCACGCTGCGTTTTCTATTGCCATTCGTATCAGAACAAGGAGTATTTCCAGATGGATCTTCAGTACGCGGAACCACCAGTAGACGCAGTTAAAGCTGTTGTGCAACCTTGTAACCCATCCCGGCTTTAAGAAAATGCTGAAAACACTGGATTTGGAGCCCCCTTTGTGGACACGTATAACAAAATTGGGCGATTGCTACTTTTGGTGGAACTGACATGCGGCATATCGCGAGAAAAAACGATCGTAAAATACAACTGCCAAAGTTTCAGCGTTTGGAGCCACATAATTTGAAGTTCGTATATGAAGTAGCGGAATCACAAATGGACTCGGCTAGAACCACTATTCATTTAAAAAGTATATAGATTTATGCGCACCCGGAAGCAGCATGTGCACTTCTATACTTCTATACATAAGGGCACCCTACATAGTTGTCCCCTGGACAGACCTTTTTGACGGTTGACTGGACATCTATGTGAGCCAGGCAGATTAAAGATCCGAGTGTCAATTTGTGAATTCATTACAGACGTTTAAAACGGATTGGACTGGATTGAACAAGTAATCGACACAAACTGAACTCGTCACTCGTCCCACTGATATCACGTCATTTGTCGACTTGGATGTCCATCCCTCAATATATTAGAATATTTACTCGTGTACATAATTCGTGAACAGCATTTTAAGGAAACTTCATGAATTCAAAACATCTGGCAAGACAGAAGCGGTCAACTTTTAAAGTAGTTTCTCAACATCGCCGACCCAAAATATACGCACGTCTTCTTGCTGCAGAGAACAATGGAAATTTAAAAAGAACTAACTTCGATGTATCAATGGCCTTTTCTTTTTCGAAACCACTACTGCCGATCATGAACAGAACTTGTAGCATGTATCCGAAGAACACGTCCGAAACAGTAGCCAGAAGCTTAGATTTGGGCATCATTTCTCTTGAATGTTTTTTAGTGTAGAAAGTTCAGATCGAACTGCTGAAGCTATTTCTATTTCTGCCATTCATTAATTTCATGTAGTGAATAACATTTACCTCAGCACATTGAATCAAGTTTCCGATGGCAAATTATAACACTTCAACGAGTAAATGTATCTTTCTATCGGCAAGTGGAGCATCACCTTCACCAGAGGCAAAATCAAAACATGCATATCTGTCGTAGCCATTGGATCGACTGATAGTCGACGAAATCGGAATTTTCCGCTCTTGTTGTGATCGGAATAAATTTTGGATTAAAACCAGGCAATAAGGGGACCTTGAGCGCATATTAGATTCTTGAATGGACAAGGCTGCTTTACAACACGGCTGCAATAAACTTCAGTTCAACATGGCAGATCAGACTAGTTTCCTCAATTTGTATTGGAATTCGAATATTTTGGAACAGAAGTATTCATCAGCCAGACTTGAATACCAATCTATCAGCATATTAGTATATCTTTTGGTACATAAAATACCATTTCTACCACCTAGAAACCCAGTGAACTTGGGAGCAAGACAAAGATGGAGTAAACGTTTAAAGTAGTTTCCAAACATCGCCAATATAAAACAGACGCAGATCATCTCACTGTAGCGAAGAATGCAAATTTAAAACCCGTGAGCTTGGGGAAAGACAACGTGCTTTTTTACAGTACTGCCGCCTCTAACAAGGAACGGAACTCGTGTGTGTGAACATGTGAAGTCGACTTGCAGTTTTGGGCAGCAGAACTGTCTGCCCATTTTCCTTGGCTATATTTTCATACGGAACTTTATAAATGTGTTGCTATGTACATTTTGTGAAGATTCTGTTTTCAACCATGGATGCTGTTTTTCCAAGATTGAATTTCGTGTCATCCATTAGTCGGTTATTTGTGTTTTTCTGGACACATTGCCTCAAGTGTACAGAAGCTATTTTAACTCTAAAAGGGGATATTTTATCGTCAAATGGAACTTTTTCACCAGAGGAAAAATCCACTCAAGATTCATATCTTTGTGAGAAAAGTATTGCCCCAAGATCGACAAATAGCTAACGGAGGGTGAACTTTCTCCCATATTTCTGATCTCTGTAAGAAAAAGAAAAAAAATTGGTTTAAAAACCACGTGATTAACAGAATTTCAACTCATCGATTCTTCAGTGGAAGAGAATGCTTCACAACACGATTGCAAGACACGACATCTGTTTACCAATAACCATGCAAGATCCAAGTGATACCCTTCATATTTAAATGACTCGTCCATTGCACATGCGACAGATCGGCTTTCGTCCAGAAATACAACTGTTAAGGGAATGCCGCTCAGGACAAGAATGATGTGACGCTAAGAAATATTCATGGACGGAAACTCAGAAACGGGACATGTTCATCAGCGTACATCAAATGCTTCTGTGAATTCAATAAATACACGAGGGAGCCGCGGGAAGTGAATCTACAATAACATGGCAGCACCAGTCCACTTGTACCTTAAATCAACATTGTTACAGGAATCAGTAACACTTCCAAGGTGTTTGTCGAATCCGCCTTTATTGTGGAAGAAGGTTCTTAATATGGATAACCAAGTAATGAAATGGTAGCCAAGTTTTATGAACAGTTTGTGGAACATGGGCATGGCCAAAAGACAGGAATACCGTTATCAGTGATTGTAGAAGCCACGGGATTAACAATTTAGATAATAACCTTTGGAGGAAACAAAACATAACTGGTTTTACAAGTGTAGGTGATACATCTATGAAACACAATTTACTGTCCACTTTTTTCAAACTTTCAAAACAATGGTACTTCAGTAATTTGGAAAACAAGCTTTCTCTACAATCGGCCCTGTTATAGATTCAACGAAATTCATCTTTCGACATTTACACAGCAAAAGGAGCTTGGACCTAAAACCGATGTCTCAAAATAGGAATTTAAAACCACAGAGATCATAGAACCAACGGGCTACAGGATTGGCTATCAGAACGTTATTTAACGGCAAATAAGACCTGGAGCGGACTTGAACGTTTTGCAATAGATACTCAAAAGGGAACCTATCTAATGCACCTGCTCATACCACTATAAGCATATTCAATGTGTACTTATCAATTACAGTGGATATCCAAACATGGAAGCAGATGGGAAGGAGCAGCAAGTGTACCAAGAGCAGGAAAGACCTTTGTGAGTGGGTACAAGTCAAGCAGTTGAAGTCCCGTCTTGGTCAGAAGGGTGATATCGATCCATAAACGAAACTGACATGTCAGGATGACTGAGTTCTGAACTGGACAAGTCCAAGTAACCGAAGATCTATAAAATAAAACCCAGAGGCGAGATCACGGTGGCATCGTTATATTGGTAATCCTGTACTAGTGGGCGAAAAGAAAACCTATGCGTTAATCAGCATTTAAATGGAAACTGATGTGAACAAATGGATTTGTTGACGACCTTGACCGACGAAAGGAGCTCCGATGCATTTTGCATGCCCTACAAAAGAAGCTAATGTTCAGAAAAACCAAACAATGTTTGAATCATTTTCCAGGATCCTTCCGTTCAAAAGTTGCAAGCAATGGCGGTCGGGACACCTGACAGTGCAGGGAACAACCCAAGGACCCGCTAACGATTGCAGAACCACGCTAGACTGAAAGTACAAAATAGTCGACTGAGTGATTGCTGGACTTTTCGTGGCAACAGACCTGGAAGCACCAGGAAACTGCCCCGTGCTTGTATTTGAGATGTCTGGAGCATTTTAGTCGGACTTTGGAGATGTGCGACAGTCGGAGACAGAATCAAATTACAAGCTCGAGATATTTGCAGAAACTGGTTGCTCAGAAGTTAGAAAGGGGAGACTACCGTTAGGT
Source organism: Pictodentalium vernedei (assembly GCA_031216915.1). Lineage (NCBI taxonomy): Eukaryota > Metazoa > Mollusca > Scaphopoda > Dentaliida > Dentaliidae > Pictodentalium > Pictodentalium vernedei. The sequence goes on from CM062293.1 coordinate 86,090,735, forward strand.
TATCGAAGAATACACCGGGGCCAACTTGTGCAAAGTAACGTCAGTTTATGGCTGTATGGGGGCGGAAGGGTTACCTCGCCCAATATAGATCATCATTCATGTTTTCCATCAGTATTGTTTGATAACTGGAAAATAGTAAAACATACTTGGTTTTCTCGGGTAAATCTGTCCACGGAATTATTTTCCACGTTCCAAAAAAATCCTCGCGGGAACCCCGGGAAGTGTAGCAGTGCCTGTTCACTGCGGTAAACGGGCTCTGTTTTACTGGTAAAATAGAACCAGACACCAGCACTTGGGAGGTACAAACTCTCTCTAAAATGGACAACATGGCTTATCGCCTTCCCCGGTCTTGAGTTGATACTCTTGTTGTGGTCATGATTAACGATTTTGCAAAAATGCGACCTTAAGCACGAATAAATAATTTTAAATTTTTTTTTATAAAATTAATAAAACTTATAAAAAAAAACAACAAAACAAACAAATGAAATTGACAACCATTCTTCCTGCAGTCATTACTGCCTAAAGATGCTCAGCACGGTGAGGGTTAATATATTTTGTAATAGAGTTGAATATCAATCCTTCAACTTTTCATCCAAACAAAATCAACCTTCTATTGACATATTAGTCATTGTCTATTGGAAACATTTTGCGACTTGTGTTTCTGGAGTTTTTGCGCCAATGTCAAAGGAGGATAATTGGACATAATCCGTTTGAAGGATCGAAATTCAAAGGCAGCTGCCCAACTGCAAATCTTAATTTTGCCTATTTAAATATTCCGTCCCCATCCACCCCTTCCCTCCTCTTATGTATTTTGTGCTTTCTATTGCAGCCATTAATCCTTAAGATGCAAAAAAAAAAAAAAAAAAAAAAAAAAAAATTCTTTTGTTCATTTGTCGCGTACTGTTAACTGACATGATTTGGGAAAGAGCTTTAGCGAACCTTTTCATCGCAGATAATTGTATATGGAAAATGAAACTCGTTGTTGGAAACTCTTAACGAATCGGTCACATCCGCCAGCGCAATATGCTAATTCAACAGCTGAAAAATTATTTTTCAAAGATTTGCAACAAAACCATGTGTGACCCACCTTTGGAACGAGCTCGTCGAGCTCATTCCAACGAGGGATCACATATGGTTTGGTTGAAATTATTTAAAATATTTCAAATAACAAATTTTGATATTGTCTGCGTTGGGTAAAGGGTTAAAGTATTCAAACATTTCACAAACATCAACTAAATTGTAAATGGAAATGTACGATATAATTTCTAATTCAGGCCTAAAATGGAGATCATTCAGCCAATTGTTTAAAGAAGTCTGAAGTTTTTTTTAGTTTAACTGGATGCTCTAACGCAGACACATGATCTCCAAGTGTTACATAAGTTTTTCTTACTTGCACGAGGTCTTGTTCAGTGTTCTCGTTCAAGGTTCTTTTTCGCTTTGACTGTTTGACTGGAATTGCCCAGTTAGCCACCGATAGCAACAGGTTCGTAATACGTCAAAACAATTTCATAAACCTATCGCAACTCTTTCAAAGCATTTTTAACTTTGGAACTGGAAAGAGTTAAAATGTTTGTCCGGTAGAATAGACTGGTTTCATTCTACCAAAAGGGCACATCGAATGTGTGCAGTAAAAAGTAGACTATAAAAAAGACAAACGATAAGGCATCGGATGTTTGTTGAAAATGAAACCCCCCACTAAATGCACGAACGTGTTATCCACAAGTGTTTTATACTACTTGAAACTGGCGTTAAATCATCGGTTTCCAAGTTGAGTTTGATCAGCAACAAAATATCGTCCGATGAGTGCAACAAAACGCCATCTGCAATGCTTTAGCTTTAGCATTACCGATGTCTCCGTTTCATTCAAAAGACGATATACCAACCTTGGTATTTCTATCAACGAAATTCGACTCTTGCCCAACACAAGCCAGACAATGGTATATTTATGATTTCGTGTGAGGACTGAGATTATCGGGTTAACGGTTAAAAACTACCTATGAAAAGTTTCGTCGCTTGCCGCTAATGGTACTCGACGATGCTTTTCATTGATGGTTTCTACCAGAATTCACGTTCCTGGCATCCATGTTGGAATGGAGTATCCACACGTATCTGCACTACTGAGGTTTGAAAAAAAAAAACATTTCATAGGTCGCTTCTTTGAAACGAGCCGGCTTTGGTACATTAACAGGGCATAAATATAGGATCATCATTGAGTCAACGATTCGAAATAAAATTTCTGAGCAGTTTATTATAATCGACCTGAGCCGAGGTTTCTCGAGGCTTAGACCGATTTTGGTGAACAAGGTAGACATTTTATATCAAATCGTGACAAAGTTGGGATTTTGATTGATGGATAATTTAAAACTTGACTTAACGTTACGGTATTCAGTGTTCACAAACTGTCAACTAAATTGTACTTCGATTTTTGCCTCAGTAACAGCTTATAACCCTCATTGGAACGAGCTCTTAGAGCTCGTTCCAGTTAGGTGGCATAAGCTGTTTTCGAGGCAAAAAATAGTTAAGTAATGTCGTCCGCTCTTGGTAATTCGATGAACCGTTAATAAAAATAAAAAAATTATTCTTGCGATAACACCTCAATCTTTCGTCAACGCCGACTTCTGACGTTACACGTTTTGTAAGACTATGTAAACGATAGTTCCGTATTCTATTTAATGATTCTATGATAAATTAAGTTAACCAATGACAAACACCCCCCCCCCCCCCCAATTTTATTCATAAGTATTAAATCTAAATGGTTGACTAAGAATAATTTAAAATATCTATTGCCGCTTTAAAAAAAGTGTCCCACTTTTAAAACAGGCGAGTTGTAAAATACGGACCTTCTGCTATCAAAGGCTACTACGCATGACGTTATCAGTTAGAAAAAAAAAGAAACCCAACTGAAGGCATCTACCTTGACGTTGGTAGTTGGGCTTGGTGACTAAGAGATGCCACACTGATCAGCTGACATTTTAAAACTACGTTGAAAACCTTATGTTACTGTATTTCGAGAAAATGGGCTTCTTGGTTGATTAAAAACAAGCATTGGATATCAAGACAACGCACTGTCGTGAAATTTGACCAATTGTAGAGAGGTTTGTGACGGCTAATCTTCAGACTGGTTGGTAACTGTTTGGTGACCTTAGAAGTGATGCAGTGCTTGTTCACAGTGGCAAACAAGTTTTACTGGTAAAATGGGACCCAGTAACCAATGCTTTTCCCCGCGGCAACCCCGGAAAGTGAAGCAACGCCTATTCAACGTGGTAAACGGGCTGTTTTACTGGTAAAATGGGACCCAATCACCAATGCTTGGGAGGTGCAAACCCTCTCGAAAATGGGCAACATCGCTTATTAACGCGCACTCCTGGTCTTGAGTTGATACTCATGTTGTGGTCATGATTAGCCATTGTGCCAAAATGTTCCCTTAAACACCAATAAATAATCAATGCCTTTAGAAGTCTTCAGAGGTGGATTTGCCGTATGGTTCACCTGTGGAGCCCCATATCGGGTGACCATTGTGCCCCCCCCCCCCCCATATTGATTCAGCCTAATACCTGTTGGTGTTTGAAATCTCGTGAAAACGCCCAACGTGTGAAATGGATCGAATTGCATAAAATGCTGGTACATTAAGATGCTCTCATTGTGGACCACAGAACATTTCGATATACCAGCAGTCTAGTTCTCTTACTGATCTGATGCAAAAGTGTTATTTTTGGAAAGATCAAAATTGTCTCCCATTGGGCCAACCATAGGCCGAACTAGGGTCGGCTCGATGGGTGCCCGCAACCCCACCCTTTTTTGATGCCTTTCTTGGCGAAGGAGTGATGAAGATGCAAAGAAGCCATCGAAATGTCCTGTGTAAGCTGCCATTGATCGCTCGGATGCGAGGAAGCAGCGTTCGTAACAAATTTTCTCCGGCTCCGGGTTCGGCCTTGGTTCATTTCCTGGCAAATTTTTTGCCCAGTCCTCCCTTGGAAGTCTTCTAAAAAGACCAAATTGGAAATCTGTTTCGGTCGTGATTAACCATTGTAGAGAAATGACCTTAACAACCAATAAGTATGGTCTTCACATTAAAAAAAAAAAAATCAGCACCGACGTTGACCATTAAAAAATCGTTCAACGTGAGCTCAGCAGAAAAATTGATAACCATGTTGAAATAATTACTGCACGATTGAAACATTTTGTGCTATGAAATAAGATGGTAATGCTTTTAGTTGGCGAGCGGCTGTGCCTTTGTTGCAGAGTCGAACACATGGTGTAGCTTATTGCCACGTGTAATAACGAGGAATTGAGCAGTTTGTTTATTGTGATAAGCTGTTTCTGCTGGTAAAGTAGGTCCCTGCAACCAACGCATAGGTGAAAGTCAATGTAGGCAACATGGGTATAAATTTTTGGCAGAACTTCACTTCATGCCTATGTAGCGGGCAAATAGCCATAAGACCGTATGACTTGACACCAATAATTGACCAAAGACTAAAATTTTGGTATGATTGAAGTGCTGGTGCCGAAATATATTCTATTCGCTTCACATGTTGAGTTCAAATGAATTTTTGTCACTTTTCATTGAAGAATGGCCATAGGCACTCAACAATAAAAAGCAAAGCAAAAAAATGTCTTATTGCCAAATTGATACTATTTTGTGTTTAGAATCTAAGCAGCTCGAAGCTCCTGCACTAAAACGCCATAGTACAAATATCGGCAATTTATTTTGAGACCGATACATGAGATATGCGCCTAGCCTCGTAGTTATTGTAGGATGTCGTAATTCAGGCATGCACTTGACTAAAATGGCTGCTCGGGCGAAACCACGTTCTCATGACAAAAATCCAGTCACCCGCAGCAACTGCTGAACAACGGTAACCAGTGTATTGAAGGGCCAATACCGTGAGCTGAAAACATGATTTCTGTATCACTTCTAGGGGAAAAACGCTAAAATGTATTAATGTATCTATATGGAAATGTTGCAGTTGCTTACTGTATCCAGAAGAAATGTCCGGTTGAGAGCTTGAGAAAAGACTGCATGTGCTGGAATTTCCTGGTGGTAGATGTTGCATTGGACAGGGAAACATGGCAACATTTCCAAGAAAGCTATAGATCTGTTTTAAACCATACACTTGTGAACGAGGTAAGAATAAAGTGATAAGAAAATTATTACTGGCAAACAGCATTCGAGGCCATAAATATTTCAATCAAGAACAGAAACGTAACGACGGGGTGTGTTTGGGGGCGTCTTCCTCCAGTCCTAACAACAATTCTCAGTGGTTTAAAATTTCAAGTCTTAAACCACTATTGGTGGAAATTTCATGCCCTAAAATAGATTTCGTGGCATTTGTCTAGAGCAGCGACCTTTTGTAATATTCATGAAGTGACTTTTTAAACACATTTCACGATTTTCTGAGATCACATTTCGTTCCGTGAGTGCAATGGGGCGCCAGCTGCAATGCTGAAGCATTGCAGATGGCACATTGTTACCCAAATGTCTTAAATGTCAAACAAGGGTACAGCATATGTTCGATGTCAAAAGCATTTAGAAATTCACAGGTAGCAGTTAAAAAATTAAAACTGGCGAAATGGTTTTAACAATTATTTTCTGCAGCCGAAGTCAGTTTATTCAATAGTACAACGCTTCCCGTCCAGCATCCGACGCCCCCTCGCCACGCCCCAACTAATTGGACGTTGAGTAAGCTATTGCACTTGATACACATCTACCTGACGAAAGGTCAATTACATTATAATATTTGTCACTCTTAATAGCTTGTAAAAATTAGCAAAATTGTATAGGTTGTCCACTCAATGGCGGTGTACCACCAAATCATCTTGTGTGTATTGCGGGCGGAGGGATGGTGGATTACAATCGCAAAACCCACAGAGGGAATTCCCTCAGAGGCAAAAAAGTAAAAGGCCGCTTCGACAACTGGCCTCCAATTTGAACACTTAAGCCTGTTGGCTGAATGAACAATTATCTTTCACTTTTTCAAATCGGATACTGTGCGCAGGTTCCATTCTGTTGGTGCTATGGCGGTTGTCCGTACATGCTCGCAAGACACCAGTCAACTGGTGTCTAGAATGCGAAGCTGTTATGGTCTGAAACCAGTCGAGCCCTTCGTCAACAGCCTATGTAAATAAATTATATAAATGGAAAGTCGGATTCCATGACTACCGATCCGTCCAGCTGGAAATTCAAGTTTTGAACTCTTCCTTCATAGGCAATGTAATACAATTTTACGTCACACGGGCGGGGCTACCTAACCTCGGACGAGGGGGGGGGGGAGGGGTCCACCAGTTAACCCTCTGCACTCTGATGTCAAAATGGCAAAGTTTTCAGCAGCAAATATTTCCCATAATGCAGTTGGATTTTTAACCAAATATCTTGTTTGCTCAGGAAGCTCTGTCAAACAAGATACAGTACGTGGAGAGTGTATTACTAAATAACCCGCAGAGTGGAGAATCCACCCAAGCAATAATTGCAAATTTGTTGCAAAGCATAACCAGCACAAGCAAAGCTTCAGCCAATGAACCTCCGGGTTAAACCCGGAGGTCCATTGACTGAAACATTGCTTGTGTTTTTTGTCGATATCTACAAAATTTGAAAATTATAGGACGGGTGATAACTCCACTCCGCCGGTGATTTAGTTACAATCCACTCTCCACGTACTGTATAATTGGTTAAATTCATAGTTAAAAGAAAAACGGTGATTGGAGACAATTCTGCTGCACTACTAGAGTGCTAGGGATTAAATATACTATGTATAGAGTTGCAGATGACATGTATCTTTATATTGTTGCCTGCATGTACGGGCAGCTAAAAATGCTGAAAAGACAATGCCAATGTAGATCCGGCGGATTTAGGCTTCACGGAAAAAATACACTTGTAGGCGTTTCTTCAAAGCAATAAGTTGTGGCTGCATGAGGACCCAAATGTTAACTCATGCAACATATGGTAACTGTTCAATAAACATAGTTTCAGAATGTTTTCTTTCAATTGGCTAGTAGTGACAAATACACAGAATGACAAGCGTGTGGAGTAAATCTATATGGCATGAGTAGCAGCGCGGAAGGATAAAATGAAGCTACGGGTCTAGTTTTATCCTTCCTCGATGGCAAAAGTGCCACATCGATTCACCCATCCACACACGTGTCGTTCTGTGTTTATTACATGCCTTCGCGTCTATAAAAGCAAGAGAACACTCAGCAATTCATTTGATGACTATCGAAAAACACATTTTACTGCCAACCAAATTTGCGAGGGCAACCGGTGTTGCTATTTCGTCCCCTGAGTTCTAATGTGTTCTATCTGCCTAGTGGCACATAGAACACATTGGAACTCATGGGACGATTTTTATCTATCGCTAGCGATTCAAATTGTTTGCAGTGCACAAATTTGTAGAAAATTCTAGAAATAATTTCGCTTCTATTTAAAAATAGTCAGTCAATGATTTCCGTTCCGCTCATATGTGCGGAACAGATTTTTACATGTTTTAGTGGTGCTGTAGATGGGGTTTTTGGTAGAAAATGCGTGTTATAAAATTGATTACAAAGCTTACTATCCGCAATCTGGTAAACATTTGCAATTTTTTGTCTGATCCTGGGGAGCGCGGTGGCTCAGTAGGTAGAGGTGCAGGCTGCAAACCGAGAGGTCCTCTGTTCGAATCCCACCTGCGGCAACCGCGTTGTGTCCTTGGGCAAGACACTTCATCTCCATTGCCCACGTGGGTGGCTTTCAAGCAGCCATGACTAGATTTGAAAACCTCATGTAAATTTAACTAGATATCATTTGTCAAAAAGTGTAATCAATTCACAGGGGTAAATTGGTTAAAAGTACCCAAATTATACTAATTTCAGTGGCAAGGGATTTCTTTGGTCAGGAATATCCGGCAGCAGCGTGCAATGTGTTAATCCCGATTGCCCTCGTGGGGTCACGATGGCGCTGTGTACTAATGCGTACTGCACGTCAATGGTGGTCATATCCGGGTACACCGGCTTCAACCATCCGTAAAACTGTCCGACACGAGGCGACCTGGCTGAAAGTGTTAAAACCCCTATTGAAAAAACTGAAACCCTTTGCCTGACCAAATGGCTGTATCCACCGCCGCCGTGGGAACCCCAGGAAGTTGAATAGTGCTGGTTTACTATCATGGGTAAACATGCCAACCATGCCCCTTTTACCTGATAAAATAGGACACGGTCACCCAATATTTGGGATTGAAGTCTAATAAAATGGGAAACATGTGTTTAAACGATTGACCAAACTTTATCTCAATGTTGGGGTGCCTGTTCATTGAGGTATACAGGCTCTGTTTACTGGTAAAATAGGACGCAGTCACCAATGCTTGGGAGGTGAAAACCCTCTCCAAAATGGGCAACGTGGCTTAACTCTCCCCTGGTCTTGAGTTGATACTCATGTAGTGGTCATGATTAGCCATTGTGCCCCCGTGGGAACCCCGGGAAGTGAAGCAGTGCTTGTTTACTGTGGTAAACAAGCTGTTTCACTGGTAAAATAGGACCCAGTCGCTAATGCTTGGGGTGCGAGTCGTCTAAAATAGGCAACATGGGGTATAAACGATTGACTGACCTTGACTTTATCTCCATGTTGTGGTCATGATTAGCCATTGTGCAGAAGTATGTGACCTTAAACAACATTAAATAAACAACCTGAAAATTTAACCATAATTGTACTAGCAATTGAATCAATTCACTCTTGTTTGACAGAGTTCATTGAGATCTGTCAAACAAGACATAATTAAATTCCTAGTTGTATTATAGGAAAAATTTGTTACTTGACATCAGTGTGTAAAGTGTTAAGCAAGATAAAGATTAATTCAGTTCTACAAGAGCCATGATTACTCACATGTTATCTATAGATTACTTGAGAGGCGTGAATTTTGTCTCTCCTCTGTCGATAGACACCGATTTTATTGAATACAACGCACTGAAAAAATACACCACAAAGTCTGAGACCTACCGGAAGTATTTTTTTTCCTGCCAAATGCTGTATTGCTGGCAAAGGCTGTTTGATCACTTACAATGGGTTCTATTCTACTTTCGTTCTGCGGTATTTCGCCAGAGCTTGGAATATCATTCGGCCATCTTGACTAGTTTTCATTTCCATTTGTTGTGTACAGTTATCGTGGCAATTGTTAGCATGTGTTGCTTGTTCTATATGGAAGAGGAAACCTTTAACCGCTACCCCCAGGGATCGAAACGAGATGGGCAGTATGTATTAAAAACTGCCACGTTTCTGGTTTCTAAGGGTGGATTGGTTGAAATCGTCACTATTTTCGCTGTATCTACAAGATGTGAACATCACTTGTATTTTGAAATTTGTCTTGTAATGTGTCTGATGGTAAAGATTTACTGCTTTTTTTATGGAGACATTGTGTGTGCAGTACGAATTTGTGGCTTTCTGGGCGTGTGATACATTATATTTCCAGAATTTGGTAGTTATTATTCATTTCTGGATAAATTAAATAATTTAATCAAGTTTCTGAAGCTGGTAAACTTTCAGTTTAAAAAAGTCAAGAGGGCTTGTGAAAGAATTGTGGTTTCGCAGAAAGGTTACTTTGCGAGATTAGTTCCGCACATCAAAAGTATAGGCAAAACCATTAGAAAAGTTGGGTACAGAAATGTTACTGCATCTTTTTCTGTGAAGTTGGAATAGTGGATTGGTTCATTGGAATTTCCGCTTTGACCCAAAATGCCGTTGTGAAATTGTTTTTTAGATCTGCATCCTTTGGGCAGTACTACATTTTTTATTCATTCCCTCATTAATTTCCAAACTTTCGATTATTGAAGTATAGAAATCCTCTTATGGCATTGGTTGTATTCCGACGTTACGCCCCCCTCCCCCCGAATTTGGAATTTAGAGTCGTTTTTCGAACAATTACTAAAGTTGTAGTGGCTCTTTCTGTTCCAGACATGCGTTTTCAAACAATATCCGCATTTATTTTGATTTAAAATTAAAACTCGTATTGAACTCTTCCAACGCAGTTCATCCAGTCAGCGAGTACAAACTAACCTTTCAACCAGATTCGTATACATTTATACGTATAAATTTGTATTAGTTAGCAAACAATAGAGGATCATTACCAATTTAATGAAACGGACCCACGAGGATGTTTGATAAACGGCCCCATGTGACTGTTGGTCTAAATTACTAAACCTTCACCGTGGGGATCCCGGGAAGTGGAGCAGTGCTTGTTTACTGTGGTAAGTCGATTTACTGATAAAATAGGATCCGAACCAACGTCTGGGTGGAGAGCGCGGTGCCTCAGTGATAGACTGTTGCACTTCAATGCTAGGGGTCCCGAGTTCGATCCCCGGCCATGTCGACCTGCGTTGTCCTTGGGCAAGGCACTTTATCCCTGTTGCCTACATGGGGGCACGATGACGCTGTGTACTAAGGCGTACTGCACGTCGATGGTGCACATGTCTTCAATCGCTGTAAACCTGCTTGAGCGGAGCTTGAACAGAGTTAGAATGTTGGAGCTGACAGTGGCTCATCGTTGCTGGGTGGTTCTCTCCGGGTACTCCGGCTTCCTCCACTCGTAAAACGGTCACGGTTACGATTAGCCATTGTTCATAAGTATGTGACCTTAAACACCAATAAATAAATAAAATAAATTAAATAAATAAAAATAAATAAAATTAAATATAACGTCTGGGGTGTAAATCCTAAAGTGGGTATCATATAGGTGTAAACGGTTGGATAAAGTTTACTTAATATCTGTCGCTTATCCGTGGGAACCCCTGGGAGTACGCTTGTTTACTGTTGCATGCAAGCTGTTTTAATGGTAAGATATGACACAATGAACATGCTTGGGGTGGAAGTCCTAAAACAGGCAACATAGGTATAAACGATTGACAAATCTTGACTTCATCTCCATGTGGCGTCACGATTAGCCATTTTGCAGAATTATGTGACCCTAAACACCAATTGGTATACCTACGTCGCGATCAACAGTGTTGAGATTTAAGATTATCAGAGATTGTACCCAATCAGACAGCTCTATTTTAAAGGGACCCGTTTCACTTTTTATTTAAACAAGAATGCTCCGTGAAACACCGTGAAGTACAGCAGTGCTAAGTTTACTGTGGTATGCAATCTCCGTTTTACTGGTAAAATAGGGTCCAGTCACCAGGGCTTGGGAAAATCCTCAAAAATAGGCAACATGGGTATAAACGATTGACTCAAGTTGACTTTATCTCCATGTTGCGCTCCTCTTTGGCCATTCTGCAGCAATGTAACCTTAAACACCAATAAATAAGTCCACCAGTCTAATTCTAAAATAATCGACTCTGTTATGGGCTGTCTGCTGACACTTTTTGTGGTGGATTTGGGGCGTAGACTGCCATTGATGTAATGTGATGTCTGTACTCGAAAGATAGATATTCTTCGTGCTCCTGTTAGATATTACAAACAATAAGTATTTTAACTGGCCTTGAAAGCATCGATATTAGCATTTTGGAACTACGAAAGCGTAATCATAAAACAAGTCAGTAGTGTGACTAATTACAGTACGGCTGCCATGGATTGGTCGCTTTCCAGGGGTGGACAATATTCCCACGGACGCAATAATAGTTAACAAATACTAATTATAGGAATAGTCATAAAAAATTAAAGAAGCACCAGGTACCACCATTAAAATTTTGCTGAAGATTTTTGTTAACTGGTAAACACGTGTGGACATAAATGTCTGCGCGTGGAATATGACCAATCTACGACCGCGTGGAATATGACCAACACGTGTGGACATAAATGTCTGCGCGTGGAATATGACCAATCTACGGCGACTGTACTGAACTTGGTACGCATGAATGTCTGAATTGTTTTCGTGTCATTCACGTTTCGGTCAAATGAAGTCTCGATTTTGAAAAATTTCTTGCGTTGATGCACATAAAATGAATGTTTGGTATTTAGATTAAATCGTTCAGAATTATTCCGATCAACTGAAATATTTCAGACGAGTTCATACAAACATGCATTGGCCTAGTTAATGGCTAGGGGGCGCGGTGGCGTCGCGGTAACCGGTTCTCGTCAGATCACCGAAGTAAAGCAACGTCGAGCGCGATTAGTAGTTGGATGGGTGACTATTTCAGCAACTGATTCGCGCTCCCGTGTTGTGTCCTTGGGCAAGGCACTTAATCCAGATTGCCCACATGGGGGTACGATGACACTACTGGGGCGTACTGCACGTCGATGGTGCGCATGTCTTCATCCAATCTAACGCTGCCTGTGCCGCGGTGCAGAGTTCAGAGTTACGATGTTGTGATGCTGACAGCTGCTCGTCGTTGCTCGATGGTTATCTCCGGGTACTCCGGCTTCCCCCACCCGTAAAACTGTCACGGTCACGATTAGCCATTGTGCATAAGTATGTGACCTTAAACACAATAAATAAATAATAAATAGTAAATGGCTAGTCTGGTATCAAGCCAAAACCGCGTCGAGCTCCTTGCCGAATTTGACCCGAGGCTTGAGATCCTCAATGTAAATCTGAACGCAGACGACCTGGAAGATTGCAGCTTCTGTAATGAGCTGGAAGCGCTGTGGGTACTGTGAACTCGATCCCCACCAGGGCTAACTACGTTGTCACTGGGCAAGGCACTTAATCCTGACTGCCCATGTGGGTGCACGGTGTCGATGTGTACTTACGCGTACTGCACGTCAATGGTGCCCGTGTCTTTAACCACTGCTAACCCTGCTTGTGCGGAGGTATTACCTTGAGAAGGGGTCTGACATTTGCTCATCACTTCTTCGCGGTTCTCTTTGGTTACTCCGGCTTCCTCCACACTTAAAACTGTCAGATACGAGGTGACACTGGCTGTCAAATGTCGTTCAACCCCAACAGAAAGGAACAAATAAATTAATGCTCTTCCATAAGACGGTGATGTGTCATAAAATATATTGGAAGGGGTGGGTCTCGGTGCCCATTCCGGCAGAGTAAAACGCCACAGCATTTAGTCGCCAGTCAAAATTATCCACCATTCAGCAAGTACACTCGAAAGTGATCAAGGAATACCCTGATATTCCTATCTGTCCCATTATTGCTCAACTAATGATCTCAAATTGCAACTGCTGAACTGGATACATCGTGAATGTGGCTGTACCGGTGGCCTATCTGAAAAGATGGCATCGGTTGGAATTATTTTTAAGGTCGCATACTTACGCACAATAGCTAATCATGACCGTGGCAGTTTTACGGGTGGAGGAAGCCGGAGTACCCAGAGAGAACCGAGCAACGACGAGCTGCTGTCAGCTCTCCAACATCGTAACTACCCACTGTAGCACAGGCAGGGTTAGATTGGTTGAGGACGTGCGCACCATCGACGTGCATTACGCCTTAGTATACGGCGTCATCGTGCCCCCGTGTGGACAATCGGGGTCAAGTGCCTTGTCCATGGACACAACGTTGGAGTCCGAATCGATCGCTCAGACTGTAAACTATCCGACGGACGACTTACCGGGCTCGACGTTTAACTTCGGTGATCTGACGAGAACCGGTTACCGCAACACCACCGCGCCACAATCGGTTGGAATTTAACGTGCGCATATCTTCCAATATGCGATCTGTATTCTGTGGAGCCCAACTGGTCTTGTTGCCTAAATTTCAAATCCATTTATTAACTCTTCACGTCCGCCGAAGTAATATGCAAATTCAGCAGTTGAATAAATATTAATTTTCAGAAAATCAAAACACAACTATTCCAAGAGATCCCTCATTGGAACGAGCTCGTCCAGCTCGTTCCAATGAGGAGTCACCTATGGTTTTATTGAACTATTTTGAAAATTTTGAAAAATATTTAAAATCATAAATTTTGATATCGTCTGCGATGGGTAAAGGGTTAATTGGTGGATGTATTGCTTTGATATTCATATTTCTTCTGCAGTGTGGTATTGAGTGTTCCAAATGTGGTGCCCACGCCTCTTGGAATTTTCTGAATTAATATAAAAAAATAATACAAGGCGCCATGAAACTCTTTGAATTTTATAGTGTCTAAACATCAAAACTGGAATTTTATTGCCACCATTGCGTATAAAGTTGGCCGCCGTGGACTGGTCACATTCCACTGGTGGACAATATTTCCACGGACGTAATTAGTTTCCGAGCACCAATAGGAATAATCATAAAAATGTTAATGAAACAACTGGTACAACCTGGTGCTTTATTAAAATTTTACTGATGTTTATTACAAGGTAAACGCATGTGTGGACAACGTTTCCCACGCGTGGATTACGACCAGTCCACGGTGACTGTACTATCAAGTTGTGGTGCAGACAATGGAATATCAGTACAAAGTACGTCAATGAATTCATAAATTGTCTCACACATTAACGGGTTAACACTTGTCCTGATTCACGAGAAAGTTTTGATTCTCTTGCAACAATCAATATTCGGTTCTTAGATTTTGAGAGTACTGTTAGTCTTGAGTAAAAACAGTGCATATTCCACAGATAAAGAAACTTCATTTTAGCCCGACTGTTTACACTCAGGAGTATAGTCATGACTTTCGTCCGTCCCCGTGGGAACGCCGGGAAGTAAGCAGCACTTGTTTACTGTGGTAAACCAGTTCCGCTTTACTAGTAAAATAGGACCCAGTCACCAATGCTTGGGGTGAAAGTCCTCTAAAATGGGCGACATGTAGATCAACGATTGACTAAACTTGACTTCATCTCCATGTTGTGTAACGATTAGCCATGGTGCATAAATATGTGACGTTAACCACCAACAAACAAACTTTCGTCCGTCCGCCTGTCCGTCCGTTAACATTTATAGTTTTGGTTAAAGTTTGTGGTTAGTTTTTTTCGTGAAGGTTAGTTTTTTTCTTCAAATTAATATTAATTACTATTGATTGTTTCATTCTCATTATGTTTCATGTTATATTGGGAAATATTTAACCCTTTTTTGTTTACAAAGTTACACCTTTAATTCTTCAAACAGTTTAGTGCAATGCCACTGTTTCTCATTTGTGAAAATGCCTACTGTCTACTGAACCTTACTGTAGTGATTTTCAGTAATATTTGCAAGATTTTAAACTCCTTTTTTACCCCGTGAGAACCCCGGGAAGTGAAGCAGTGCTTATTTACTGTGGTAAACAAGCTGCTTCACTGGTAAAATAGGACCCAGTCACTAATGCTTGGGGTGCGAGTCCTCTAAAATAGGAAACATGGTATAAACGATTGACTGACCTTGACTTTATCTCCATGTTATGGTCATGATTAGCCATTGTGCAGAAGTATGTGACCATAAACAACAATAAATAAATAAAACCCTTTTAAACATGTTTTCAAACTTTGTTTCTTTGTATTGGAAATAAGGCTTTGCCACATACTTTCTTACTTTAATTCTTACATAGTCAATACAACTTAATGATTGCATTTACATCAATGATTTCTTTTGACGGTTTTAGGAAATATTTAACCCTTTTTTGCAGTCAGTTTTACTCAGTATTCTTAGCTTAAATTTTCGGATTAAAGGTTTGCTTTTCAAGGTTGTACCTTTTATTCTAAAAACAATGTTACAACGTCATTGTTTTTCATTTGGAGCAAGGTTTACTGACTCTGTATAGAGGTTTCAATTAATATTTGCGTTAATTTAACCGTTTTCAAAACGGTTTTCGAATTTAGTTTCTTTGAATTTGTAATTGGGCTTCTAACACATACTTTGTCACTTTTTGTTCTTACATGATCAATATACCTTTTAATAATTGCATTTACAGACCTGATTTCTTTTACTTGTATGCAGCTTTTTTCTCACTACCTGAGCTTTACAGTTTGAAATATAAAGAAATGCCTTCTGCAGCATACTTCTGTTTTACAAAAGTAATACTTATTGGAAGGAAATGGGAGTGAGGGACTTCAATGCTGTCTCCAAAACTTCGGGGGAGATGGGCGGAATCAATCCATCCCTCCCTCCTCCCCATGTTATCCAGAAGATAAATCCAGTTCTAATTATACGATTCTCTTCAAATTTGATATTACTTTTTTATACACCCGTTTGTAAAATATGTAAATGGTCTGTCAGTTCATCCGTCCGTTTATCCGTCTGTCAATTGGTTTCCGACCGATAACTCCAGTTTGGACAATTATTCCCAAAATGCATTTGAAGGATTGGGAGTTATTACAGGCAAAACAAAAAGAAGAAAAAAAGATACTCCTAAAAAAGATACCCCTATAGACAAATGTTTTATGTACTGCGTCTTTGACCCTTTACCTAACACAAGTTGAAGCCAACAGGACAAATTAGTTTTCTGAAACATCAGATTTTTTCATTGTTACTTGTAACCTTTGCTTATTAGTCCTTATTGGAACAAGCTCATCAAGCTTGTTTATCCACTGCCTCCTGACTTGTCCAGTTCATTGCAGAGATGGGCGGTATTGAAATTTTGAGTTGGGTATCTGTTTCAGTATTTTTAGGGAAGGGGGTATACCGCGGTATCGTTCGGTATTCGGTATCTGACCTGACTGGGATTTGCTGGTAGTTCCAAAGAGGAATTCACATCAGGAAAACAGAATAAGTTGTATCCATTATATATATATATGCAAGTTTTACGACAACCAACATGAGGTGCTCAGTTTATACACGGGATAACATTCAAGTACCTTTATCATTTCAGAATGTGTTTCAGTTAAATGAAATCCTGAACGACAGAAAAGTTTATGTACAATATTATGGTTTAGTCAACTGGGAAACAAAATTTTATTATTTGACGAGGATACCCCTTCAAAATTCGTCAAAAACTTGAAATTTTTTTGTGGCCATTTTACGACCGAAATAAGTTCTACACACAAGTAACTTGTTTTTATATACCATTCGGGTGAAATTGTTTATTACTGCCGAATAAATGGACTCTACAGTTATAAATTGCGTCCACTGCACACAGTGTCACACGCGGCATACCCTCACCTACAAAAACAAACAAGCCGGGGAATAAATTTGTTCACCTATTTCCAGTTAAGTGAAAAGTGAATGTATGCTTTCATTTACAGTTGCGTGCCGTTACTGGTAACCCTTTATTTCATAACAATACTTTGACCCATGCCCCCTCCCTTTTATTAGTTGGGCGAGATGTCGTATCCCTTAGTTTCTTTGAAGAGCACCTGAATGTCCAGAAAGTGTCTGTCTGGTGAATGTCAGCAGAATGCGTATGGAAAAAACCTTGCAACCGAGTTATTATATTTTTCTAGTATTGATTTGGAAAAAAAACGCTTTGGCATTTTTAATTTTAGCTGACCAAATGTGCCCCTCATTTCTCACACTTCTCTTCAAGAGACGAAGGCGAATATTATTTCTTTAACATTTATCGTTGCGTGGGTGCTTTAGTGTCGTACACTAATTTGGTGGGAAAATGAGATATTGGTATCATTCGATTCGTCTCTGTATTTTCTATCACATGGTGCTTAAAAACCTCACCTATCTATATTGATTATCACGTAAAACGCGTTGAATGTTTGTCGTATCTCCAATTTGGCATTTTTTCCATGCTATAATGCCTCGTCTCCAGGGCCAATGATTTTCACTCGAAATCGTAACGTGCACAATCCGTGACTAATAGTCGAGTGCGAAATCCAGCGATCTTCGTACGAGTGTTAAATAATTGCTTAATCACATAACTTTCGTTTTATTCATGCTCAAATCACATTGTTTTCAACATAAAAATGATTAAGGTGATAAATATTCAACTTTTTTTCTGAGTTGATAACTGGTGACTTAAAAGACATTTTATTAGGATGTTGGAGATACATTAAATCACTAACATGACAGTGTCTTACACACCCCGTGCCATGACGGAATATGGAGATACAGCTCTACAGCACCAAAGCTATAAACATTATTTATTCGTATTTGCCAATGCATCCACGCAAATATGGACATCATTAGAACCGGCCCAATCATCCGGTTCCAATGACATCCAGATTTGTATGGTTATACTGGGAAACAATCAAGATATTTCAGGCTGTGGGAGCCTCAAGTTAATGATGCGAGCTGTTTTGGCTAAATTATTGAGTATAGGGTTTATGGCGCCTTGGTCTAAGGTTGGCTCTTGGAAAACTTGTGATTAGAAATTTCTTTCAAGGTCGCAATTTAGAAAGTGTTGCCCTCGCACTGAACTATATGGTCCCTCAGACTGTCAGTACGACTCCATCCTGTGTTGCAGAAAATTTCTTGCCCATTTGCCCCATCCGCCTGTCAAACACTAACTACGCCCCTGAATGTGAAACTGGTAAAAGTTCTCAACTTTCAATTTTAATTTCACGACGACAACGACGACGACGATGATGACGATGTCTAGAAATAATGAACTGCATCGGGACTGTTGAACAATCAGCCAAGGTTCCCGTCACTCTTGTGTTATTTATGATTCATGATGCTTCTTTTTTCATCAGAATTCCGAACCCCGTGGTTTTTACACGACTAAGCGACTGCTTGAATTCGAGTTCTGTAGAACAAATAATTCCGTAGTATTGTCTCGGAGAAAACCACCAGATTCCAAGAATAGAACCACGTGGTTTTATGGCGACGATTTGAAGGTATGGTGAATGGTTCACCAAGACCGATTTGAAACGTAACATCGCCTTTATAAGTTATCTGTACCCCGTGAAAATAGATGTTATTTATTCATAATTTTGTTTTGCTTTTTCAGTCCTCAAACACCCGGATTACTAGATTTGTCAGAAGAACTTATTCACATTTGGAAGTATTTTATGCTTCACGAATTACTGACAATTATTTCAAAAACCTGTACATACTTGCATACGATAATTGAACATTCATCTGCATTGTGGAAAAAAAATGATTTTCCCGATGGCATTTCCCTGGGAGTTAATGAACTTCAAAGGATTATGATCCATTCCAAATCTTTTCGCCAGTTTGAAATTGCCTGTGCTTCCATAAACGTTTCGGTTCAAGACTCTGATTTTTATATTGTCCGCGGGTTTATACATTTAGAAAACATTACTTCACTAAACCTGGCGGGAACTCTAATATCAACTTTGTGTTTCCTTCCGGCATTTGAAGCATTAGCGTTTCTTGATGTTTCAGACTGCTTCAATTTAAGTGGTGTGACAATTTTTTACATTAAAAGTTGCACAAAACTCAAATACTTGTATTTATCAATTATTAATGTCTCAAAACAGACACTCAAAGAAGTGGCAAAATGTTTAATTTGCTTGGAACTTCTTGACGTATCTGGCATAGAACTTGACTTGGGGTCGTGCTTTAAGTTGATAAATGAACTGTTTGAATCAGTTATAATTTCTATTCACGTACGGTATCCGACGAATTGTGAATGAGATATCGTCACATGATAACCAGAAGATTTTATCTTCCAGTGGAGGATAGGCTCTTCTGGTTCTCAACCGACGGCATTCCAAGTCCTAACCGTTGCAAAATATACGTTGCTATACACACTAATGATACTTTTGTAATGTCAGCGTTTTATGCAGCCGGACGGACTGTCTTTGAGTTAATGGAATGACGTGGATCTTTCATAACTCATTTTCGTTTACAAGTTTCCTCTTGTTGAATCTGAACCTTGAAATGCTTGAACATTCGAATTACAATACACTTCAGTTCTTGAACTTGTGTTTTTATTCTCGCCCTCTCTTGCCATCACTGAGTTATCGTTTGTTTTTTGCCGCATAAGTATGAAAAGAGGTAAATGTTCACAGCTACCTTTCAGTGGGTGACCCTAGCTTTAATTTCTCTCATTACCTGTCATAACGCATTGGATATTAATTTGTAGTTAAGCATTTCTTCAACACAGGAATTACTTTTCAGCCATTGATTACCCAAATGTCCTGAACACAACAAACCATACCATTTTGTGTTTTTATAACGACGGATGGGAGGTGGGGGCATAAATTCAACAAGGTATGCCCAGAGCAACCCGACTTTTCTTAGACGCTCCAGGGACCGCATGGCGAATTTTCGCACAATTGAAACTCGCCGGGCTATTAAACACCTGTTATATCAAGTGACTAAACGGGGGTCGGGAGCGCGGTGGCTCAGTTGGCAGAGGTGCAGGCTGCAAGCCGAGAGGTCCTCGGTTCGAATCCCACCTGCGGCAACCGCGTTGTGTCCTTGGGCAAGACACTTCATCTCCATTGCCCGCATGGGGGCACGATGACGCCGTGTACTAAGGCGTACTGCACGTCGATGGTACGCATGTCTTCAACCAATCTAACCCTGCCTGTGCTGCAGTGCGGAGTTACGATGTTGGGGAGCTGGCAGCTGCTCGTCGTTGCTCGGTGGTTCTCTCCGGGTACTCCGGCTTCCTCCGCCCGTAAAACTGTCACGGTCATGATTAGCCATTGTGCATAAATATGTGACCTTAAACATCAGTAAATAAATAATAAACGGGGGTCGGAAATATGTCACTGTCATAAATCGGATTGGGGTAGCGTGACACATTAATAACTCCCTAGCAAATAACTGCAGTCCCCACCCTTCATTATTTTGTTCGAGCCTAATTTGCGGTTTTGGGGCATCATTCATGCTCCTCGAGTCATGAGGGCACCTCTTAATTATAATACAATTACAATCAGTTGTATCATTATGAGTGTAATGTTCTGCAACAACCGAAATTAGTCTAAATTGCATAATTCGACAAATCTGCATGCACGCCAGCCTTTCACAATTCAGTGGAAAAATCTCGTATCTCCAATGTCATCACAATCCGGAAATCATCAGAGACATTTCTGAGTAAAATGTATCTCCAAACACATTTTTGTCATTTTCTAAATAATGGGGTTAAAGTTCGCATCGAAACTCCACATTTGGGTCATTTTTTGGTTCTGGCAATAGTACTGAACCGTTTTCTGCACAGTGTAAGGGTACAAATAGGTAGAATAGGTAGACCCAACCTCGAAAACTTTGACTTGCATTTTCTCGGATATTCAAAAAATGGAGATACATTTCAATTCCCAGGCGACGTTGTGTTGACGGACAGTGATGAGAAACGGCCTAGAGGCAGTTGAAGCTGAACACATCCCCACCAAAGGGTTTGTTTTCTTTCGTTTTACTTACAGCTTGATCAAACTTTTATGATTTTTTTCCCACAGATGTTAATGTCATCTTTTTTTGTAATTTGAAAAGACGGGAACCTCTGTTCATGCATACACACGAGGAAAAAATGTTACTGGATGTGAAGATAGGTCCCAGATAGGGGAGGGGTAAGAGACACATTTCTAACATACGTGTTATAACGTGCATGCTGACGCCTGACTATGTAGGATTGCTGATAAGTTGTAGATATGCGTTGGCCTCTCGTCATGTATATTACACATATAACACAAGTTTGAGGTCTAAGGGATGTCTTTTCGCTTCCAGGATATTGACCATTAACCCAAAAGATTGTTGCCAGTGGCCATAGATTGGAGGTAAGTACGTTTTGCAAAAAGCCATTTTTCTAAAAAGAGTTTCAGTTCAGAGGGAGCTGATTTTTGGGTGTGTATATCACAAATTACGGGCTGTAATGGGGTGTTTTTCATCGTGGAAGTGGTTGAAGTATGTTTGGTTTCATCCACTCTTTAATTAATACTCCAAGACACACATATAGCGACCGATGAAAGCATTTTCTCGATGGGCAAGTTCTGCTTTCCTGCTATAATAGGACCCACCCTATCAAACGTGTTACTCCACTGAAATGGGCAACACAATAGCCAATCGTGATTTAGTTTTTCTTCACTTGCCGTATGCATGATCGAGGCATATATTGTGGCAGTGACCTTAAATCACAGTAAATGGTTAGTGGGTCAATGTTATTTTTATTGGGGGTTAACGACACGGCCGTCTTTGGGGGTAAATGTTGTGTTTATAGAACTTCAACTTAGCTTTATTAATAAAAGGTGTGTGCCATAAATCCGGGTGCTCTTGCTGTTGCAGAGAGGCCAATGTGTGTGATGTATGGGTGATTCTTCACTCTAGAAAATGACAAAACCGTTCCAGAATGGTTTTAGAGATTGGATAAGGATACGGACAGGGCTAACAAATGAGGGAGCGTTGGGTGAAAATTAACAATTTTTCAATATTCTGCTTCTTTATGAGCATGTTTTTCGATGAGAAAAAAACGCATTTTCACAAGCAGCATCTACTAGGTTTTGGTTTAAAACATTGACTTATTTAGTACATTCCTTCTTGAGATATATGTGTTTAAAGTTTGGCACTGGGCGATCACATTTCGTAACTGAATAAGCACCAATCACCAGTCAATTGTTACCATTTATAGTAACGTTGAATATTATGAAGTGTTGCGAGTTGCGTCGGGCAGGATAAGTGAACAGATCTAAACAATCGTCTGCAAACCATTGCATTGGCTTAATGAGAAGCTTATGCAATCTTTATGTCAATGGAGATTCTTTATATCAATTAAACTGGTATCTTTCCCGCATATCTCCAACAAAACCTTTTAGATTAGTATTATCGCCTCATCTGCAAACAGATAGATCAAAGTGTTATAGCCTTTAGTTTTCTATTTATAATATGACGCATTTAAATGACTAGAGTAGTGGCTCAGTAGGATAAAGCGTTTGGTCCACGACATGAACGTTTGCGACGACTACGTTCGAAACCCACAGCCGCTACCAAACATACATTTTTGCTATGTTTTTAATGCTATCTTCATATATTATGTACATCTTCGCAAATAAGCCCGTCATATGTTAGGATACTCCACAACCTCTACATTTAAACGAAAATGTTGGAAAGCAACCAATTGTCCAAAACAAGTCCAACAATTTTTGTATATTGAATTTAAATTTGTGGGCTTCTCTGCTGCAAAAATTAGACCAGTCAAATAACGGGATGATATCTTTGGCTATCACTGCCTTGTGCATTTTCATAACCGTATATTATTGGGAATATCTTAAATACATCAGGTGACGAAGCCAAAGAACACAATTTAATGGCAATGTTGTATCACTATCACAGAACAACGCTCTCCATCTGCGTTGATCCCTTGGTCTTGCCTTTAATTCCAATTGCCCAAGTAGACACACAGCAGGCCAGTGTTTAAAGGTGCATATAGCATTTTGTTTGTACACTTGCTTTCAACCGATGATAAACTCGTTCGTCCAAGATTGGTTTGTTGGCGTTTCAGACATTTAATGGACTCTAATCCATAGTTCTCTCTGGTTACTGCGACTTTATTGAAGCGACTCCGGTTGTTCAAAGTGCCGTTAAACCCCAGTTATAAAAAATGAGCACATTCGATCACTAAAATTTAAATGTATAGGATTTGAGTTAAAAGATGTTGCTTCATCATAAAACGGGTAAAACGATCCGACTTACATCATTTGAGGCTGATCAGAGGAAGTTGAACAGGAGTGGGAGAAGTAGCGTATCCCCAACCCACTTGCACACACACCTTTTTAAAACAAATATCCTAGTCGACAATTCAAATTTTAGTGCAGTTTTGGTAACAGTCCCTGAATCTCTCCATAACAGTAGCAAACAGTGAATGAATCTTTCAGTGTCTGCGAGTGATGTTTGAAAAGCAGAATTCATCACAAGCCTGCCGAGAGAGATCGGCTGCTGTGTGCTTCGCGTCGTGTCTACCTTAGGGACAGGGCCGTTGGTAAAAGGGGGTTATGAGACTGTGGCATGAACCGTCATAATTTTGTTAATCGGGGTATTTGCGTCAGGATTGCAGTCTAAGATATCAATTCTCTCAAGCTAGCAACCATGTACTTTCTTGAAATACTAGATTTGGTAGTCTAACTTGTGTCGTGTCGCACATACAGTCGGTCATTCAAATGGAGGTTTGTAGTACCCGATCCTGACTGTATTGGGCCCGATATCACCAGTTTGGAGCACCGGTAGAGTACGTGTTACTTACATGAAATGTTGCATCATGAATATTAAATGTATATTTTATACATAATATATCCAAGTATAATTTTTATACGCCCGTTTAAAAAACGGTCGTATTATGTTATCAGTCTGTCTGTCTGTCCGTCTGTCCGTCTCTCTGCCTGTCCACTTGTCCGTCCGTCTGTCTGTCTGTCCGTCTGTCTGCCCGTAAACAATTTGGTTTCCGTTCATTTAAAGTCGAACGCCTTGACGGATCGACATCAAACTTTCAGAAGTTGTTTTTAGCATTAAAATATAGGACAAGTTGGATATTCGTGTTTCTCAGACCATCTGCTGCAGAGATATGGCCCTTTGAAAACACAATTTTTCTAAAAAAAATTGGTTTCCGTTCATTTAAAGCTGATTGGCACCGAATTTTTCAGATGTTGTTTTCAGCAATGAAATACAGGTCAAGTTCGATATTGGTGTTTCTCAGTCCATCCACTGCAGAGTTATGGCCCTTTGAAAACACAATTTTTGAAAAAAAATGGTTTCCGTTCATTTAAAGCCGAACGCCTTGACGGATTGACACCAAATTTTTCAGATGCTGATTTTGTACACCCATTTGAAAAACGAGACGTATTATGTGAATGGTCTCTCCACCCGTCTGTCTGTCTGTCTGTCTGTCCGTTCATTTACACTTTTCGTTTCAGGACGATAACTTTAGTTGTAATGGTTTGAGCTGAGTTAAATTTGGCATGTGGATTTAGTATGACAAAATACAGGATGGGTTCGATTTCCTTTTCTAGCGGCCCATTTGCAGAAGAGCTATAGACCTTTATGGGAATTTAGCCAAACTTTTCGTTTCCGGACGATAAAATTAGTTTGCCTTGACCGATTTTTTTCACATTTTCAGTTTTTTGTTTTTGACCACAAAATACAGCTCAAGTTCACTTTTGACCACAGTCGCATATACCTTTCCAGATGTATTCCCCTTGAATGATTGAAAATTTGTGGATTTTGTGGTTTCTGGATGATAACTTTAGTTTGCCTTGACTAATTTTTTTACAAATTCTCAAATTTTGTTTTTGACCACAAAGCACATGTCAAGTTCACCTTTGGCCATAATCGAATGTACTGTTCCATAGTTATTCCGCTTGAATGATTGCAAATTTGTGAATTATGTGGTTTCCAGATGATATCTTTAGTTTGCATTGAATAATTTGTTTCAAATCTCAGATTTTGTTTATGACCACAGCTCAAGTTCACTTTCGGCCAAAATCGCATGTACCTTTCCAGAGTTATTCCTCTTGAGTTTGTGCATTTTGTGTTTTTCGGATTATAACTTTAGTATGGCCTAACTGATTTTTTATTATACGCCTGTTGAAAAACCGTCGAATTATGAAATCAGTCTGTCCATTTGTCCACCCATTTGTCCATCCGCCGGTCTGTCCGTTCAACATTTGGTTTCCAGATGATAACTTGAGTATTTTTTTTCGGTTGACTCCTAAACTTGGTATGTGGTTTACTCAAAACAAAAGTTCGAATATGGGGTCAGTTCGAACTTCGAAGCTCCCCTGAATTATGACCTTGATGGACATAGAATGCATCAAATATTTGGTTTCCGGATGATAACTCTTATTATTTGTTTTCCGATTGGTTCCAAACGTGGTATCTTGTTTAATCACAAAAAATACAGGTCAACTTCAAAAATACAAAACGGGCGTATATTGTCCCGCTACGCGGTGCTCTTGTTGAAGAATGTTTTAACTTTTATGTCAATTATATAATACCCCAACCATACCATAAAAGCACGCCTTCAGCGGTGACATGACCTAATGATGTAGTTATGTATGAGCCATCACAGTCGTGATAAATAAGGTTTACATCGCCCCCCCCCCACCCAATAAAAAGATTATCGGCTATGTTCGCGACGCCCCTGACTAATGTGTTCACAGTGGCAGCTCCCTCCCCACAACTATAAAAAAGCTGTCGGCTAATCATCTTTCGCCAACCACCGCTTTCCGAAGAGATTATGGACATGTGGATTATCGAAGGAATTTGCCATCCCGTGATGGGTAGGAGACGTTTATGGCACAATTATTAATGGATATACATTCGCGCATAAAAGTTCGTCGGTAAACAGTATGCAGTCCCGGTTCTTTTATTCTCCCACATTTTACCGCAACATTCCACAAAATTTCAGCGCCTCGTGTCTCTATTTTTTCAAGATTTTGTGGCATTTACTTGATTGCAATCATGTTTTCCGTTCATGGTGAGCTTGCTTTGAGAAGGTCTCCAATTCCGTCAGGCTTTATCTTGTTTTAATGTCTGCCAATTACGAAGAGATTGCTGCCAAGGGCGCTCCATTTTAGGTTTGCTCTTGGATTTCAAACCGTCTACCCGTCGTCAGTTGCCAATCGCGTGTTTATCTGGAATGATTACCGATGGGGTTTGCAGCGCGAATATCTATAATGGATAGGTATGTGTGCGGTGGAGTGAGGGATGTGGGTTCCGTGCGGTAAAGCCATATATGAGTAGTGATTTCGTAAACGATTATTATACTCCTATATGCATTACTATGGCACATCAGGGGTTTCTATTTCTCCGTAGTTTTATCACGTTTTGTCCTCGAATCCCTGTACCTTTCTCCTCCCAGCTGAATCTATATTTCAAGCAGAACCGTTTGGTTTTACTGTTTGCTTTTAGTTCGGCATTTTTGTTGGGCCTTTGATGGGCATTCAGTACCGCGACTGGTCGGTTATCGTGTTGTCCATTTAGGGTTTTTTCTGCGATGTTTTAGAGCTCGTTTCGATCATGTCGGTATTTGCTGATTTCTGTAATCTTTTGCCTGTTGCATCAAATAGTGCCGACAGCACAACATTGTTTCAGATAACTGGAGTTTGAGGGTCACTGTGGCCTCATATTGTAACAATGGATGTATGAAAGCCTCGTTTGCTTTAAATGTGAGGGGGTTCTGCCTCTGTATGTACTTTGTGAAGCATTTGAATGGATTTATTCGTTTTCGAGTGAGAGTTGATTAAGTTTCATTTTCTGTCCAAACTCACACCTCAACATCTAGCTTTGTCGCATCATTTGATGGAGTCTCCTTTTCCTTTCCAAGTTCTTATCTTAATCGCCCCGTGTCCTCATTATATATACAGCTTTTACGACAATCTACACGGGGTGCTCACTTTATACACGGAGTAACTTTCAAGTACCTTCATCATTTCAGAATAAGGTGTTTCAGTTAAACGAAATCCTGATGGACGGAAAAGTTTATATGTACAATATTATGGTCTAGTCAACTGGGAAACAAAATTTTCTTCAATTTTTGACGAGGATACCCCTTCAAAATTCGACAAAAACGTGAAAAAGATTTTTGGCCATTTCTCGACCGAAATAAGTTCTGCACACAAAATTATCTCCTTTTCATATATTCGGGTGAAATTGCTTATTACTGCCGAATAAACGGACTCTACAGCTACAAATTGCGCCTACTGCACACATAGAGTCACACACGGCATACCCTCACCTACAAAAACAAACAAGCCGGGGAATAAATTTGTTCACCTAATTCCAGTAAAGTGAAAAGTGAATGCATACTTTCATTTACAGATGCGTGCCGTCACTGGTACATCTTTCCTTCATAACAATTCTTAGACCCATGACCCCCCCCCCCCCCCCCACCCCACCACTTCTCATTTGATGGGCGAGATGTCGTATCTTCTAGGTTCTTTGAAGAGCACCCGAATGTCCAGAAAATGTAGGTTTGGTGAATGTCAGGAGAAGACGTATGAAAAAAACACACCTTGCAACCGAGTTGTCTTTTTCTAGTAATGATTTGGAAAAACAAAACGCTTTTTCAATTTCAATTTTCGCTAGCCAAATGTGTCCCTCATTTCTACCACTTCGCTTCAAGACACGAACGCGAAGATTATTTCTTCGTTGCAATTATGTTGACGGTCAGTGATGAGAAACGACTTACAGGCAGTTGATACAGAGCACATCCCCACCAAAGGGTTTGTTTCCTTTCGTTTTACTTACAGCTTCATGAAACTTTTATGATTTCTTTCCACAGATTTCAATGCCATCTTTTTTGTAATTGGAAAAGAAGGGAACCTTTTTCATGCGTACACGTGGATAAAATGTTGCCTGATGTGAAGATAGGTCCAAGGTAGGGGAGGGGTGAGAGACACATTTCTAACATACGTGTTATGACGTGTTATAACGTGCATGCTGACGACTGTCTATGTAGGATTGCTGTTAAGTTGTGGATATGCGTTCGCCACTCGCCATTTATATTACACAAAAGTTTGAGTTCTAAGGGATGTGTTTTCGCTTACAGGATATTGACCATTCACCCAAAAAGATTGTTACCAGCGGTACAGTGTGGAGGTATGTCTGTTTTGCAAAAAGCCATTTTTTCTGAAAAAAGTTTCAGTTCAGAGGGTACAGATTTTGGAGTGTGTATATCACAAATTGCGGACTGTAATGGTGGTGTTTTTCATCGTGGAAGTGGTTGAAGTATGTTTGGTTTCATCCACTTCTTTAGTTAACGCTTCAAGACACACAAACACGCTAGTGGCCGATGAAAGCATTTTCTGTTCTGCACATGCGTCTATGCATATCAGAATTCGCATAAATGCAAGAGCGATTGTTGTTTAACTCGATGGGCAAATTCTGCTTTCCTGCTATAATAGGACCCACCCCCGCTGAAATGGGCAACGCAATAACCAATCGTAATTTAGTTTTTCTTCACTTGTCGTAGTCATGATCGAGGCGTATATTGTGCAGTGACCTTAAATCACAGTAAATGGTTAGTGGGTCAATGCTATTTTTATTGGTGGTTAACGACATGGCCGTGTTTGGGGGTAAATATTGTGTTTAAAGAACTTCGACTTAGCTTTATAAATAAAAGGTGTGTGCCATAAATCCGGGTGCTCTTGCTGTTGCAGAGAGGCCAATGTGTGTGATGTATGGGTGATTCTTCACTCTAGAAAATGACGAAACCGTTCCAGAATAGTTTTAGAGACTGGATAAGGATACGGACAGGGCTAAAAAATGAGGGAGCGTTAGGTAAAAATTCACAATTTTTCAATATTCTGCTTTTTTATAAGCATGTTTTTCGATGAGAAAAAAAGCGCAAATTCACAAGCAACATCTACTAGGTTTTGGTTTAAAATTTTGACTTATTTAGTACATTCGTTCTTGAGATATTTGTGTTTAAAGTTTGGCACTGGGTGATCGTATTTCGTAACTGAATAAGCACCAATCACCCGTCAATTGTTACTATTTATAGTAACTTTGTATACTCTGTGATGTGTTGCGAGTTGCGTCGGGCAGGATAAGTGAACAGATCTAAAAAAATCGTCTGCAAACCATTGCATTGGCTTAATGAGTAGCTTATCCAATCTTTCTTTATGTCAATGGAGATGCTTTATATCAATTAAACTGTTATCATTCGCGCATATCTCCCACAAAACCTTTTAGATTAGTATTATCGCCTCATCTGCAAACAGATAGTTTAAAGTGTTAAAGGCTTTAAGTTTTCTAATTATAATATGACGCATTTTAATGACTAGAGTAGTGGCTCAGTAGGATAAAGCGTTTGGTCCACAGCATGAAAGTTTGCGACGACTGCGTTCGAAACCCACAGCCGCTACCGAAACATAAACATTTTTTGCTATGTTTTTTATGTTATCTTCATATAGTATGTATATCTTCGCAAATAAGCCCGTCATATGTTAGGATACTCCACAATCCTTACATTGAAAGGAACATGTTTGGAAGCAACCAATTGCCCAAAACAAGTCCAACAATTTTTGTATATTGAATTTAACTTTATGTGGGCTTCTCTGTTGCTAAAATTAGACAAGTCAAATAACGGAATGATATCTTTGGCTATCACTGCAATGTGCATTTTCATAATCGTATATTGGGAATAACTTGATAAATAAATCAGGTGACAATCAGAAAGAACACAATTTAATGGCAATGTTGTATCACTATCACAGAACAACGCATTCCATCTGAGTTGATTCCTTGGACTTGCCTTTAATTCCAATTGCCCAAGTAGATACACAGCAGGGCAGTGTTTAAAGGTGCGTATAGCATGTTGGTTGTATACTTGCTTTCAACCGATGATAGTCTCGTTCGTCCAAATTTGGTTTGTTGGAGTGTCAGACATTTAATGGACTCTAATCCACGGTTCTCTCCGGTTACTTCGACTTTATTTAAGCGACTCTGGTTGTTCAAAGTGCCGTTAATCCCCAGTTATAAACAAATGAGCGCATTCAATCACTTTATAAAATTTAAATGTATTGGATTTGAGTTAAAAGAGGTTGCTTCATCATAAAACTGGTAAAACGACCCGACTTACAACATCATTTGAGGCTGATCAGAGGAAGTTGAACTGGAGTGGGGGAAGTAGCGTATCCTCACCGCACTTGCACACACACCTTTTTAAAACAAATATCCTAGTTTACAATTCAAATTTTACTACAGATTTGGTAACAGTCCCGGAATCTCTCCACAGCAGTAGCAACCAGTGAATGAATCTATCAGTGTCTGTGAGTGACGTTTGAAAAGCGGAATTCATCACAAGCTTGCCGTGAGAGATCGGCTGCTGTGTGGTTCACGTCGTGCCAACCTTAGGGACAGGGCCGTTGGTAAATAAAGGGGGTTATGAGACTGTGGCATGAACCGTCATAATTTTGTTAATCGGGATATTTGCGTCAGGATTGCAGTCTAAGATATCAATTCTCTCTAGCTAGCAACCATGTACTTTCTTGAAAGACTAGATTTGGTAGTCTAACTTGTGTCGTGTCGCACATACAGTCGGTCATACAAATAGAGGTTTGTTGTACCCGATCCTGACTGTATTGGGCCCGATATCACCAGTTTGGAGCACCGGTAGAGTACGTGTTACTGACATGAAATGTTGCATCATGAATATTAAATGTATATTTTATATATAATATATCCAAGTATAATTTTTGAAGAATGTTTTAACTTTTATGTCAATGATCTAATACCCCAACCATACCATAAAAGCACGCCTTCAGCGGTGACATGACCTAATGATGTAATGATGTAGTTATGTATAAGTCATCACAGTCGTGATAAATAAGTTTTACATCGCGCCCCCCCCCCCCCCCCCCCCAATAAAAATATTATCGTCTATGTTCGCGACTCCCCTGACTAATGTGTTCACAGTGGCAGCTCCCTCCCCACAACTATAAAACAGCTGTCGGCTGACCATCTTTCGCGAACCACCGTTTTCCGAAGAAATTATGGCATGTGGATTATCGAAGGAATTTGCCATCCCGTGATGGGTGGGGGACGTTTATGGCACAATTATTAATGGATATACATTCGCGTATAAAAGGTCGTCGGTAAACAGTATGTAGCCCCGGTTCTTTTCTTCTCCAACTTTTTACCGCAGCATTCCTCAAAATTTCAGCGCCTCGTGTCTCTATTTTTTCAAGGTTTTGTGGCATTTACTTGATTGCATTCATGTTTTCCGTTCATGGTGAACTTGCTTTGAGAAGGTCTCCAATTCCGTCAGGCTTTATCTTGTTTTAATGACTGCCAATTACGATGAGATTGCTGTCAAGGGCGCTCCATTTTAGGTTTGCTCTTGGATTCTAAACCATCTATCCGTCTTCAGTTGCCAATCCCGTGTTTATCTGGAATGATTATCGATGGGATTTGTATAGCGAATATCTATAATGAATAGGTATGTGTGCGGTAGAGTGAGGGATGTGTGTTCCGTGCGGTAAAGCCATATATGAGTAGTGATTTCGTAAACGATTATTATCTTCCTATTTGCATTACTATGGCACATCAGAGGTTTCTATTTCTCCGCAGTTGTATCACGTTTTGTCCTCGAATCCCTGTACGTTTCTCTTCTCAACTGAATCTATATTTTAGGGAGAGTCGTTTTGTTTTACTGTTAGCGTTTAGTTCGACATTCTTGTTGGGCATTTGATGGGCACTCAGTACCGCGACTGGTTGGTTATCGTGTGGTCCATTTAGGGTTTTTTTCTGCGATGTTTTAGAGCTCGTTTCGATCATGTCGGTATTTTCTGATTTTTGTATTCGTTTGCCAGTTGTATCAAATAGTGCCTCCAGCACAAAATGGTTTCAGCTCTCTGTAGTTTGAGGTCCACTGTGGCCTCATATTGTAACAATGGATGTTTGAAAGCCTCGTTTGCTTTAAATGGGAGGGGTTCTGACTCTGAATGTTTTTCGTGAAACATTTGAATGGATTCATTCGTTTTCGAGTGAGAGATGATTAAGTTTCATTTTCTGTCCAAACTCACACCTCAACATCTAGCTTTGTCGCATCATTTGAAGGAGTCTCCTTTTCCTTTCCAAGTTCTTATCTTAATCGCCCCGTGTCCTCATTATATATACAGCTTTTACGACAATCTACACGAGGTGCTCACTTTATACAGGGAGTAACTTTCAAGTACCTTTATCATTTCAGAATAAGGTGTTTCAGTTAAACGAAATCCTGATTGACGCAAATTTTTTTTGTACAATATTATGGTTTTCTCAACTGGGAAACAAAATTTTCTTCAATTTTTGACGAGGATACCCCTTCAAAATTCGACAAAAACTTGAAAAAAATTTTTGGCTATTTTTCGACCGAAATAAGTTCTGCACACAAAATTATCTCGTTTTGATATATCGTTCGGGTGAAATTGCTTATTACTGCCGAATAAACGGACTCTACAGCTACAAATTGCGTCCACTGCACACATAGTCACACACGGCATACCCTCACCTACAAAAACAAACAAGCCGGGGAATAAATTTGTTCACCTAATTCCAGTAAAGTGAAAAGTGAATGCATACTTTCATTTACAGATGCGTGCCGTTACTGGTACATCTTTCCTTCTTAACAATTCTTAGACCCAAGCCCCCCCCCCCCCCCACCACCACCCACCCTCCCACCACTTCTCATTAGATGGGCGAGATGTCTTGTCCTGTAGTTTCTTTGAAGAGCACCTGAATGTCCTGAAAGTGTCTGTTTGGTGAATGTCAGCAGAAGGCGTATGGAAAAAAATACCTTGACACCGAGTTATTGTCTTTTTCTAGTAATGATTTGGAAAAACAAAACGCTTTTGCGATTTCAATTTTGGCTGTCCAAATGTGTCCCTCATTTCTAACACTTCACTTCAAGAGACGAAGGCGAAGATTATTTCTTCGTTGCAATTATGTTGACGGTCAGTGATGAGAAACGACCTAGAGGCAGTTGATACAGAGCACATCCCCACCAAAGGGTTTGTTTCCTTTCGTTTTACTTAGAGCTTCATGAAACTTTTATGATTTTTTTCCACAGATCTCAATACCATCTTTGTTTGTAATATGAAAAGAAGGAAACCTTTTTCATGCGTACACGTGGATAAAATGTTGGCTGATGTAAAGATAGGTCCAATGTAGGGGAGGGGTGGGAGACACATTTCTAACATACGTGTTATAACGTGTTATAACGTGCATGCTGACGACTGTCCATGTAGGATTGCTGTTAAGTTGTAGATATTCGTTCTCCACTCGCCATTTATATTACACAAAAGTTTGAGTTCTAAGAGATGTGTTTTCGCTTACAGGATATTGACCATTCACCCAAAAAGATTGTTACCAGTAGTCAGTGTGGAGGTATGTCCGTTTTGCAAAAAGACATTTTTTTAAAAGAGTTTCAGTTCAGAGGGTACAGATTTTGGAGTGTGTATATCACAAATTGTGGACTGTAATGGGGGTGTTTTTCATCGTGGAAGTGGTTGAAGTATGTTTGGTTTCATCCACTTCTTTAGTTAACGGTTCAAGACACACAGACACGCTAGCGGCCGATGAAAGCATTTTCTGTTCTGCACATGCGTCTATGCATATCAGAATTCGCATAAATGCAAGAGCGATTGTTGTTTAACTCGATGGGCAAATTCTGCTTTCCTGCTATAATAGGACCCACCCCCGCTGAAATGGGCAACGCAATAACCAATCGTAATTTAGTTTTTCTTCACTTGTCGTGGTCATGATCGAGGCATATATTGTGCAGTGACCTTAAATCACAGTAAATGGTTAGTGGGTCAATGTTATTTTTATTGGGGGGTTAACGACACGGCCGTGTTTGGGGGTAAATGTTGTGTTTAAAGCATTTCGACTTAGCTTTATTAATAAAAGGTGTGTGCCATAAATCCAGGTGCTCTTGCTGTTGCAGAGAGGCCAATGCGTGTGATGTATGGGTGATTCTTCACTCTAGAAAATGACGAAACCGTTCCAGAATGGTTTTAGAGACTGGATAAGGATACGGACAGGGCTAAAAAATGAGTGTGCGTTAGGTTCAAATTCACAATTTTTCAATATTCGGCTTTTTTATAAGCATGTTTTTCGATGAGAAAAAAAGCGCAAATTCACAAGCAACATCTACTAAGTTTTGGTTTAAAACATTGACTTATTTAGTACATTCCTTCTTGAGATATTTGTGTTTAAAGTTTGGCACTGGCCGATCGTATTTCGTAACTGAATAAGCACCAATCACCAGTCAATTGTTACTATTTATAGTAACTTTGTAAACCTTGTGAAGTGTTGCGAGTTGCGTCTGGCAGGATAAGTGAACAGATCTAAAAAAATCGTCTGCAAACCATTGCATTGGCTTAATGAGTAGCTTATCCAATCTTTCTTTATGTCAATGGAGATGCTTTATATCAATTAAACTGTTATCTTTCCCGCATATCTCCCACAAAACCTTTTATATTAGTATTATCGCCTCATCTGCAAACAGATAGATCAAAGTGTTAAAGCTTTAAGTTTTCTATTTATAATATGACGCATTTTAATGACTAGAGTAGTGGCTCAGTAGGATAAAGCGTTTGGTCCCCATCATGAAAGTTTGCGACGACTGCGTTCGAAACCCACAGCCGCAACCCAAAATATATACATGTTTTGCTATGTTTTTTATGTTATCTTCATATAGTATGTATATCTTCGCAAATAAGCCCGTCATATGTTAGGATACTCCACAGTCCTTACATTGAAAGGAACATGTTGGAAAGCAACCAATTGCCCAAAACAAGTCCAAAAGTTTTGGTATATTGAATTTAACTTTATGTGGGCTTCTCTGTTGCAAAAATTAGACCAGACAAATAACGGGATGATATCTTTGGCTATCACTGCCTTGTGCATTTTTAGAACCGTATATTGGGAATAACTTGATAAATAAATCAGGTGACGATTAGAAAGAACACAATTTAATGGCAATGTTGTATCACTATCACAGAACAACGCTTTCCATCTGAGTTGATTCCTTGGTCTTGCCTTTAATTCCAATTGCCCAAGTAGACACGCAACAGGGCAGTGTTTAAAGGTGCATATAGCATGTTGATTGTATACTTGCTTTCAACCGATGATAGCCTTGTTCGTCCAGGTTTGGTTTGTTGGAGTGTCAGACATTTAATGGACTCTAATCCATGGTTCTCTCCGGTTACATCGACTTTATTTAAGCGACTCTGGTTGTTCAAAGTGCCGTTAAACCCCAGTTATAAACAAATGAGCACATTCAATCACTTTATAAAATTTTAATGTATTGGATTTGAGTTAAAAGATGTTGCTTCATCATAAAACGGGTAAAACGACCCGACTTACAACATCATTTGAGGCTGATCAGAGGAAGTTGAACTGGAGTGGGGGAAGAAGCGCATCCCCACCCCACTTGCACACACACCTTTTTAAAACAAATATCCTGTCGACAATTCAAATTTTACTGCAGGTTTGGTAACAGTCCCGGAATCTCTCCATA
Organism: Pictodentalium vernedei; assembly: GCA_031216915.1. Taxonomy (NCBI): domain Eukaryota; kingdom Metazoa; phylum Mollusca; class Scaphopoda; order Dentaliida; family Dentaliidae; genus Pictodentalium; species Pictodentalium vernedei. The sequence goes on from CM062293.1 coordinate 86,126,327, forward strand.
GCAGAAGCAACCAGTGAATGAATCTATCAGTGTCGGTGAGAGACGTTTGCAAAGCGGAATTCATCACAAGCCTGCCGAGAGAGATCGGCTGCTGTGTGGTTCGCGTCGTGTCTACCTTAGGGACAGGGCCGTTGGTAAATAAAGGGGTTTATGAGACTGTGGCATGAACCGTCATAATTTTGTTAATCGAGATATTTGCGTCAGGATTGCAGTCTAAGATATCAATTTTCTCTAGCTAGCAACCATGTACTTTCTTGAAAGACTAGATTTGGTAGTCTAACTTGTGTCGTGTCGCACATACAGCCGGTCATACAAATGGAGGTTTGTAGTACCCGATCCTGACTATTCTGGGCCCGGCATGACCAGTTTGGAGCACCGGTAGAGTACGTGTTACATACATGAAATGTTGCATCATGAATATTAAATGGATATTTTTTATATGATATATCCAATTATAATTTTTGAAGAATGTTTTAACTTTTATGTCAATTATCTAATACCCCAACCATACCATAAAAGCACGCCTTCAGCGGTGACATGGCCTAATGGTGTAGTTGTTATGTATGAGCCATCACAGTGGTGATAAATGAGGTTTACATCGCCCGCTCCCCACCCCCCCCCCCCCCATAAAAAGATTATCGGTTATGTTCGCGACGCCCCTGACTAATGTGTTCACAGTGGCAGCTCCCTCCCCACAACTATAAAACAGCTGTCGGCTAATCATCTTTCGCTAACCTCCGTTTTCCGAAGAGATTATGGACATGTGGATTATCGAAGGAAAATGCCATCCCGTGATGGGTGGGAGACGTTTATGCCACAATTATTAATGGATATACATTCGCGTATAAAAGTTCGTCGGTAAACAGTATGTTGCCCCGGTTCTTTTTTCTCCCACACTTTACCGCAACATTCCACAAAATTTCAGCGCCTCGTGTCTCTTTTTTTCAAGACTTTGTGGCATTTACTTGATTGCAATCATGTTTTCCGTTCATGGTGAGCTTGCTTTGAGAAGGTCTCCAATTCCATCAGGCTTTATCTTGTTTTAATGTCTGCCAATTACGATGAGATTGCTGTCAAGGGCGCTCCATTTTAGGTTTGCTCTTGGATTTCAAACCGTCTACCCGTCGTCAGTGGCCAATCGCGTGTTTATCTGGAATGATTATCGATGGGGTTTGCAGCGCGAAGATCTATAATGGATAGGTATGTGTGCGGTGGAGTGAGGGATGTGGGTTCCGTGCGGTAAAGCCATATACGAGTAGTGATTTCGTAAACGATTATTATACTCCTATTTGCATTACTATGGCACATCAGGGGTTTCTATTTCTCCGTAGTTTTATCACGTTTTTTCCTCGAATCCCTGTACCTTTCTCCTCTCAGCTGAATCTATATTTCAAGCAGAACCGTTTGGTTTTACTGTTTACTTTTAGTTCGGCATTTTTGTTGGGCCTTTGGTGGGCATTCAGTACCGCGACTGGTCGGTTATCGTGTGGTCCATTTAGGGTTTTTTCTGCGATGTTTTAGAGCTCGTTTCGATCATGTCGGTATTTGCTGATTTCTGTATTCGTTTGCCTGTTGCATCAAATAGTGCCGCCAGCACAACATTGTTTCAGATAACTGGAGTTTGAGGGTCACTGTGGCCTCATATTGTAACAATGGATGTATGAAAGCCTCGTTTGCTTTAAATGTGAGGGGGTTCTGCCTCTGAATGTTCATTGCGAAGCATTTGAATGGATTTATTCGTTTTCGAGTGAGAGTTGATTAAGTTTCATTTTCTGTCCAAACTCACACCTCAACATCTAGCTTTGTCGCATCATTTGATGGAATCTCCTTTTCCTTTCCAAGTTCTTATCTCAATCGCCCCGTGTCCTCATTATATATACAGCTTTTACGACAATCTACACGGGGTGCTCACTTTATACACGGAGTAACTTTCAAGTACCTTCATCATTTCAGAATAAGGTGTTTCAGTTAAACGAAATCCTGATGGGCGGAAAAGTTTATATGTACAATATTATGGTTTAGTCAACTGGGAAACAAAATTTTCTTCAATTTTTGACGAGGATACCCCTTCAAAATTCGACAAAAACTTGAAAAAGATTTTTGGCCATTTTTCGACAGAAATAAGTTCTGCACACAAAATTATCTCCTTTTCATATATTATTCGGGTAAAATTGCTTATTACTGCCGAATAAACGGACTCTACAGCTACAAATTGCGCCTACTGCACACATAGAGTCACACACGGCATACCCTCACCTACAAAAACAAACAAGCCGGGGAATAAATTTGTTCACCTAATTCCAGTAAAGTGAAAAGTGAATGCATACTTTCATTTACAGATGCGTGCCGTCACTGGTACATCTTTCCTTCATAAGAATTCTTAGACCCATGCCCCCCCCCCCCACCCCACCACTTCTCATTAGATGGGCGAGATGTCGTATCTTTTAGGTTCTTTGAAGAGCACCCGAATGTCCAGAAAATGTAGGTTTGGTGAATGTCAGGAGAAGACGTATGAAAAAAAACACCTTGCAACCGAGTTATTGTCTTTTTCTATTAATGATTTGGAAAAACAAAACGCTTTTGCAATGTCAATTTTGGCTGGCCAAATGTGTCCCTCATTTCTAACACTTCGCTTCAAGACACGAACGCGAAGACTATTTCTTCGTTGCAATTATGTTGACGGTCAGTGATGAGAAACGACTTAGAGGCAGTTGAAACGGAGCACATCCCCACCAAAGGGTTTGTTTCCTTTCGTTTTACTTACAGCTTCATGAAACTTTTATGATTTTTTTCCACAGATTTCAATACCATCTTTTTTGTAATTGGAAAAGAAGGGAACCCTTTTCATGCGTACACGTGGATAAAATGTTACCTGATGTGAAGATAGGTCCATGGTAGGGGAGGGGTGAGAGACACATTTCTAACATACGTGCTATAACGTGTTATAACGTGCATGCTGACGACTGTCTATGTAGGACTACTGTTAAGTTGTGGATATGCGTTCGCCACTCGCCATTTATATTACACAAAAGTTTGAGTTCTAAGGGATGTGTTTTCGCTTACAGGATATTGACCATTCACCCAAAAAGATTGTTATCAGTGGTCACAGTGTGGAGGAATGTCCGTTTTGCAAATGTGCCATTTTTTCTGAAAACTGTTTCAGTTCAGAGGGTACAGATTTTGGAGTGTGGAGTGTGTATATCACAAATTGCGGATTGTAATGGGGGTGTTTTTCATCGTGGAAGTGATTGAAGTATGTTTGGATTCATCCACTTGTTTAGTTAACGCTTCAAGACACACAAACACGCTAGCGGCCGATGAAAGCATTTTCTGTTCTGCACATGCGTCTATGCATATCAGAATTCGCATAAATGCAAGAGCGATTGTTGTTTAACTCGATGAGCAAATTCTGCTTTCCTGCTATAATAGGACCTACCCCCGCTGAAATGGGCAACGTAATAACCAATCGTAATTTAGTTTTTCTTCACTTGTCGTAGTCATGATCGAGTCATATGTTGTGCAGTGACCTTAAATCACAGTAAATGGTTAGTGGGTCAATGCTATTTTTATTGGGGGTTAACGACATGGCCGTGTTTGGGGGTAAATGTTGTGTTTAAAGAACTTCGACTTAGCTTTATTAATAAAGGTGTGTGCCATAAATCCGGGTGCTCTTGCTGTTGCAGAGAGGCCAATGTGTGTGATGTATGGGTGATTCTTCACTCTAGAAAATGTCAGAACCGTTCCAGAATGGTTTTAGAGATTGGATAAGGATACGGACAGAGCTAAAAAATGAGGGAGCGTTAGGTAAAAATTCACAATTTTTCAATATTCTGCTTTTTTATAAGCATGTTTTTCGATGAGAAAAAAAGCGCAAATTCACAAGCAACATCTGCGAGGTTTTGGTTTAAAACATTGACTTATTTAGTACATTCCTTCTTGAGATATTTGTGTTTAAAGTTTGGCACTGGGTGATCGTATTTCGTAACTGAATAAGCACCAATCACCAGTCAATTGTTACTATTTATAGTAACTTTGTATACTCTGTGATGTGTTGCGAGTTGCGTCGGGCAGGATAAGTGAACAGATCTAAAAAAAATCGTCTGCAAACCATTGCATTGGCTTAATGAGTAGCTTATCCAATCTTTCTTTATGTCAATGGAGATGCTTTATATCAATTAAACTGTTATCTTTCGCGCATATCTCCCACAAAACCTTTTAGATTAGTATTATCGCCTCATCTGCAAACAGATAGATTAAAGTGTTAAAGCTTTAAGTTTTCTATTTATAATATGACGCATTTTAATGACTAGAGTAGTGGCTCAGTAGGATAAAGCGTTTGGTCCACAACATGAAAGTTTGCGACGAGTGCGTTCGAAACCCACAGCCGCTACCGAAACATAAACATTTTTTGCTATGTTTTTTATGTTATCTTCATATAGTATGTATATCTTCGCAAATAAGCCCGTCATATGTTAGGATACTCCACAATCCTTACATTGAAGGGAACATGTTGGGAAGCAACCAACTGCCCAAAACAAGACCAACAATTTTTGTATATTCAATTTAACTTTATGTGGGCTTCTCTGTTGCAAAAATTAGACCAGTCAAATAACGGGATGATATCTTTGGCTATCACTGCCTTGTGCATTTTCAGAATCGTATATTGGGAATAACTTGATAAATAAATCAGGTGACGATCAGAAAGAACACAATTTTATGGCAATGTTGTATCACTATCACAGAACAACGCTTTCCATCTGAGTTGATTCCTTGGTCTTGCCTTTAATTCCAATTGCCCAAGTAAACACACAGCAGGGCAGTGTTTAAAGGTGCATATAGCATGTTGTTTGTATACTTGCTTTCAACCGATGATAATCTCGTTCGTTTAAGTTTGGTTTGTTGGAGTGTCAGACATTTAATGGACTCTAATCCACGGTTCTCTCCGGTTACATCGACTTTATTTAAGCGACTCTGGTTGTTCAAAGTGCCGTTAATCCCCAGTTATAAAAAAATGAGCGCATTCAATCACTTTATAAAATTTAAATGTATTGGATTTGAGTTAAAAGATGTTGCTTCATCATAAAACGGGTAAAACGACCCGACTTACAACATCATTTGAGGCTGATCAGAGAAAGTTGAACTGGATTGGGGGAAGTAGCGTATCCCCACCCCTCTTGCACACACACCTTTTTAAAACTAATATCCTAGTCGACAATTCCAATTTTACTGCAGATTTGGTAACAGTCCCGGAATCTCTCCACAGCAGTAGCAACCAGTGAATGAATCTATCAGTGTCTGTGAGTGACGTTTGAAAAGCGGAATTCATCACAAGCCTGCCGAGAGAGATCGGCTGTTGTGTGCTTCAGTCGTGCCTACCTTAGGGACAGGGCCGTTGGTAAATAAAGGGGGTTATGAGACTGTGGCATGAACCATCATAATTTTGTTAATCGGGATATCTGCGTCAGGATTGCAATCTAAGATATCAATTCTCTCTAGCTAGCAACCATGTACTTTCTTGAAAGACTAGATTTGATAGTCTAACTTGTGTCGTTTCGCACATAGAGTCGGTCACACAAATAGAGGTTTGTTGTACTCGATCCTGACTGTTTTGGGCCCGATATGACCAGTTTGGAGCACAGGTAGAGTACGTGTTACTTACACGAAATGTTGCATCATGAATATTAAATGTATATTTTATACATAATATATCCAAGAATAATTTTTGAAGAATGTTTTAACTTTTATGTCAATAATCTAATACCCCAACCATACCATAAAAGCACGCCTTCAGCGGTGACATGACCTAATGATGTAGTTATGTATGAGTCAGCACAGTCGTGATAAATAAGGTTTACATCGCCCCCCCCCCCCCCCCAATAAAAAGATTATCGGCTATGTTCGCGACGCCCCTCACTAATGTGTTCACAGTGGCAGCTCCCTCCCCACAACTATAAAACAGCTGTCGGCTGACTATCTTTCGCGAAGCACCGTTTTCCGAAGAAATTATGGCTTGTGGATTATCGAAGGAATTTGCCATCCCGTGATGGGTGGGGGACGTTTATGGCACAATTATTAATGGATTTACATTCGAGCATAAAAGGTCGTCGGAAAACAGTATGTAGCCCCGGTTCTTTTCTTCTCCCACTTTTTACCGCAGCATTCCTCAAAATTTCAGCGCCTCGTGTCTCTATTTTTTCAAGATTTTGTGGCATTTACTTGATTGCATTCATGTTTTCCGTTCATGGTGGGCTTGCTTTGAGAAGGTCTCCAATTCCGTCAGGCTTTATCTTGTTTTAATGTCTGCCAATTACGATGAGATTGCTTTCAAGGGCGCTCCGTTTTATGTTTGCTCTTGGATTCTAAACCATCTACCCGTCGTCAGTTGCCAATCCCGTGTTTATCTGGAATGATTATCGATGGGGTCTGTAGCGCGAATATCTATAGTGGATAGGTATGTGTGTGGTGGAGTGAGGGATGTGGGTTCCGTGCGGTAAAACCATATATGAGTAGTGATTTCGTAAACGATTATTATTTTCCTATTTGCAGTGCTATGGCACATCAGGGGTTTCTATTTCTCCGTAGTTTTATCACGTTTTGTCCTGGAATCCCTGTACGTTTCTCCTCGCAACGGAATCTATATTTTAGGGAGAGCCGTTTCGTTTTACTGTTAGCTTTTAGTTCGGCATTCTTGTTGGGCATTTGATGGGAATTCAGTACCGCGACTGATTGGTTATCGTGTGGTCCATTTAGGGGTTTTTTCTGCGATGTTTTAGAGCTCGTTTCGATCATATCGGTATTTGCTTATTTCTGTATTCGTTTGCAAGTTGTATCAAATAGTGCCTCCAGCACAAAATGGTTTCAGCTCTCTGTAGTTTGAGGGTCACTGTGGCCTCATATTGTAACAATGGATGTATGAAAGCCTCGTTTGCTTTAAATGTGAGGGGTTCTGCCTCTGAATGTTCTTTGTGAAATATTTCAATGGATTTATTCGTTTTCGAGTGAGAGTTGATTAAGTTTCATTTTCTGTCCAAACTCACACCTCAACATCTAGCTTTGTCGCATCATTTGATTGAGTCTCCTTTTCCTTTCCAAGTTCTTATCTTAATCGCCCCGTGTCCTCATTATATATACAGCTTTTACGACAATCTACACGAGGTGCTCACTTTATACACGGAGTAACTTCCAAGTACCTTCATCATTTCAGAATAAGGTGTTTCAGTTAAACGAAATCCTGATGGACGGAAAAGTTTATATGTACAATATTATGGTTTAGTCAACTGGGAAACAAAATTTTCTTCAATTTTTGACGAGGATACCCTTTCAAAATTCGACAAAAACGTGAAAAAGATTTTTGGCCATTTTTCGACCGAAATAAGTTCTGCACACAAAATTATCTCCTTTTCATATATTATTCGGGTGAAATTGCTTATTACTGCCGAATAAATGGACTCTACAGCTACAAATTGCGCCCACTGCACACATAGAGTCACACACGGCATACCCTCACCTACAAAAACAAACAAGCCGGGGAATAAATTTGTTCACCTAATTCCAGTAAAGTGAAAAGTGAATGCATACTTTCATTTACAGATGTGTGCCGTTGCTGGTGCATCTTTCCTTCATAGCAATGCTTGGACCCATGCCCCCCCCCCCCCCCCCGCCCTCCCCACCCCACCACTTCTCATTAGATGGGAGAGATGTCGAATCTTTTATGTTCTTTGAAGAGCACCCGAATGTCCAGAAAATGTGTGTTTGGAGAATGTCAGCAGAAGGCGTCTGAAAAAAAACACCTTGCAACCAAGTTATTGTCTTTTTCTACTAATGATTTGGAAAAACAAAACGCTTTTGCAATTTCAATTTTGGCTGGCGAAATGTGTCCCTCATTTCTAACACTTCGCTTCAAGAGACGAAGGCGAAGATTATTTCTTCGTTGCAATTATGTTGACGGTCAGTGATGAGAAACGACTTAGAGGCAGTTGAAATGGAGCACATCCCCACCAAAGGGTTTGTTTCCTTTCGTTTTACTTACAGCTTCATGAAACTTTTATGATTTTTTCCACAGATGTCAATACCATCTTTTTTGTAATTGGAAAAGAAGGGAACCTTTTTCATGCGTACACGTGGATAAAATGTTGCCTGATGTGAAGATAGGTCCAAGGTAGGGGAGTGGTGAGAGACACATTTCTAACATACGTGTTATAACGTGTTACAACGTGCATGCTCTCGACTGTCTATGTAGGATTGCTGTTAAGTTGTGGATATGCGTTCGCCACTCGCCATTTATATTACACAAAAGTTTGAGCTCTAGGGGATGTGTTTTCGCTTACAGGATATTGACCATTCACCCAAAAAGATTGTTACCAGTGGTCACAGTATGGAGGTATGTCCGTTTTGCAAAAAGCCATTTTCTCTGAAAAGAGTTTCAGTGCAGAGGGTACAGATTTTCAAGTGTGTATATCACAAATTGCGGTCTGTAATGGGGGTGTTTTTCATCGTGGAAGTGGTTGAAGTATATTTGGTTTCATCCGCTTCTTTAGTTAACGCTTCAAGACACACAAAAACGCTAGCGGCCGATGAAAGCATTTTTTGTTCTGCACATGCGTCTATGCATATCAGAATTCGCATAAATGCAAGAGCGATTGTTGTTTAACTCGATGGGAAAATTCTGCTTTCCTGCTATAATAGGACCCATCCCCGCTGAAAGGGGCAACGCAATAGCCAATCGTAATTTAGTTTTTCTTCACTTGCCGTGGTCATGATCGAGGCATATATTGTGGCATTGACCTTAAATCACAATAAATGGTTAGTGGGTCAATGTTATGTTTATTGAGGGTTAACGACACGGCCGTGTTTGGGGGTAAATGTTGTGTTTAAAGAACTTCGACTTAGCTTTATTAATAAAAGGTGTGTGCCATAAATCCGGCTGCTCTTGCTGTTGCAGAGAGGTCAATGTGTGATGTATGGGTGATTCTTCACTCTAGAAAATGACGAAACCGTTCCAGAATGTTTTTAAAGGCTGGATAAGGATACGGACAGGGCTAAAAAATGAGGGAGCGCTAGGTAAAAATTCACAATTTTTCAATATTCTGCTTTTTTATAAGCATGTTTTTCGATGAGAAATAAAGCGCAAATTCACAAGCAACAACTACTAGGTTTTGGTTTAAAACATTGGCTTATTTAGTATATTTGTTCTTGAGATATTTGTGTTTAAAGTTTGGCAATGGGTGATCGTATTTCGTAACTGAATTAGCACCAATCACCAGTCAATTGTTACTATTTATTGTAGGGCAGGATAAGTGAACAGATCTAAAAATATCGTCTGCAAACCATTGCATTGGCTTAATGAGTAGCTTATCCAATCTTTCTTTATGTCAATGGATATGCTTTATATCAATTAAACTGTTATCTTTCCCGCATATCTCCCACAAAACCTTTTAGATTAGTATTATCGCCTCATCTGCAAACAGATAGATCAAAGTGTTAAAGCTTTAAGTTTTCTATTTATAATATGACACATTTTAATGACTAGAGTAGTGGCTCAGTAGGATAAAGCGTTTGGTCCACATCATGAAAGTTTGCGACGACTGCGTTCGAAACCCACAGCCGCTACCGAAACATAAACATTTTTTGCTATGTTTTTTATGTTATCTTCATATAGTATGTATATCTTCGCAAATAAGCCTGTCATATGTTAGGATACTCCACAATCCTTACATTGAAAGGAACATGTTGGAAAGCAACCAATTGCCCAAAACAAGTCCAACAATTTTTGTATATTGAATTTAAATTTATGTGGGCTTCTATGTTGCTAAAATTAGACCAGTCAAATAACGGGATGATATCTTTGGCTATCACTGCCTTGTGCATTTTCAGAATCGTATATTAGGAATAACTTGATAAATAAATCAGGTGACGATCAGAAAGAACACAATTTAATGGCCATGTTGTATCACTATCACAGAACAACGCTTTCCATCTGAGTTGATTCCTTGGTCTTGCCTTTAATTCTAATTGCCCTAGTAGACACACAACAGGGCACTGTTTAAAAGTGTATATAGCATGTTGATTGTACACTTGCTTTCAACCGATGATTATCTCGTTCGTCCAAGTTTGGTTTGTTGGAGTCGCAGACCGTTAATGGACTCTAATCCATGGTTCTCTCTGGTTACAGCGATTTTATTTAAGCGACCTCGGTTGTTCAAAGTGCCGTTAAACCACAGTTTTAATCAAATGAGCACATTCGATCACTTTATAAAATTTAAATGTATTGGATTTGAGTTAAAAGATGTTGCTTCATCATAAAACTCGTAAAACGACCCGACTTACAACATCATTTGAGGCTGATCAGAGGAAGTTGAACTGGAGTGGGGGAAGTAACGCATTCCCACCCCACTTGCACACACACCTTTTGAAAACAAATATCCTAGTCGACAATACAAATTTTAGCTGATTTGGTAACAGTCCCATAATCTCTCCATAGCAGTAGCAAACAGTGAATGAATCTATCAGTGTCTGTGAGTGATGTTTGAAAAGCGGAATTCATCACAAGTCTACCGAAAGAGATCGGCTGCTGTGTGGTTCACGTCGTGTCTACCTAGGGACATTGCCGTTGGTAAATAAAGGAGGTTATGAAACTGTGGCATGAACCGTCATAATTTTGTTAATCGGGATATTTGCGTCAGGATTGCAGTCTAAGATATCAATTCTCTCTAGCTAGCAACCATGTACTTTCTTGAAAGTCTAGATTTGATAGTCTAACTTGTGTCGTTTCGCACATACAGTCGTTCATACAAATAGAGGTTTGTTGTACCCGATCCTGACTGTATTGGGCCCGATATCACCAGTTTGGAGCACCAGTAGAGTACGTGTTACTTACATGAAATGTTGCATCATGAATATTAAATGTATATTTTATACATAATATATCCAAGAATAATTTTTGAAGAATGTTTTAACTTTTATGTCAGTTATCTAATACCCCAACCATACCATAAAAGCACGCCTTCAGCGGTGGCATGACCTAATGATGTAGTTATGTATGAGTCATCACAGTCGTGATAAATAAGGTTTACATCGCCCCCCCCCCCCCCAATAAAAAGATTATCGGCTATGTTCGCGACGCCCCTGACTAATGTGTTCACAGTGGCAGCTCCCTCCCCACAACTATAAAACAGCTGTCGGCTGATCATCTTTCGCGAACCACCGTTTTCCGAAGAGATTATGGCATGTGGTATGTCGAAGGAATTTGCCATCCCGTGATGGGTGGGGGACGTTTATGGCACAATTATTAATGGATATACATTCGCGCATAAAAGTTCGTCGGTAAACAGTATGTAGCCCCGGTTCTTTTCTTCTCCCACATTTACCGCGGCATTCCTCAAAATTTCAGCGCCTCGTGTCTCTATTTTTTCAAGATTTTGTGGCATTTACTTGATTGCATTCATGTTTTCCGTTCATGGTGAGCTTGCTTTGAGAAGGTCTCCAATTCCGTCGGGCTTCATCGTGTTTTAATGTCTGCCAATTACGATGAGATTGCTGTCAAGGGCGCTCCATTTTGGGTTTGCTCTTGGATTTTAAACCATCTATCCGTCGTCAGTTGCCAAGGCCCGTGTTAATCTGGAATGATTATCGATGGGGTCTGTAGCGCGAATATCTATAGTGGATCGGTATATGTGTGGTGGAGTGAGGGATGTGGGTCCCGTGCGGTAAAGCCATATATGAGTAGTGATTTCGTAAACGATTATTATCTTCCTATTTGCATATTAACCGAGTTAATGTCTTTTTCTAGTAATGATTTGGAAAAACAAAACGCTTTGGCAATTTCAATTTTGGCAGGTCAAATGTGTCCCTCATTTCTAACACTTCGCTTCAAGAGACGAAGGTGAATATTATTTCTTCGTTGCAATTACGTTGACGGTCAGTGATGAGAAACGACCTAGAGGCAGTTGAAATGGAGCACGTCCCCACCAAAGGGTTTGTTTCCTTTCGTTTTACTTACAGCCTCATGAAACTTTTATGATTTTTTTCCACTGATGTAAATACCATCGTTTTGTAATTGGAAAAGAAGGGAACCTTTGTCATGCGTACACGTGGATAAAATGTTGCCTGATGTGAAGATAGGTCCAAGGCAGGGGAGGGGTGAGAGATACATTTCTAACATACGTGTTATAACGTGATATAACGTGCATGCTGACGACTGTCTATGTAGGATTGCTGTTAAGTTGTGGATTTGCGTTCGCCACTCGCCTTTTATATTACACAAAAGTTTGAGTTCTAAGGGATGTGTTTTCGCTTACAGGATATTGACCATTCACCCAAAAAGATTGTTACCAGTGGTCACAGTATGGAGGTATGTCCGTTTTGCAAAATGCCATTTTTTCTGAAAAGAGTTTCAGTTCAGAGGGTACAGATTTTGGAGTGTGTATATCACAAATTGCGGACTGTAATGGGGGTGTTTTTCATCGTGGAAGTGGTTGAAGTATGTTTGGTTTCATCCACTTCTTTAGTTAACGCTTCAAGACACACAAACACGCTAGCGGCCGATGAAAACATTTTCTGTTCTGCACATGCGTCTATGCATATCAGAATTCGCATAAATGCAAGAGCGATTGTTGTTTAACTCGATGGGAAAATTCTGCTTTCCTGCTATAATAGGACCCATCCCCGCTGAAAGGGGCAACGCAATAGCCAATCGTAATTTAATTTTTCTTCACTTGCCGTGGTCATGATCGAGGCATATATTGTGGCATTGACCTTAAATCACAATAAATGGTTAGTGGGTCAATGTTATGTTTATTGAGGGTTAACGACACGGCCGTGTTTGGGGGTAAATGTTGTGTTTAAAGAACTTCGACTTAGCTTTATTAATAAAAGGTGTGTGCCATAAATCCGGCTGCTCTTGCTGTTGCAGAGAGGTCAATGTGTGATGTATGGGTGATTCTTCACTCTAGAAAATGACGAAACCGTTCCAGAATGGTTTTAGAGGCTGGATAAGGATACGGACAGGGCTAAAAAATGAGGGAGCGCTAGGTAAAAATTCACAATTTTTCAATATTCGGCTTTTTTATAAGCATGTTTTTCGATGAGAAATAAAGCGCAAATTCACAAGCAGCAACTACTAGGTTTTGGTTTAAAACATTGGCTTATTTAGTACATTCGTTCTTGAGATATTTGTGTTTAAAGTTTGGCACTGGGCGATCGTATTTCGTAACTGAATTAGCACCAATCACAAGTCAATTGTTACTATTTATAGTAACTTTGTATACTTTGTGAAGTGTTGCGAGTTGCGTCGGGCAGGATAAGTGAACAGATCTAAAAAAAATCGTCTGCAAACCATTGCATTGGCTTAATGAGTAGCTTATCCAATCTTTCTTTATGTCAATGGAGATTCTTTATATCAATTAAACTGGTATCTTTCCCCGCATATCTCCCACAGAACATTTCAGTTTAGTATTATCGCCTCATCTGCAAACAGACAGATCAAAGTGTTAAAGCTTTAAGTTTTCTATTTATAATATGACACATTTTAATGACTAGAGTAGTGGCTCAGTAGGATAAAGCGTTTGGTCCACAACATGAAAGTTTGCGACGACTGCGTTCGAAACCCACAGCCGCTACCGAAACATAAACATTTTTTGCTATGTTTTTTATGTTATCTTCATATAGTATGTATATCTTCGCAAATAAGCCCGTCATATGTTAGGATACTCCACAATCATTACATTGAAAGGAACATGTTGGAAAGCAACCAATTGCCCAAAACAAGTCCAAAAGTTTTGGTATATTGAATTTAACTTTATGTGGGCTTCTCTGTTGGAAAAATTAGACCAGTCAAATGACGGGATGATATCTCTGGCCATCAGTGCCTTGTGCATTTTCAGAACCGTATATTTGGAATAACTTAATAAATAAATCATGTGACGAACTGAAAGAACACAATTTAATGGCAATGTTGTATCACTATCACAGAACATTAGATTTCAAACCGAAAGATCTACGGTTTGCCCCCCCCCCCCCCACCCGGAGTAACTGTATTGTGTCTTTGGGCAAGGCATTTAATCCCAATTGACCATGTGGGTGCACGATGGTGCTATGTGCTAAAACAAACTGTACGTCGATGGTGCACTTGTCTTCCACCAATGCTAACCCTGCTTATGTGGAGTTAGTAAGTTGGATGAGTCTGGCAGTTGCTCGCCATTGTTCGCTCCGCGTACTATTTCCTTCACACGTAAAACTGTTCAACAAGAGGCGATCCTGGCTGTCGAAAGTGTCATTAAACCCAATAAGTAAATAACGGATCGGAGGGGGGGGGGGGGGATTCTAGCTTCGTCCATATTGGCCGAGATCGGAATCATATCAGTGCACCTTCAAGCCATATCAGTGGAGTTTGATAATGGGCAATTCTAGGAAAGGAAGCGTATCCAACTAGAGAAACAGAATTTACTGCACCCAGTAAATTCAAGTCTGTGTGAAAAGGGTTAAAGTATCAGGAATAAACTATACAGAAAGAGAATTTATGGAGGCTTATTTTCAGGAGTAAAATATTTTTAAACAAATCAGAAATGGGTTTTCGTTAACAGTATTTACAGATATTCATACTGGAATCAGAACAATTATTTATAGGAAACCAGAAACGGCATACATGTGACCAGCATTCAAAGGGTTCGATACTCGAATCAGAAATAGACATTTTTGGCTCTGCCCACTAATTTGAGTGATGAAATACATTCATAAACTTTAGAAATTCATTAAGGTGTAATAAAATTCATTTCCCAGTATTTCTGAATAATACGCACTTGATGACTATGGCGACCTCTTTCAGACAGACCCCTAGGTCACCTCCGTGACCTTGACCCATATTTTGAATTTCCATCAAGTGTCGACTTATTTGGTGTTAGTTCCAGGTCGATTCATCATACCACGATTGAGATATAAGCATGACCCACTTCCAAAAATATTGGCTACCCCCACTTTTTTAACATAAAAATGCAGGAATGCTTTGGGGGGTCACAAAGTGTGATTTCCAGCAATTATGAAAAATGCACTCAATGACCCCTAGTTGACCTCCGTGACCTTGACCCATATTTTGAACCTCCATCGAGTGTCGACTCATTTGGTGTTGATCCCAGGTCCGTAGGTCATACCACGCTTGAGATATGGGGGTGACCCACTTTCAAAAATTTTGGCCACGCCCACTTTTTCTTACGTCAAAATGCATGTGTGTACGTCAGGAATACTTTTGGGGATCAAAAAAATGTGATTTCCAGCAATTCTGAAAAATGCACTCAATGAGCCCTAGGTGTCCTCCGTGACCTTGACCCATACTTTGAGTCTCCCTCAAGTGTCAACTGATTTGATGTTGGTCCCAGGTCCATACGTCACACCATGCCTGAGATATGGGCGTGACCCACTTTCAAAAATTTTGGCCACGCCCACTTTTTATGTCAAAATGCAAGTGTGCACGTCAGGAATACTTAGGGGGTCAAAAAATGTGATTTCCAGCAATTCTGAAAAAATGCACTCAATGGCCCCTCGGTGACCTCTGTGACCTTGACCCAGATTTTGAACCTCCATCGAGTATTGACTCATTTGGAGTTGGTCCCAGGTCTGTAGATCATACCATGCCTGAGATATGGGTGTGACCCAGTTTCAAAAATTTTGGCCACGCCCACTTTTTTATGTAAAAATGCATGTATGTACGTCAGGAATACTTTAGGGGTAAAAAAATGTGACTTCCAGCAATTCTGATAAATGCACTCAATGACCCCTAGGTGACCTTTGTGACCTTGACCCATATTTTGAATCTCCATCAAGTGTCGACTCATTTCGTGTTGGTCCCAGGTCCATACGTCATTCCATGTCTGAGATATGGGCGTGACCCACTTTCAAAAATTCTGGCCACGCCCACTTTTTTTACGTCAAAATGCATGTGTGTACGTCAAAAATAGTTTAGGGGTCAAAAAATGTGATTTCCAACAATTCTGAAAAATGCACTCAATGACCCCTAGTTGACCTCCGTGACCTTGACCCATATTTTGAACCTCCATCGGGTGTCGACTCATTTGGTGTTTGTCCCGGGTCCATAGGTCATACCACGCTTGAGATATGGGCGTGACCCGTTTTCAAAAAATGTGGCCACGCCCACTTTTTTACGTCAAAATGCATGAATGTACGTCATGAATACTTTAGGGGATCAAAAAATGTGATTTCCAGCAATTCTGAAAAATGCACCCAATGACCCCTAGGTGACCTCCGTGACCTTGACCCACATTTTGAATCTCCAAGTGTCGACTCATTTCGTGTTGGTCCCAGGTCCATATGTCATACCACGCCTGAGATATGGGCATGAACCACTTTCAAAAATTTTGGCCACGCCCACTTTTTTACGTCAAAATGCATGTGTGTACGTCAGAAATACTTTAGGGGGTCAAAAAATGTGATTTCCAGCAATTCTGAAAAATGCACTCAATGACCTCTAGGTGACCTCCGTGACCTTGACCCATATTTTGAATCTCCATCAAGTGTCGACTCCTTTCATGTTGGTCCCAGGTCCATACATCATTCACGTCTGAGATATGGGCGTGACCCACTTTCAAAAATTTTGGCCACACCCACTTTTTTATGTCAAAATGCATGTGTGTACGTCAAAAATACTTTAGGGGGTCAAAAAATGTGATTTCCAGCAATTCTGAAAAATGCACTCAATGACCCCTAGTTGACCTCCGTGACCTTGACCCATATTTTGCACCTCCATCGGGTGTCGACTCATTTGGTGTTGGTCCCAGGTCCATACGTCATACCACGCCTGAGATATGGGGGTGACCCACTTTCAAAAATTTTGGCAATGCCCTCTTTTTTACGTCAAAATACATGTGTGTATGTCAGGAATACTTTAGGGGGGTCAAAAAATGTGATTTCCAGCAATTCTGAAAAATGCACTCAATGACCCCTAGGTGACCTCTGTGACCTTAACCCATATTTTGAATCTCCATCTAGTGTCGACTCATTTTGTGTTGGTCCCAGGTCCATACGTCATACCACGCCTGAGATATGGGCGTGACTCACTTTCAAAAGGTTTGGCCACGCCCACTTTTTTTACGTCAAAATGCATATGTGTACGTCAGGAATACTTTAGGGGGTCAAAAATGTGATTTCCAGCAATTCTGAAAAAATGCACTCAATGACCCCTAGATGACCTCCATGACCTTGACCCATATTTTGAACCTCTATCGAGTGTCGACTCATTTGGTGTTGGTCCCAGGTCTGTAGGTCATACCACGCCTGAGATATGGGTGTGACCCACTTTCAAAACACCCCCTACAGACACCCCTGGTACCCCAGGAATCTGAAAAACATAGGTGGCCGAGAACTTGTGGCTGTCTATCAGCAAGCCAAAAATCAACGAGATAGGGCAATTCGTTTTCGAGTTATCTTGCAGACAAAAAAGTGATGAGAAGACAGAAGACAGGAGAAGAAGAAGAAGAAGAAGAAGAAGAAGAAGAAGAAGAAGAAGAAGAAAAAAAAAAAGAAAAAAAAGAAGAAAGAAAAAAAAAGAAAAAGAATCCGAGCAAAAACAATAGTCTGTGTGTTTCACACTGACTAATTAACACTAATCTAATATTTTTATACAGAACTAGTAGAAACTAGAGGAACAGAATTTACTGCATCCAGTAAATTCATGTCTGTGTGAAAAGGGTTAAAGTATCAGGAATAAACTCTACAGAAAGAGAATTTATGGAGGATTATTTTCTGGAGTAAAATATTTTTTAACAAATCAGAAATGGGTTTTCGTTAACAGTATTTACAGATATTCATAGAGGAATCAGAACAATTTTTATAAGAAACCAGAAAAGGCATATATGTGACCAGCATTCAAAGGGTTCGATACACGAATCAGAAATGAAAATTTTTGGCTCTGCCCACTAATTTGAGTGATGAAATACATTCATAAACTCTAGAAATACATTAAGGTGTAAATGCATTTCCCAGTCATTCTTAATAATATGCATTTGATGACCCCATTCAAGTGGACCATATATTGAATCTCCAGCAATTTTTAACTCAGTCGGTGTAGTTCCATGTCTACATCTACATTGAAGAATGAGCGCAACCCACTTTGAAATAATGGCTCCACCAACTTCAGATCTGTCATTCAGATCAAACGGGTGCAAAAACATAGATGAGGGCAAACTGGGTATTGTTAACCAGCATGCCAAAATGCATAGAGATAGGACGATCCGCGTTTGAGTTGTCGCGCTGACAAAGGGTGCATAGACTCTATATCGGAGATATTGACATAACAATCTTAAAAACCCCAAGAGCTCATTTGAAGGCCTAGTTTTAAAAGGGCATCTAGTGACCTAAACAAGGCATACATAAAACTAGAACTTCTCTAATAAATTAATTTTAAACAGTCATAGCACTAACACAGTTAACAGTACAGTCAGCTATGTCAGTATTGCATCTTTTACCGGCATCCTGACAGTTTTGTGATAGGTTTCAATAACAAATCTTCAGTGTAGTTTTACAATTACATGTACACTGAAATTCTTCATGATCAAGTCGTTCGTTTTTATATTAACTTGGTTTGGGAATTAATTCTGTACAATGAGATTAAATAAACAGATCGTGTTATTGTATGTGACAGTCACAGCTTACGCCCTAACTGCTTTTTGTGAAATTCATTCATGGAGAAAATATTCATACAGGAATCAGAACAATTTTTCTAAGAAACCCGAAAAGGCATAAATGTGCACACCATTTATAGGGTTCGATCAAGGAATCAGAAATTGACATTACTGCCTCTGCCATTTGAATGATGAGATACATATATAATCTTCAGAATTGCATTAATTTGTATAAAGTGACTTTCCTAATAGGTCGCAAAAATATGCATTTAATGCCATCTCTTGACCGCATAGAGGTGGACCACATTTTGAACCTCCAGCAAGTTTCAACTCATTTGGTGTAGGTAGTATTTCTACAGGTCACACCAAGCCTGAAGTATGAGCAAAAACTACTTTATAACTAAAGAAACCCCGGCTATGGTGTGTGGCACATCCTCCCATGGTCCTTTATAATTGTGTGAAGTTTGATGACTGTGGCCCTAACAGTCTTCGAGTTATTGGCTCGGGCACACACACACACACATGGACACACACCCGGACGGACACAAGCACACTTCAATCACTATATGCCACCCGACTTTAGTCGGGACGGGGGGGGGGGGGGGACATAAAAGGAAATCTTTGAGTCCCAGAGTGGGCCTGACAGAACCCAATAATATTTGTTCTCATAGCACAGTGATAACAAAGGCACCCAAATACACTCATTCCAGTCACAAGGTGATAACAAAGGTACCCCAAGAAGTTTTGTGAAGATCGGTTCATAAATACAGACTCTAGCCCGAGCCGTATTAACATGCGCTTACTGTGTATAAGTAACACTGAACAAATCAAAGTTCATCTAATTTGCATAATTTCCGCACGAGAAAAAAAAAACCCGTATTAAATGTGATGTATTCCATGTTACTAAACATTCCTACAAAAATTTATTCAAATCAGAACTTTCATACAGAAGTTCTGTACAGAAAACTTATTGCACTAACTTTGGTACAAAATGGCTGCTGGCGGCTATATTGAATTTTGGACCGCACCCCAAATCACTCGTTCTCATACCACGATGATAACAAAAGGTACCCAACAAGTTTCGTAAAGATTGGTTCATAAATACAGCCTCCAGCCTGTGCCGTATAGAAGTTGGGTACAAAAAAACTGATTGGACGTAATTTCGGTACAAAATGGCCACTGGCAGCCATCTTGAATTTTGGACCGCACCCAGAAACACTCATTCTCGCCCCAAGGTGATAACAAAGGTACCCAAAAAGTTTTGTGAAGATCGGTTCATAAATACAGCCTCTAGCCCGAGTCGTGTTGACACGTGCACTTACCGTGTATTAGTAGCACTGAATAAATAAAAAGTTCATCTAATTTGCATAATTTCAGCTCGAGAAAAACAAACCCATACTATATGTGATGTATCCCATGGTACTAAAGATTCATACAAAAATTTATTCAAATCAGAACTTTCATACATAAGTTCTGTACAAAAAACTGATGCACTAACTAAAGTACAAAATGGCTGCTGGTGGCCATCTTGAATTTCGGACTGCACCCCAAACCACTCGTTCTCGTCCCACGGTGATAACAAAGGTACCCAAGAAGTTTCGTAAAGATCAGTTCATAAATACAGCCTCTAGCCCGAGCCGTATTGGCATTTGAAGTTACAGTGCTAAAAGTAACATTAAATAGATCAAAGTTAGTCTAATTGGTATAATTTATGTACGAGGAAAAAGAACAGCATTATATGTGATGTATCCCACGGTACTAAACATTCACACAAAAAATTATTCAAATCAGCGCTTTCATATGGAAGTTCGGCGCAAAAATCTGATTGTACCTAATTTTGTACAAAATGGCTTCCAGCGGCCATCTTGAATTTCAGAACGGACCACAAAACACTCGTTCTCGTCCCACGGTGATAACAAAGGTACCCCAAAAGTTTCGTATGAATCGGTTCATAAATACGGCCTCTTGCCCGAGCCGTATTGGTGTTTGCACTTACAGTGCTGAAAATAACACAAATTAAATCAAAAGTTAGTCTAATTTGCATAATTTACACACGAGAAAAAAAAAGTGTTATATGTGATGTATTCCATGGTAATAAACATTCATACAAAAAATTATTCAAATCAGAGCTTTCATATGGAAGTTCTGCGCCAAAAAAATCTGATTGCACCTAATTTTGTACAGAATGGCTGCCGGTGGCCATCTTGAATTTCGGACCGGGCCCCAAAACACTTGTTCTCGTTTCACAGTGACAACAAAGGTACCCAAGAAGTTTTGTTTCATAAAGACGGCCTCTAGCCCGAGCCATGTGTACGGCACGACAGACGGACAGACAGACGACGGGTCATGACAATACCTCGAATTTGGCTTCGCCAAAGATGAGTTAAAAATGGACTAAGTTTAACAACCAGTAGTTTTGTAAAATATTGAAGCAAGTTAAAATTCTGACAATACGCACCCATCTGGAAAATGTAGAAACATCCTGTGAAATAAAAAAAGTGATACCTTGAAAATTACAAGAGGCCTCACGGGGCCTGAAGCGCTCATCTTGAACAGAACACAATTTAAACAGAGTCCAAGAATGAGCACATTAAACAAGCCATCTCCATAGGCTACACTCTCAATTCTTGAGTCCCTCAGGAGTGACAAAAATAATACGGGCATCATGCCTTTTCTTCAGTTGATCATAAAGTAAAATATTGAGCTCCCCAATGAAGCCCCTTGATACAACCTTTGTGGATTAATCTTACAGGTGGCTCTGAAGAAGAAATCCCCCCCCCCCCACCATATTCAACAAAGTTAAAATTTGTGCTTCTGTATGAAGCCCAAACATCAACCTAGGGACTTGGTTTGAACAATCTTGGATCTGACCCTCGTAACAATGATGCATACCAAACATCAAGAGAAAGAGATTCTGACTGGTGGTTCTGAAGAAGAAGATTTTTAAAGAATATTTTCCATTTCACCCTATGTTGAAAATCCGGGCTCCTATAGTGAGCCCAAATATGAACCAATGAGCTTTTTTATTTCAACAAACTTGCACCTGACCCCCCTATGAATGCGGTATACCAAATATCAAAAGATTCTGATGATTGATTCTGGAGAAGAAGATTTTTTTTAATTTTTGCAAATATGCTGTCTCGGCACTTTTTTCGATGCCCATTACAGAACACCCTAACATTACCGATGGCAATTTTTTAACCATTCAGTTCTACTGGTCCTAAGAATACTTCATACCAAATAACAACTCTCTGTTCCATGTGGTTTGGGAAATATGGACGTTTGAAATATTTCTAATTTTAGCTCCCAGGGTTCCCATGGGATGCGGGAATTATTTTTTTTGCATGGGTCAAGTACTTATGACCCAATAATACCACATACCAAATTTGGTTCATACCGGACCATCGGTTAAGAAAATAGAAATTTTGGGCGGGGTCAAAAATCTTATCCCTCCCATTACAAAGCCAAATATTGCTTCACGAACTTCGTTTGAAAAAAGTTGATTCTACTCCCTAAAGGAAGTTCCATAGCAAATGTCAATTCATTGTACACACTGGTTCTTGAGAAGAAGATTTTAAAAAAAATTTTGGAGCATTTTTCCCACTCCCTTCCTATGGGACTGGGCATGTTGAGTTGAACAAAAATGCAATGCCCCTTTGGAATCATCACTCACACAAACTTTCGCTTGAATTGGCCCAGTGGCTTTGGAAGAGAAGACCAAAAAATGGTGTTGACGCACGGCGGATGACGGACAGAGAGGGATGAAATTAGCTCAGCTTGACTTTGTCAAGATGAGCTAATAAGAGAGGTTAGATGGACAAACAATATACCCTATATGCAGAAAGATAGAGGGAAAGACAGAGGTAAAACAATATGCCCCCTGACTATTCGTTGTGGGCATAACAAGGATATACGCCAATTGTAACCAGACCGTCCAAGGCAGCCACTTGAAATTCTGAGAATGTGTTCTATCCCCGCTCGACAGTTTAGTATCTTTCTTGAGTCCTGTGACCGGGTGAAAACACGGCAGAGTTTGGCATTATTTCTGTCTGATGAACTGTTCAACTTTAACTATTTACACCTTTATATAGGACCGAAAGACCACTGCATGCTTACCAATATTCAGGTACTGATTTTACGAAAATAATAATTATTTCAACAGTACCCACTTGGGAACTCTCAAATCTGCCAAGGATTAAACTTTTAATAATAACATGTAAAATAAAAGTTGTCATACTTTGCTAGCCGCATGCACCCATAGACAACAGTCAGCACTCAATTAATTAGGAATGGAGTAAATTGCGACTTAAACTTAACAAATTCTGAAAATGGAGTTATTTTCCACGGCACCTATATTTACGCATCCGAAACAGGGATTGGGTTAAACTTTACAGCTACCTTATCAAGGAAAATCTCCTTGGACTTGAACTGTAAATCTGAATGTCAACAGAATTTTCAGATATTACCAAAATCACAATTATTCAGACAGTACCCATATGAGAGTCTCAAATCTGTAAGGGTTAAACTTTTAATACTCACATATAAAACAAAAGTTTTCATACTATGACTGCCTCATGCAGCTATTGAAAACATTCAGCACTCAATCAATTAGGAATGGAATAAATTGTCACTTAATCGTACCAAATTCTGAAAAAGCGTGAGTTTTTTGGACAGCATCTATCTTTATGCAAACAGAATGGGCATATGGTTAAACATTACAACCAAACGTACAACAGAAAATATGCTCGATAGGTAATTGTGAATACGAGCATGTGCATCACTTTTCGATATACCATTCGTAAATGGAAGAAAAATGAACTAAAAATGAGCCATTTTTATGAACGAGTTAAGGGTACTCGAATTAAAGGCTCGAAAACGAGTTTAAGGTTAAAACTTTGAATAGAATATATAAGAGCCAAATTATTCTTGGATGAATGCTCAAACTTCTCATAGGAAACGTTTTGAAAAAATGTGGCCGCAGAGTTGAGAAATTGCATGTGAAAATTGACCAGTTTTTCCAAAACTGCACTTTGCTCGGAATTTTGAGGTCAAAAGGGAGCAACGTGGGTAATACAGCTTATGTAGTCAGGTGTAGTAAGTCATGCTACAAATATAATGAAAGCTCCAGCCAAATCGTCCTGGGTCTTGTTGGAGAATTGTGGCAAAACGTAACATTCTGACAACATTTTGCACGCTTTTGGCAGAAAAAGAAAAACTTCAGAAATGCCATGATCCAGGTGAGAAACTTCTATTGAAGCTCTACATATGTGCCAAATTTCAGTAGAATAGTAGAGAATCCATCAGACAAAAATCATTGAAATAGAAAATAATGTTAATACTAGAGAAATAGAATTTACTGCATCCAGTAAATTCAAGCTTGTAAGAAAAGCGATCTATTGGGGAAAAAACTATATAGAAAGAGAATGAATGACGGGTTATTTTCGGGAGTAACATATTTTTAAACAAATCTGGAATGGATTTTCGTAAACAGTATTTACAGATATTCATAATGGAATCAGAACAATTCTTCTAAGAAACCAGAAAAGGCATATATGTGCACAGCATTCAAAAGGTTTGTCAACAGAATGCATTAGGTGTCCAAAAATGTGATTCCCAGCAATACAAAAAAATGCACTCAGTTATCCATGGGCGACCTCAGTGACCTTGTCCATATTGTGAACCTCTATGGAGTGTTGATTCATTTGGTGTTGGTCCCCATGTCTGTACCATCCTTGAGATATGAGCGTGACCACTTTCAAAAATTTTGGCCACGCCCACTTTTGTACGTCAAAATGCATGTGTGTATGTCAGGAATGCTTCAGGGGGTCAACAAATGTGGTTTCTAGCAATTATGAAAGATGCACTTAATGACCCCTAGGTGACCTCCATGACCTTGACCCATATTTTGAATCTCCATCGAGTGTCGACTCATTTGGTGTTGGTCCCAGGTCCATACGTCATACCACGCCTGAGATATGGGCGTGACCCACTTTCAAAACCCCCCTACAGACACCCCTGATACCCCAGGAATCTGAAAAACATAAGTGGCCGAGAACTTGGGGCTGTCTATCAGCATGCCAAAAATCAAAAATAATCAGCGAGATAGGGCAATTCGTTTTCGAGTTATCTTGTGGACAAAACAGTGATGAGAACACGGAAGACAGGAGAAGAAGAAGAAGAAGAAGAAGAAGAAGAAGAAGAAGAAGAAGAAGAAGAAAAAGAAGAAGAAGAAGAAAAAAAGAAGAAAAAAAACAAGAAAAAAAAGAGAAAAAAAAGAAAAAGAAACCGTGCAAAAACAATAGTCTGTGTGTTTCACACAGACTAATCAATGAAATGTATGTCGACTTCCAGTGCGCATTAACGGTAATGGTTAAGTGCATGGAGTACATTGTATTTACTTTTAAATTGCTTTGTATATTGGAGGATGAGTGTCAAGTGTGAAAACATAAGGGCTCACTTTGTTGGAGATATTCGAATAGGGGTCAAGTGTTTAAGGAAAGGAATTACGTTTATCACTAACAGAGTGTAGGTACTGCGGAATATAAATGTAACACGTTTGTGAATTTATAGCAAATAAGACATTCACACTCTTGCTGTCGTCAAGTATCTGTCGTGTACAACATTGCATACACCCACCATCCTCATGGGAACCTCAGGAAGTGAAGCAGCGCTTGTTTACTGTGGTAAACAAGCTTTGTCTACTGGTACAATATGACTTGTCATGAATGTTTGGAGAGGAAGTCCTCTAAAATGGACAACATGGGTTTAAACGATTGTATAAACTTTCCTTTTTTTAATTTTTTTTCCGCCGTCAATTTTGTCTGTTGAACTGCTCAAAAACAAGCGATACGATTTCAACCAAATTTGGTATAAGTGCAATGTCATAAAATGTAGCGAAATGAGGTATCGTTATATCTGTGAAAATGCTTATTTTCAAAATATTCTGCCAAAGCCATCAAAATTTCACCATTTTTCAACATAGCTCAAAAACAGGCTGTACGATTTCAACCAAATTTTTCATACTTATGTAATGTCATAAAATCTAGTAAAATGGGGTATCGTGGTATTCGTGAAAACGCTTATTTTGAAAATATTCTGCCAAAACATCAAAATTTCACCATTTTTCAAAAGTCTCAAAATTTTTTAGTTATGCAGCTCAAGTTTTCTAAACATTTAAAGCATAATACGATACACTAACATCGCCACACAAATATTTCAAAATTAACCCTCCCGACCAAAAACTACATGAATAGGGCATTTTTCTTCACAACTGACTAAATTCAAGGGTGAATTTCTCGTCTCGAACTACAAGCTTGTTGTAATAATTTTTTTGATATGGATAGATGCAACAATCATTACAGAATACAGTTAGTGTTTGCTTTTTAATCTCAGATTTAACCCTTATACACAATGAGGGTGAGAATAAGAGTACCGTTTGAAAATGCCAAAATGACCCAACTTTGATTGATTTCTTCTATCATTTTGTGAAGTGTTAATTTCAAACACTTTGCTTTGTGATATGTAGAGATGCTTAATGAATAAATCCACTGTTGTAAGTTATGCTCTGGAGTTTAACCCTTTACCTAACGAATCGCAAATTCAGCAGTTGAAAAAATATTATTTTTAAAAAGATTTCAACAAAATCATATCATGTGAACCCTCGTTGGAACGAGCTCGTCGAGCTCGTTCCAACGAGGGGTCACATGATATGGTGTTGTTGAAAGTTTTTGAAAAATTTCAAAAAATGATATTTAAAATAATAAAGTTTGATATCGTCTGCGTTGGGTAAAGGGTTAACCCAACAAATGCTTTGGCCACCTAGAGAATAGTACTGTACGTAAAATATTTTTTTCAGTGAATGTTGCAAATTTCTGTACTCACTTGTCCAAAACCGAAAAGGAAAGAACTCATTGTGCTTTTCATAAATGCATTCAAAAATCAATGGGAAACAAATTTTGTGTCATATATTTTGGTGTCCCGCTTTATCCAATACCAATTTTGTCTGCATAACAACTGGTCTGGTCAGAAAAACTTCGGTACTCATTTTTTTTCAAAACAGAAAGCATGCATCCCCTTTTGCTTTCCATACATTTATTCAGTATTTATAGTGTAACAAATTTTCTGATATGTATTTTACTATCACACTTTATCCAATTCCAGTTTTGGCCGTATATGAGTACCGTCAGACAAAATGCATTTTCCGATTAATTTCGCACTTTTCTGTACTCATTTTCCCTGGGTAGGATTGGTGTAGTCTCCCCTGTACACAATAACAGAAAACGACTCCTTATGGTGACAGCGACCCGGCGTGCATGAGCCAAAAGTCTATTTCATTTACATGACACCAACTTCTAAAGCCTTCATATTAGAAAAGAACTATTGCATATCTTATCACACAATCAAAACGGGCATGGGCTTTTCTTTGTTTTACAACAAAAAACGTGTAAAGGACCAAGATCATCACCAATGACAGCCACACAGGAAAAACCAGAATAAAACGTTGGTAATGCTAGTGCCACCTCCGATCGAGATATTGGACTTACATCTGATCCGAACAAAACCCGCAATACATTCCTTGGTATACGAATGGATCACTAGAACTTCCCGAGCGATTTTTTTCTAGAATAAGAACACCTGATACCAAAACACTGCACCGATTACTCTGTTACAAGTTCCAGTAGAATTATAAAGTCTATTTTCCTTCGCATATCTGTATTTTGTGTCATAGAGAAACAAATATTCTGTGATAAGTTTTGGTGTCACCCATAATCCAACCATGTTTTGACAGAAAACTTTAATTTTCGTGAATTTTGCTGCATATTCTATTCTCATTTTTTTATCAGTAAATCCAAATCCAAACAACTTGATCTCCTCTGAAATGGCTATGATGGTAACTATTTTCCGGAAATATTTTGCATATGTAGAGGAACGTTACCGTTCACGTTTTAGTCTCATCAAATTATGAAATTCTTTTGGGTGAATAGGAATAAGTCAAAATGCTAAATTTGAGAAGTTACACACTAAAAACTAAAGTGTTAAAACTGACAATTTCAGGGCGTTAAACCCATTCTAACTCTTAGGGTTTGATTTTAACACTCAAAGTGTAATGCTTTAAGCACTTAGACATTACAATCGTCAGACATCTGAAACTTGAATGGATGTCACTTCCCATGTGTCTAGCATTGGTGGTTCTTCCAGAATCGTCCATACTTTGATTTGCGCTTGGTGGGTACATAATTAAAAGGACACAACGCAGATGACGCGGATCAGGCTGAAGAGTTCGAACCCGATCCGCGCCATCTGCGTTGTTTCCTTTTAAGTGTCGCGACATTACACTTGTC
Source organism: Pictodentalium vernedei (assembly GCA_031216915.1). Classification (NCBI taxonomy): domain Eukaryota; kingdom Metazoa; phylum Mollusca; class Scaphopoda; order Dentaliida; family Dentaliidae; genus Pictodentalium; species Pictodentalium vernedei. The sequence goes on from CM062293.1 coordinate 86,154,294, forward strand.
AAGTGGTTTTATTGTAACACCTGTCAAGTTCTGGGATATCTACACTTGAACAAAGTGCTAGTTCAGCACTTAGTAAGTGTTAAATACAGCACTTCAAGTGTAGTTTTTAACACTTTAGTTTTTACCGTGTAGGCATTAAGATATAGTTTCTTCCAAAGAGCTTTTCCTGCAAAAAACATAAATATTCTCGATTTTCTGCAAAGTTGGGTGGATGCGAAGAGTCATTCTTTACTGATTGCGAACCTGGTATAGGTAGATGCAGCAGCCCCGCGAGAATCCCGGGAAGTGAAGCAGTTAGGGTTGCACGGTATATCGATAAACCGATATATACCGGTATTCAAACCAATATCGATTGAATACCGGTGTAATTACAAAAATATCGGTTGATCGTCATTGTTCATTTACCCACAATTTAATTTTCAAGATGTCTTGAGTTTTTTAACTGTAGCCCCGAATGAATAATATTATGCCTTTACCCAATTAATCGTCTGAATGTGCTCACATAATATACAATTTCAGCAGTTGGAAAAATAATGTTAAAAAATTTCAACAAAACTGTATCATGTGACCCCTCATTGGAACGAGCTCGTTGAGCTCGTTCCAATGAGGGGTCACATGATATTGTTTTGTAAAATTTTCTTTATGAAAATCTGATTAACTTTTTTTTAAAAATAATAAATTTTGATATCGTCTGCCTTGGGTAAAGGCTTTTCGAACCGCGTCATCAAGGCATGCTAATTCGTTACGACTGTGATGTCTCAAGCCTCGATTGTGGTACTTATCTTCATTTTTCTGAACAGTTTTCGATATACCGGTATACCGCGGTATTTTTTTGAATACCGATACCGGTATTCAGTTTTGAATAACGTGCAGCCCTAGAAGTAGTGCTTGTTTAGTGAGGTAAACAAGTTCTGTTTACTGGTAAAATAGGACCTGGTAACCAACGCCGTTGTGGTGCAGCCCCCCCCCCCCAATAAGTGGGAAACATAAGCTTACAAGATAGGCAAAACTTGACTTTATACATATGTTGTGATCACAAAAAAATTAACCCGCGCATGCGCAGGGATAAGAGGAAATATTAATGGAGAAATGAAGTAATTGATATTCCGATATTTTTGTTAAAAACTCGGGAAAAACTCCCTTGTCAAAACACATGTAATTCACAATGTATAAATTCAATGGTGTCGCTATAGAAGGAGAAACCCATTCCCCGCCAAACGTTTTAACGGATACTTCTACAATGCGCCATTTATTTATCCAGCCGCATAGATACAGAAAAAGAAAAATGCACCCCTTCCAGAAGTTTTGTCAAATTAGGCAGTGGCACAACATCGACTAAGATTCTTTCATATACTTTCAAGGACAGGGTACCGGGCATTTTACATAAAGTTCATTGAAGTTTTTAGTTTTATTTTCATCCAAACGTGGACCGAAACGAAATGTCTGTGTTGAAACGACCCCAAAACCATTTAAATGTATTTCATTGGAATACTGGGCTTTAAATGGGGGATCCCTTTTTTCCCTGAAATGAAGCTAAGAGTCGTATGTACGAATCACTCGTTCGAGCAATTGCTCTATAGCTCATTTGCTCGATAGGATTCGAGCAATGATTTAAAGTAATTGCTCGATAGCTTATAAGGGAAAAATGGAATACCTATGTCTTGGGATGGCCTAGAAGGCTGGACCAAACAGGTAATAGTATCTTCAAATTAATATCCTATAAAAGATATCCTCCAATAGTGCAGTAGTACAATACAACAGACATCCTCAAAAAAGTATCCTCAAATACCCGTATGTGCCCATGTGCTAGTGCACAATTTGTCACATTGTGCATGTTCACATTAGCACATATCGGCACAATGTGTAATAATACACAAGCACATTCCACCAAACACCAAAGTTTCACGGAATCTGTTTTTTAACAAAAACGTCTGGGCTTCGGCACCCCATTTTATCGCATGTGCCTATGTGCTACTACAGAATGTGTCACAATATGCATTTTCACATAAGCACATATCGTCACATCCAGCATGTGCGCTACCCGTAATGTGTACAATAGAACATAAGCATGTTTAGGGTCATTGGAATACTTATGAAAGAAGGTAGTAATGTCACGAGACTGCAAGGATGTTAGAAGATTACTATTGAATGACTACCATGAAGCCAATTCATAGGACAGATAGTTGGAGCTAAGATGGAAACCGTTGGTAAGACTACCTGTTTTGGAACTAGGAGCCATACAGGAGCTGTATAGGAACCAGAACAGAAAAAAACTACCCTAGTTCATTCGAACTTACCCCCAGGGGAGGCGACCCAGTACTATAGCTCTACATGCAACTGTTATATTGTTGTAGGATTCTTGAAGAATTCGGAGTAAATAAAGTCGTCTTTGGTGATTTGGAGGGAATGTCTGGTTTATTTGGGTAATTCTGCAAATCGGGAAATTACTTTTAGCCAATTCAACATACCCTCTGAACATACGACTGTCTTATTGAAGGCCTTTGGGTAACATAGCAACTACGTGATACCATAGAAACCAAGATGGCGACCTCCACTATACAAAATGGAAACACGTATCACCTCAACAACGTGCGCTGTACATGCGCACTGACATCACGTATCGTTTCAATGACGTCACACGATGGCCGCTCACACGGGTTACCATGACAACACAACATGGCCACTGGGTCACGTGACATGACGTCACTTCCGAGGTATCCCACCGAGATGCCCCAACCTAGGAGTGTCCGGGTATATGAAATACTAGTAACTTAAGTGAAAAGACTGGAATTTTCTCTTTTCCATTTGTTTGGCTTTCTCGGTCGATGAAACGCCTGACAGGGGATGCCCATATGACACCACTACTTATCTGAAAATAATTCAGGCAGGAATTCCCATGTTTTTTCGTTAATTGCTCGAAAAATTGAAATCTATGAATCCGAAAACTTGTCGATAACGTTGCTTCAAAACAAATACTAAGGTTCAGTGCTGCAATTTCCGGCGTATATGCTGTCAGAAAGGCGAAAAGTGGTCCACAAATAAATTGTCTCTTCATTTAGTATAATAAGATGATAGAGCCTAGATACTGACAATCACGTTGAACTTGAAGGATAAAGTTACTGCTAATTTTTTTTCTCTTCGATTTTAACCTTCAGAACCCCCACGGGCGCCCGGGAAGTGAAGGTTTGCATGTCGACTGAAGTAGATTTACTTTTCTCCATTCGTAAAATAGGACCTGGTAACCAACTCACTAAGATGCAATCCCTCGGTAGATGAACAACATAAGCAAAAACGATGTTGTGTCATGATATAGCTTAGATACTGACAAGGACGTGAGACACAAATGAAAACACTTCAGAATACTGGAACTTAGAATAAGAGTTCGATTCAAAAATACCAATTTTGGTTACTATTTTCTATCAGTTTGGAAAGGTTAAACTTGAAACACTTTGCCTTCATGTGTGTACAGTAGCCTATTAAACAAATTTAGTTTTGTAAGTTTTTAAGTAGGGCTTAACCCAATATCCGCTATTGCTGCTTGTTGAATAGTAAGCCCAACAAAGTTCGATTTCAGGTGAATTTTGAAGTATTCTGTACTCATTTTTCTAAAGTAGAAAAGTTGTATCTCATATTCTAACCAGCGTTGTTAAGTACAGACAATATCGGTCCAATTTTGGGCTGTACCTTTGCTACATGTATCGAACAAACAATTTGTGTGAGACAAAGAAGGGGTTAACATGGCGTTCTCTCATACCAGTGCCAAAAATCAGGTGTAATGATAGTCAAAATGATTGATAATTTCTTGCACAATACAGTTTGGCTTTTCACATTGAAAAGTTGGAAAAGCCCGTAATTTGTCCAACAAATTACAATTCTGTAATTTTAATTTTCTTTTTCAAATTTTCAAAATAAGGGAAAAAATCGTTTTTTGTGACCCCTCATTGGAACGTGCTCGACATGCTCGTTCCATTGATGGATCACATGATATGTTTTGTGAGCTCAACATGCTCGTTCCAATGATGAATCACATGATTTGTTTTGTGAGCTCGACATGCTCGTTCCAGTGATGGATCACATGATATGTTTTGTGAGCTCGACGAGCTCGTTCCAATAATGGATCACATGATATGTTTTGTGAGCTCGACAAGCTCGTTCCAATAATGGATCACATGATATGTTTTGTGAGCTCGACAAGCTCGTTCCAGTGATGGATCACATGATATGTTTTGTGAGCTCGACATGCTCGTTCCAATGATGGATCACATGGTATGTTTTGTGAGCTCGACAAGCTCGTTCCAATGATGGCTCACATGATATGTTTTGTGAGCTCAACATGCTCGTTCCAATGATGGATCACATGATATGTTTTGTGAGCTCGACAAGCTCGTTCCAATGATGGATCACGTGATATGTTTTGTGAGTTTAAAAAAAATACTCATTTTTTAACTGCTCAGTTTATAAATTACGCGAGCAGATGAGGCCGATTCGAGAGTTAAAAGGCTTGTACTAGGATATCCTCGTCCAACTTGAACACCTGGAGCACGGTAGCTCAGTGTTTAGAGAATTAAACTTCGAATGAAAAGGTCCATGGGTCGATCCTGGCCGCGGTAGCGGCATTGCGTCTTTAGGCAAGGGACTTAATTCCGATTGTCCACGAAGGGGCTCGGCAGCAATGTGTACGAAGGCGTACTGCACGTCGATCGGGCACTTGCCTTCAACCAATGCTAACCCTACTTAAGCGGAGTCGGCGAGTCTGACAGCTGCTTGCCGCTGTTCGATTGTTCTCTCCGGGTAATCCGGCCTCTTCCATTCGTAGAGCTGTCCGGAAGGAGGTGACCCTATCAAAAGTGTCGTTAACCCCCTCCCGAAAAAAACTTGAACAGATATGGATCTATAAAATATCTTAGCTTCTTAATTGCAACTGCTAACTAACAGTTGTCTCCATCTTTTTCAGTTGTATGTCCATCTAGTAAACACTACTTGTTAAAAGAGATTTTCCGACATTTCTTCCGATTTTCTAAAGAATTTTAGATGAAAAGTGGGCATGCCCACAAGCCCCTCTTTCCCAGTATCTGTGCCACTTCTGTTTATGAAGCGAATGTGTTTACGATGATTGATTTGTTTAGATTACTTATATCAAATCGATCCGGAGACACAAACAGCTATCATCTGCCCGAAAAAATGGTTAAAAGTCGAATACCAAATGGTAAATGGCGCATTGACACTCTGCATCAGTAGCGATGGGAGATCATTATCACGGACTTAGCTATAAAAAGTCTCAACATATTTGATATATATTTTTGATATATATTTTATTCACCAGCATACAAATTTACAAAAGACTAAACATAAAGTACATGAAATCAGAACATTTACAATATATAAATACAGTTGACACTATATTACAAATCCGTCAATACTTCATTTGTATACTGGTAGGGTAAGACATAGCCAGATTGGCTGTCTTCCTGCCTTCCCTTATGTAGGAAAGAGAAAGAGCATTGAGATATAAAAGAGGAAAATAGAGTGAAATAGAAAGACGAAGGAGGTAGAAAAAATGAAGAAGTTCTAATGCAACATGGTAAATTCCCATTATCTTCTTTTAAGAATAGCTCGAAGAAATCATGTGTTGGTGATGCGAGTGGTGGTCGGAGCCCAGTTCAGCTAGGCACATGAAACGGACTTCACCGTTTCTTTAATTTATGCGTATACAGAGTGAGAGGCAAATTGCTCAAAAGAAAAGAAAGAAAAAAACCAAAACAAACATGGGGAAGACCGAATCAAAAGCCAGCAGGGACGAGAATACCAGACAAATTACATTGAGAATGAGTTTCCAATACATCCTGAGAGCTTCTTAATCCAAGTAGTATCCTGGTGATGAGTTGACGAAAGTCGGTATAAACTAGTGAAAGGTGATACATAACCGGGGATGCGTTATAAATAACAACTAGATAGCACAATCTGGGCAGTAGGGATTAGAACAGGAGATATTATTTGAGTAAGTCGAAAGCAATCTTGTAATTAGCGTTTTTTTGAACTTCTTCCTGTTTTTTATTGCCCTGATATCCCTTTCTAGTTCGTTCCATAGTTTAGGAAATGCAAAGACAGGCAGCTTATCTAAGGTTTTTGTTCTTGTTCTGTGTATATATAGAAGGCCCGTTTGGCGTGTGCTAACATTGTTTTGGTCATTTACTGAAGGAAAAAAAATCGCAAATGATGCCGGGAGATTTCCATTTTGCCAGTCAAACATAAACATAGAGTCATGCAATTTATACAAATCCTTTATCTTTAAAATTCCGTCTTTAGTAAACAGTGGGTCAGTATGAGCATTATATTTCTTATTATTTATGATTCGTATTGGTCGTTTTTGTAATTTAAACAGTCGATTACAAGCTTTAGAGCCCCCCCCCCCCCCCCCCCCCCCCCCACATAACGGAATTCCGTATATAAAGTGACTTTGTATTAAGGTAAAATATAAAGTTTTCATAACTATGTGTGGAAGAATTGTTTTCACTTTACTTAGAGTGAGACTGGCAAAGGCAACTTTCGAGCAGATTTGGGATATGTGTCCATTGAAGGTTAGATTTTCGTCAATATTTATGCCCAGGAATTTTACTGATTTTTCGTTCTGCCTGTTGCCAACTTTGTTGATAATCTGATTATTAATACATATATTCTCATGGGAAGTATTTTCTTTGTGGGATGGATTGATAATTATATATTTCGTTTTCTTCTGGTTCAAAACTAAGTGGTTGGCGGAGCACCAATTAAATATTTTTTGCAGTTCCTCGTTGAATTCTTCGATCAGCGGGTTTATCTCTACTCCAGACTTGTATCCCGAGGTGTCATCTGCAAACGATTGAACATTTAATGTTGTTGAATTATTTATATCGTTTATGTAAACAATAAAAAGGATGGGGCCTAATATTGAACCTTGTGGTACCCCACATGTTATTTAAGCTAAGTTCGATTTACTGTCACCAAGGAAGACATACTGTGTCCTGTTCTGAAGGTAGCTTTTGAACCAGTGATTAGCATTGCCTCTTATTCCATAATGTTCTAATTTTTGAAGTAGTATCTCGTGGCTTATAGTATCAAAGGCCTTAGAGAGATCCAAGAAGAAGGCTAGTGTACTGTCTTTACTAACTTTGTTATTTTCTGTGGCTATATGTTTTAACAAATGCATAACAGGGTGCATTGTACTGTGATGTTTCCTAAAGCCGTATTGGTGAGGATAGAGAATGTCGAATTTGTTTAAAAACTTTGTGAGTCTTATAAACATAATTGTTTCAAGGATTTTTGAAAAAACAGGCAAAATGCTGATTGGTCTGTAGTTCGTGAAATTCTTTTCATCACCTGTTTTAAAAATTGGGGTAACCTTAGCAATTTTCTTCCTGTCAGGAACTGTACCCTGGTTGAATGAATTGTTCATAATATTCGCGAGTGGGGTGGCAGTGAAGTTTATTGAGTGTTTGAGGATACTCGTCGATACATTTTCACAGTCTAGGCTTAATTTAGGTTTCATTGAATTTACGATATTCGTTATTTCAGAAGGCGACGTCGGTGTAATAAATATGTTTTGGGGTTGTCTAGTATTCAGGTACTCGTCAAATGACTTTTGGGGGTTGGATATCAGTTGTGAAGTCTGGTTGCCTATGTTTGCAAAGAAGTTATTAAATTCCTGTGCAATGTCCCTTGGCGTATTTATTTTTTTGTCACCAAGATTGAAGAAAGAAGGTAGGGATTTCTTATTTTTGTTCCTATTTAATGCATTATTCAAAACTTGCCACGTTTTCCGCATGTTGTTCTTGTTTTCGATGAGGATTTGTTCATAATACATAGCTTTGCTTTACTTTCGAATTCTGTTAAATACCCGGCAGTAATTTTTGTAATTCCTAACATTAAATTCTGAGGGAGATCGCAACTTCTTGTTGAAAAATTTATTTTTGTTATTGGATGACACTAAAAGACCTTTGGTCATCCACGGCTGTCGTTTTATGAATTTCTTATTTAGTTTGAGGCTTTTTAAAGGGAAGGCTGATTCGAAGGCATTCAAGTAGATATTCAAGAAGTTATCATCAGCTATATTGGGACAGTCTGCCTCCATAACTGCAGAAAAGTCTCTTTGAGACAGCAACGACTTAAAAAGTTCTATACTTCTGTAATTTATTTTCCTGGAGAGAAGGGGTTTTGAACATTCAGGTTTTGTATGGGCTAAATCAATATAAAAAATTCCAAAGTGGTCTGAAATATCAGTTAGGAATATTCCAGGTCTGAAACGATTAGAAATAGAGTTGGTAAAGATGTGGTCTATCAGGGTTGCCGAACGATCTGTTACTGTGGTTGGTTTGGTGATAACAGGTGTGAAGCCTTCACTAAACATCATGTCAATAAATATGTCTGTTTTGAGATGAGAAGCTACTTTTAAAAGGTCAATATTGAAGTCGCCCATAATCAGGGCTGTTTTCTTTTCCTTGTTAATTATATCAGTTAAATAATTTATTTTTGAATGGAATAAGTCTATATCTGCTTTTGGTGCCGTATTTGGTCCGTATATGACTCCAATTATTTTTGACGAAAGTTTTGACTTTAATTCAACAAAGATAGACTCAAATACATGAGGTATAAAAACGGACAGAAGATTTCCGTAAGTCCAATGACATCGAATGTGTTTTCTTCATTATTCAGGTCGGAGAATAGGTGATGTAGTGGATCCCAATGGGCATTTAGACTTTGGCAATTGATGTGAAATGCCGAGAAAGATCCACGCACCCCACCAGGTTCACTTACCAATTCACTAGGCAGGAGGTACTTACATTCTGTATTGTTAAAAATGGACGTAGAGTCATTGTCTTCGGAAGACTTCCCAATTTTATCATTCAGTGGGAGACCAAAGTCATATTCGGGATTAGTCTGGTTCTCGTCCAAATTGATACTACCCGCCATGATATCCAAACCGACCACCAACACCACAAACGCACGAGCAAAAGAGAGGGGTTAGTATAGATGCAACTTCATCGAGCACAATGTATTTAGTACCTGGTTTGGAGAAAATAATGTGATTCAATATTTCATCATTACTGTTAAATGATAATAACTGTTGACATAATGTTGCATAATATAGAGCAAAGAAAAAATATAAATAAAAAATATATACAAGAGGTAATTTCTAGCATTCAAGGATGGTGTCCGGAATATGAATGTTCTCTGGTTTTTCATATACGAGTCAACAATGTGGCCATTAGGGTAATACCTGATTACTAATTTCCGTTTCACATTTTCTATTTGTGCCATTGTCAGTTCTCGTATTGGTGTCATCCTAATGGCTGCTGAACGGTTATTGCATTGACTATCGTGGGATGAGGGTTGCAAAAATGTCATCACTTCTCCATATAGAGGTGTTTTGTACATCTGCTTGATTACAGCGTCTTGGAGAGTGCCACACAGTTTATTTGGGAGGGGGTAGTGGCATCACACATTATCCACCAGACGTCTTTACAGAAAACTTTTTATGCAAAATAGTTTGGTTACAATTTATTTCGGGAGAGGGGGGCATCACACATTATCCACCAGGTTGAAGAAAATGATATCAGTTCTCCATATAGGGGTGATAGATTGTGATGAAGAGTACAACAAAACACTTTTATGTAAAAGTGATAGATTATAATTTATTGGGGACATCACCAATTATCCACCAGATCACAACAGTGACATCAGTTCTCCACATGGAGGTGTTTCTTTTTTTTTCTTTTTTTTAAATATGATTGTTCACTTACAGTGCATTGGAGACTGCCACAAGACACTCTCCACTACCCTGGAACAGTACAATTTGCACAGCATATCAGCCACAATGACATACCCGTAGATTCTTTACATAATTTTGGTTTTTTTGTAGAAATGTTTTCTTACAATTAATTTTTTCAAGCGGGGGTAGGGGGGCGTGGGGGTGGGCATCACACATTATTCACCAGGTTTGTTGTAGAAGTTGGTTACAATTTATATTGGAGGGGGGCATCAATGACGGTTTCCACTACATTGGAGAAAAACAATTTGCACAGCATATCAGAAACAACGATATTCCAGTATATTATCCACCAGATTGCACAATTTACTTGGTGGGGTGGGGGTGGGGGGACATCACGCTGTATCTGCCTGGTTGCAAAAATGACATCAGTTCTCCATATAATGGTGTTTTTTATGTTTTCTTCAGTTGGAGTGCATTGGAGAGTACAACAAGACACTCTCATCTACAGTAGAACAAAACAATCTGCACAAAATATAAAAAACAATGAAATACCTGTAGAAACTCACACTTCAGTCTTGTCCTAAGTTACCATAGCCCAAGTTACAATATTCTCGACAGCAGAGTAGAATACATGTGTTATTATAATCTTTTGTTTCCTCCACTATGTGTCAATTTTCATGATGACCAGTCCAGTCTCGCTTGATAAAGTACAGAATGATGCAGACTTCGACTTTGTAACACAATTCAATCGTGAAGTTAACCGTGTTCCTGCTTCTGAAGATGATCCTATCACCCCACTTACTGCCGATGTGAACACCTGCAAATACTACACTGCGGAAACGTTTTCTACAGCAGTGGACACGTTTAACAAATCCTTTGCCTTACTTAACATTAACTGCAGAAGCTTAAATGCCAACTTTGCCAACTAAAGAGTCTCCAAGAAAATGAAAACATATTTGACATCGTAGGTATTACTGAAACATTTAGCGAAAAAGAAAATATCTCTTACACATTAGATGGCTATCATCCGCTTATTCTACGTTCTCGCCCTGTCGGTGATGATGGTAGGGGTGGGGTTGGTGCCTTTATTAAAGATTCTATACCATTCAAAATAAGGAACGACTTAAGCATTTTCATTCCTCATGTGTTTGAATCTCTATTCATAGAACTCAATGGAAAACACAAATCTATTATAGGAATTATTTATCGTCCGAATACTGCTCCCAAAGCTGATCTGGACTTGTTCTTAGCTCAATATTCAAATCTACTTGATCAAATCAATACTGAGAGAAAACCACCCCACCTAATGGGAGATTTCAACTTAGATCTACTCAATTTTCACCAACACCAAAAAACCGATCAATATTTAGAAGCCCTATTCAGCTGTGGTTTCACGCCGATGATAACCAAACCAACGAGAATAACAAGTCATTCGGCAACTATAATTGACCATATTTTTTGTAATAGATTCAATTTACATACGTCTGGAATAATCATTGCTGATGTGAGCGATCATTTCGCTACATTTTACACCGAAAATTTCAAGAGCACCAACCATAATGATAATATACAGCAGCCTAAGAGAATTTCTAACACACGAACTATTAATTTATTCAAACAGCTACTATCTGAATCTGATTTTAGCAATGTTTGCCAAGAGGACAGTGTTAACGAAGCCTATGAGAAATTTCTAACAACTCTAAATACGGCTTTTAACCAAGCCTTTCCGTTAATAACATTAAAAACCCCGAAACAATACGTAAAAAGAGAACCATGGATGACCTACGGTCTACTACAGTCCTCCCGAAAAAAACACAAATTACTTGAAAAAAATATAAGTCCCCGACCATTGACAATATCACAAGATACAAAAACTACTGCCAAATCTTCAATCAACTTAAACGTAAACTTAAAAAGAACTATTACAGCCAGCTGATTTCAGAAAATAGGGGAAACATCAAGAAAACTTGGGAAATTCTCCGCAAGGCATTAAATAAGTCAGATATTCCTCCCCCTCTACCATCATCGTTTATTGAAAACAATGAGGAGTACACCGCCCCCATCCAAATTGCTGAGAAATTCAACAACTACTTTATCAATATTGGAAATAGTGTATCCACAACATGGTAAGTCCCACACATCGATTCTCTGATTACCTAAACAACAGCGTCACCGACTCTTTTTTGTATCACCTGCAACCCATGATGAAGTTATATCCGCCGTAAAATGTCTTCCTAGGAAAACATCTGCTGGTCAGGACAACATCTCACCGAAACTACTAAAAGACATTATACCTGAAATTATTGTTCCTTTAACTCACATTATAAATACTTCTTTTTCAACTGGAATTGTACCATCAGAAATGAAAATCGCGAAAGTAATACCAATTTTTAAATCCGGGGATAAACAGTCTTTCGACAATTATCGTCCGATAAGTATTCTTCCTTCCTTTTCTAAAGTCTTAGAACAGTTAATGCATAAAAGGTTATCACATTTCTTAGATGCACACGGCGTTATTTATAACTATCAGTTTGGATTCAGAAGGGGACACTCAACATTTCATCCAGTAATGCATCTTATCAACCACGTTTCCTTAATGAATAACAAAGCAACTAAAGATTGCACACTGTCCATGTTTTTAGATTTTTCCTAAGCATTTGACACTATTGATCATGAAATACTCGCTCGAAAACTTGAACACTATGGTATAAGAGGTATAGCTAATTCTTGGTTTCAGAACTATCTCTCCGGGAGATCCCAATATGTTCAATTCACTAGTGAATCGTCGGAGTTACTGAATGTCACTACTGGTGTACCCCAGGGCTCTGTACTTGGTCCTCTTTTATTCGTCTTCTATATCAATGACATCAGTGAATCAACTGATATGCGTATTTTATCCTTTGCAGATGACACATCAGCCCATGCATCTGGGAACGACCTTGACCTCCTTACGGAGATGGCAAACAATGAATTATCAAAAATCAACCACTGGTGTTCTGCGAACAAGTTATCTTTAAATGCTAACAAAACTAAAGTCATACTTCTTCATCCCCAAAATGACAACTACAATTACGATAACGTTCAAACCCACATAACATTGAATAACTCAGATTTAATAATAGCAGGTAACAATCGTGACCACAAATTCATAAAATTCTAGGAATCAAAATGGACGAGAACCTTAAATTTCATCACCATGTATCTACACTCTGTACAAAAATATCCAGAGCAATTTATATCTTGAATAGAGCCAAGAATTTTCTACCGCCCGAGACACTACGTCTACTCTATTTCACTTTAATTCAAAGCCTCTTAATTTATGGTATTCAAATATGGGGCCACGCAACAGCTACAAAACAAATTTTAAACTTACAAAAGAAAGCTGTACGTATCATAGCGAACAAAAAGTTCAACTCTCATACGGACCCACTGTTCAAACGTTTAAAAATTCTTAAATTTAACGATCTGTACAAATTACATTCACTTTTATTTATGCACGACTGGTCGCAGAACAATCTCCCCGTCAGTTTCAATGATACGTTTCAAGTGTACTGGAATCCCTCGGGCATGACTACGAGGCATTGTGGAAGCCTAAACACCCATAAACCTCGAACTCAGTCCTCAGCCGCACTTCCATATTTTTCGTTTCCTAAACTGTGGAATGACAATGATACAACGATAAAAAACCCTTACCCGAACATCTTTTAAAAAACTACTAACTGAACAATATCTGAATACATATGTCGCCAATATCAGCTGTTCAAACCCAAGATGTCCCGACTGCCTCGGCTAGTTTCTACTCTCGGTGTTATCATAATCTCCTTTTTTCTCCCAGCAAGCAGATAACCAGGTTAATACTGTCACTTATGGTCGTTTACTTCACTCCTTTAGCGTGCGATTATTATAATGGTTTACCAACGGACGCTTATTTACTTCATTGATTCAGAAATACGGTTAAAATACGGTTAAAACACGGTTAATCCACAATCCACAGATCTAAATAACCAGAGTCAGAACATCTGGAAGTTTGATCCACAATGAACTAATAATCAATACATATCAATACAATATTAACAAAAAAACAATGTACTACCTGCTGTCAAGATTTACCTTACTTAAGTCCATCATTTGCCATTTGCCATTTTGCTGTTTAGTCTTTATTTTTATTGTCTTGGGGATGACAGGAAGACAGTCATAAGGTTATGTCATTCCCTACAGTATACATTTGTACATCTACCTTTGTTTTTTTGTAACCTTGTTTCTATCCTTTGTATATGTATGCTGTGAAATAAAATATTGAATTGAATTGAATTGATTCTTTACATAACACTTCTTTTTTTTATTTGTGAAATTGTTTGGTTACATTTGGGGGGAGGGGGCAGAGGTGAGGGGCATCACACATTATCCACCAGGTTGCAACAGTGACATCCATTCTCTATTTGGAGGTGTCTTTGTATCTCGGAACATCAGTTCTCCATATAGAGGTGTATTTGGATAATTGTTCGGTTGCAGTGCCGTGGGGAGTGTCATTCCATATAGAGATGCTTCTTGTATAACTGTTCAGTTACAGTGAATTGGTGGGTACCACAAGACACTCTCCACTACACTGGAACAAGACAATTTGCACAGTATATCAAAAACAATGACATACCTGTGGATTCTTTACATAATTGTGGGTTTTTGTAGAATAGTTTGGTTACACATTTTTTGAGTGGGTGGGGGGGGGGGGGGGTAGATGGAGCACAAAACACTATCCACCAGGTTGCAGCAATGACAAAGACATCAGATCTCCATACAGAGGTGTATTGTGTGTAAATGTTCAGTTTTGAGAGGGGGGGGGGGGGTGGAGCATCACACGCTATCCACCAAGTTGCAGCAATGACAAAGACATCAGATCTCCATATAGAGGTGTATTGTGTGTAAATGTTCAGTTACAGTGCCCTGGAGAGTAGAACATGACACTCTCCACTTGTCAGCTTTGACAAAGACATCAGATCTCCATACAGAGGTGTATTGTGTGTAAATGTTCAGTTACAGTGCCCCGGAGAGTAGAACATGACACTCTCCACTTGTCAGCTTTGACAAAGACATCAGATCTCCATACAGAGGTGTATTGTGTGTAAATGTTCAGTTACAGTGCCCTGGAGAGTAAAACATGACACTCTCCACTTGTCAGCTTTGACAAAGAGATCAGATCTCCATACAGAGGTGTATTGTCTGTAAATGTTCAGTTACAGTGCCCTCGAGAGTAGAACATGACACTCTCCACTACACTGGAACAAAACAATTTTCACAGCATATCAGAAACAATGATGTCCATTCTTTATATAAAACTTGTTTATGTAGAATTGATAGTTACAATGTATGTGGGGGGGGGGGGGGGGGGGCATAACATACCAGTACATTCTTTATATAAAACTTGTTTATGTAGAATTGATAGTTACAATGTATTTGGGGGGGGGGGGGCATTACATACCAGTACATTCTTTATATAAAACTTGTTTATGTAGAATTGATAGTTACAATGTATTTGGGGGGGAGGGGGGCATCACATACCAGTACATTCTTTATATAAAACTTTTTTTTATTTAGAATTGATTGGTTACAATGTATTAGGGGGGGGGGGGGGCATCACACAGTATCCGCCTGGTTGCAAAAATGACATCAGTTCCCCATGTAGTAGTGTTTTTTGTATGTTTGTTCAATTACAGTAATGTATTTGAGAATACAAGACACTCTCCACTACAATGGAACAAAACAATTTGCACAGAATATCAAAAACAATGACATAATTGTGTACATAACTTTTTTGCAGACTTTAGGAGGGGGGGGGGGGGGAGGGCATCACACTTTATCCATTAAGATAATTATTACCTATCAGGTTGCAAAAATGGCATCAGTTCTCCATGTAGGGGTGTTTTGGTATGTTTGTTCAGTTACAGTGTTTTGGAGAGTGCCATAAGGCACTCTCCACTACATTGAAACAAAACAATTTGTACAGCATATCAGAAACATTGACATGTCTGTTGATTCTTTACATAATATTTGTTTTATGTAAAACTGTATGATTCCATTTTTGGGGTGGGGGTGGGGTGGGGGTGGGGTGGGGAGTGGGGTGGGGAGGTGGTCATCACTCAATATCCATCAGGTTTCAACAGGTGTTTATTGTGTGATTGTTTAGTTACTTAGTTACAGTGTATTGAAAGAACAAACAATTTGCGCAGCATATCTAAAAAAATGGCATACCTGTAGATTCTTTACATTTTGTTTTTATAGAAATGTTTTATTGGGGGGGGGGGGGGGGGTGGGGGTGGGGGGGGGGGTGTGGCATCACACATTGTCGACCAGATTTTATCAATAACATCAGTTGGATCAGAAACAATATAATACCAGTACATTCTTTTCACACAACCCTTTTATGTAGAATTGTTTGGTTACAATTTATAGTGGGGAGAGGGGTGGTGGCATCACACATTATCCACTAGATTGCAACAATGACATCAGTTATCCACAGAAAGGTTACATTTGTTTTGAGGTGGGGGGGGGGGGGGGGGGCATCTCAGGTTATCAAGCAGGTTGCAACAATGACATCAGTTCTCTCAATAGTGATGTTTTGTGCATAACTGTTCAGTTCCATTGCCCCGGAGAGTACAACAAGACACTCTCCACTACATTGGAACAAAACAATTTTCACAGCATATCAGAAACAATGATATACCAGTACATTCTTTATATAAAACTTGTTTATGTAGAATTGATAGTTACAATGTATGTGGGGTGGGTGGGTGGGGGCATCACATACCAGTACATTCTTTATATAAAACTTGTTTATGTAGAATTGATTGTTACAGTGTATGTGGGGGGGGGGGGGGGGGCATCACATACCAGTACATTCTTTATATAAAACTTGTTTATGTAGAATTGATTGGTTACAATGTATTGGGGGGGAGGGGGCATCACATACCAGTACATTCTTTATATAAAACTTGTTTATGTAGAATTGATAGTTACAATGTATTTGGGGGGGGGGGGGGGCATCACATACCAGTACATTCTTTATATAAAACTTGTTTATGTAGAATTGATTGGTTACAATGTATGTGGGGGGGGGGGGGGGGCATCACATACCAGTACATTCTTTATATAAAACTTGTTTATGTAGAATTGATAGTTACAATGTATGTGGGGGGGGGGGGGGCATCACATACCAGTACATTCTTTATATAAAACTTGTTTATGTAGAATTGATTGGTTACAATGTATGTGGGGAGGGGGCATCACATACCAGTACATTCTTTATATGAAACTTGTTTATGTAGAATTGATAGTTTCAGTGTATGTGGGGGGGGGGGGGGGGCATCACATACCAGTACATTCTTTATATAAAACTTGTTTATGTAGAATTGATAGCTACAATGTATGTGGGGGGGGGGGGGGGGGCATCACATACCAGTACATTCTTTATATAAAACTTGTTTATGTAGAATTGATTGGTTACAATGTATTGGGAGGGGGGGGGGCATCACATACCAGTACATTCTTTATATAAAACTTGTTTATGTAGAATTGATTGGTTACAATGTATGTGGGGAGGGGGCATCACATACCAGTACATTCTTTATATGAAACTTGTTTATGTAGAATTGATAGTTACAATGTATGTGGGGGGGGGGGGGGAGGGGGCATCACATACCAGTACATTCTTTATATAAAACTTGTTTATGTAGAATTGATAGTTACAATGTATGTGGGGGGGGGGGGGGAGGGGGCATCACATACCAGTACATTCTTTATATAAAACTTGTTTATGTAGAATTGATAGCTACAATGTATTTGGGGGGGGGGGGAATCACATACCAGTACATTCTTTATATAAAACTTGTTTATGTAGAATTGATAGTTACAATGTATGTGGGGGGGGGGGGGGGCATCACATACCAGTACATTCTTTATATAAAACTTGTTTATGTAGAATTGATAGTTACAATGTATGTGGGGGGGGGGGGGGAGGGGCATCACATACCAGTACATTCTTTATATAAAACTTGTTTATGTAGAATTGATTGGTTACAATGTATGTGGGGGGGGGGGGGAGGGGGCATCACATACCAGTACATTCTTTATATAAAACTTGTTTATGTAGAATTGATAGTTACAATGTATGTGGGGGGGGGGGGGGGCATCACATACCAGTACATTCTTTATATAAAACTTGTTTATGTAGAATTGATTGGTTATGTATGTGGGGGGGGGGGGGGGGGGGCATCACATACCAGTACATTCTTTATATAAAACTTGTTTATGTAGAATTGATAGTTACAATGTATGTGGGGGGGGGGGGGAATCACATACCAGTACATTCTTTATATAAAACTTGTTTATGTAGAATTGATAGTTACAATGTATGTGGGGGGGGGGGGAGGGGGCATCACATACCAGTACATTCTTTATATAAAACTTGTTTATGTAGAATTGATTGTTACAATGTATTGGGAGGGGGGGAGGGGGCATCACATACCAGTACATTCTTTATATAAAACTTGTTTATGTAGAATTGATAGCTACAATGTATTTGGGGGGGGGGGGGGGGGGGAATCACATACCAGTACATTCTTTATATAAAACTTGTTTATGTAGAATTGATAGTTACAATGTATGTGGGGGGGGGGGGGGGGGGGGGGCATCACATACCAGTACATTCTTTATATAAAACTTGTTTATGTAGAATTGATAGTTACAATGTATGTGGGGGGGGGGGAGGGGCATCACATACCAGTACATTCTTTATATAAAACTTGTTTATGTAGAATTGATAGTTACAATGTATGTGGGGGGGGGGGGGAGGGGCATCACATACCAGTACATTCTTTATATAAAACTTGTTTATGTAGAATTGATTGGTTACAATGTATGTGGGGGGGGGGGAGGGGGCATCACATACCAGTACATTCTCTATATAAAACTTGTTTATGTAGAATTGATAGTTACAATGTATATGGGGGGGGGGGGGGGGGACATCACATACCAGTACATTCTTTATATAAAACTTGTTTATGTAGAATTGATTGGTTACAATGTATGTGGGGGGGGGGGGGGGCATCACATACCAGTACATTCTTTATATAAAACTTGTTTATGTAGAATTGATAGTTACAATGTATGTGGGGGGGGGGGGGGGAGGGGGCATCACATACCAGTACATTCTTTATATAAAACTTGTTTATGTAGAATTGATAGCTACAATGTATTTGGGGGGGGGGGGCATCACATACCAGTACATTCTTTATATAAAACTTGTTTATGTAGAATTGATTGGTTACAATGTATGTGGGGGGGGGGGGGAGGGGCATTCACATACCAGTACATTCTTTATATAAAACTTGTTTATGTAGAATTGATAGTTACAATGTATGTGGGGGGGGGGGGGGCATCACATACCAGTACATTCTTTATATAAAACTTGTTTATGTAGAATTGATTGGTTACAATGTATGTGGGGGGGGGGGGGGGCATCACATACCAGTACATTCTTTATATAAAACTTCTTTATGTAGAATTGATAGTTACAATGTATGTGGGGGGGGGGGGGGGGGCATCACATACCAGTACATTCTTTATATAAAACTTTTTTATGTAGAATTGATTGGTTACAATGTATTGGGTGTGGGGGCATCACACAGTATTCGCCTGGTTCAAAAATGACCATCAGGATAATTATTACCTATCAGGTTTTTTTGTAGACTTTGGGAGGGAAGGGCATCACATATTATCCATCAGGATAATTATTACCTATCAGGTTTTTTGTAGACTTTGGGAGGGGGAGGGCATCACATATTATCCATCAGGATAATTATTACCTATCAGGTTTTTTTGTAGACTTTGGGAGGGGGAGGGCATCACATATTATCCATCCGGATAATTATTACCTATCAGGTTTTTTTGTAGACTTTGGGAGGGGGAGGGCATCACATATTATCCATCCGGATAATTATTACCTATCAGGTTTTTTTGTAGACTTTGGGAGGGGGAAGGCATCACATATTATCCATCAGGATGATTATTACCTATCAGGTTTTTTTGTAGACTTTGGGAGGGAAGGGCATCACATATTATCCATCAGGATAATTATTACCTATCAGGTTTTTTTGTAGACTTTGGGAGGGGGAGGGCATCACATATTATCCATCCGGATAATTATTACCTATCAGGTTTTTTGTAGACTTTGGGAGGAGGGAGGGCGTCACAGATTATCCATCCGGATAATTATTACCTATCAGGTAGCAGAAATGGTATCAGTTCTCCATGTAGGGGTGTTTTTGTATGTTTGTTCAGTTACAGTGTCTTGGAGAGTGCCATAAGGCACTCTCCACTACATTGGAACATATGTCCGATATGATAAGGATGAATTCGAAAAACGAAAAAAAAAAAAAAAAAAAAAAATACACGAGAATATAACATATTTATTTCTTGGGGTTTAAGGACACTTTCGACAGCCAGGGCCACCTCCTGTCGGGCACTTTTACGGATGCAGGAAGTCGGTGTACCCGGAGATAGCCACCTAGCAACAGCGAGCAACTGTCAAACTCCCCTTGCCAACGTGCCTTCACCTGGGCAATTGGGATTAAGTGCCTTGCCCAAGGATACAACCTTGGTGGCTCAGTAGGCAGAGATGCAGGCAGCAAGCCGTGGGACCCTTGGTTCAAGTCCCACCTGCGTCAACCGCATTGTATCCTTGCCAATGCACTCAATGCCCACGTGGAGGCACGGTGGTGTTGTGTACTAGGGCATACTGCACGTTGATGGTGCGCTTGTCTTCAACCAATGCCAACCCTGTTTGTGTTGCTCGATGGTTCTATCCGGGTAGTCCGGCTTCCTCCACCCGTAAAACTGTCCAACACGAAATGACCCTGGATGTCGAAAGTGTCGTTAAAACCCAAATAAATAAATAAATAAATAAATAAATAAATAAATAAATAAATAAATAAATAAATTAGCCTAAATACACTTTTTCTAGAAAACTCAATTATTTCCAAGCAGAGCTTATAATTCCCCATTAACCCGTCGCCTAACGAATCGGCCACACCCGCTCGTGAAATATACTAATTTAGCACTAGAAAAAAGTATTTTTCAAGCATTTCACCAAAACCATATCATGTGACCCCCTCATTGGAACGAGCTCGTTCCTATGAGGCGTCACATGATCGGTTTTATTGAAATTCTTTGAAAAATTTGAAAGAAATATTAAATTTTGATATCGTCTGTGTTAGTTGAAAGGTTAAAACGTTGTTCCAGTGAGGGGTAAACAGTTAGGCAGTTAGGTGTTGGAACAGAAAAAAATTGACAAATTGGAACAATTAAATATTTACTTTTCGGCACAAATGTTTATTTTTAGCAATCTCACGTTCCCGTACCCAAGTCGCGCCTTTTTTGTTCAAATCAATTCAGTTCGTGTTTACTCAAACCATTATCATGGCGCGTGAGTATTAATATCGTCCCCTGAGTTCCAATGTCTGTAAAAACGGAATTTGCAGGGCCCCAGTAAAACTGCAAGGTCTTCCCCGAGGAAAAAAATAAATTCCCATGTCAAATGGAGCATCCTGGGTACTTTTTGAAGCCTTAAACATCCTGAAATTATAGAAATAACATCGAAACATGACACACAAAATATCAGATTGAAAGTATATCAATAAGTTTTATGGATTTCAGGCATGAAAAAGTTTATAGGGTTCAGATTTCTCAGAAAAAGTCCGAGGGAAGCTAATACCCCCCCCCCCCCCCGCCCCCACCCCGGGCTACGCTGCTGATGTTCAACATATCGTCTTTTGAGTTTCAATGGGTTCTAGCATCGAATTTTTGAATCCATTCTTCGACAAAATTGTAAATCGAATCGAATATAAGGTAAATCATGCATGATTAACCCTTCACCAAACATGAAAAGCAGACGACAATTGGAAAAAAAATTCTTGAATAACTAATTTGTTTTCATTTTTTGTCTCAAAAACATGGGTTATGAGCCCTCATTGGAACGAGCTCGTCGAGCTCGTTCCAACGAGGTGTCATAACCTATGTTTTTGAGACAAATAATGAAAAAATAATAAAAAGTAATTGGCGATTTTTGAGAATAATGCTGGGCGGTTTTTGCCGTTACGTTGGATGAAGGGTTAAAAAAACTTTGAACTGGTGTTGTGCATGGAACTTTCATTCGCTACAATCGATTTGGAGAAAGGGAAGAAATGAACAGGAGGAATTTATTTTGGTTGTTACGATATTTTCGTTTTATTATATATATATGTCAAAAGAGCCCCGTGAATCTCAAATTTAGGGTCAAATCGAATCTGAGATCGAATCAGGCAAAGAATTTCGAATGGATTCGAATCAGATCTCGAGTCTATTCACATGTTTTTTCAAACTGTAAACGGAGCTTCTTACAACCGAAAATATTGTCAGTCACGACTCAAGTACCGTATTGCATTCAACGAGGGAACGCGGTGGCTCAGAAGTTACGGCATTGGATTTCAAACCCAAAGGTTTACGGCTCGATCCCAGCCAGGGGTAACTGCGTTGTGTACTTGGGCAAGGCACTTAATCTCGATTGTCCACGTGGGTGCATGGCGGCGCTGTGTACTAAACGTACTGCATGTCGATGATGCACTTGTCTTCAACCAGTGCTAACACTGCTTATGCGAAGTTAGTACGTTGCGTTGGGGAGTCTGATAGTTGCTCGCCGTTGCCCGATGGTTCTCTTCGGATCCCTCCCCGTAAAACTGTCTCGCCCGAGGTGACCCTGGCTGTTGAAAGTGTCGTTAAACCCCAATAAATAAATAAATACATTTATTTGATTGTTACGATATTTCCGTTTAATTATGCAAGTCAAAAAGCCCTGCGAATCTCAAATTTCGGGCCGAATCAAATCTCAAATCGAATCAGGAAGAGAATTTCGATTCGATTCGAATCAAATCTCAAGTGCATTAGATGGTTTTTAAAATTATAAACGGAGCGCCTTCTTCCAGGTGTAAATATTGCCAGTCTCCACTCAAGTATCGCATTCAACGAGGGAGCACGGTGGCTCAGATGTTACGTCATTGGATTTCAAACTCAAAGATCAACAGTTAGATACCCGCCGGTAGCTGTGTTGTGTCCTTGGGCAAGGAATTTTAATCCCAATCGCCCACGCGGTTGCACGGTGGCGCTGTGTACTAAGGCGTACTGCATGTCGATAGTGCACTTGTCTTTAACTAATGCTAACCCCGCTTGTTCGGAGTTAGTATGTTGGGAAGTTTGACAGTTGCTCGCCGTTGCTAGGTGGTTCTCTTCAGATTCTCCGGCTTTCTTCACCTGTAAAACTGTCCGACACGAGGTGACCCTGGCTGTCGAAAGTGTCGTTAAACCCCAACAGATAAATAAATAAATGTAGAGTACACAAATTTTAACATACCACGAGGTTAAATGAGTGAATGGAAAGTGTTTTGCCTCCCATCTCACGTCTATTGGCCTGGCCACGCCCCTGTTCAAAACATATAATAAAATAAAGTGGACTGACGCGTTTCCAGAAGTTACAGCATAGCAGATTGGTATTCGATCACAAAATTAACAAAACAGTGAAATCTCATCCAAAGCCAACCCAACGCTAACTTCATGTTTATTTCACTGTTTTTTTTTTTAAATTGTGGGTGGGTGTGCGCACGGGTAAATATCGATGCTAAATCCAAGATTGGGCGAGCTGAGCCATGCTCTCCCGAAAAGAAAGCTATCAAAAGTTTTGATGGAAGTGTTATTTTCAACACCAAAGTCACCACTGGAGACCATTAGTGTTTTTTTTTTAGAAATATAAATTAAATTTTTAAAAATTTAACTATTTTTTAACTATTGAATAAAAAGAAAGATATATCCCTTTTGTAAAATGTCTGATCCATTGATAGTTGTGAGGTTTGAGATTTCGCAGATTAATGTTCATTGAGTTCAGCGCGAAAATTCAAATTCAAATTTCCTCTGTAAAAACAACAAAACGTCATGAGTCTTAAAATATGATTGGCTGCACCTTTTGCACGGAATTTTTGTCATTCAATGTTGGAAACACGCTTCTGAATATCATTTGGCGGTTCTGAAAGATGAAGACAAGTTGTACTGTTGGTTTCTTCTACCATGTATAGGTGAGTTCCAAAATATGTTTTTGTAAAACTTTGGTTTCCTTCTTTAAAGAAAAGTGCTTCTTTTTGACTTGGGTAATATAAAATAAATATGAATTGAAAAGTGAAAAAAATAAAATAAATTATCTGATTCTGTCGACTCAATACCATGAAAGATGCTTCACCACGTGTAGCCAATTGGTTTAGCAACTCCGGAAAACATTCGAATTAGTAAAAAAATATAAGTCTCTTCCAGTAAATCACGAAAATTTTATAAAATAGTGATTAAAAAAAGAATTCTACCAAAAAAAAAATTATGAGGAAAAAATGAGATGGAATACTCTCAAAACCTAAATGTAAACATTTCCATATAGTTCGGGAAGAGTGGATTTCATTTGAAACACATGTTCATTATTTGCCTACCCGGCCAGATCCCCTGGAAGTGGAGCCGTGCTTGTTTACTGTGGTAAACAAGTTTTATTGGTGAAATAGGATCCCTGGTCACCAACGCCGGGTGCATATCTTACGTGGGTAACAGTGATATAAACACACTGGCTATACTTGATTTCATTACCTATCACGGTGTTGGGTGCCAAAAGTAACCAAAACAAATATAAACGTATTCCCTTGGGAACCCCGGAAAGTGGGACAGTGCTTGTTAACTGCGATACCCCTTTACACAAACGTAACGGCCAAAACTGACCAGCGCTATTCAAAAAATCACAATTCAATTTTCCTATTTGGTTTCTTTTTTGTCTCCAAAAATAGCTTATGACCCCTCATTGGAACGAGATCATTGAGCTCGTTCCAGTGACTGTCATAAGCTGTTTTAGACGCAAAAATGAAAAAAAATGAGTTACTCAAGAATTTTATTCCCAAGTGACGTCTGCCTTTCGTGTTTGGTAAAGATATAAACCGAGTTCTGATGTACTGGTAAAGTAATAACCGGAACTAACGTCAGGGGTGGGAGCCCTTTTTAAGGTGATTCTAAACTGAAGATTGTCGTTTGAGTGGACAGGTCGAAAACATGATGTTTTTTTCATTACTTTTCAATAGTAATGGTTATTTAATACATGAATGATTGCTTCCTACCTAATAGATTACAAAAATGTGATAAAATTTTTTAAAAAAAGAATTTACTCACCAAAAAAATGCTTTTGAAAATCCCTAACTCACGGTCAACTTCCTGCCACAAAAACTTAAAATATGAATCTCACATTGAAGAATGTTTTCTATGTGCATTAGAGAACAACAGTTGAGTCATAACTTTTTAAAAAATAAATCCAATTGTATGTTTATTTAAATTTTTGATGGACCACTGCATGCACTGATCCAGCCATTTTTGCACGGAACTATTTACAGTTCAAAAGTATGGCACACTGCACTAATCAGTAATCTAGTTGACCGCCCCTGGAAATATTAGCCATACAAGTGATATATCTGTTCTGCCCTCTTCCACAAGTAAAAGTGTCTTGACATGAAATGACCCTGTTGAAAGTGTATCGTCAAATCCCAATAATAGAAAATAAAAGACTGCGTGGCCACACCTCCCCCCCCCCCCACCACAAAAAAATGGAAATTTTCAAAATTGAAAAAGGGACCTAACTCTGGCAAAAATTGTTGGATCAAACCCTGATTTGACTTGACCTGCATTTTATGTTGCTGAACCTACACAACAAATTTTATTTGATTCTGCCAATTACAGCTCAAGTTATTGGTTGGAAACTAAAAAAAGGAGTTTTCAAACTTGAAAAAGTGTGACACTGAAATCACCTACCAGGACTACATGCAGGCTCGAAGGGAAGTTATGGAATTGAATTCTGCCAATAAGTCGTATCGATTGACCAATACTTAGTGCTCAATGTATAAAATATTCCTCCAGTTATTGAAAAAATCCGATAAGGTGGTTAATGTATAAAAGTGTTTTTAATGTGTTAAATGCCATGTTTTGGATCATGAATAAACTAATGTTGTGTCAGAAACTTACCTTGTTTTATTTTTTTTTGGTGGGAGTTGACCCGTGGCGACTTGACCCGGTAGCGAGTTGACCCGTTCCCAAAAATTTGAAGCTCGATTGTGCCTTGTGTGTGTTGCCATACTTCACTTTCGTGGAGAATTTCTATGCAACGACTAATAAAATAATTTTCTAGAGAAAAATTTCATGTTCACACTTCTGTCATATTTTATTTGTGATAGGGGGTCTAGTGGGGTGGATAGAAAGAAAAAAATATTATTTTTCGCACTTTGAACAAGCGCCTTACCAACGCATGTGGCTTTCCGGTGACAACAACTTCGATCAACAAACACTTGCAGGCATGAGTCTAATAGCCCACAGATTATTCGAAATTATCGATGATCTTTGTGGATTGCAAACAAATTTAATGAAATGCATCGTTTACAATGATTCGCAATGTAAATCACACCAGATCGCAAAATTAGGAGCATTATTTCTGGAACTCACCGAAACCAGACCGAAACGGGTCCGAATGACAGACCAATAAAGTTAACCAGCAATATTACATGACGAAGAATAGTCCCCCCGATTTGCGATTAAAAGAAGTGAAAAATCAACCAGTTTACGAATATTTCAACAACGAAAGAATACAACATGGGTTTCTAATTCCACTATATGTCACCGTTTTGTTAATTAAAGAAAATTGAAATTTTTGTTCTCTATTGGTAATTTTGGCGCATGAATACAAACTAATGGCAAGGTCGATCCATGTAAACAAATTAATTGCTTCAGTTCGTGAGGGAAGAATATTTACACAGAACAGACAATCAGTGCAATTTGCCTCTATTAGTCTGCCTCCCTTGAGATATATCGACAATCAGAATTTCAGCAGTGGCATTGTCATGAGAATTTACGGGACATATGGCGAGATCTTTTGTCGCAATGTTGCCCACAACCTTCAGTGTTTTGAATTTCCCACCGTAAACATGGCGGACACTTTTGAGACTGAAACGACCCTGGTTGACAACGTGCTTAGTCCTATCTTCGATGTGTTTTATTAAAAATTAAGACTCAACTGCTGCAGTACATTACTGATAGCTCACGTTGGTTGTTCATTGGAAGGTGAGGCGTTTCGATATTTTTTGAAAACCTGTCCACGCCATTTCCGACTTTTTGACAGTACACATTTTCTAATGTCTCCAAATAACTCGTAAATTTGTTAAATCCATATTTTGCGGGTCCCATCACGTTCTATGTGACATGACCATTCCCCCCAACCCTGGTATCCAAGGGCAAGGCTGTTTCGTTGCCAAGTTATTGTTCAATGAAATGTTCACATTTTTCTGTGTTTCTGGCTTCCATGTTGGCAGCCATGACTTTAGAATCACCTTAAGGATTTTGGTTACCGAATTTTTAGTAATCTTGCTTTAAAACATCTGCATACAAAAGCGAACAAAACGTCTTAAATTGAATACCACGTGGTCCACCAATTTTTACTGACATTAATTGCAGTAATTTAGCCGGAATTCCAAATTTGAATTTCGGTTTCAATTTTAAAAAATTGAACCCCAAATCAACAAAATGACTAACCAAATTCAAACATTAAAAATTAAATGCGTTTGATACTGCGGATTGACAAACAGGAGTCATGCCGTCTGAAATAGGGAAATGAACGGAGTCGAACGTTTCTTGAGTTAGACATTCGGGAATTTGGGTGTGGAAAGCCATCTGTTAACGAGCCCCGAAGGGGCGAGTTAAGAAATGTTTTTTCCAGTCAAATTCAGCGCTGTTAACAAATCGCCATTCAATTTTTTTCATTATTTGTCTTAAAACGGCTTATGATCCCTCATTGGAACGAGCTCGTTGAGCTCATTCCAATGAGGTATCATAAGCTGTTTTTGAAGCAAAAAATAAAATGAAGGAATTTTGTTTGCAGGTGTTGTCTGCCTTTACCGTATGAAGAACGAAACGGGAGGCGTTTATCTCCATTGTAATTCCTGTCATTGTCAGAAATGAAAAATACTCCAAAACCGTTTTATTTGAAGTCATTTTCGATCGGTCTATTTACCGTGTTCGAATTTACAGAAAACAGCTCCGAGTTGTGTTCGATTAGAGCACGGTGAGTGAAATTATCCGATATCAGAGCACGGAGCCGACCGGCTTTCAACCAATCAAATTACGGGTTCAGAAAGAACGATCAAATGGAACTGACTTTCAATTACACATCAAAATTTCAGGATTTAAAAATTTTAATCTTGAAATTTGAATTTGTCATAAAATATTTTAAAATATGTACCTATTGTTGTAAATGACTCTTGTACATCAATCTTGAATCTTCCAAGGAGGCAAATCTTGCTTTCAAATTTAAATTCCATAAAAGTTTTGAATTTGGGTTCAAATTTGTTTTTTAAAAACTAAAATTTACTCATTTTGAATTCCCGTAATAAAAATGTAGACCACATTGGGTCAAATTTCAGACATGTTTGCAGTTATATGCTGATGTTGGAATCTGAAATTCTATAACAATTGGGTAATCAAGTCCTTAACCCTTTGAAACTTAACGGCCGCTTTTCCGGCCAGGAACATATGTCATAACTTCATTAAATAGGATTGCTATTCAGTAAATGTGTGGGTTAGACCAATCAAAATTTTCAATGTCCAGCCCAGAGGCATCACGTTGAAAATGTTGATTAGTTCATCCCCAATGCTGAATACGGACTCCTCAAATTGCTGCTATTGAATTGGCATGGGCGATAGGGTTAAATGGGTATCATAATTGTAAACGATTTGCTGAACATACCTATGTGGCCATGATATAGCCATAGATGCTGAAAGCGACCTTAAAAACAATTTTAAATGTCAGGGAAAATCACCCAAGACCAGTAGGCTCAAACAGCGTCTATATTCTTTTCTAAAGAGCAGCCTTGGTCCCCTGGTACGAGTTTCCAGCAAGGGGTCATAAGCCACATTTTTGAAGTTTATGTATGGGGATGGTGCGCCCCCCCCCTTCCCCCGTATATTTAACAAGTTTCATCTTGACGGGTAGGTCAAGGGTTAATTTGTTCAGAAAAAACGCTCATTGATTATCTAGCCTTCTGACAACCCCTTGAGTCGAAAGTTTCTTTTTTGGAGATTTCTGGCAAATCCTTCCTTTCGTAAGATATTTTGTTCGTCATTAATCTCGGACTTCACGCAGTGAGTTATAAACAAGATAGCATGCTGCCCTCGACGCTAGAATCAGATTCTGACGGACTGCTCGGATTTGTCATTCAGCGTTTCAACCACGCCGCTTAAAATCATCTGGCTCTCTCCATTTGAAGATCAGCTCATGCCACCACGTGTTGGTAAGTGACAAAAGTTTGTTCCTGAACTTTTGGGGTTTTCTCGAGAATACTTTCTGTATTTGGTTAGGTGACCGCTAAATAATTCCCGCGGCCGCCGAAACACGAAGATACTTCGCCACCTATTCCGGTGCAGGTTATAGCAGGTGCTGGACTTGGGAAAAACTTCATTGTGAAATTGTTAAATTATTTCGAATAAAGCAATGGATAAGAAAGGATCGATTGCCTCCAACTAATTCAGTGACATATCTCGCTGAACTTGGAGCGAAAGAGAGGACCCCCCCCCCCCCGCGATCAATCAAACCACCCTCAGCGAGAAAAAAGAAAAAAAAAAAATTGAGCGAGAAATAATGGAAAAGTATATTTTTGTAACCACCATTCGGGTCCTCTAAAGGGACCAGTCTTAATTTTAAACGATTGGCTCAAGGCTTCGTATGTTTTTGTCATATAGCCACATACGATGAAAGTTACATTAAACACCCGTAAATAATGAATTGATATTGATGTGCTGCCTACGAGCTTTTAACAGGGCATTTAAACCTGTTGTAACTTGGGTATTTAAACCGGAGACAGGGTTTTAAAATTGTTGCTTTCAAAACATGGCTTATGGCTCCTGAGTGGAACGAGAACGTTACAATAATGGGTAATAAACTGTTGAAGCAAAATGAAACTTTAGCCCTTTGTTATAAACATTTAGACAATGCTGCCATTTTGTTTGGTCTTTAAATTAACACTAAGTAACTTTCATCTTATATCCACGTATGGTTCATTAACTGAAAGCCTTATGTTTGCTATTTAGATATTTTCTATACAGTAAATAAGATGGTAATAATAATTTACTGCATATTTATATTTCATCCCTTGATTGCAACATGGCACCATCTGCAACGCCAAAGCATTGCAGATGGCGCATTGTTGCACCCAAGAAACTATATGACAGAAAGATGTCAGTAGTTGAATCAACATCACGGTGACTGGGGATTTCAGTAAAGTATCTAGATTTCCAAAACATGACTAAACAGTTTCTGAAAGACACGAGTAAACTGTAAGCTGATAGCTGGTGGTCCGTGAGCTGAAGTTTTGTAGATGCTTCTCGTGCTTTGTTCCCTAAGAAAATGTAGATAAACATCGGGCGCGGGTTTGGGGTGGAGTGGGTGTAGAATCAGGTAACCTACTTCACCCCGATGGCAAAATATCAATTTCAAGCTACCGACCCCCCCCCCCCCCCTCCGCCAACCGCCATAATGTAGTGCATCTAGGGAATTCAATCTTGTTTAATACTTGAAACAAATAAAATATAAAAAACTGACAGTTGAACGTTTTCATTAAACAATCTAGCTTGACCTTGCCCGAAGGAACCCTGGGAAGTAAAGTACTTGTTTACTGTGATAAACAGGGCGGTTTCAGTGCTCAAGTAGGACCCGGTAACCAACACCTGGGTCGGAAGTATAAAATGGGCAACATGGGTGTAAACACAAATACATAAAACAGCTTGACTCATTTTTGGAAAGAGCTCAGATCTCGTTCTGAATATTAAGCAGTGTTAAACTATTGGAGGTGTTTCCGCCACTTTGGATCAAGGGTGGAACCAGTATTGTATATTTATGAAATAAAAATTCCAGTGAATATAATAAAGGGGATTCCGTCATGATGTAATGGCCCGAATAAATTGACATCGCCTGCGAAATCGAAAAAAGCCCTCGAGACCCCCCCCCCCCCCCCCCACCCCCTCCTAAAAAAACAAAATCGTATCTGTATAATTGGCCTCGTTGTAATGGATTACTTCACCGTGATATTCTCGTATGTGGGGTAGTGCTTGGCTATTGTGGTAAACGGTTAGTTTTTTCCCCGGTGGAGTATTGTTTACTGGTTGGAAAAGTTTTACATTACTAGTACAGCAGGGCGCGGTAGTGTCTCGTATGTAGTCCTCTAAAATTACCTGGGGTATAATCGAGTGGCTTAAGGGCCTATATAAGTAATGAAATTTTGTTTATTTTGAAAATTCCTACCTCTGATATTCCTTCAATTCAAATTAAATATACACAAAAGGTACATCAAAATGAAGGTTGGGATGTATAGAACACGAAACACATGTGTAATCAGCTCATGGAGTCGACTGTTGGCACCACTGGTTCCTGGAAGTCTGCTGCCGTATTCGCACCAGAACTGATAACTTAATAATATTTCACGAAAACAACTTGTGGCCAAATGTGCTTTACATATCCAAGAACAAAGCTAGGGGATCAAAATTCTTCAAAACACGGCTATAGAGCTACATGGGGGAAAATTCCAAAGTCATTGCTTTCGTTTACGTATGAGTATACTTTCGATTTCTGGTCGACGTCATCGGACGGAAAAAGCATGTAAAAACAACGCTGTCTAAAATCAAATAATGAAAAAGATCGCATTCATACAGTAAACGGTTATTATAGAGATTACACAGTTGCCATATTCAATGCACGGTATCATGACACCTGTTGAAATTTCTGAGAATTACGAATTTGTTTTTCGATGGAAATTCGTGGTATCGAGTATTTGCGCATTTCTGTCGAGCATGGAAACCATCTTCAATAAAAAATGCAGACAGTGTTGTCCTTTTCCAAAATACAGTCCTGTCTCTGCACTCGAAAGTGTTTTGAATGCCTAGCTTTGTTATTGAATATCTGAAGCACATTCGGCCACGAGTTCCTGCGAAATATTTTATTATCAGTTCTGGTGCGAATACGATAGCAGACTTCCAGGAACCAGTGGTGCCTGCTGTCAATCCTGTGAGTTGATTGCATACGTGCTTCGTGTTCTGTACATCCCAACCTTTATTTTGATGTATAATTTGTGTATATTTAATCTGAATTTAAGGAATATGAGAGGTGAGAATTTCAAAATAAACAAAATTCCATTACTTGTATAGCCCCTTAACTTCACCAGATTCTTTATGATTGCAATATAGCCATTATGAACACGATCCAAAACATGAATGAACAAAACTTTCTATTTTACTGCCCCTTCCCATAGGACCCTCGGGAAGTGGGTACGCCGTTTTCACTGTGGTTACAAGGCTGTTTTACTGGTAAAATTGTACCCGGTAATCAACACCTGGGGGCGCGGTGGCCCAGTGGTAGACTGTTGGACTTCTATGTTCGAGGTCACGAGTTCGATCCCTGTCCAGGCGACCCGCGTTGTCCTTGGACAAGGCACTTTATCCCTGTTGCCTACATGGGGGGGGGGGGGGGGGGGGGTCGTTTGAAAGTGTCGGGATACTGGTGCTGATGCAGAAGTCACTGAAGTGAAGAATTTTTGAAGTGATAACATCAGGTTGTATATGCATACAGATAAAACTATTAACCCTTCACCCAACGTAACAGTCAAACCTGGCCAGCGCTGTTCACACAAAGGGTACACCGGCTTTCCCCACCCGTAATATTGTCAAAAGATATGACCCTGGCTGTTGAAGGTGTCGGTAAATAGGATGTCTAGTGTTTTTGGGTGGATACTGAAAATTGAGTGACCAAGACAAATGTTTATCTTTCGCGAGCACTTCCACTCAAAAACACATTTTCTTTTTATTATACGCTTTTAATAAGAATCTGATAATTTCTAATAATTCCACTCGTTCCAGTCTTGAATTGATGCATGAAAGTAAACGACGCATTGATACGCAGAAGTGATTTGATCGATACTCGGAACAGGTAGCGTCTTGCAAATCGGATCCAGCTGGCGGGTTTCATGCATCAATTCAAGGTGAATGTGTTGAATTATTGCTGGAAATGATCGGTACTCTCTCAAAAACACTAGATTTTCTTTTCATTATTCGTTTTTGAACAAACTGATCATTTCCAGTGATAATTCGTCTCTACTTCACCTTGAACTGATGCTGCGAAAGCCGCCAGTTTGATACAGTGAAAGTGAAAATTACTGTATCTTCAGTGGGGGATAAGATGTCAGTCTTTCCGCATTGTTGTTAAACCCCATTAAATAAAGCGTTTTCTGATCGGCTATTGCCCATTGCAAATATCAATGACGCGCGCCGTATCCAGTTTATCTCAAGTACTACATCCAGGTGATAACCGCCCATCCGCGTGGAAACTACTGGAAGAAAAGCGATGCTTGTGTTCTACGGTAAACACGCTCTGTTTAATTAGTAAAAAAGGACACAGCACCATCGCTCGGGTGGAAATCCTCTAAAATGGGTAACATGGGTATAAACAATTGGCTGAACTTGATTTTATGTTCATGTTGTGGTCATGGTTAACCGTTGTGCCGAAATGAGTGTCCCTAAACACCAATATGTAAAAAACTTTTACTTCTGCAGATCCGCGTCATTTTAACTACAAAACTTGCTGTTTAAAACTAATGGCACCAACATTTCCGCTCATTTTTGTGGTAGGAGGCGGAACAAAATAACCTGGTTATCTCGGGCAATATCCAGGGTACATGTGGATTTAATTCCATTTTTATCAATCCTCTCCATTCGGGGCGTGGTGACGCGGTGGTTACGCCATCAGACTTTAAACCGAAAGGTCAATGGTATGATCCCGACCAGGGCTAACTGCGCCTTTGTCCTCTGGCAAGACATGGAGGCGCCGTTACTAAGGCGATGGTGCACTTGTCTTAAACCAATGCTAACACTGCTCATGTGGATTTAGTACAGTGGAAAGTCTGACAGTTGCTGGACGCTGCTCGGTGGTTCTGTGGGTTCTCAGGCTTGCACCAATGGCAAAACTATCCGACGCGAGGTGACCCTGGATGTCGAAAGTGTTAAACCCCAAGAAATAAGTCCAGGCAATTTGCTAACTGGCTTGCTTCGACTTTTACAATTACCTTCCAATCCCAGAACTGAAGACATCAAACTAGACCTCACTTTCTCCGTTCTAAAATGTCCCATGGTGATACCGAGTCGTTCAAATTGTAAAAAAGGGGTTTGTTTATATCGGTGTAGAATACTTGGCAAATTCTTAAACCAGAACATGGGTAGTAGACATTTGCAATTTTTAATCAACCCTTTATCTAACGCAGACGATATCAAAATTTATTATTTTAAATGTTTTTACATTTTTCAAAAAAATTCAACAAAACCATGTGACCCCTCATTGGAACGATCTCAATGGGCTCGTTCCAATGAGGGGTCACATGATATGGTTTTGTTGAAATATTCAGGAAAATTTAATTTTTTCAACTGCTCAATTTGCATATTACGCGGGTGGATGCGGCGATTCGTTAGATAATGGGTTAATAATGCCGCAAGGATTTTGACCAATGCAGTCTTGTTTGACAGATCAATGAGATCTATTAAACAAGATTGCTTTGGTTAAATATAGTTTCATTGTGGTATAAAACTGCTTCAAATGTCGGTACTGTGACATCAGTTTATGGGGTAAGTCAAAATGTATAAGTCTGTTGGGTAAATTTAATTTGTCTAATTCTATAAACCGTCTAAAACAGACCACACCCATCTGTCAACAATTTTGGAAGTATTCGAGATCAATATTTGACCGTTGAAATTTATAGTGTTGTGAAGAGAAAGCAATATCTCACGGTAGTCACTTTGGCAAAAGGGATTCAGGGAAAGAACTTAATTCTAAAAGTAGTCGGGTCAACTTGTAGCTCACTTGCGGTTAACTGGTATACACATGGAGCTTCGTAAGTTCGATCATGACCCACATCTGCGTAATTGGGCGATATTTCTCGGTGAGTACACGCTTGTGAAGTGTGCTGAGTAAAACACGTCAATGGCACTAGCTTTCAAGCAGCACTAATTCTGCATTTGTCATTTAGTAAGTTGGATGGTCAGATAGTCAGTCTGTTTTTGCTTCCAGTCTTTCTCCCAAAATAGTCCTACACATCTTCCTGGCTATTGAAAGTGGTGCTAACACCCAACAAAGAATCTCTCTTCAGATGGTAACTTGGTTTTCATCTGGGGTTTCTGACCCCGCATTGCAACGTGTTGAGTTCGTTGCAATTATAGGTCTGGAGCAACTCGGGTAACCCCGGGATGTGAAGCAGTGCTTGTTTACTGTGGTAAGCAAGTATTGTTTTATTGATAAAATGGGACCCAGTCACACATGCTTGTGGTTGACATCCTCTAAAATGAGTAACGTGGTTATAAAGGATTGTCTGTATTTTACTTTGTATCAAAGTTGTGGTCACGAATAGCCATGTGCAGAAATGTGACCTTCTACACCAATAAGTACAATTATATTATAGGATGGTGTTTCAAGTTAAAGCCATCCCAAAGAAAGGCCCGCCTGGAAAACTGAATAAGTGTCAGAATCATATTCTATACTTGGAGCACGATTTGCTGACTGCGGCAATATTATCAAAATGTTCAAAAAGCTAGGTTGTCCCACCCCCTCATAGCACTAGCTAGGTATTACGGCTCCAGAGAGGGATATTAATATGGGTCTAGAAATGAAATGAAATTCTCGAATACTGGACAAAGCAACGTTGGGTGGGTGGGGATGGATAATCACTGAAGGCCATATTTCTTTAATCACTTTCTACAACAAAACTGGTATCCCACCTGCAACGTTTGGGAAAATTTACAAGTTACATTTAATGTGCTTTGGCGTTGTTTCTGTGCAACTCTTGGCTTCCAAAAAGGCAGCCAAAACTTGCCTTGAAGTCAGAGGATGTCTACTGTTAACCTATAGTAAACCAGTATACAAATCTCCAGGCCTTTAACCCTTTACACAACGTAACTTATAACCGGCCAGCTCGATTCACAAAAATCGCCAATTTTCATTTTTTGTCTCGAAACGGGTTATGACCCCTCTTTGGAACGAGTTCGTCGGAATCGTTCCAAAGAGGGGGTCAAAAACTGTTTCAGACAATAAATGAAAACAATTATTTACTCAATAATGTTGCTTTCAAGTGTCTGCTTTTGATGTCAGTTAAAGGGTTAGCATTTCATCCAGCACGCACGATATCAACATTTTAAAATTCCAAGCGGAAGCACCGGAAAGTGAGGCAGTGCTTGTTTACTGTGGTAAACCAGCTCTTTTTCTGATAAAACAGGACAGCCACCAATCCTTGGGGTGAAAGTTCTCTAAACGGGTGCCCGGGTATAAACGGTTAGAATAAATTTAATTTTATCTCTGTATAGCGGTCACGATTAGCCATTGTGCAGAAACACGACCTTGACCTTCAATACATATTTCGAATATTTTAAGTGTTTCAAAAATTTTAAACATTGTGACCCCTCCTTGGGACGGACTTGTTCAAATGAGGGACCGCATATGGTTTTGTTTAAATGTTTCGAACTACTCAATTTCAAACTCACGTGGTGATGGGGGGGGGGGGGGGGGGGGGGATTTCGTTCGATAAAAGGTTAAGGGCCAAATGAGTCTAGACTTTTGGGAGTTTTAATGAATTTCTTCCCTTGTGGAGCTTTCGACTCCAAAAGCCTTCTATTTCACTTCTCCAATCCCAAGTGGATGTGGAGTTTTTTACTGGGGTAAACATGGAAGTCCTCGAAAATGAGCAGCGTCATTTTGTTTGGCGAAACGTGACTTCAAAGCTATGTTGCAGTCTTGAGATAACCATAGATGAAGAAAGCACCTTAACCCTTTACCTAACAGTATTTTTTTAGAAAAGAGAATTTCATTTATCGAAAACAAATTTCACTATTTTCCAATGAAACCATACAAATGTGGATATAATTAGGACTAGCTCGATGAGCTGGTTCAAATGTCCATATTTGTATGGTTTGAGAATTTTCGGAGATATTTTAGGCTGCGGTAGGCTTGCTCTGGTTAATTTTCTGATAGTTTCTGGACGTTTTTAGGTAAATGGTTATGCACCAATAGACATACTAAATAAAATATAATTTTATTTCAGTTTTACATGAAAACACACCATTTATTGTGGTTAATTTTTCTCTTTTCAGGTAGCTGGTGAGTTATGATTCATGAATATCGGCAAGAAAACGTAGGTCGTAAGCCGATGTGTTGGGAGTTGTTATATAGGAAGAATAGGCGTGGCAAAAGTCACGGAGTGTCATGTAGTAAATAGTTGGTTTGTTAGTAGAGTCGACGCACGGTAAGTTTTGATGAAATTATGGTACACTGGTAAGAAAATTGTAGAATGAACAAAAAGTACTGTTGTGTGTGTTAATTTGAAATATAAAATGCAGAAGCACCCGGTTTCAGTTTTCTCGCTGCCATTTGGATCACTTTTCCTTGATAACGTTTCGAGTATATTTTCATCTCTCGCCCTCAAATTAATATTCATCAGATGGCGAGCGATGAAAAATCCGAATCGTTTTCAAAGAGAATTGCCCAAAGTCAACGAGAAAACTAGAAGCGAAAAATTCTAAACATGAAACTTTTTATTCATTTTACAATTTTCGCTATATTTGAATACTTCAGTCGACTCGTGAACATATTAGTTTCTGCTTGACCCGTTTAACGTGTGTCGAGCCGTTATTGAGAACAGGTCGCTTGTGCTTCTATCGTTTAATGCTGAATATGGATTCATTGGTATTTGTACACATTTGTGTATCAGAGATAACAAAACATATCGATGAACTCGTATCCAGGATGAAATGATAAGAGCTACACATTGATAAGTTTGTGTTCAAGACGTTTCTTCAGAAACACGTCTTGCCGGACATTTTTGTGATTTGTTCGAACTTTGAACTTATTCTGGAGATGGAGGAGCCGCCAAATCTACATAATTCAGGAGACGAGGATAGAGGATTGCTGATGGAAGATGGTATGTACAGGTTTGTTTTTTGTGCCCCAACTGGCCGTTTCGTCCTGGACTTCTTCCGAAATACCAACACAAGCAAGTCTTTCCATTCACAACACTTGAGGCACATGACATTGGACTTAGGTGACGGTCAAAAGGGTGAGGGAGGATACTAACTGGTCTTGGGGTTGCTTAACAACTCTGATTTAGGATTTGATCGAGAGCCTAACTGCCAGTGATTGCCATTGTGACTGAGAAGTACAGGCCGTGGTATTGAGGGGGTTAGTCAGATCCTGGTTAAAAGGTGAAACAGATGTTGGACCGGTTAAGTTGCGTACAATGGTGGGGGCTGAGCCAAGCCCGGGGGTCACTTAAAAAGTTAGCACTCAAAAATGAATCTGCATTTTAACTTAATATCCATTTCCAATAAAAAAATGCATTGGCCTATTTTGACAAAAATCGTTAAATAACAGCATATTTTTAAAATTGAATTATTTACATTATATTGTCTTGGAAACATTTTTGTGTGTTAAAATTTGAACCCTGGTTTGGGGAGGGGGGTCGATCTCTACGCGGAGATTCCAGTTGAATCAGCTGAAAGAGATCGCTGGTGACCCTGCTTTGCGAATCCAGCGGTTATCTTTCTTTGGTCAAATACCGCTGAAAACTTGAAGCTCAATTCGTTATTTACTGCATTTACATATGGCAATGTCCAGTGTCGCTGCCACAATTACATCGCGTTTGCCGCGAATTCGGGTGTTTTTCGGAAATCGTGTGAACTAGTTTTTTTCTTTGGTTTTTGCTTTTTTCGCTAAAAAAAAGAAAAACCTGTGTTTTACATCTTTCAACAGGAATATGAAAAACACGTTCCTCGGTGCGCATGTGCAGTAAATAACTCGCCCTTCTCTCTCACGTAAAAACCGCACTGACAAAAAATAAAAAAAAATAAAAAAAATTTTTTTGGATGTTATCTTTTTACAGGGTGTCCTTGTGACTCATGTATCATAATTAAAATAGCTTTGTGTGAATAAAACTACTAATACACGTATAAATAAAAATAAAACCCATTTGTATACTAACAATGACAGGGATATAGTAAGTATATTTTCGTCGGAAGAGCGCGAATTGTTCAGATGGCAACTTGTCCCGAACAACCACAAACGTCCGCGTAAACACAAAAGGTCAATATAAAATACTAATTAAGTTTTTGTCAGGCGGTTTATCATGGCCCGTCCATCATCCTTTGTTTATTTGTATATACATGCAGTTTCAGGTCGACGGAGGAGGTGAGTGGGTTTCAGTTGCATCAACTCTACAGTAGCTACCTCAAAATTTAAACATTAGAAATTTTAAAATTTTGATTAAAATTCGAAAACTCACCTGGATTTTTCTTTACCTATCAGAGCTGCTGGGTTCAGCAACAGATCATCAAAATAGTAATAAAGCTTAATGAGACTTGATTACAAATTTTGTTCATCTGTTTGATTCCCAGCGTTGATGTAATGAGTGGCTTTACACTCGGCGAACTAGTAGTGGCAGATTCTTTGCCACAAATGTTTGGTTTGGCGGCTTCTGTATAAAGAAAAACAGATCAAGTACAGATGAAGAAAAGAACCTGGTATCCCCCATCCCACCCCCTTCATCGCCCACCCTGGCCACTTAGCTCCACTGTTAATATATTCGATTAAATGTTTGTAGTATTAGCCACCTTAATTAACCCTTTATCTAACTACTTGAAAACACTTCGAATATTCTTGCATTTGGCAGAAATGTTTTCTACGTTCAGACCAAAGCTTTTGATCCTCTTACTAGGAGTCGTTCACTGAGGCGTACAGCAATATTTGCAATGAAAATGAGCAACCGTTAACGGCGCTGCCATGTCCGTACTTAGCAAGAAAATGCTCAGAAATGATCAGGGTTTTTTGCATTTAGTGAGGTTAAACTATGCCTTGAAAGCAAAAGTAAAGCAAAAATTAACCCAACAACACTTCTCAAAGCGACTGTTGTACTTTCTTGAACTGAATAATTGCATATTTTGACACCAAAATAGTTTATGACCCCTCTTTGGAAGGAGCTCCATAGCTTGTCCAATAAGGGGGCATAACCTATCTTTAAGGGGGGGGGGGGGGTAGGGGAATCGAAAAAACATTTCACTTTGAATGTTGATTTTTGTGAATAGCGCTAGCCGGATCTGGTCGTTAATTTGGTAAACGGTTAAACGATCGTTGCTGGAAATAACGCTGTTAATGTTGCCTCTTAATTAGACAAAGGGTTAAGTCTTTGAACTCATCCAACCACTGTTCCATCAACTAAAATATGGAACGTGAACCCGGTGAATTTATTTGGTAGATCAATTCGTATATGCAGTCAGAAGCCTCCGGCAGCACGTTGGAAATAATAATTAACCCTTTACCCAACGCAGACGACACCAAAATTTATTATAAATATCATTTTCTTTAAATTTTTCAACAAATTTCAACAAGACCATATCATGTGACCCCTCGTTGGAACGAGCTCGACGATCCCGTTCCAACGAGGGGTCACATGACATGGTTTTGTTGAATTTTTTTGAAAAATATTTTTTCAACTGCTAAATTTGGATATTACGCGGGCGGATGCGGGTTATTCGTTGGGTAAAGGGTTAATCCTCCCAACTAGTTAAACAATTTCAAATTATCTGCTATTCATCTGAAACAGAATATTTAAAATATGAGTTGAAAAGACTGGTGGCTGTCTTTGTGTGACCTCGTGTTAAATGCGTCTGTAACTTTATGTCGATCCCAATTAAACCGCACCGTGCTGAACGAAACCACCCTAATTTGTGTTATGTTACTTCTGGTTCCGTCGTTTAGACCTTAAAATTGCCTAACTGTGGGTTCCATAATGGGGTCTCAGACCCATCTAACATGTTTGCATTTGCACTGTTTTAGTTGGTCTGACTTTTACCAAAAAGCACATTAAGTAAAGACAATTATGAGATAACTAGCCCTCCCACGGAATTAAGACAATTATAAGGCCAATGTTCAAGGTACATCGTGGATGAATCAAAATGCTCTATCGACCAAAGGGAAGACTTGAACGCCATTGCCAGCATAAATGACAACGAGTCGTGTTTGTACTATATGGTAATGTATAGATAATGTAGACCTTCTTGGCACTGCTTCAGTCTCATGGCAGTTGGTAATGTGTTGACTGCTCATTGAGTAAGAGAGGGTAATAGTTTGTGCACTAGTGGAACGTCAAGAAACCAAACAAGAAAATTAAATGGCGATGGAGTAGGTTTGAAAATGAGCTTTTGTCAACGTCAAAACCTTTAATGATCCCAGCGACCTGGAATGTGAACTAAGCGGCCTTGTAGCGGAACAGAAGTACAATACATTTCTTTATCCCAAAGAACTAGCAGTCAGGCCAAGAATATCTAAAAATGATCGGCTCATTTGCATATATAGAAACAGTTGGATACCCTGTATTTTAACCTGGATTGATCATTGTTTGAGCTATTAAGGACAATTGGCAAACAGATGAACCACTTTATTCACGCTGCCTTTTCTATTGCCATTCGAATCAGTACAAGGAGTATTTCCAGAACGATCGTCAGTGCCCAGAACCATCGCCAGGGGACGTCAGAACCTTCAGTATACACAGTTAAAGCTGTTGTGCAACCTTGTAACCCATCCTGGCTTTAAGAAAATTCTGAAAACACTGGATTTGGAGCCCATTTTGTGGACACGTATAACAAGATTGGGTGATTGCTACTTTTGATGGAACTGACATGCGGCATATCGCGAGTAAAAACGTCCGTAAAATGAAATTTCCAAAGTTTCAACATTTGGAGCCACATAATTTGAAGTTCGTATATGAAGTAGCGGAATCACAAATGGACACTGCTAGAATCACTATTCATTTGAAAAGTATATAGATTTATGCGTACCCGGAATCAGCATGTGCATTTCTATATATAAGTTCACGGTACATAGTTGTCCTCTGGACAGACCTTTTTGACGGTTGACTGGACATCTCATCATATGTGAACCAGGCAGTTTTAAGACCCGAGTGTCAATTTGTGAATTCATTAGACATTTCAAAATGGATTGGACTGGATTGGACAAGCAGTCGACTTGATTAAACGGAACTCATCACACTGATATCACGTCATTTGTCGACTTGGATGTCCATCCATCAAGATATTAGCATGTTTACTCGTGTACATAGTTCGTGAACAACATTGTAAGGAAACGGCATGAAATTTAAATATATCTAGCAAGACAGAAGAGGGCAACATTTAAAGTAGGTTCTCAACATCGCCGATCTAAAATACACACACATCTACTTACAGCAGGACAATGGAAATTTCAAAACGAAGAACTCAGGTGTACTGATGGCCTTTTTTCAGAAACTCCGCTGTAGCATGTATCGGGAGAACACGTTACAAACAGTACCAGGAGCTTAGATTTGGGCATTATTTCTCTTGATTGTATGGAAAGATTTCTGATCGAACTGCTGGAGCCATTTCGTGAGAGAAATAGCCTCATGCCACACGCCTCGGTCCAGTTCCGTTTCTGCCATTCATTAATTTCATCTTGTGAATAACGTTTACCTCGGCACATTGAATCAAGGTTCCGATGACTTGTGTTAACACTCCAACGAAAAAAATAATCTTCCTATCGGCAAGTGGAGCATCTCCTTCGCCAAAGGCAAAAGGAAATCAACATGCATATGTCTTACAGAAAAACAGTATCCACTGGATCGACTGATAGTTGACGAAAACGGAATTTTCCGCTATAGTTGTGACCTGAATACATTTCGGTTTAAAACAAGGTAATAAAGGGACTTTGAACGCATATTAGTTTCTTGAATGGACAAGGCTCTGGTTTACTACACGGATGCAAGAAACTTCTGTTCAGCATGGAAGATAAGACGGCAGTTTCATCAATTTGTATTCGAATTCGAATATTTTCGAACAGAAGCCAGACTTGAATACCAGTCCATCAGCATATTAGTATATCTTCTGGTACATAAGTACATTTCTACTACCTACAAACCCCGTGAACTTGGGAGCAAGACGAAGATGTGGTAAACGTTTAAAGTAGTTTTCTGACATCGCGAATATAAAACGGACGCATATCAACTCAGTATAGAGAATAATGAAAATTCAAAACCCCAGAGCTAAGGTGAAGACGTGTTTTTTAGAGTACTACCGCCTTTAACAAGGAACGGAACTCGCGTGTGAACCTGTGAGCAATTCGGCTTATAGCTTTGGGCAGCAGAACTATCTGCTCACTCGCCTTGGATATTTTTTTCATAAACTGCTGCCAAGGACATTTTGTGATGATTCTCAGTTTTCAAGCTTGGAGGGCAGTTTTTTCGGGAATGAATTTCGTTTGTCATTCATTAGTTAATAGCGTTTTCCTCGACACATTGGATCCAGTTTACAGCAGCCGTTTTTAAAGGAACTGTTTATCAAATGGAATTTCACCAGAGGAAAAATCCACTCAACATTCATATATCTTTGTGGAAAAGGAAAATATTGCCATTTGATTGACAAATACTTAACGGAAAGTGAACTTCATGCCATATTTGTGACCTCTGTTAAAAACATTTTGGTTTAA
Source organism: Pictodentalium vernedei (assembly GCA_031216915.1). Lineage (NCBI taxonomy): Eukaryota > Metazoa > Mollusca > Scaphopoda > Dentaliida > Dentaliidae > Pictodentalium > Pictodentalium vernedei. Next base: position 86,197,754 of record CM062293.1, read on the forward strand.
AAACCACATGATTAATGGAATTTCAACACTTCGATTCTTTAGTAGAAGAGGATACTTCACAACACTGCTGCAAGTCGTCACCTGTTAACCTCTTACCGTGCAAGATCCAAGTGATACCGATCATATTTAAATTACTTGTCTAGTGCACATGCGACAGATCAGCTTTCATCCACACACAGAAATACAACTGTCAAGCGAATGACTCATTAACAAACAAGAATGCTTCTGTGACGCTAACACATAAACATGGACGGAAACTTGGACTAGACAGGACATATTCATCAGCGTACATCAAATGCTTCTGTGAATCCAACAAATACATGATTGAGCCGGAGAAAGTGAATCTACAATAAGATGGCACCACCAGTCTACTTGAACCTTAAATCAACAAAAATTTATAGGAATCGTTGGCGCTTCCAGGGTATGTTTCGTACTCTCCTTGATTGTGGAAAGTTCTTCATATGGATATCCAAGTAATGAAATGGTAGCAAAGTGTCTGAACAGTTTGTGGAACATGGGGCATGGCCACAGGACAGAGGAATACCGTTATTAATTATGATTGTGGAAACCGCAGGACTAACAATTCAGAAAATATTTCGAGGAAAATTACTGATTTTACAAGTGTTCGCGAGACATCCATGAAACAATTTAGTACGCACTTTTTACTAACCTTCAAAACAATGGAACTTCAGTAATTTGGAAACATGCTTCCACAACAATCGGTCCTGTTATAGATTCAACGAAACTCGCCTTTCGACATCAACTCCGCGAAATAAGCTTGGACCTGAAGCCTGAATTAAGATGAAGGGATGTTTTATTGATGTAATTTAAAAACTAGTCGATGTCTCAAAATAGAAGCAACGAGCTACGAAATTGGCTATCGGAACATTTAACGGCATCTAACAGTCGTAGAACGAACTTTTGCGAAAACGTTTTGCAATAGATACCCAAAAGGGAACCTGCTTTCTGAAGCACCTGCTCATGCAACCTTGAGCGTACTGAAAGTTTATCGATTACAGTGGCTATCCAAACATGGAAGCAGAGTGAAAGGAGCAGTAAGTGTATCTAAAGAAACTGGAAAGAGCTTTGGGAGTGGGTACAAGTCTAACAATCCATGTGCTGTCTTGGAAAAAAGGGTGATATCAATCCATAAATGAAACTAACTGGTCAGGATGACCGAGGAGTTTTGAACTTGAACAAGTCCAAGTAACTGAAGATCTACAAAATAAAACTCGAGGCGAGACCACGATGGCATCGATATATTGATGACATTGTACTGGTGGACGAAGAAACCAACCACGGGGTTAAATAGCATTCAAATGGAAACGGATGTGAACAAATGGAATTGTTGACTACATTGACCGACGAAAGGGGCTCTGATGCATTTTTGTATGCCCTACAAAAGAATGAATGAATGAATGAATGGTTTTATTCAGTAGTGCCACATGTATACAATCAAATCCAAAAATATACATAGAGATAACATTATTCACAACTACATGATTGCACCACAGGGAGATGACGTAGCCACAAGTGGCTGTCTTCCCGCCATTCCCGTTTAAAAAAAAGATGAACAAGAAAAGGTGAGAAAAAAACAAAACAAAACAAAAAAAAAAAAATACGAAGAAAAGAAAAAATGAAAAAAAAAATGAATGAGAAGCAGACATGAGAATCGAGGCAATCCTGGCAACAGCGTGTTCTCCAGTAGGAGGTCAGTTTATGTCCCTACTATAAAGGATGTTAGGCTGGTTCTTTCCATAATGTGAAAAATCTATTCTATGTTTCTGGGATGTCAGGAAGATTGAGTTCAATAGAAAGGTAGCGATGAGATAGACAGAGCTACAGTCGGAATGTAATGCTCAGTAAAACCAAAGTATGTTTGAAGCATTTTCCAAGATCCTTCCATTCCAAAAGTTGAAAGTAATGGCGGCCGGGACACCTGACAGTACAGGGAACAACTCCAGAACATGCTGAAGATTTCAGAACCACGATAAACTGGAAGTACAAAACAGTCGACGGGTGATGGCTGGACTATCCGTGGCAACATATCTGCATGCACCAGGAAACTGCCCCGGCTTGTATTTCAAAGATGTCTGGAGCATTTTAGTCGAACTTAGTGATGTGCGAAAAAGTCGGTGACCAAATCTATTTACAAGATCGTGACTTTTATAGAAACTGGTAGCTCAAAACTGGGAAAAGGGCGACTACCGTTATATTATCGAAGAATACACTGGGGTAACTTTTGCAAAGCAATGTTAGTTTGTGGCTGGAGGGGGGGGGGGGGGGGGGCTGAAGGGATACCTCGCCCAATATAGATAGAATAATTCATTTGTTTCATTTGTATCTAGTTAAAGCAACGTCGAGCCCGGTTAGTCCTCGGATGGGTGACCGTCTGAGCGATCGATTAGGACTCCCGCGTTGTCATTGGGTAAGGCATTTAACCCCGATGGTCCGCAGGGTGGAACGATGACGCCGTGTACTAAGGCGTACTGCACATCGATGGTGCGCATGTCTTCAACTAATCGAACCCTGCCTGTGCTGCAGTGCGGAGTTACGATGTTGGGGAGTTGGCAGCTTCTCGTCGTTGCTCGGTGGTTCTCTCCGGGTACTCCGTCTTTCTCCACCCATAAAGCTGTCATGGTCATATGATTAGCCATTGTGCAGAAGTATGTGACCTTAAACACCAATAAATAAATAATAATTTGTATCTTGTGATAACTGGAGAGAACATTTGTGAGTCATATTTTTAAGGGTAAATTTGACCACTGACACCATTATATTCCCCCCCACATTCCAAACAGAAACAAATTTAAACTTGTATAATAAAACAAAACACCCGAAAAGAATGAAATAACATAACCATTCTTCCGACCGTCATAACTGCCTAACGGGGCGCAGTGGCTCAGTTGGTAGAGGTGCAGGCTGCAAGCCGAGAGGTCCTCTGTTCGAATCCCTCCTGCGGCAACCGCGTTGTCCTTGGGCAAAACACTTCACCCCCGCGGTGGCGTTGTGTACTAAGGCGTGCTGCACGTCGATGGTGCACCTGTTTTCAACCAATGCTAACCCTGCTTGTGTGGAGTTGGTATGTTGGGGAGCTGACCGTTGCTCTCCGTTGCTCGGTGGTTATCTCCGGGTACTCCGGCTTCCTTCCACCCGTTAAACTGTCATGGTCATGATTAGCCATTGTGCAGAAATATGACCGTAAACATCAATAAATAATTACTGCCTAAATATGTTCACACGGTGAGGGTTAATACATTTTGTAATAGAGTTGAATATCAATCCTTCAACTGGTCGTCGAAACAAAATCAACCTTCTGTTGACATCTTGTTCATTGTCTATTTGGAACATTTTGCGACTTGTTTCTGGAGTTTTTGCGCCAATGTCAAAGGAGGATAATTGGACATACTAGTAAGATTTATGGTAATCCGTTTGAAGGATCGAAATTCAAAAGCAGCTGCCCAACTGCAAATCTGAATTTTGTCCATTTTAAAATTATATTCCGACCCCTCCCATTTCATGTTTTGTATTTTGTGCTTTCTATTGCAGCCGTTAAATCTTCAGATGCCAAAACTATTTGACATTGGTCCATTTGTCATTTACTGTTAAGAGACATGTGGGGAAAGAGCTCCTGGTACTTTTCCCATCGGTCTGTCAGATAATTCTATCTGGTAAATGAAAGTCGCACCTGTAATTTCATGGTATTCGTTGCCGCTCTAAGTGGCTTTGTACTAAAAACGTAGATATTGTCTATTGTATTGTTGTGGAATCAGTTCCTCCAGCGACAAATTGATTCTACTAGAATACAAACGGCGACATTCCACGAAAACCATAACACTCCAGTAATCAGTAATAACGTTTTGACAAAATACTGCTTGACCGGTCGTCCCCTAAGTTCCAATGTATTCTATGTGTTACTGGCATATAGAACACATTGGAACTCAGGTGACGCGGTGTTATGGCAAACTCTTCAAAACTATTAAAATATTTCACATCAACTCAATTGTAAATGGAAATGTGCGATATAATTTTTCTAATTTAGGCCTAAAATGGAGATCACTTAGGCCAGATATTTAAAGTGAAAGACTGTAGAGGGTTTTTCTGCTTAACTGAATGCCCAAACGCAAACATGATCTCCAAATGTTACATAAGTTTTTCTTACTTGCACGAGGTCTTGTTCAGTGTTCTCGTACAAGGTTCTTTTTCGCTTTGACTGTTTGACTGGAATTGCTCAGTTTGCCAGAGATAGCAAAAGGTTCGTAATACGTCAAGACAATTTCATAAACCTATCGCAACTCTTTCAAATCATTTTTAACTTCGGAGAGGTAAAATGTTTGTCCAGAGAATAGACCATTCTACCAAAAGGCACGATAACCCGATAATGAACATCTACAGTAAAAACTAGACTGGAAAAGACAAACGATAAGGCATCGGAGGTTTGTTAGAAAATGAAAACTCAAATAAACAAAATGCACTCTTGTTATCCAACCGTGTTTTAAACTTGTGTTAAACTGGCGTTAAATCGGCTTTCAAATTGAATTTGAGCAGCAACAAAATATCGTTCGATGAGTGCAACAAGGCGCCATCTGCAATGCTTCAGTATCGCAGATGACACCACTTGCACTCAAGGGACGATATTCCAACATAACCTAGATATTTCTATCGACGAAATTCGGCGCTTGCCCAGCACAAGCTTGACAATGGTATATTGTTTCGTGTGAGGGTCGAGGTTATAGGGTTTCCGGTTAAAAACTGCCGATGAAAAGTTTCGTCGCTTGCCGCTAATGGCATTCAACGATGCTTTTCATCGGTGGTTCATACTGGAATTCACGTTCCTGGCATCCATGTTGGAATGGAGTGTCCACTCGTATCTACACTACTGAAGTTTGAAAAAAAATATTTCTTTGAAACTAGCCGGCTTTGGTATATTAACATGGCATAAATATAGGATCTCCATTGAGTCACGATTCGAAATGAAATTTCTGAGCAGTTTATTAAAATCGACCTGAACCGAGGTTTCTTGAGGCTATGACCGATTTTCGTGAACAAGGTACAGACATTTTATATCAAATCGTGACGAAGTTGGGATTTCAATTAGATGTATAATTTAAAACTTGACCTAACGTTACGGTATTCACAAAAATTGTCAACCAAATTGTATTTCGATTTTGCCTCAAAAACAGCTTATAACCCCTCATTGGAACGAGCTCGTAGAGTTCGTTCCGATTAGGTGGCATAAGCTGTTTTCGAGGCAAAAAAAATGGTTATAAAGTAATGGCGTCCGATCTTGGTAATTCGATGAACCGTTAATAAAAATATAAAATATTAAATTACACTTGCGAAAGCACCTCTCACAATCTTACGTCAACGTCGACTTCTGACGTCACACGTTTATAAGACTATCGGAACGATAGTTCCGTAAGCTTTTTAATGATTGTATGATAAACTGACTTAACCAATGACAAACAGCCCCCAGCCCCACCATTTTATTCATAATCATTAAATCTAAATGGTTGACAAAAAATAATTTTAAATATCTATTGCCAGTTTTAAAAAATGTCCCACTTCTTCCCTTAAAACAAATGAGTTGTAAAATACGGACCTTCTGCTATCAAAGGCTACTACTACGCATGACGTCGTCAGTTAGAAAAAAAGAAACCCAACTGAAGGCATCTACCTTGACGTTGGTAGTTGGGCTTGGTGACCGAGAGATGCCACACTGAGCAGTTGACATTTTAAAACCACCGTTGAGAACCTTACTTTTATTTCCAGAAAATGGACTTCTTGGATTAAAAACAAGCATTGGATATCAAGACAATGCACTATCGAGAAATTTGACTAATTGTAGAGAGGTTTGTGACTGCTAAACTTCAGACTAGTTAGTAACGCTTAGGTTACCAGGTCTTCAAATTCTCGTGGTAACCTGAGAATTGATGCAGTGCTTGCTTACCGTGGCAAACAAGCTGTTTTACTTACTGGAAAATGGGATCCAGTAACCAATGCCTTTGGCGGATTGGCCGTATGGTCCTCCTGTGGGTCCCCAATATTCATGCAGCCTAACACCTGTTGCTTGAAATTTTGTGAAAACGCCCAACACGTGAAATGGATCAGATTGAAAAAAATGTCGGTACATGAAGATGTTCTGTGTGGACCACACAGAGAACATTTCGATATACCAGGAGTCCAGTCCTGCTACTGATTAATCAAATGCAACGAAACGGTGTTTTAATTTGGAAAGATCAAAATTGTCTCCCATTGTACCGACCATAGGCCGAACTATGGTCGGCCCGATTGGTGCCCACACCCCCACCCCCTTTTGATACCATTCTTGGAGAAGGTGTGATGAAGATGATACAAAAATGCCATCGAAATGTCCTGTGTGAACTGCTATTGGTCACTCAAATCGACGAAGCAGCGTTCGTTAATTTTTTTTTCTCCGGTCCGGGGTCGGCCTTCATTTACCGGCAACTTTCTTTGCCCAGTCCGCCCTTGGAAGTCTTCAAAAAGGACCAACTTGGGTATAAACGATTGGCTTGACTTGACTCAGTATCCATGTTTCTGTCATGATTAGTTATTGTGCAGAAATATACTACTCAAAGTTTACTAAGCACCAAGTGTATCCAACTACCTGTTTTACGTTTTAGTTGAAATATTATGAAAATTGTATATTTAATTATATTATTAATTAAAGTACAGCAATTAAGATTTTATTTGTGTTTGACATCGTTTTAGCTTTTGAATACGATAACCATGGAAAATGGATATTGGTAAAAGAGGAATTTTTTCAAATTTGCCAAAAAGTTGGAGCGAACTGGTATGGGTTCAATATCGAGTATGAGATCCATTATTGTTAATTACAGCTTGACAACGCCTTCTCATGCTCCCAATCAGGTTCCTGGTAGTCCTTTGTGGGATGTTGTTCCATTCTTGGACTAGCATGGCACCAAGCTCCTGGACACTTCTTGGACTGGACGGGCTGATATTGCAAGCTGCAACTCATTCCAGACATGTTCGATTGGGTTGAGGTAAGATCTTGCTGGCCAGTCCCCTCCCTCTGTCGGTACTCCCAGACAGCATGGGTAACATGAGGACGGGCATTATCATCAATCAGAATGAATCTATCACCCACGGCACCTGCATACAATCTGACGTGGACATCCATGATTTCATCAATATACCGCTGTGCAGTCAGTGTTCCACGTTCAAGGACACAGCTATGTACGTCCATCCCAGCTGATGCCGCCCAAGACCATGATTGACACTCAACCATAGCGGTCATGCTCAGCAATGTTGGCTGCATGGAATCGCTCTCCTGGTCTTCTCCATACCTTCGAACGCCTATCGGTGTGGTCTAGGCAGGACCTTGACTCATCTGTAAAAAAGGACAGGTCGCCAATCTTCTCTGGTCCATCCAACGTGGTCCATGGCCCATTCATATCGTGCGTGGCTGTAATTTTGGGACAGCGGAATGCAAATACATGTTCTTCGCGGTCGGAGACTACCTTCGTGCAACCTTGCCCGGATAGTCTGCATTGAAACATTTACCCCGGATGCATTATGAAGGTCACTGCGAAGCTGGGTTGCTGTGGCAAAGCTATAACTACGGGCTTGAATGATAAAAAAAACTCATCAGCTGCAGATGTTGCCCTGTCTTTGCCACCACCATGCCGTCTTACTGGTGTGCCATACTGCTGGAATCTTGCCCAGGCTCTGGTGATAACCGTATGGTGCACACCAAAGGATTCACCAACCTGACGATAGGTAGCTCCTTGCTCCACAACCCTTACAGCCCGTCACATTTCTGCTTCAGACAAATGTCTTCTTACATTTACATTTGCCATATTCAATCATTAAATCAGAGTTGTGTTGAAATGAAGATTGAATACCCTACACATTTCATTTACATGTAAACAGTACATGAAAACACCATAGAAATCAAGGGGTAAATGCTTTCCATGACTGTCACGAACAGTCTGCCTGTCAAGAGAGCTAACGTAAACACTGGGGACCATCTCAATACATTCCTCAATCATATCCACCAAAAATATCGCAGATATGTCACAAACAAATTTCACAATGTGTCAAATAGTTGGTGCTTAGCAAACTTTTAGTACATGACCCTAATGCCCAATAAGTATGGTCTTTACATTAAACAATCAGCCAGCACCGACTTTGACCATTACAAAATCGTTCAACGTGAGCTCAAAAAGAAACTTTAATACCTTCATGCTGAAAAAATTACTGCACGCTTGAAGGATTCTGTACTATGGAATAAGATGGTAATGCTTTTATTTAATTTATTTATTTATTGGTGTTTAAGGTCACATATTTCTGCACAGTGGCTAATCATGACCATGACAGTTTTACGGGTGGAGGAAGCCGGAGTATCCGACGAGAACCACCGAGCAAAGGCGAGCAACTGTTAGCTCCCCAACATACTAACTCCACACACGCAGGGCTAGCATTGGTTGAAGACAAGTGCACCATCGACGTGCAGTACGCCTTAGTACACCGCGCCCCCACGTGGGCAATTGGGGTGACGTGTCCTGTCCAAGGACACAACGCGGTTGCCGCAGGCGGGGTTCGAACCGAGGACCTCTCGGCTTGCAGCCTGCGCCTCTACCTACTGAGCCACCGCGCCCTTAGGTATTGCTTTTAGCTGGCGAGCGTATGTGCCTATGTTGCACAGTCGCACACACGGGGTAGCTTATTTCCACGTATAGTACGTGGGGAGTATTATAACGAACTCGCCCCAAGAGTGGAGATTCCACCCAAGCAATAATTGCAAATTTATCGCAAAGCATTACAAGCACAAGCAAAATTCCAGCAAATGGACCTCCGGGTTATACCCGGAGTTTCATTGGCTGAAACATTGCTTTTGTTTTTTGTGCACACATACAGAATTTGAAAGTGATACTTTGGGTGATAACTCCACTCCCCAGGTGATTTAGTTACAATCCACTCTCCACGTACTGTAAGTAGCTTCCCCTGTAGGAACCCAGGGAAACAAAGCTGTGTTTTACTGTGGTAAATAAACTAGTTACTGGTAGAATAGGACACCCGGTAACTAATGCATGTAGAGGAACTACTCTATAAAATGGGCAACATACATGTGGGTATAAATGATTTACTAAACTTGGCTTTGTTCAATGTTATGATCACGATTAGCCGTTATACAAAAATACGTAACCTTAAACGTTAATTAGCTTGACGTTTTATTAAACAACTGATGAGACGTTTTTCTCTTACAATACCCTCACGGACATCGTAGGAACACCGAGAAATGGAGCAGTGCTTTACTTGATAAGCTCGTTCTACTGATAAAAGAGGTCCCGGTAAACGACAAGATGGAAGTCATAATGTGGGCAACATAGGTATAAAAGTTTGGCCTAACTTCAATTTATGCCCATGTTGTGGTCAAATAGCCATAAAATCCAACTGACTTTACACCAATAATTGACCAAAGACTAAATTGTGGCATGATTGAAGTGCTGGAGCCGAAAAAAATTCCTATTCATCGAGTTTGCTTCACATGTTGCATTCAAATGAATTTTTGTCCCTATTTTATTTTTATTTTTTTAACTCGTTACCTGTTTGTTTGTTTGTTGGTGGTTAACGTCACATATTTATGCACCATGGCTAATCGTGACACAACATGGAGATGAAATCAAGTTTAGTCAATCATTGATCTACATGTTGCCCATTTTAGAGGACTTTCACCCCAAGCATTGGTGACTGGGTCCTATTTTACTTGTAAAGCGGAACTGGTTTACCACAGTAAACAAGTGCTGCTTACTTCCCGGGGTTCCCACGGGGAAACTCGTTACCTAATATGAAAAGCAGACGACACTTGCAAAAAAATAATTCTTGAATAACTAATTTTTTTCATTTGTTGTCTCAAGACCTAGGTTATGACCACTCATTGGAACGAGCTCGTTCCAACGAGGGGTCATAACCTATCTTATTGAGACAAAAAAAAAAAAAAAAAAATGAATTTGAGATTTGAGAATAGCGCGTTAATCTAAGCAGCCCGAACCTCCTGCACTAAAACACTATAGTTCAAATATCGGCAATTTCATTTGTGAGACCGATACTTCCGACAGTCGTCCGACCTCCTAGTTGTTGGGTGTCGTAATTCGGGCAGACACTTGACTAAAATGGCTGTTCGGGTGAAACCACGTTACCATCTCAAAATTCCGAACAAGTAGCCACAGCAACTGCTGAACATCGGTAACCACTGTATTTAAGGGCCAATACAGTGAGCTGAAAACAATGTTCCTTCTAGGGAAAATACGCTAGTATGTATTTGATGTATCTAGATGAAAATTTTGCAATTGCTTGTTGTATCCAGAAGAAATGTCCGGTTGATAGCTTGACAGATAAGACTGCATGTGCTGGAATTTCCTGGTGGAAGATGGCGCGTTGATGGACAGTTGGGGAAACATGGCCAAGAAAGTCATAGATCTGTTTTAAACCATACACACGTGAACGAGGTAAGAATAAAGTGAACGAAAATTATTTCTGGCCGCCCCGCGGGAACCCAGGGAAGCTAGACAGTGATTGTTTACTGTGGTAAACAAGCAGTTTTACTGGTAAAATAGGACCCATTCACTAATGCTTGGGGTGCAAGTTCTCTAAAATGGGAAACATGGCGCATAAAGGATTCACTGACCTTGACTTTCTCTCCATGTTATGATCAGCCATTGTGCAGAAGTATGTGACCTTAAACACCAATAAATAAATTTCTGGCCTACAGCATGCGGGATCATTAATATTTCAACCAAGAACAGGAACGTGGCGACAGTGTGTTGGGGGTTTTCCTCCAGTCCTAGCAACATTTTCAATGGTTGGACATTTTATGTCTTAAACCACCATCAGTAGAAATATCATGCCCTAGACTAGATTTCGTGGCATCCTTGTCTCTTGCTGCGACCGTCTGTAATATACATTTAGTGACTTTTCATCCACATTTCGCGTAGGGCTGCAAGATAGTCAAACCCGAATACCGGTATCGGTATTCAAATAAATACCGCGGTATACCTATATATCGAAAACTGTTCAGATATCTGAACATAAGAACCACATCGAGACTTGAGGCATCAGTCTGTACGAATCAGCATGCCTGGATGATGCGGTTCAAAACACCTTTATCCAACGCAGATGATTTCAAAATTTATTATTTCTACAAAACAATATCAAGTACCCCTCATTGGAACGAGCTCTGCGAGCTCGTTCCAATGGGGGTCAAATGATATACTTTTGATGAAAATTATTTTTTCAACTGCAGAGTTTGTATATTACGCGGGCACACGCTGACAATTCCTTGGGCAATGGGATGTTATTCATTCGGGGATACAGTTAAAACTCAAGCCATCTTGAAAATGAAATTGTGGGTAAATAATGACGATATACCGATATTTTTGTAATTGCACCGGTATTCAATCAATATTGGTTTGAATACCGGTATATATCGGTTTATCGATATACCTTGCAGTCCTAATTTTGCGGGATTTTCTTACTGGAGATATTTCGTTCCCCGAGCTGAAGCATTGCTGATGGCACTTTGTTGCATTCAAAAGCCTATTTCCAACTCGACAACCCAAATGTTCTAAATTTCGAACACAAGGGTACAGTGTATGTTCGGATTTCTAAAGCATTTAGAAATTCACAGGTAGCAGTTGAAAAATTTAAACTCGCGATATGGTTTTAACAAAATTGGTATTCTTGGCACAACGCTTCCCGCCCGCCATTCTGCTTCCCTCGTCACGCCCCCGACTAATTGGACGTTTAGTAAGCTGTTGAATTTGATACGTATTTCTGACGAAAGGTCAATTAGTTTATAATCTTTGTCAGACTCTGGAAGCTTGAGAAAATGACTAAAATTGCTGTTTGTGGACTACAAGCTAGATTACCTTGTGGAACATATACTACAAATTTGCTTGAGTGGCCAGGTTTCTACTGTTCACGTAAATATATAGGTTGCTGTCAACTCAATTGCGGTGTACAATCGTAAAACCCACAGGGGGAATTCCCTCAAAGGAAAAAAATAATAGAACACTCAGACAACTAGCTTCCAATTTGAACACTGAAGCCTATTGGCTGAATGAACAATTCTTTCACTCTTTCAAATCAGAAACTGTGCGCAGGTGCCATTCTGCGAGTGCTTTTGAGGTTATCCGTACAAGCTCTCAAGCCACCAGTCGACTGGTTTCTAGAATTCCACTGTTATGGCCTGAAACCAGTCTAGCTTTTAGTCAACAGCCTATGTAAATAAATTATATAAATGGAAAGTAGATGATTCCATGACTACCGATCCGTCCAGCTGGAAATTCAAGTTTTGATTGTTTCCCTTGATGTACAATGTAATTCAATTTTACGTCGCGTGGGCGGGGCTACCCATCCTCGGATGAGTGGGTCCCCAAGTTACATATACATGTATAGAGCTGTAGATAAGTGTCTTTCTATTCTCTGTACAGTCAGCTAGAAATGATTTAAAGACAATGCTAAGGTTCCCCGCCGGAACCCCGGGAAGTGGAGCAGTGCCTGTTCACCGTGATAAACAGGCTGTTTTACTGGTAAAATAGGGCCCAGTCACCAATGCTTGGGAGGTGCAAACCCTCTCTAAAATGGGCAACATGGCTTATTAACGCTCAGCCCTGGTCTTGAGTTGATACTCAGTGTGGGCATGATTAGCCATTGTGCAAAAATGTGACCTTAAACACCAATAAATAACAATGCCAAGGTAAATCCAGCGGATTTAGGTTTCGCAGAAAGAATACACTGGGAGACATTTTTTCAAAGCAATAAGTTGTGGCTGCATGTGGACCCAAATTTTGCTAACTCGTGCAACATATTTTAACAAACTGTACAGTAAACATAGTTTCAAAATGTTTTCTATGAATTGGCTAATAGTACTGACAATAAATACACAACGATACAACGAGAGACCACAGGCCTCGAATTTTATCCTTCTGTGATGGCACAGGTGCCATATCGATTAACCCATCCACACACGCGTGTCGTGCTGCGTTTATTACACGCATTCTCGTCTATAAAAGCAAAATTATTAAAAAATGGACATCGGCAATTCATTTGACTATAAACAAAAACATTTTATTGCCAAGCAAGGGGAACCTGTTACTATTTCGTCCCCTGAGTTCTATGTTCTATGTGTCTAGTGGCACATAGAATACATTGGAACTCTGGGGACGAGTTTTATCTATCGCTAGCGATTTGAAGTGCACGATTTGTAGAAAATTCCAGTGAAATTCCGCTTCTTTATGAAAATAGTCCGTCGACGATTTCCGTTCCGCACATATGTGCGTGTAATAAAATTAGTTAACCCTTTACTTAACCTGAAAAGCAGACGACACTTGCAAAAATAATTCTTGAATAACTAAATTTTTTCATTTTTTGTTTCAAAAACATAGGTTATGACCCCTCGTTGGAACGAGCTCGTTCCAACGAGGGGTCATAACCTATGTTTTTCAGACAAAAAATGAAAAAAATAATAAATTGGCGATTTTTGAGAATAGCGCTGGCCGGTTTTGGCCGTTACGTTCGGTAAAGGGTTAACAAAACTTACAATTGGCAATCGGGTTAACATTTGTAATTTTTCATTGTCTGATCCATAAACAGACGGCAGACTGGAAATCCCGTGACAATTCGGTGGTTCTGGAGTGTGTTCCTGAAAAAAGTTAATGTTTGGCGTTCCAGTGTTGAAAAGTTAGTACGTTCACGTTCTATTAAATTTGTATTTTAGGAACATCTGCAAATCAAGGATTCTACTTTCATTTTGTAACCCTGTGTCTAATCCTTGGACAAGGCACTTCTCTTAACTCACTGAGTATTTTCAAGACGTTTTTTTTTTATCAAATCTCGTCTTGGCTGCAACTGCTTTGAAGCAGCCATGACCAGATTTGATAAACTGCGATTTAACTATAGAAATCATTTGTCAAAAAGTCCTATCAATTCACAGGGGAAATTTGGTTAAGTGCCCAAATTATGTGGCAAGAGATTTCTTGCGGGCAGGAATATCCGACAGTAACAACGTGCAAGGAGTTAATCCCGATTGCTCTCGTGGGGACACGGTGGGGGGTTGTGTACTAATACGTACTGTAGGTCAATGGTGCACTTGTCAACCGATGTTAACACTGCTTGTGCGAAGTTAGTACATTAGGGAGACTGATAGTTACTCGCCGTCGCTCGGTGATCATCTCCGGATACACCGGCTTCCCCCATCCGTAAAACTGTCCAACACGAGGCAAACCTGTCTGAAAGTGTTTAAACCCCAAATGAAAAAAATTGAAACCCATTGTCTGACAAAATGGCTGTATCCACCATCCCCGTGGGAACTCTGTGAAGTTGAACAATGCTTGTTTATGATGGTAAACATGCCAACCATACAGTGTTTTACTGATAAAGTAGATCCCAGTCATGTAATGTTTGGAATGGAAGTCTAAGATGGGCAACCTGGGTCTAAACGATTGACCAAACTTGACTTTGTCTCAGCAAGCCAGACAATAAGCAGACTGTCATCTGCAAAATGAGGTCCCCAGGGGATGAATTTAGTGATGCTACCCTGCTATGCAGAGTAGCATCACTAAATTTACCCTCTGTGAACCTCAATCTGAATCAGGGTCTCAAAACTAAACAAAGAGGATCCCAGAGAATAAATTGGCCCACCGTATGGGATAACATCAAATTCACCCATTCTGCTATTTTCAGGCCTGTATCTCAGTGTGTGTGGTCACTATTAGCCATTGTGCAGAAATGTGACCTTAAAACACCAATAGATATACAAACCAGCTATCGGTGAAAGAATTGCCTTTTCAATTTATTCAATTACCACTTTCAAAACGTTTAAACCCACATTGAAGCAAGACCGCATATCGTAAAGCTCGTTTCAATGAGCACAGCAGCTTTGGAAGCAAAGTAAGTGAGATTAAAATATTGTTTGCTAGCTGTCAACGAGTAAGCATTACATTCCTTCAAAAGCAGCTCTGCATTAGAAAACTTGAATAGTCCACTTAACATCGCTCTCCCGTCTCCCCCACCAACACATTTGTGCACCATCGACCGTTTGTAAAGATTCAGAACAGAGGAGCATGTTTTTTTTCACAGGACCCATATTGGTAAAAGTGGCAGGAAGAGGAATGAACGATTCTAAAGATTGAAGTGTCCTAGCCAGAACCCCCTAGTTATGCAGATTGGACTGGCGATTAAATATTGGTACTCGGATATTAACACAGGTGAGTTTTAAAATGTAATTCAGTGTTATCTCCGTTGCGCTCCTCAGGAAATGCAAATAAATTCTAATGCTTGTATATGTTGAAAGCAGGCGGAGCTACCTGTTTGCGTTATTTACGGGTGTGTTTCTCTTCATGGGAACCTCAGAAAGTGAAGCAGTGTTGGTTTACTGTGGTAAACAAGCTCTGTTGTACTGGTAAAGTGGGACCTGATATCAATGCCTGGAGTGGAAGTCCTCTAAAATGGGAAACGTGGTTGTAAACTATTGACTGGACTTGATTTTATATCCAATTTGTGGTCACGATCAGCCGTTGTACAGAAATGTGACTAACTGGTCGAGTGCATAAATTATTTTTGGTCTAAATTCGTTACTGTCTAGTAACAATTTATGGAGAGTGCCTATGAGCACTCTCCCAAATATTATAAGGTAAATCCAGACAGACTAGCCACTTTAACTTCAGAAATTTATATATTATTGGGGTTTAACGACACTTTCGACACAAAGGGTCACCTCGTGTCTGTCATTTATATGGGTTGTGGAAGCCGAAGTACCCTGAGAGAACCACCGAGCAACGGCGAGCACTTCAGAAATAATAAAGCACATCCACAAACTTTACTCCCGGCTTTTAAGACTTAAATTGATATTTGCACTTCTGAAGAAATCCCAAATACGGGCTTCCAGCACTCGACCAATTAAACACCAATAAATATATGTTTAATTTTATTCATTTCAACTGATACTAACAAATTCTTAAAATTGGTTTTGCAACATTCCTGAAAATACACTATAAAAGTTTACAAAAGTATGTAAACATGTTTTCTGTAATACTCGGCGTACCCTGCATGTAGTGTACTTCATTTAAAATTTTCAAACACGTGCATTTGGTCTGAGTTGAAAGAATGTATTCAACCGTGGAAATTTACAGCCAGTGATCACGGGGACTTGAAATATTTGTCAAGTGGAATTTTTGTTCTCCCCGCGGGAACACCGGGAAGTGAAGCAGTGCCTGTTCACTGCGGTAACCAGGCTGTTTTACTGGTCAAATAGGACCCAGTCACCAATGCTTGGGAGGTGCAAACCCTCTCTAAAATAGCCAACATGGCTTACCGCTCGCCCCTGGTCTTGAGTTGATACTCATGTTGTGGTCACGATTAGCCATTGTGCAAAAATATGTGACCTTAAACACCAATAAATAACTACATTTTTGTTCGGTGCCAAATTAATTTGTTGGGGTGCCAAATGCAAGATTTTAGTGCCAAATAGAATCTGATTGTAAATGAGAACAAATTTACTATGTATTGCACATTTTGAGTGTAACAAGGAGTCACCTTTAATGCTAAAGCGTTGCAGATGGTACCTTGTTGCACTCTAAAAGTACGATATTTTAATTTAGTATTGCATGGCTCTTAAGTATTTTATTTGCAAAAAAAGACCTCAAATGATAAAAGAAAATATTGACAAGTGCTATAAAATAATGGCCATTATTAACCATTTATCTGACCTGCAAAGTAGACGAAACTTCCAAAACAAAATTATTGAATAAGTATTTGTTTCATTTTTTGCCTAAAAAACATAGCTTATGATCCCTAATGGAAACGAGCTCAACGAGCTCGCTTCCATGAGTGGTCATAAGATGTTGAGGCAAAAATGAAAAAATAATGAAAATTGAATGGCAATTTTTGAACAGCATGGTCGGCTTTGGTCGTTACATTGGGTAAGTTTACAAGATTATTTCAGGATTATTTACTATCCGTTTATTCAGTTTATTCACCCCAAATGAGCTAGTTGCAAATAATTTATCTTCCTGAAGGCTTATAAAAATTAACCAAGATAAAAGATTTATTTACAAATGTTTTTGATAAGAATCTGAAAATGTATACTGTTAATTCAGTTGACCTATAAAAGAGACATGATCACTCAAATCTGTTATCTATACATTACTTGGCATGCGTGACTTTTGTCTCTCCTCTGTTGTCATAGCGATTTTATTGAAAGCAACTCACTGAAATAATAAACCATAAAGTCTTTGAGACCTACCGGAAGTATATTTTTGCTGCCAAATGATGTATTTTTGGTTCCAAATGACTTAACGTTTACTACCCAGTGGAAACCCCGGGAAGTGAAGCAGTTCTGCTTTACTGTGGTAACCAAGCTGTTTCTCTGGTAAAATAGGACTCTGTCACTAATGCTTGGGGTTCAAGCCCTTTAAAGTAGGCAAAGTGAGATATAAACGATTGACTGACATTGACTTTATCTCAATGTTGTGGTCATGATTAGCCATTGTGCAAAAGTATGTGACCTTAAGCACCAATAAATAACACTTTCACTTTGGAACTATTTTGTATACTATAGAACCTATGGCTGAGTATAGTGATTGCCAAGAGATCACTTAACCCTTTGAATCCTGCTGTATCTTATGTCAGTTCCATTGTAGCATTAGGAAGAGTCCATTTTTATAATTTGGGGGTAGACCAATTAATATTTTCAACGTGCAGCCTTAGGGCTGCACGTTGAAAATATTGATTGGCCTACACCTCACATTTACCTTGCAGTCATCCCCCTTAATGACATTATGACGTAGCTTGTGACCCGGCCGGAAAAACGATCTCTGGAGTTCAAGGGGTTAAAATGTGCTGTATTCTACTTTCGTATTGCGGAATTTCCCTCCCGAGTTACAGCCGGAGATGGTACTGGAATGTGCTTGGAATATCATTAGGTCATCTTTACTAGTTTTCATTTCCATTTGTCGTGCAGAGTTCTTGTGGCAATTGTTGGAACTTGTTACTTGTTCTATATGGAAGCGGAAAGCATTTAACCGCTACCCCCAGGGATCGAAACGAAATGGGCAGTATGTATGAAAAACTGCCACGTTTCTGGTTTCTAAGGGTGGATTGGTTGACAATCATCAATTATTTCCGCAGGATCTACAAGAAGTTGTGAACATCACTTGTATTTTGAGATTTGTTTTGTAAGATGTCTGGTGGTAAAGATTAGCTGCTAAGTTATGGAGAAATTGTGTGTACAGTACGAATTTGGGGCTTTCTGACCGTTTGATACATTATATCTCCATAATTTGACGGTTGATATTCATCTGTTGAAAAGTTAACTCATTGAATCCCATTTTGAAGCTGGTAAACCTTGCATTGAAAAAGTTAATAGGGTTGGTGAAAGACTATTGATTCGCTGAAAGGTTTACACGGGATGAGGTCCACACATCAAAAAACGTAGGCAAAACTTCAAGAAAATTTGGGTACAGAAATATTACCGCAACGTTTTCTATAAAGTGGACGGAATAGGTGATTGTCTCAAGTTTCAGCTTTGTTGCCCCAAAATGCCGTTGTGAAATTAGTTTTTGGATATCTACTTTCTTCATCCTTTGGGCAGTACTGCTGTGTTAGCACTACTTCAATTACTCATTCATTCATTAATTTCCGAACTTCCGGTGACTGGTGAAGTATAGAAGTCTTCTTGCTCGTGTAGTAGTGCTCGTGCCGATGTTATGACGCCTCGCCCTGACACGGAGTTTAGAAAAGTTTTAGAACAGCTTATGTTGCAGTAGAAAGGTGCAATAGAAACTATCTGTATGCAGATATGAATAAGCTAACCTCTTTCTGTTCCATTCAGGCGTTTTCTTATATCCCCTTTAATTTAAAGTTAAAACCTTATCTCTTCCAACGCAGTTAATCCAGTCGGAGTACAAACTGACCTTTTCAACTCGGTTCACATTCCCGCGTTGTGTCCTTGGGCAAAGCACTTCACCCCGATTGTCCACATGGGGGTTCAATGACGCCGTGTACTAAGGCGTACTGCACGTCGATGGTACGCATGTCTGCAACCTAACCATACTTGTGCTGCAGTGTAGAGTTACGATGTTGCGGAGCTGGCAGCTGCTCGTCGTTGCTCGGTGGTTCTCTCCCGGTACTCCGGCTTCCTCCACCCGTAAAACTGTCACCGACACGATATGACCTTGGCTGTTAATGTGTCGTTAAACCCTAATAAATAACCCGGTTCATACATTTTTGGGGATAAATTTGGATCAGTTAGCAAGCAATGTACTGCTAACAGATGATCACCAATTGAATGAATCTGATTGGATAACACGGCCCCATGTGGCTGTTTGACTAAATTACTATTAAACCTTACCCATGGGTACCCCATAAAGTAGAGCAGCGCTTATTTACTATGGTAAATGCGTGCTGCTTTTTAGAGGGGTAGGGGTGGGCTTCTGTACCCATTCAAGTAGTAGTGTTTGATCGCCAATAAAAATGATTCAAAAGCTCTCAAATACTCTCTGAAAGTGATCAATGAATACCCTGATATTCCTATATGTCCCATTATTGCTTAATTGATAATCTCAAATTGCAACTGCTGAACTGGATACATCGTGAATGTAGCTGTACCATCTCTGAAAAGACGGCATCGTTCGGAATTTAACTCTTAGAAGGGGGCGCGGTGGCTCAGTTGGTAGAGGTGCAGGCTGCAAGCCGAGAGGTCCTCCGTTCGAATCCCACCTGCGGCAGCCGCGTTGTGTCCTTGGGCACGACACTTCACCCCGATTGCCTACATGGGGGCATGGTGACGCTGTGTACTGAGGCGTACTGCACGTCAATGGTGCGCATGTCTTCAACCAATCTAACCCTGCCTGTGCGACGGTGCAGAGTTCAGAGTTACGATGTTGGGGATCTGGCAGCTGCTCGTCGTTGCTCGGTGGTTCTCTCCGGGTACTCCGGCTTCCTCCACCCGTAAAACTGTCACGGTCACGATTAGCCATTGTGCATAAGTATGTGACCTTAAACACCAATAAATAAATATTAACTCTTAGAATCCGGGAGTCGCGTTTTCTTGCCTGTGATGTAATTCTCCAGATAATCGGGCTGTACCGGTTGGGCTATCATTTGGTTTGGGGATAATTAAACATTGAGCAGGTGCTTCTAGTCAAGTGTCTGCCTGAATAGGCAGACGACACTTAACTAGAAGCACCTGCTTTACTGTAAGTTTTTCGCGATATGTCATGTTCAATAAATGCATTCTGATTCCACGGCTTCTAAGAGTTAACATGCGAATATCATCCCAAAAGCAACTGTTTTCTTTGGCGTCCGGTTTGTCTCCTTGCCTAAATTTAAAATCCCTTTGACTGGTGCGTGCATTGATTGGATATTTGGTTTATTTCGTGTGCAGTTGTGTGGTATTAAGTGTTCCAAATTTGGCTACCACGCCTCTAGGAATTCACGAAAATTTATTGAATTTAAAAAAAAAATACAAGACTCCTTGATTCCTTGAATTTTATAGTGTCTGAACCTTTTGAAGTATTAAATTTTATTGCCACCGTGGCGTATAAATGAATGGTGCAGGCAATGGAATATCGAAAAGTACGTCAGTTCATTGATTGGCTGTTAACTATCGGACAGCAACGTGCCCTAACATTTGTCCCGATTCACGAGAATGTTTTGTTTCTCGTAAACTCCTGCAAGAATTATTTTCGGTACTCATATAATTTAGAATTTGAGAGTACTGTTTGTCTTGAATGAAACCAGTACGTATTCCACAGATAAAAAACATCCAAACCTATATATATATATTGCTATAGTGATTATATATATATTTACCACTCACATTTTACTAAGGATCACGCCCTGTTCATCTACATAATTTGTACTTGGATGGAACGTGTGCATCAGGCCAAACAAAAATAGATTCTCAGGCATTTTATTTTAAAACGAATGAGGGAGGGCGGTTTATATTTATTCCTGATGGAATGGTCGCAGATGCCTAAAATCCGATTGTGAGAGTCTAAATACTTGAGCTTCCATGTTGACTTCGCTGATAGTTGTTTTTGTAACCTCGATCACACAACACAATCAATATGGAACAAATAAAACGGAGATAAAAAATGAGTTTTTTTAACTGAGTGCCAGAAGCCACAATAAAGTGAGGATACCAGTGCAAAAGTAACTTTTTCCTTACCCATTTTTCGTATTCGGATAAACGTAAATAAGTTTGTTCATACAAATTTGTTCTATTACAAATTATTGGAGAGTGCCTGTTGGCACTCTACAATAATTTGTAATAGTGCAATTTTGGATGAACAAATTCAGACCACCAAAAGTAATCTAGGCCTCAACCAGTTAAATATTTCGTTTACATCCCCCGTGGGAACCCTGGACCCGGAAGTAAAGCAGTGCTTGTTTGCTGTGGTAAACAAACTCTTTGTCACTGGTAAAATAGTACCCAGTCACTAATGCTTGGGGGTGCGAGTCCTCTACAATAGGCAACATGGGTTATAAACGATTGATTGACCTTGACTTTATTTCCATGTTGTGGTCATGATTAACCATTGTGCAAAAGTATGTGAGCTTACACCAATAAATACATTTCGTATACATAAGAATCGTGTAGCATTTCGCGAGGAGAATAACAATACTGTCAATGTACACGACATAATGCATCTCAAATCGAGATGTGATTCCGCTAAAATCACATGGTAGTTTTGTTCATTTTGAATTTTGCCTCCGAAATAAAAATGACAAACGCGGGTCGAAAAAACGAATGCGTCGGTGAATCAAGATTAATTTTCTTTAGCCTTATTTGTTTATTGGGGAGCAATGACACTTAACAGCCGGGGTCATATCAAGTTGTACAAATTTACGGGTAGAGAAAGCCAAGTTACCCATAGGGAAGTACTCAGTAATGCTGAGTAACTGTCGAACTCTTTATAATTTATTATCCGGGCACAAACAGGGTTAGGATTGGTTGAAGACAAGTGAACCTTGGTCATACAATGTGTCGATCATAGATGTTTCACATGTCAACAACACTTATCTTGGGGCGCGGTGGCTCAATGGAGGTGCAAGTTGCAAGACGAGAGATCTTCGGTTCGAATCCCACCTGCGGCAACCGCGTTGTCCTTGGGCAAGACACTTCACCCCCATTGACCACGCGGGGGCACGGTGGCGTTGTGTACTAAATCGTACTGCACGTCGATGGTACACCTGTCTTCAACCAATGCTAACCCTGTTTGTGTGGAGTTTGTATGTTGGAGAGCTGGCAGTTGCTCGAGTTGCTCGATGGTTCTCTCCGGGTAATCAGGTTTTCTCCACCCGTAAAACTGTCGTGGTCATGATTAGAAATTGTGCAGAAATGTGACCTTAAACACCAATAAATATACAAATATCTAAATAACTCTTCAACCTGTGCTAACTGTTTTTGTCAGGATAGTATATTAGAGAACCCGAAAGTTCCCCACCATTGCTTGGTGGTTCTCTCCGGGTACTGACGCCTTTCTCCCATAAAATTGTCCCGCATGATAAAATCCAAGCTTTTGAAAGTGTCGTTAAACCCTAATGAAGAAATAAACAAACCTGAAACGAAACACATTTGGCCTTTTTATGCATCAAATATGTAGATGTGTGGGAGTGATCCTTAATAAAAGCTGAATAGTATATATATACATACTATAGTGTAGCGCTTGTTTGCCTCTTTCCCATTCTGGCGAGTTTCTTTTCTTATATACGTACACGTTTAACACTTGTTGCAACATGCAGGCCTTTTTTGGTCTTTGCTGATAGAAATTACAGTACCTTGGCGGGCGTTTCTATACAGGCAGCCAAGACTTCACTAGACATCTCGGATAAGCTATAAAGTCGTCCCCTGACTTCCAATGTATTTGTACACATAGAACACGTTGGAACTCAGGGGACGATTAGTGTCACCTGATGAGGAAGCAAAAGATAAGTAGAATATACCACGACTAAAACTGTTGACACCTTACGAATCTATATCAACTCAAATGAACACTTTGCAAAAATCAGTTTATTCTCGTTTTCTTTGCGAGAATCATTTGAATCGATTCGGATTTTAAGCCCTGTGTAATACTAAACCAAGACGCAACTTGGAATATCCAGATGTTAACCAATAGAATACGATAAATGTGACAAGTGCGGACATTTAATTGCTAGCAACCCAGAATATTAACTATTTGGACCCTGGTGGTATATTACATGCCCGTTCAGAACCACCAACTGGTAGTCTATTTTCCTTACTTGGAAGAGCAATCAATACTTTTAACGTGCAGCTTTGGGGCTGCATGTTGAAAATCTTGGTCAACCACACACTTTTATGGAGCAACTCTATAAAATCTTATCACTATCCTGGACCAGCAAAATGGCCTTTCCGTTTCAAAGGGTTAAAATACTTTTTGATATGTCACATTAGTAATCATTGGTGGGGTTTAATATATTCTTTACAGTATTTTTTTTTGGGGGGGGGGGGGGCGGTGGCTCAGTAGGCAGAGGTGCAGGCTGCAAGCCGAGAGGTCCTCGGTTCGAATTTCACCTGCGACAGCCGCGTTGTCCTTGGGCAAGACACTTCACCCCCATTGCCTCCGTGGGGACACGGTGACGTTGTGTACTAAGGCGAACTGCACGTCGATGGTGCACTGTCTTCAACCAATTCTAACCCTGTTTGTGTGGAGTTAGTATGTTGGGGAGCTCGCCGTTGCTCGGTGGTTCTCTCCGGGTACTCCGGCCCCCTCCACCTGTAAAACTGTCGAGGTCATGATTAGCCATTGTGCAGAAATATGCGACCTTAAACACCAATAAATAAATAAATAACTATAATTTTTACATGAATCCCCTAAAGTTATTTCGAGAGACTCCTTGAAAATGTCCTGAATTTTATTTTGGCTTGAATGTGCGGACCTGTCCAAAGATTTTTTAATGGGAACAGTTCAAGTCATTTTAAGAATAGCAACGATTATGTGATGTGCTCAATTATGTTAACTTCTCTTGTCCTCTGGAAATCCTCACGATCAAAAGTGTAAAGATTTATTTCAGTACTCTACCCGAATAATTCTAATTTGGAAATTAGTTTGGCTGGTTAGGACAGTAGTTATCAGTGTCTCCTCACTGGTCACAGCACATCATCAAAATGATAAAGTTTGGTAAAAATAAGCATTGGATGTCTTTCTGGTTTCTGAAAACTCGTGTGGTGACTAGTTGTATTGCTGCAACTGAATTAACCCTTTACCCAATGTAACGACAAAACCTACCAGCGCTATTCACAAAAATCACCATTCAGTTATTCATTTTTTTTTATTCTCAAAACATAGCTTATGACCCCTCATTGGAATGAGCTTGAGCTCATTCCGATGGAGGGCCATACGCTATGCTTTTAATGCAAAAAAGATTAAAGAATTTTGTTGCAAGTGTTGTCTGCCTTTCATGTCAGGTAAAGGGTTAAAGAAAATCTCTTGGGATTCCCAATCAAGTATGATGTAAGATAAAGCGACCGAATTAAGACTGTTATGGACAGGTAAACTCATGATTTCCTCGATCCGGAAACTTCCGAAAGAGATAAAAATACCCAATCCCTCACAATGTGTATAAGGAAGAATATGCTGGTTGAATACTGCTAATCGGTAGATCACTACTGTGGCTAGTCTATTACCGAGGTCTCTTTGTCCTGTCTCCCAGAAGCGCGATGTCTCAATGGTTACTGAATTCGAATTAAAACCGAAAGGTTCTCGGCTGGATCCCCGCCTGGAGTAACTTCGCTGTCCCTTGGGCAAGGCACTTCATCCCGATTGCCCACACGGGGGACGGTATCGCTGTGTAATAAGGCATACTGCACGTCGATGGTGCACTTGTCTTCAACCAATGCTTACCCTGCTTGTGTTGAGTTGTTAGTACGTTGGGGAGCCTGAAACCAATGCTTACCCTGCTTGTGTTGAGTTGTTAGTACGGGGGGGGGGGGGGGGAGGGGAGCCTGACAGTTGCTCGCAGTTTGGTGGTTCTCTCCGGGTACTTCCTGCTGACCGACTCGAGGTGACTTTGGCTGTCGATTGATAGTGTCGTTAAACCCCAGTAAATAATGTCCCGTCTCCCGAGTTGTCCAGTTCACTGAAGTGTTAACAATAAATTTCTCCGTACAAATAAATATTTCTCAGATCATAGATAAGTGTTGGAACGAGCTCTGGCGTTGAGTTGTTCCATTAATGCATCTTGAGTTAGTTTGTTGGAACTTTGTCAATAACTAATATATTTGAGTGTAAAACAATATTATCTTATGAAACATGCCAAATAAAGGTTAAATTGCTCTCCAGATGTAGTGACGATATTTTCTCTCGACGTTCTCATCAAAGAAACTGCAACTTGCAGGTGCACAAGTTTTTTCTTAATTAAACACTAAAAATCAATCGCAACAAACAGTGCAAGGTTTGTCACGCAGTCATACCACCCTGTATCAATACGAAGGGCGTAATTAAGTACATCACTAGATTCCTTTGTCTTGTGTCCCTTTCCGTATCCAAATGACACACCCATCTCCTTACACACGTAAGGCATTTAAGTTTTGTAAAAGATGTTATGATCGGATTTTTTGGCGACTGAGACGATGCTATAGAATTTACACTGCAAATGCCTCATCACAAGTATTGTGATTCTTAGTGTTGCAAATGCATGCATACGAGGCTCTCTTCGTGGAAACTCCGGAAAATTTTACTGGTAAAATAGTACCCAGTCACCAATGCTTGGGGTGGAAGTCCTTTAACTCTTTTGGCGCGACAGGCAGCTAAAGTCGACAGCACACCAACCCGCGGAAGGCAACTATGGTCGGCATTTCAGACAACTGTGTGTCCATCTCCAAGTGCTATCAATCAAACACCAAGGTGTTCCCATGTTTCGTGCATGATTTTTATTCTGTCCTAATCCCCCGTGGGAATCCTGGGAAGTGAAGCAGTGCTTGTTTACAGTGATAAACAAGCTCTGTTTCACTGGTAAAATTGGACCCAGTCACTAATTGTTTGGGGTGCGAGTCCTCCAAAATAGACAACATGGGGTATAAACGATTGACTGACCTTGACTTTATCTCCATGTTGTGGTCATTGATTAGCCATTGTGCAGAAGTATGTGACCCTAAACAACAATAAATAAATAACTAAATAAACTCTATCCTAAAACAGCTATATTGTCACTGGAAAGCAGCGTTGCAGCTGGCACCTTTACGATTTAAAGGGACAATATCACATTGTCTCTAATAATTTAGATCCTACTGTGTTATTTTGACTGTAGAAATACAGAAATTAGTAAAGACTGGCTCCACAAAATCTTACTAAAATGTAAGGCAATATATACATAAAATATATATAAAAACAAATCATTATCTAATTCTGAAAACTCGATTAGATCCCTGGAGCGTTTTTAAGAATTATAACTCGTTAGTCCAATAGACCGTAAGGCAAGGCACTTAATCCCCATTGCCTACGTGGGGGCACGGTGTCGCTATGTACTAAGGCATACTGCAGGTCGATCGTGCACTTGTCTTCAACCAATGCTAACCCGGCTTGTGTGGAGTTAGAACGTTGGGGGAGTCTGACAGTTGCTCGCCGTTCTCTTCGGGTACCATTTTCTCCACCCGTAAAACTGTCCAACAGGAGGTGACTCTGGTTGTCGAAAGTGTCATAAAACCCAATAAATAAATAAATAACGCATCCGGAGGGGAGGGGGGGGGGGGGGATTCTAGCTTCGTTCATATCGGCCGAGATCGGAGTCGTATCAATCGACTTTAAAGCCATATTAGCGGAGTTTGATAATGGGTGATTCTGAGAAAGAAAATCATATCTGAAATCGGCTTCAAGTCCTCATTGATGGTAAAGGCAGTGGAAGTTTGATAAAAGTGGAGGGGCATGACTTTTCAAGACCACCATGGTTCAACCCAATGGGAGAAAAAATTACAATCGTATATCGGTAAATGTACCGTGACACACTATAGTGTATTGTTTAGATGAGAATGTCGCGTTGTGATCACTGTCCTGTGCATTTCTACATCAGTCATCTAGACTTCAGGTTGGAAGATGGTCGAAGTAGAAGAAACTGACTGAAGTGACAGAAGGTGGAATTCATTAGACAATTTTTGTTTGGATTTACAAATAATATATTACGGAAATGCCTGTATATTGACACGTTTGCATGCGCCCATTTTAACTAATTTTGTCACCACGCAAATTGTCTGTAGAAAAAAAGTGGATGGTCGCGTGTCCCGTGTGCCCCCCCCCCCCCCACCCCAATAAGATCTCGGTTCCGCCGCCTCTGATTGGTGGTTATGATAAAGTGTGTTGAGTACGTTGTATTTACTTTTAAAATCGCTTTATTGGAGGATGAGTGTTGAATGTGAAAACTTAAGGGGTAACTTTGTAGGAGGTGAATAGGGGTCAAGTGTTTGGACTGAGAAAGGAATTGCGTTAATCACTGCAAAGAGTATGGGTACTGAAGATTATTAATGGAACATCTTGGTAAATTTATCACCAATTAGATATTCATGTTCCTACTATATACATATTATCGCTACATTGAAGTGATCTGGGTAGTAATAACACGTCTCGTTGAGGTTTGATCGTCGTTTGATCCGGTGATGCGACGACCCAGATTACTTCACTGTAGCGATAAAAAGTTTGACTTTATCGCTTGCCAAGGCTAGCATTAAGAATTTCCCCAACATTTTTTTTTTTTGGCGGGGGGGGGGGGGGGGGGGGGAGGTGCACACTACAGGGGAATCCCCAGATACGCATGGATACGATAAAAATATGAAAACGATAAAAAACCCGGACCGCCGTTCGAGCGCACCCATTCCAGCTCGCAGTGAAGAACTCTCGGCGACCGGAACAGATAGTTAGGCAAATTCGATCACACCCGTAAATAGTCCGTCATTCTATTGTGATACGGAATAGGATTTCACATTATGGTTTTTCCGGGGATCAGGACCTTAAACAACAATAATAAAGATATAAATAAAACATTATCCTCTGGTTCATAAGATAACGGGAAATGACTTGCAAATATATTTATAAAGCTGAGATAACGATAGACATAAAATTATATCTCGCCGGGTGCGATGCGCAAGGCGCTAGAATTTTGTATTGATATCACGGAGCGTTTTCGGAATTTCGGATTATTAATTACAATTAAAAGTTCGCAGCTCATCTCCGCGGAACTCAGAAGTGAGCAATGCTTGTTCACCGCGGTAAACACGTTCTGCTTCACTGGTTTAATAGGACCCGAAGCCAACACCTGGGTTGGAAGACTTCTAAAGTGGTCAGCATCGGTATAAACGATTAGATAACCTGACTGGACACTTATGTTGCTGTCATGATATAACTATATATGCTAACTGTGACCTTAGCCCCCTGCACTCTGATGGCAAAATACCAAACGTTTTCAGCAGCAAATGTTGCCCACAATGCAACTGAGAATTTACAAAATTATATCTTGACAGCTCATTGAGCTCTGTCAAAGAAGATATACAGAGGATATCTGGTGTATTGTGTGGATACCGAAAATTATCTCACTCGTGACCGAGACAAATGTTTATTTTTCGCTAGCGCTTCCACTCATAGATTTTCTTTTTATTCACTTTTTAGGGGGCGCGGTGGCTCAGTAGGTAGAGGTGCAGGCTGCAAGCCGAGAGGTCCTCGGTTCGAATCCCACCTGCGGCAACCGCGTTGTGTCCTTGGGCAAGACACTTCGCCCCGCTTGCCTGCATGGGGGCACGATGACTCTGTGTACTAAGGCGTACTGCACGTCGATGGTGCACATGTCTTCAACCAATCTAACCCTGCCTGTGCCGCGGTGCAGAGTTCAGAGTTACGGTGTTGGAGAGCTGACAGCTGCTCGTCGTTGCTCGGTGGTTCTCTCCGGGTACTCCAGCTTCCTCCACCCGTAAAACTGTCACCGGCATGATATGACCCTGACTTTTAATGTGTTGTTAAACCCAAATAAAAAAAAAAAAAAAAAAAATCACTTTTTAGAAGAATCTGATCATTCGTATCGATAATTCCACTTGTTTCAACCTTGAATTGATGCATAAAAGTAAACAGCTGATGCGCATTGATACGCGGAAGTGATTTGATCGATACTCTGAACAGGTAGCGTCTTGCGATCCGATTCAACTGGCGGGTTTCGTGCATCAATTCAAGGTGAATACGTGTTGATTTATTGTTGAAAATGATCGATATCCACTCAAAAACACTAGATTTTCTTTTCATTATACATGTTTAGAACAAATTGATTATTTCCAGGGATAATTTGACTCGCATTCACCTTGAAGTGATGCTTTGAAAGCAGTCATTTTGATTGGAACTGTAAAACTGTAAATTTCTATATCTTCGCAGATGGCGGTACGATTTCTATCTTTCCAAAATCTTTTATATAATCTATCGTTTAGTGTGTATAAAAAAAATTATATCCCACCGGGCGTGAGGGGCAAGGCGTTTAAATTTTACGTTTTCGGTACTTGGGGTTATTAATTACAATTAAAAATTAGCAGCGCATCCCCGCTGAACTCCGAGACGTGAGCAGTGCTTGTTCACGGTGGTAAACACCGTCCGGTTATACTGGTAAAATAGGACCCGAAGCCAATACCTGGATTGGAATACTTCTAAACTGGGCAACGTCGGTATGATTGATTGGCTATAACTTCACTTAACACTTATGTTGCTTTCATGATATAACTATCTATGCTAACTGTGACTTTAGTCCTCGGCAATCTGATGTCAAAATACCAAAAGTACTGTGCAGCAAATATTTCCCACAATGCAACTGAGAATTTACAAAATTATATCTTGCTTGACAGAGCTCATTGGGCTCTGTCAAACAAGATATAATTTGTTACATTTTTCATGCTGCATGGGCAATATGAAGTCAACGACGAAAAAGGTTAGGGATATTGGCATTTGCAACTCAACATTTTAAGCTGGTAACCAATAACAATGAAAATCAAATAACAAACTGAAGGATCAGTCATTACTCCATCCATTTGAATTGTTGAATCATCCAGAAGAGTTCATTGAAGAATTACTTCTGAGATGTGGGTCTGTGGAAAAAAATGACAAATACAAGCTTAGTGTGGCATATGCCTTGCAGTCTACAATATTATGCAAACATGGTTAGGTTAACAGAAGGACAAAATGGGAGTTTAAGTCTTGGGACAAGAGGAGGACGGAAGCAAACATTTGATGCATGGACTCGTCTACAAACTCCTCTTGGAGATGACATGGAATTCATTAACGAGATCTTATTGCTTCCATCCTCCTCTTGTCTCAAGACTCACAAGCTCCCATTTTTATCCTGTTATCCTAACCATGTTGACACAATATTGTAGACCACCAAGCACATGCCACACTAAGTTTGCATTTCGTCCCCAAGTTCCAATGTGTTCTATGTGCCAGTAGGATGCCAGTAGGCAAATAGAACACATAGGAACTCGAAGGACGATTTGTCAATTTTTTAACTAACCCACATCTCACAAGTTGAACTCTACACACGATGCTTGATGACGTCAACAATTTAAATGGATTGAGTAATGACTGATCCTTCTGTTTATTTGATTTTCTTTATTATTAGTTACCTGTATAAAATGTTGGGTTGCTAATGCCAGTATTCCCAACTTTTGTCCCCCGGTTCACTACCAGAGGGCCAGCTAGGAGTTAAACACCCATAAATAAAAAAAAAACACCGTATATGATAAAAGAACCTGTGGAAACTTACATTTATACCCCCCCCCCCCCTGCCGTGGGAATCCCGAAAGTGAAGCAATGCTTGTGTAGTGTGGTAAACATGTTCTGTTTTGCTGGTATAAGAGGTCTGGTCATCAGTGCCTGGATTGGAACTCCTCACAAATGGGCAACATGGGTATAAACGATTTACTAAACTTGTCTTTATCTCCGCTGCGATTAATAAATATTTGTTGCAGACACTCACAAGATAATTGTGGTTCTTACTCCAAACAGTTGGTATCCTCTATAGATTAATGGGTGTGCTGACGAAATTGTTAAAATAAGTTATTGCACATTGACAAAACTTTCTATTTGTTCATAGATGTTCATTATTGTGTCATGGCAGTGTGCTGTAATTCGCACTGATGAAAATGTACACACGATTGTTTGATATCGGACCAGAATAAGGATGGCATATAAACTATGGACTGATTTCCTGTAACCGCTATGTTGCCAAAGCTAATTCATGTTACTTACTACCGCCCACAAAGTTCAAGGTGCTCCCAGGGAAATACAAATAAATTGTAATGCTATTGTATGTAAAAAAAGGTGGAGCTACCTATTTAGAAATGTCTCGTATACGGGTATGTTTCTCCCCGTGGCAACCCCGAAAACGGAATCTGTGCTTGTTTACAGTGGTAAACAAACTCTATTTTACTGGTAAAATGGGTCCATTGATCAGTGTCTGGGCTGAAAGTCCTCTAAAACGCAACAGGGGTATAAACGATTGACTGGACATGACTTTATATCCATGTTGTGGTCACGATTAGTCATTGTGCAGAATGTAACCTTAAACACCAATAAATAAGTTCGGGTTTGTTTCGCATTCATGTAATATAAGTCAGACTTAACGTGAGAGGTCCGACACGAGGTGACCCTGGCTGTCGAAAGCATCGTTAAACTCTAAATAAATTAAATAAATAAATAAATAAATAAATAAATAAATAAATAAATAAATAAAAGCGGAGAGTGTTGGACTACTGTGTTAAACTGGCTGTTTTTCAATGGTTTATGACCCACCTAATGTAAGCCCTTCAAAATGATCAGTAAACAATTTGTTCAACTTGAACCCATACTTGTGATGGCGGTGTAGCCATATATGCTGAAAGGAACGTTATACCCCACACATCATCTTCTGGAGGTCTGACTCTCGGAAGGGTACTTTATTTACAACCTGCAAAGCCTTTCGAATACTATCGTGGGAACGCCGGGAAGTGGAACAGTTCTTGTTCACTGCGATAAATAGATAAATTCTGTATTACTGGTAAAATACCCCCGTGGGAAGTTGAGCAGTGCTTATTTACTAAGGTAAGCAAGCTGAGTTTAAACACCAATACATAAATACCAGTAAAATAGAACCAACGCTTCAGGTTGAAGTGCTCTAAAGTAGGAAGTATAAACGATTGCCTACATTTGATTTCATACCTTTGTTGCGGTCAAGATATAGCCAAATATGTTGAAAGTGACTTTAAACGCCAATAAATAAATAAGTGTTTGTGTTAGTAAATTAACTTCATTCGTACGCTATACCTTACTGAGTTTGGAGTACAGTACAACCGCCGTGGACAAGTCACTTTCCACAGTTGAGCAATATTTCCAGGGAGGCAATATCATATTCCAAACACTAATTACAGGAATAATCATAAAACATTTATTTAATAAAGCACCGGATAAAATCCATCACTTAATTAATTTTTCTGCTAATGATTTTTATCTACTTTATACGTAAAAACAGTAACGTTTTATCTTTTATCGTTATCGAAAACTCGCCGTCAATAAAAAATCTTTTATCGTTACTGCAGTAAGAATAAAAGTCACGTGATATCGCAAGAATACAACGTTCACGCCCATCTCATTTGCATGACGTACTATTTCATTCAACACTTTGAATAACTAATTATCGCTGCCGCGGATCGAAACAAATAAAACGGGGCGTATTTATCGAAATGTATTGAGTAAAAAAGAAGGCCATTAATTAAACTTACTGAATTGTAAAAATAAAATTTGACGGAAAAGAGTAAAAATTAGTAACTTACACTTTTTCAAATGAGATTATTTCACCCTTCGAGACTTTAATTATCCTGACGTCCAAACGTCACTGGGAATTCAGTTTCTTCAACATTTTTCAAAATGTGACGTCAAACGTCGGAAAGTACAAATAACCAGATATTTTTCACATTAGTGATTATCTGGTTGAAGGCTAGATTATTTTTA
This sequence comes from Pictodentalium vernedei, assembly GCA_031216915.1. Classification (NCBI taxonomy): domain Eukaryota; kingdom Metazoa; phylum Mollusca; class Scaphopoda; order Dentaliida; family Dentaliidae; genus Pictodentalium; species Pictodentalium vernedei. The sequence continues at coordinate 86,230,762 of CM062293.1, forward strand.
GTGGTCTGCATTTGTTAATCAAAACTTGTTTTATTACGGGAGTGGGGGAGGTGGGGGTGTAGATAAAAGGGTTATATACACATAAGCGTTTTCGGGGGCTACATAGCTACTCGTCGCTGCGCGACTCGTAGCTATATATGCCCCCGAAAACGCTCTCGTCGCGATAAAAGATTTTTTACAAACACCATGTGTATATAACCCATATTTATTACCTGGTAAACGGATGCGTGGACATCACTGCCCACGCGTGGATTATGACCATTCCACGGCGACTGTGCTGTACTTGAATAAATAAGCGATTCCTCGGGTGAATCCGGAGAGCGAAGCAGCGCTTGTTTTCTGTGATAAACTGCACCCACTAACCAATGCATATGGTTTAAGTCCTCTAAAATGGGCAACATGACTATAAAAGATTGACTAAATTTGACTTTATCTCCATGATGCAGTCACGATAAGCCATTGTGCAGCAATATGTGACCTTAAACACCAACTAAATCAACCAACCAATCAATCAATCTGCACACGAAACAACACTAATCGGCTGAGATTTTCTACCCAAGTAGTATAGCATGTACCCGATCGTTCCCCATTACCCGGACTTTGCCGGTGCAGCTAGTGTTAAATTCCCATAGGAACCGGATTTTTGCTGGGGCAACTTTTGCCTGTGCAAAATGTCGACACCATCCAGCTAGATCCGGCAAGTGGTCTACGTACTGCATATATAGTAAGCTATGGTATGTATAGTGATTTCTATACACCCTGGGGCTATGGGTAGATATTATGGGTATGTGATGGAAAATTGAAGGGGAAGGTGAGTTTTCTTGAAAGTTTTTACCTGCGAAACGGTTGACGTTGCTATTGACATGGTGCGCACGCGACGTCATAGAGACGTTGACCGCTGTGGTTGTCAACTGTACATTCCGACATAACTCTGTTCGTGTCAGGGGATGTCGGACTTCTCGTAAGGGGAGGGGGGGGGGATCTAGTAGCAGTGGTATATATCCATGTTGGTATACTATTAGCCCTTGGTCCTTCATGTTATTCTATGTCTGCTATAGCTAGGTCAAGCGGTATTGTGGGGGATGGGGTGATGCATGTTCGCCTAGTGCGGTATTACGAGATAGTCCATGGTGGTTTAGATTGGCAGTATAGGATGAATGGTCTGTTGGTCTATTACCCCGTTAGTACTATTAACCTACCGAATCCTTTGTATTATCTTTTGGCTGGTATTGGTAGTTCGTAATGCTAGGTCAGACAGTATTATAATCGTTTTGTTCAGAACGGGGGCATAGGATGCACTGTATATTCCCCTGTTAGTCCTCGGTATTATTAACCAACCGATTGCTTTGTATTATGACAGGTATAGGAAGTACGTTATGGCAGGTCAAGTGGTATTGTGGGGTGGGGGTAATGCCTGATAGTATAGAAGAGCAGTATAGTATGGGCGATATATACATTTGTGCCCCCCCCCCCCCTCGAAATCCATTGGTACTACTAATCGAATTAATGCTTTGTATCATTCCATGACTGGTTTAGTTAGTATGTGATACAGGGACAGACGTTATTGTTGGGTGGGTGTAATGCATGGCCGACTAGTGTGGTAGTATAGGATGGACGCTTTTGTATCCCTACATGTTCTATGTTAGCCCTTAGTGATATTAATCCACCTAATGCTTGATGTTATCCTATGACTGGTATAAGTAGTATGTAATGCTACGCCAAGCGGTATTGTGGGTAGGGGTAATGCCTGGGAGTTTAGAACGGTAGTATAGAATGCACGGTATATACCCCTGTAGGCCACCTGTTAGTGCTTGGTACTATTAACCAACCAATTGCTTTGTTTTATTATTTGGCTGGTATAGGTAGTACGTTATGGTAGGTCAAGTGGTATGATGGGGGGGGGGGGGGGGGTGGTAATGCTTGGTAGTTTAGGACGGTAGTATAGCATAGGCTGTATGTACCCCTGTAGGTCTCTTGTTAGCCCTTGGTACTACTAATCCACCAGATGCTTCATATTATCAAGCGGTATTGTGGGGGTGGGGTTAATGCCTAGTAGTACAGAACGGCAGCAAGAGTATGGTTGGTATATGCCACTGTATGTCCCTTCTTAGCCGTCGATTGTATTAACCTCCCGAATATTTTGTATCAGCCTATTACTGGTAAGGTGGTACGTAATGTCAGTAGTTCCTACCCCATTCCAAGTACACATGTTCTTGTTTCATTTATCCAGATCATTCAATCAGTTCACTTCACGGAAGCTGATTAACCAATCATATTGCTTCATTTCCTCCAATTTAAACATATCCATACAAAGTTGTCTCACTTGTGTATAACAAAAGGTTATATAATTACTAAACCCACGAATCTGTCGAGTAGTTACTGATAAGTCATTGCTCGATCTACTCGAATCCCATCGAGCAAATGAGCTATCGAGCAATTGCTCGTTCGAGTGATTCGCACATACGACTCTTAGCCTCATTTCGGTATTTGAGGATACCTATGGCCTGGCATTTTATTATTTGAGGATACCTTTTATAGGATACTTATACCTGTTTGGCCCAGCCAATAGATACCTATTCCAAATTCCCCTTATAAGCTATCGAGCAGTTACCGAAAAGTCATTGCTCGAACAACTCGAAGCCCGTCGAGCAAATGAGCTTTAGTGCAATTACTCGATCGAGTGACTCCACATACTGCTCGAACGACTCGAAGTCCATCGAGCAAATGTGCTATCGAGCAATTGTTCGAATAAGTGACTCGCACATACTGCTCGTGACCTCATAAGATGAGAAAGGGATCATATAACCCCGTCATACGACTCTTAAGGGGTTCCGAAGGCCAGATGATTTCAGCACCCTTTATTTTGAAAGGAGGATATAAAGCATGATTTAAAAGATAAGAATTTTGTTATCAATGAGGTACTTAAAAAAACATTACTCGCGAAAAAATCTCCTATTCATCATTTCGGACCTTGCACACGCTTTCTGGCCAAAACTCTTATTTGTCCACAGAACCTGCGAGAGGGTGTTGGTCGGAGTAGTAACCTCGAGACCGGAACCTTGGGTGGCCCGGGCTCAGTCCAGGACTCTTGGGTCAAGCCTGGCCAGTGATTATCCTTCTTATACTCTTCACCTCTAAGACGTGTGGTCGGAATATCGAATGCTTCGAATGAAGAAAATTTTCCGCTGAGTGCCCTTTCTAAAGTTAGTACCATTATAACTTGATCAACATTTTAGTTCAAGACATCAGAACTAATGGGTCTTACTGTTAACGCATTTCAACTAAGAACCACTAGTTCTATATATGCGTAGAACTAATTTTAAAGAAGTGGGCCGTATCGTGAATGAAGGTCTGCACTTGACCAACGGTTGTAATTTTGGACTGCATGATTCATGAAGTGATAACTTTATTAAATCAACTTGACGTAATAAAGTTTTCAAGAATTGTTCAGTCAAACGCTATAACTCTAGGTCACCGGATACTCAATGATGAACTTGCAGATTTGAAACATGCTGTTAAAAAAAGTCATTTTGACGGCAAAAAAATAACACGATTTTTCATCCAAAAGGCCGCCAGCTGCATCAGTACCCCAACACTTTCGGAAAGGGGTCCATCACAGAATTAACCCTGGGGTTCGAATTTCCTCTTCCCGGCCCTGCTCTGCCCACTAAAGTTTTGTTTTGTAAAATGGGTTTAGTCTTTGTCATACCTAGACAAAATGTACATTTGAAATCACTACCTACCAATGACCTTCGATATTTCTCACGGGCCGAATAACTGTGAAGTTCTTTGTAGTAATCCGATTAATACTTTCTATACCATTAGCCTTCATGCCTATTTGGTAGGAAAACACTGATGGTTGTTTACTCCCATTGATTGTCTGGCTTTACTTATTGACAAGACAATTGCAAAGCGTAGTATTAACAGATTCATTGCTACAGTCCTTCGTAGAAATGTGATGCAGGAACTTGCCTTTTAATACATTTTCCGAGGGGCGCGGTGACGTTGCGGTAACCTCTTCTCGTCAGATCACTGAAGTTAAGCAACGTCGAGCCCGGTTAGTCATTGGATGGGTGACCGTCTGGGCGATCGATTCGGACTCCCGCGTTATGTCCTTGGGCAAGGCACTTAACCCCGATTGTCCACAAGGGGGCGCGATGATGCCGAGTACTAAGGTGTACTCCACGTCGATGGTGCGCATGTCTTCAACCAATCTAACCCTGCCTGTGCTGCAGTGTTTGGGAGCTGGCAGCTGCTCGGCGGCCGTTCTTTCCCGGTTCTTCGGCTTCCTCCACCCGTAAAACTGTCACCGACACGATATGACCTTGGCTGTTAATATGTCGTTAAACCTTACTAAATAAATAAATAAATAAATAAATAAATAAATACATTTGCCAAGATGGTATTACTCTTGTTGTTGAAAGTGTCGTTAAATCCTAATGATAAACAAGACATCATTTATTTATGGTATTATTCTTATTAAACATAAATGTGTTAAAAGGGCCACTTCATTTTGTCGTTGAGTAATTCGGGGAAGTGGGGAAGTGCTTGTTGCGGTAATTAAGTTTTATTGGTACAATGGCCCCGTTGGAACCCCAGGAAGTGAAACAGTGATTGATTACGGAGGTTCGTCGTGAGGACACTGATAATTGAGGCTGAGTTTGTTTTTTGTGGTGAACATATACTGCATTAACGGTAAACAGAGGAGTGCGGTGGCTCAGTTGTAGACTGTTGGACTTCTATGCTAGATGTCCCGAGTTCGATCCCTGTCCGGGACGACCCACGTTTAAATAAATAAATAAAAAATAAATAAATAAATATAACGGTAAACAGAAGCCAATAATCAACGCACGAGTGAAGCGCTGTGCCTCAGTGGTTAACTGGTTGAGAGCTAGATTATTTTTGGTGGTCTGAATTTATTTTAATGGTGGAATCCCGAAGGTGCTATTTAATTCGATGCACCGCCGATACTTGTTAACTGGTTGAGGGTTAGATTAATTTTGGTCGTCTGAATTAATTATTCAAAATTTGTTTTATTACAAATTATTGGAGAGTGCCTACAGACAAGAAATTTATATAAACAAAATATTTGCGTTTGATTGAATATGAAACATGAGCAAGGAAAACAGGTTTTTGCTGGTGTACCCTCTTTTTCTGAAAGACCTGATAGTGACTTCTAGAACTCAACCAGTTAAGGCATCGGACTTCAAACCGAAAAGTTCACGGCTCGATCCCGACCAGCGGTAACTGCGTTGTCCTCGGACAAGGATTGGGGCTGCACGATATTCAAAACTGAATACCGCTATCGGTATTCAAAAAAATACCGCGGTATACCGGTATATCGAAAACTGTTCAGATATGAGAACATAAATACCACAATCGAGACTTGAGGCATTACAGCCGGAATGAATCCGCATGCCTTGATGATGCGGTTCGAAACACCTTCACCCAACGCAGACGACATACCAAAATTTATTATTTTAAATAATAGTTTATCAGATTTTTCCAAAAAATTCTACTAAACAATATCATGTGACCACTCATTGGAACGTGCCCAGAGAGCTCGTTCCATTGAGGGGTCACATGATATAGTTTTGATGAAATTTTTGAAAATTATTTTTTCAACTGCTGAATTTGTATATTACACGGGTACATGCCCACGATTCCCTGGGATAAGGGATAATATTCATTCAGGGCTACAATTAAAACTCAAGACATCTTGAAAATTAAATTGTGGGTAAATAAATAATGACGATAAACCGATATTTTTGTTGTTACACCGGTATTCAATCGATATTATTTTGAATACCTGTACATATCGGTTCATCGATATGCCGTGCAGCCCTAAGGCACTTATTCCCAATTGACCACGCGGGGTAAGGTGGTGTTGTGTTCTACTACTACTACTACTACTACTACTACTACTACTGCTGCAACTAATAATAATAATTTTATAGCCTGAAATCGAAACATGGTGCTCTATGACTCTACAAGGGTGCAACATGCGAAGAAAAGATTAATTTGTTGCTGTGATTACAAATATCTTGAGTCGATCGTGGCAGAGTCGAGCCACAGGCGGCACTCATCTGTTCTGGGGAGAGGGGCTGCTGTGAGTTTATTCTGCTCGTCGCCATTGCCCATCCGTATGCACTTTGACGTGGCTGCACTGCTGCATGTATGTATCTTTAGCCATTCTGGAGTCCATGTTGGCGAGAGTACGGGAATGTGGTGTGATTTTGAAGTGTGATTCTAATAATAATAATAATAATAATAATAATAATAATAATAATAAGGTACGTTTTAATAACCGACTTGTATGATTCTAGGGAATCCATTTCTTTTTCACGGTTTGGAAAAAAAGTCCATAGCTTTGGTCCGGCAACGTCGAATATCTTCAACCATTGTTAGCCCTGCATGTGCAGAGTTAGAACGTTGGTGGGTGTGACAGTGACTCGTCGGTGCTCGATGATACTCTCCGGGTACTCAATCTTCCTCCACCCATAAAACTGTCCGACCCGTTAGCAGCAAAGGTGTGAATGTTAAATTTGACTTCATACTTGTATTGCTATCACGATATAGCCCTATAGAGCGAATGTGACATTGAACACCAATAAACAAACACTGATATCATGGTAACCAATACCTTGGGTATGAGTCAAATGTAGTCTTCAGGATACGTGTAAACGATTGGCCAAACTTTACTTTGTACATTTATTGAGATCACGATATAAATGCTCTGAGGTCTGCTGCTCGGAGTTTATGTTCAACCGTGACGCAAAGTGTTGAACATACGCTCTGAACTGCAAAACTCAGACCATGTTACCTTCAATTCGTCGCAATAACGTATATGTTCCAATAAGACCCTACCAATAGCCCAAAATGAAATGAACGAGCAACTTTTAACGATAACAAATTTAGTAAATACGATGTCACTCCATCTTGATTCAAATAATAAACTGATTTGTAATTAAAACAACACTTCCATCGGAACATCGTCTGCTTCATGTGTGAAAAATCTAGAAAAATGAATCGGTTAGCTTGTCACCCAGTGATAAAATAATTGCGAAGCGGGCAACATCATTTCAAAATATTTCGCGTGGTGACGTCAAACAGCTACTGTAGCTGTAAACATTGAAAAAACAACGAGCGTTCTTGTCCAATCAGTGGACGAGGATATTAATCTTATTGAAATATTAGGTAAATAAAATGGCTGATCATAAGTCAGAGTTGACATTCTGGGAGAAAAATGCAAGCAGAGTATCGAGCATTTGGACTTGTCTCGCAGTCATAATCTGTCTCCGCCGATAAATATAGATCCTTAACAATGAATTGAGTTGTATTTTAACACAAATAGCTTACTATAATCCTAGTATTGTTCCAAACGAAACAAAGTGTGTATCTTCCACATGCTGGGATCAATCAATCCATTCGTCGTGCTAAACCATTGCAGGAGCCTGATAACATTTTTTAATGCCTGATTTCCAATTTATATAACATGTTGCATTTTGTTAACAAGTTAACTTAATCCTTTATTATTACCGTTGACAGCAATTATTCATAGGGTGGGTGATGTTTACAAATATATTCCTCCATTTCACTTTGAATATTGTTAACTGGTTGAATGATAGAAGCCACGATCAGGTCTTTCAAATGGCAAAAGCCTACGTTTTCATTACTCTTGTTTCATATTCAGTCAAACGCAAATAATATTTTGTTTATATAAATTTGTTCTCTTACAAACTACTCGAGAGTGCCTGTGGGCACTCTCCAATAATTTGTAATAAAACAAATTTTGAAAAATTTATTCAGACCACCAAAAATAATCGAGCCCTCAACCAGTTAACAAGCATCGGCGGTGCATCGAAATAAATAGCACCGTCGGGATTCTACCATTAAAATTCTCGTTTTAGTAGATGAGTGCTATTCCCATTGGATCCCCGGGCAGTGAACCAGGCTCTGTTTTACTGGTAAAATAAGACCCACTCACCAATGCCTGGGAGGTGAACCCTCTCTAAAATGGGCAACATGGCTTATTAACGGTCACTCCTGGTCTTGAGTTGATACTCATGTTGTGGTCATGATTAGCCATTGTGCAAAAATATGTGACCTTAAACACCACCAAATAAATAAATATAGTCGAGTACTAATTATTTTGTGGTCGTCAAAATGTATTCACTTGTCTTCGCTGTGTTACAATTTATGGGAGAGTACATACAACCACGTTACTCGGAGCGCGGTGACTCAGTTGTTAGATCCTTGGATTTTAAACCGAAAGGTCGATCCTGACCAGAGATAACTGCGTTGTGTCCTTGGGTAACTTTCGGGTTGGAAGATGATTGAAGCTAGCTTTCGGGTTGGAAGATGATTGAAGCGGAAGAAATGGACAGGACAGCGACCACACCGCGGCATGCTCATCTAAACGGGAAACTATAGTATGTCACTGTACATTTACTGATATACGATTTTAACTTTTCTCCCACTGGGCCGAACTATGGTAGCCTTGAAAAGTTGTGCCCCTCCTTTTATTGGGCGCCCGCTGACTCTGCACTGAACGTTGCTCTATCCTATTTTGAAAACGCGTGGGTTTTCTGATATCTTATTCTTATCTCTTTGTGGGGCACACCTTTTTCTGTCTATTGTACATTTGCCCTCCCCAGTTCGCTTTTGCATTCCCAATTTTCCAACCCACCCTACCTTATGCCAAAAATGGTTCCACTAACTGTAACATGTTCCTACCCAGCGCCTCCGCACCCCCTGGTCATCGATGGGGACCATCCCTGTCACACAACTCAGACTTTCCCAAAATGTCTCCTAATTGTCAATAAAGGGTATCCGAAGAGCCTTGCTTGCAATACTTCTCTAATTCCCCGTTTACCCCAATAATTCTAGAATTCCGTTCACGTCCTCAACTCATGACTGAGAGGCGCCCCGACACATCAACATTCGCATTTTTACTATGTAACTTGATGTTCAAGTCCCTGTATATATCCATAAGCTGACCTGCCCTTCTTTCCCTGATATTGTTTGTAACCACATGCACCACCACCAGCACCACCACCACCACTGGAACTGATCCTGAACCCTTAACAATAGTATACACTCTTTCCCTAATATTCTCCAATTTGGTCCCCGGAAAACACAGATTAGTTCGGTTCAAACCTCAAGTTTTCGTTCAACCACCCTCCCCTGCTCCGGTATAACACTCCACGGCACCTTTCCTAGACTGACTTATACTCCCACCCCACCACCACCTGACAGCATCTCCTCCATATCGATGATCATCTCCTCAGAGCCCTCAGAACTTCCTGCCTCCCTCAACACACCTATTTCTCACGCTACACCTCGAGCCACTTTCTCCTTTCCTATCATCTATCCTCCTCGGCTTTCCTTTTGCTTGCACCCCTCGTCCTCATCCTTATCACCAGGACCACACACTAAACACCATTTAGTCTTCCTACCTCTATCCCCGCTCATGCCGCCAGGTTCCCCCATCTCTATTCTGCGGACCTTCCTGTTAATTACCCTTTCATCTTCGACATCCAAAGTCCTCTTATTCCCACCTGTCCCTCTCTTCAAGCTGTCAACCACTTTCCATCCACCATCAAATATTACCTTCATCGGGGTAACCATAGGCAATCTAGCCTTATCTGACTGAATTTGTTTTATTCGCTTGTTTTGGTCATGATATACAGTATGTGGAGAGTGGATTGCGACTAAATCACCCGCGGAGTGGAGTTATCACCCAAACTACCATTTTCAGATTTTGTAAATATGGATACAAAATATGAGCAATGTTTCAGCCAATGGAACTCCGGGTTTATTTATTTATTTATTTATTTATTTATTTATTTATTTATTGATGTTTAAGGTCACATATTTATGCACAATGGCTAATCATGACCGTGACAGTTTTACAGGTGGAGGAAGCCGGGGTACCCGGAGAGAACCACCGAGCAACGACGAGCAGCTGCCAGCTCCCCAACATCGTAACTCCGCACTGCAGCACAGGCGGGGTTAGATTGATTGGTTGAAGACATGCGTACCATCGACGTGCAGTACGCCTTAGTACACGGCGTCATCGTGCCCCCACGCGGGCAATGGAGATGAAGTGTCTTGCCCAAGGACACAACGCGGTTGCCGCAGGTGGGATTCGAACTGAGGACCTCTCGGCTTGCAGCCTGCACCTCTACCAACTGAGCCACCGCGCTCCCAACTCCGGGTTTAACCCGGAGGTCCACTGGCTGTAACTTTGCTTGTGTTTGTTATGCTTTGCAACAAATTTGCAATTATTGCTTGGGTGAAATCTCCACTCTACGGGTGATTTAGTGATAATACACTGCCCACGTAATGTAGACATAGATGCTGGGTCTGACCTTGAACAACTCCAAAAGAAATTCTGTAGACGAGAATATGCCTGTGAACGTATTGAAATATTTTAACTACTCAAAGTCTTTGAATTTGGAATGCGACATATTTCCACGTCCAACAAATAGGTCGTAATGTCCAAACTCGAGTGTATCAGAAACAAAACAGAGTAAATTACACAGACACCTGAAGACAACCGTTCATTATGTAATTAATATATTGGTGTCAATTCGATGACCCCGATAACTGTTTGGACACAGAACACTATCAAGGTCTTCTTTACTTTTCGCGTTTAAAACCAACAGCGGCTCTTGATCAAAACCTCACATCACGAAGGTTCACGGAAAGTCACTCCGGTTTGTTAATTGGTCAGCAAATATTGGAGATAAATGCAAACTTATCCAGTCTTTGTGTATCGTCTGTTGGTGACGTGTATCCTGTATTTGATTCTCTCTCGTTTATAAATTGAAAACTAAGAAGCTCCATATCAGGGTGCCATGGTTTATATCTTCAAACGCTCGTCATAAATGGGGAATATAGCGGAATTAGACCAAAGAAAAGTCCAACGGAAACAAGCTGTGGCGCGACCCACGCTAGACATAACTAATTTGTGTGGAAAGGCTTATGTTGCAAATAGCTCAGCTGGAGTCGATGCCATACCGAGAGTTTCCTTCGACAATAACTGCCAAGTGAAAATGGACTAAACCACGCACACCACTCGGTCACCGAGTGATGTGCGTGGTTTAACCCTTTACCCGGGAGCGCCGTGTACTAAGGCGTACTGCACGTCGATGGTGCGCATGTCTTCAACCAATCTAACCCTGCCTGTGCTGCAGTGTGGAGTTACGATGTTGGGGAGCTGGCAGCTGCTCGTCGTTGCTCGGTGGTTCTCTCCGGGTACTCCGGCTTCCTCCACCCGTAAAACTGTCACGGTCATGATTAGGTCATTGTGCATAAATATGTGACATTAAAACACCAATAAATAAATAAATAAATAAATAAATAACCGTTTAACCAACGAATCGGCAGCATCCACCCGCGTAATATGCAAATTCAGCAGTTGAAAAAATACTATTTTTCAAAACATTTCAACAATACCATATCAGGTGACCCCTCGTTGGAACGAGCTCGTCGAGCTCGTTCCAACGAGGGGTCATATGATATGGTTTTGTTGAAATTGTTTTGGAAAATTTTAAAAAAATGATATTTAAAATAATAAATTTTGATATCGTCTGCGTTGGGTAAAGGGTTAAGTACAGTTTCACTAGGCGGTTGGGAAGACAGTTGGGGACGTGCTTTAGTTAAATTTTGTTAGGCGATTAGCGCCGAAGGAAACTCTCTCGGTGCAGTTTTAAACCTCCGCTATGCCATTTTCAGTATAACAGATATCTTTTGTTGATTTTGAAGCATTATGACCCTGGCTGTTAATGTGTCGTTAAATCCAAAATAAAAAAAAAAAAAAAAAAAATTTGAAGCATTTGAGAGTTTTGGAAAGAAACTTTCTTGTAGTGTAATAATAAACCATTAATGTAATATTATCCCAGTGGGAACCCCGGGAAATGAAGCAGTGCTTGTTTACTGTGGTAAACAAGATCTATTTAACTGGTAATAAATTCCTGGGTGGGGGAAGGGGGAGTCCTGTAAAATAGGCAGCATGGGTATGAATTTATGTCCATGTTGCGCTCCCTATTAGCCATTGTGCAGAAATAAGTAACCTTAAACACCAATAAATGAATAAATAGTATAATATTAACCAGTAATATAATAAAAATCAATCATTACATAACCAGTAATGTAACAGAAATCAACCAATGGTGTAATATTCAGTAATGAAATAAACTTTACCAGTAATGTAATAACCAGTGATGAAATAAACTTAACCAGTAATGTAATAAAAGTCCATGAAAATAAACAATTTTTCCAACGAATTTCCATGTTTTTGGGTGACACAAATTATAATTTTGGTATACCTTATCGATTTTTAATCATTTGATCATGTGTCACGACGATCGTCAATATCAAATATCATTTCTTGGGGTTAGTGCTGTAACGGGAGGTATTTTCGTGGTTTTAATGTGCGTGAATACTGGCGTTTAATGTCACTTTAAGCATATGTGGCTACATAGCTTCGCCAAAGAAGTATAATTTGATGGTTAGGTAATCAATTATTTATTGCAATGCTGTGCTTACCCCTATACGATACCACAAAACGTTCTCATGGTATCTCCAATTATCTGACCTCTTGAGTTGTCGACTTTAATCATTTTTATAATTCCCCTGATGGATCTCTAAAGATCTTCCTCATCCCATACCCTGCTCCAGTTTCTGTCCAGCAATCCAAGAATATTTTCCATGGCACTGATTGAACAACTTGAATGATACCATCAAAGACTGTTTTCGTCTGAGAGTGGTGCCCATGTTCCTTGAAAGGGGGCGTGTACCTTTTACGAAGAAGGGGAAATATCTTCCAACGGTTGATATCCCTATTTTGTTATTTGTGATCCAGTCCTGGAAATTAAGAGCACACCGAAAGCTCAATCCAATCCACCCATAGTAATCTCCTTAATTACTTCTTAATGTTAGACTGGAATAATCCGTCACTCTGACAAAAACTCGTTTTCTTTGGAGTATAATACAAATTGTTAGGCTCTCAAGAGATACTTCTGAAAACAAGATTTCCTACACTACGAATTTATCCAAGCTTTTCAAATTCGTATAAAGCTTTTTATAGTTATGCGAGATCCGAATAGCTGTCTATCAATCAAAGGCCACCATCTACTGACCACCAAAAGCAATCGGACCTTGAAATAGTGACCAGCTGTCAAGAAATGAGAGCAGCGCCCGCAAAACACTCATCCTACTCAACCCGCCCTGCATGCAATGTCGTATCCTAATGAAAGAGGGACCTCTTCTGTATTTGAAAACAAGACGAACTTATTTTTGGTGCCCACCCCCTCCAAAACACGCGGGCACCTTCCCTTAAGAAACACGAGCACCACTCCCGAAAGAACACATTATCTAAGAATATCCTTCAAAGTTGCCAACCAGACCGAAAACTATGCAGTAACTGCGCTGTGCCTTTGGACAAGCGGTTACTGCGTTGTGCCCAGCACCACCTAGCGCGCACGTGTGGGCACGGCGATGTTGTGTACTTAGGTGTACCGTACGTCGATGGTACACTTGCTTCCAGCTGCTGTCAACTCTGATTGTGGAGATTTACAGTACAAGTCAAAATAAGTTGTAGCATAATTGCAATAAACTAAGTATACTGCCGCTCCCGCACTAATAAGATCAGAATCTGAAATCATTTTCTGGAAATCTCTCAGTGAGGGCTTTCCAGAAACTGATGTCAGTTTCTGGTCTTATTATATGAAGAGAAAGATACATAGTTTATAGTGGTTATCTTACAACTTATCTTAGACTTGTACTATAGTCAGTTGGTGACTTTGACAGTTGCTTACCACTGCTTGGCGGATTTCTCCAGGTACTCCGTCTTCCTCTCCCGTACTCCTGTCTCATCACGATGTGACCCAGGCTGTAAAACGTGTCGGTAAAGTCCCAATAAACAAATCGTAACATTCTGAATGCTCGCTTCTAATGCAGAAAGGTCAGGTCTTGTGTGAATAATACTTTTATGGTGGTGGTGAAATTGTGTTTTTGAGCAAGGATGAGAATACGAAGACGTATAAAAATGAGAAAACAAAAGATGACCTTTTAAGAGAGAAGTTTGAGGCTGTTAAGAGTATGAAAAATAAAGTGTTGAATGTTAAATGTGTTTGTGTGTATATGTGTATTTGTTTTTGTTTTGTTTGTCTAAATAATCCAACAAACCTCGGGAAGTGAATTAAAACATCAGCGCCGAAATGGGACGAAGGAATGGTGGAAGAGTGGCTATAAAATAGTAGTGATGGTAGTAAGGAAGGTACGAATCGGTTGATCTGTTTATTAAACAAATGTATAAGAGTAAACTGAACAGATGATACAGACAAATGTGTTATCACTCACAGGTAAGTGAAGTTAGATTTGACGTTGGTCAGCTTGGATGTTGACGTTGGGCGCTGGAATTCGTTTGAAGTTAAATTAACGTTCGGCGTTTGATATTCGTTCGACATACGCTTGTTGTCAGTTTCACGACTGACTACAGGCGAATGTTGAACGAACATCAAACGCCGAACGCGAAGGTGACTACAGCCGAATGACAACCTCCAAACGTCAAACTGACTGCAGGTGAATGTCAAGCGCCCAACGACACACTGCCTAAAGACGAATGTCAAATGCGGAACATGAAACTGACTGAAGGTGAATGTCAAATGACGCACGTGAAACTGACTGCAGGCGAAAGTGAAACGCCCAACGACGAACTGGCTGCAGGCGAATGTCAAACGAATGCCAAACGCCGAATGTGAAACTGACTACAGGCAAATGTCAAACTCCGAATGTTAAAGCGACTACAGGCGAATATCAAACGAATGTCAATCGCCGAACAAGAAACTGACTACAGGCGAATGTCAAACGCCCAACGTTAAAGTGACTACAGATGAATGTCAAATGCCGTATGTGAAACTGACTGTAGGCGAATGTCAAACGCCCAACGACAAACTGATTAAAGGCGAATGTGAATGTGAATGTCCTTTATAAAGGAGGATAATAAGGAAATAAACAATCTCAATGAAATTGCCCAGGAATTCAACAATTATTTTTCAAATATAGGAAAAATTACGAGTGAACTAATAATCAACCCCCAAAAACATTTTCTAGATTACACGGATAATAATTATTCGCATAACCGACAGAAGTTAGACATGTTATAAATGCAATGAAATCGAGGAATAGTGAGGATTGTGAAGTATGACCACATGCCATCTTAAACATACATTTGATAAGATTGTAGAACCTCTGACTCATATAATTAACAATTCATTTGCCCATGGGATAGTCCCGAACAAAATGAAGATAGGTAAAGTAATCCCTATTTTCAAAGCAGGCGATGAGCATAAATGTAATAATTACAGACCGATTAGTATCTTGCCAGCCTTCTCCAAAGTGCAAGAAAAACTTATGTCAAATAGAATAACAAAATACTTAGATTCATTCAACATTCTCTACAGGCATCAATACGGATTCAGAAAGTTTCACTCAACTATACATCCCGTGATACAACTTCTTAAGCATATACGATCGGAAGCAATAAGGACACTAAGAATGTCACCTTTGCAACACTTTTAGATCTCTCTAAGGCCTTTGACACTATAAATCACAACATTTTGTTGTGCAAACTGGAAAAATACGGATTCAGAGGCATAAGTAATAACTGGTTTAGGAGCTACCTATCCAACAGGTACCAATACGTCCAACATGGTGACAAAAAATCTGATTTAGCAAAAATAACTTGTGGTGTTCCACAAGGATCAATACTTGGTCCCATACTATTTTGTTGTATATTAACGATATCAGTACCGCAACATCGTTAAATCTTCTTTCATTTGCGGACGACACTTCTATGTATGAATCGTCATCGAACGTTGAGCTTCTTGCGGCACGTACCAATGATGAACTCAACAAAGTGTATGAGTGGTGCTCAGCCAACCAGTTAGTTCTAAATGCAACTAAAACAAAATATATGTTGATAAACCCTACACCCAATAATAGGAACACCGTTAATCCTGAAATTTTTATAAACAACGAAAAAAATGAAAGAGTAGGTCCCCATGAGGAGGAACAAACTTTGAAATTTCTGGGTATAAACCTCGACGAAAATCTGTCTTACCAAGCCCACGTATCTAAAGTCAGCTCCAAAATAAGATGGGCAAACTATGCACTAAACAAAGTAAAAAAGATATTACCACATGAAGCTCTAAAAACCTTATATTACGCCCTAGTCCATTGCCATCTGGTATATGGTATCCATATTTGGGGCTCTTCAAAAACTGTAAGGAAACTTTTCAAACTACAGAAACGTTCACTCCGAATTATAAATAATAAAAAATATAATTCGCACACAGACTCTCTTTTCTTGAAAGACAAGATTCTTAAAGTAAACGACATGTTTGTTTACCAGGCCTGCCTTTTTATATTTGACTATAAACAAAACAAATTCCCCCCGTCCCTGAATAATTACTTCAGCATTGTTCACAACCCATCATATATGAACACCAGTCAAACGGGGCAATTACGGTTAAGCAAAACATGGACAAGATCGTTGGATAAATTACCCATGTATGCGTACCCGAGGTTATGGAATGAACTGGGTGACGAATTTCATAACTTAAGTAACCGCAATGAATTTAAAAGAAAAAATAAAATTGAAATATTTGTCGTCATATGCCGATAATGTCCAATGTAACAATCCATATTGCCCCGACTGTAACGCGTAGTTACCTCTAAATACAGACGCCATTATTATCATTCATAGGGCCATCTAAACTCTCCTCAAAATATCACCTCTCTCACCAGGTCAACCATTATCCACATCTTCCCCTTAGTTTAAAACAATATTTTATCCAAGAAGGAGTAGGATCTTAGTTTGAAGTACCTCTGAGTATCTCGTCCCATCCATCGTTTCTCATAGTGGCCTTCCGGGTGTGCTGAAAGCGGACTTTAATTAGTGGACTACTTATTTATATTGGGGGTCAGGGGTCAAGGCATAGTGAACATTGTCTAGTCTCGAGTTAATCTGCAGTGTTGAAGATAACATACTCACTACAAGGGGATGGCAGGTAGACAGCCAATCTGGCTATGTCATCTCCATGCGGTATGTTCATTTGCACTATGTTTTGTAAGAACAATTTTGTAATCTACCCTGTTATAGATGTACTTTTATACCGCAAAAATAAAGAGTCTAATCTAATCTAATCTAATCTGTGAAAGGAATGCCAAACGCCGAACATCAAACTGACTTCATGCGAATGTCAAACCGGTTCCAACGCCAATCCAACGTCACAGGCCTATCATTCACAGAAATACAGAACGTTAACATTCTGTTCCTAGAACTACGCAGACAAGTTTTTGTATTTATTACTTAAACCAGTGGTATTTTTTTTATCAAACTGGGATTACATTTAATCTCTCTTATGTTTAAGTCTTTTCCTAACACGATTAACTGAGGAATCTCCAATAGCTGAGGAATATTGCAGAAGCATTTTTTGAATAATTAAAGCTTTTCATTTCTTGTCTCAAAAACATTGGTTATAACCCCTCAAAGGAACGAGCTCATTTTAATTTGTGGCCACAAATTTTCTCTAGGGGGCCAAATTTGAAAAAAATGACTGATGGCTATTTTTCTGAAAAGCAGCGGTCGATTATCAAGTTACTTCGGGTAAAAGGTTAATTAAATTAGCATTTCTGCCAGGAACAGAGATAGCTTTTCATGGCCGCATTGGGGCAGGGGCAGAGCCTACAATCCTCAGGCTCGTAGCAAAATTTGATTAGATATGCTTGTGTAATACTGCTGCCAATGATTGTTGTTGAGAGACATGGGCAAAAGGCGATGGGGTTTGTCCCCCAAAACATTTCAGAGCATATGAGACCCTGGAATGCGACGGAAGAGCTTCTATGTGAAACATGAGGAAATTGTTACCCTGAAACTACTGCTATTTCTGTGTCGAAATTGTGCCCAATTCAGAATAGAGCACCCTTCCAATGAAAAAGTACAATAATTTTCATTAAAACAAACCTGGACAGTTCGAGATTCCCTTACAGGTACCCAATGTTTGATCGATTGCCCTCTTTGTACTGTTAATAAACAATGTTTGCCCGTAAGAACACCTGAAAGTCAAGCAGTACTTGTTTTCTGAGGAAAACATGCCTTTTTATAGTTATGATGAATAATGCAAATAAGGCGATTTTTGAAAAATGTAAGCAGGGTTATCTGTTTACAAAATGTGAATATTCAACGGAAATGGTGTCTCGAACGGATCGAGACACAGTCGCGATGCGCCCGGGACCCCCTTACCGGTACCCAATGTTCGATTGGTTGCCCTTTGTGTACTGTTAATAAATTATGTCTGCCCGTATGAACCCCTGAAAGTGTAGCAGTGCTTGTCTTCTGAGGTAAACATGCCTTTTTATAGCTCTGGTAAATAAGGTGCTCATGGATAGTGCTAGCAGAAAGTGAAGCGGTGCTAGTCTGCTGAGGTCAACATGCCTTCTTATAGTTATGATGAATAATGCAAATAAGGAGATTTGTGAATAATGCACGTAGGGTTCTTTGTTTGCAAGATATGAATATTCAACGGAAAGGATGTCTAGAACGGGTCGAGACACAGTCGCGATGCGTTAGAGACCCCCTTACCGGTACCCAATGTTTGATTGGTTGTCCTTTTTGTATTGTCAATAAATTATGTCTGCCCCTATGAACCCCTGAAAGTGACGCAGTGCTTGTTTTCTGAGGTAAACATGCCTTTTTATAGCTCTGGTAATCAATGCAAATAAGGCGATTTGTGGATGGTGCAAGCAGGGTCCTTTTTTGTCTTCAAAATATGAATACTTAACGGTGAGGGTGTCTCGAACGGATCGCGACACAGTCGCGATGCGTTCGAGATTCCCTCACTGTTACCCAATATTTGATCGGCTGCCCTTCTTGCACTGTCAATAAATGATGCCTGCCTGTAAAGTCCCCGGAAAATGAAGCGGTGCTTTTTTCTGAAGTAAAGATGTCTTTTATGGTGCTGGTGCATAATGCAGATGAGGTGATCTGTGAACAGTCCCGGTACCCAAAGTTTGATTAGTTGCCCATTCACAGGTGATCTGTGAATAATGCCCTTTTGATATTGGTAAGAACCGGTGTCTGCCCGTAAGAACCCCGGTAAGTGTTGTGGTGCTTGTTTTTTGAGGTAATCATGTCTTTCCATGTTTCTGGTGAATAATGCAGCTAAGGTGATTTGATAACAATTCTGGTACACAAAGCTTGATTAGTTGCGCTTTTTATACTGTTATGAAATGATATCTGTCCGGAAGAACCCCAGAAAGTGAAGCAGTGCTTGTCTCTGCTGAGGTAAACATGCCCTTTTATAGGTCTGATGAATAATGCAAAGTAAGGAGTTTTGTGAATAATGCAAGCAGGGTTCCTTGTTGGCAAAAAATGAATATTTAACGGAAAGGGTGTCTCGAACGGATCGCGACATTGTCGCGATGCGTTCGAGTTTACGTTCCCGGTACCCAAGGCTTGACCGGTTGACCTTTTTGTACTGTTATTAAATGATGTCTGCCCGTAAGAACCTCGGAAAGAAGCAGTGCTTGTCTGCGGAGGCAAACACGCCTTTTTATAGTGCTGGTGAATAATCAGTTAAGGTGATTTGTGAATAACACAGGCAGGGCTTCCTGTTTACAAAAAATTGAATATTCAACGGAAAGGGTGTGTCGAACGGGTCGCGACACTGTCGCGATGCGTTCGAGATTCCCTTTCCGGTATCCTCCGGTATCCAAGGGTTGATCGGTTGCCTTTTTTGTACTGTCAATATAAGATTTCTGCCCGTAAGAACCCCTGAAAGTGAAGCAGTGCTTGTATACTGAGGTAAACACGCCTTTTTATAGCGCTGGTGAATAATGTAAATAAGGAGATTTGTGAATAATGTAAACAGGGCTCTTTGTTTTTGTCTCGGACGGATCGTGACAAAGTCGCGATGCGTTGGTGATTCCCTTGACGGTACCCAAGGTTTGATTGGTTGCCCTTTCTGTACTGCTAATAAATGATGTCTGCCCGTAAGAACCCCGGAAAGTGAAGTAGTGCTTGTTTACTGAAGTAAACAAGCCTTTCTAAAGCGCTGGTGAATAGTTCAAATAGGGTGATTTGTGAATAATGCAAGCACGGTTCCTTGTTTGCAAAATATGAATATTCTACGGAAAGGGTGTCTCGAACGGATCGCGACATAGTCGCGATGCGTTCGAGATTCCCTTACCGGTACTCAATGTTTGATAGGTTGCCCTTTTTGTACTGTTAATAAATGATGCCTGCCCGTAAGAACCCCTGAAAGTGAATCGGTGCTTCATCTGGGGTAAACATGCCTTCTATGGTTCTGGTGCACAATGCAGATAAGGTGATCTGTGAATAATGTCGGTACCCAAAGTTTGATTGGTTGCCCTTTTGATATTGTTAAGAAATGATGTCTGTCCGTAAGAACCCCAAAAAGTGAAGTGGTGTTTGTTTTCTGAGGTAAACATGCTCTTTATGGTCCTGGTGAATAATGCCGGTACCTGAAGTTTGATTGGTTGCCCTTTTGATACTGTTAAGAAATGATGTCTGCCTGTAAGAACCTCAGAAAGTGAAGCGGTGCTTGTTTGCTGAGGTAAATATGTCCTTTTATAGTTCTGTGAATAATGCAAATAAATTGATTTGTGAACAATACAAACAGGGTCCTTTTTTTCCAGTTAATCAAAAAATTCTTTTGCAAGTGTTGCCTGCTATCCACGTTGGGAAGGGGGTCAACAAAAATGCCGCCTGATCTGCCCTTGTCCCACTCGCATAAATGGGAGGAGCTCTCGCAAGTCGACTCAGCAGCCTATATAGGCTGTTGGGTCTTCTTGCGAGTGCCGCTCGTTTATCTATAATAAATTTCCATGTCTTTGAATCTTCATACACCGTAATCACTAATGCCCTATTGAGCCTGAATCCAGTAATCCAAACTTAGTACTGATGTTGCAGTATTATGTATATACCTTTCTAATGCAATATCTTTTATCTTTATATCCTCTTGTACAAACTTATCTCAAACTTTTTTCTACCCTTGATACCACCTGTGAAACCAACTTGAACTTGAGCTGTTACCAAGACGTTGAAACTAAAATACGGGTAAATGGAACCAGGATCCGAGAAGCTAACATGTTCTACTATCCTGGTATTACATAATGGATACCATCGACCTTTATCGTGCTCGGATTGGTGCATTCAACACTGTAGTCTACTGTCGCAGCATCAAACATAATTTGCAGAAGAGTCAAATTTTATGTGTCTTTTGCTATTTGTACATGCGACTAAACGGTTGCGATATCATCGGAAGTCTTAATTATATGATGTCTCTGTTCATCTACTTTGTAGTGGCTTCTACAAGGACTGTTGATCATAAGATGGCCGCTTCCTCTTCACGAATCACTTCTCCACATAAACCCATAGTATACCCAACATCTGTTATAAGTCTATGTCTGTTTGTATTCATTATGACAATTGTGTTATCCGGTGATATAGAACTGAACCCTGGCCCTGACTCTGTAGACTCACGTAAGAAAGACAGTACATTGAAAATATGCCACCTGAATATACAAAGCCTCAAACCTAAATTAGATATTATTAAATGTGAATCTCTCATATGATATCCTTGCCCTCTCTGAGACATGGTTGAATAATTGTGACCCTACAATATCACTCTTCGTACCTGGATTCCAAGAGTCAGTACGTAAAGATCGGTTAACGAGAGGAGGTGGGGTAGCTGTTTAAATTAAAGAAGGCATTAGTTTCCGACGTAGGTCTGACCTGGAGATGTTGAACATTGAATGTGTTTGGGTTGAGGTTTTGTCAAGCCATAGTAGACCCCTACTACTAGGCGTGTTCTACCGACCGCCAAACAGTTCATATGAGATGTGGAATACTATCTCTGCGTCCATCGAAAAGGCGAAAGACACCACCATATCCGATGTAATTGTTACTGGGGATTTTAATGATAATCAACTGCTTCGACCCATGGGGGGAGCTTGCAGAAATCGCCAAATGTTTTAACCTGACACAACTTGTGAATGAACCGACATGCTTTACTGAATCATCGGCATCGCTGCTGGACATTTTTGCTGTAAGCAGCACAGTGAGTGTGTTATGCTGCGAAGTTTTAGACCCATTTTTCCCGAACTTGACTCGATATCATTCGCCCATCCTAATCGAAATCGACTTTGCAAAGCATGCACCCACCGCATTTAAGCGACGCGTCTGGACGTATGAATTGGGAAATTATATCGACCTAAACGCTGCTATCACGAACGAAGAGTGGGATGTAATTTTCAATGATTCTGATCTAGATAACGTTGTCAAAGATTTTACCGATAAATTGCTATTCCTGGCTACCACTTACATCCCAAATAAACACATCTTCTCAAGACCAAGCCAACCCAAATGGTTTCATAATGAATTGAGATTGTTGATCAGGCAGAGAAAGCGGCTGTATCGAGCTGCCAAACGTAGTGGCCTCCCCCAAGCATGGGCAAAATACAAATCCAAACGAAACGATGTTGTGTCGGCAGTTCGAAAGGCTAAAACGTGCTATCTAACTAGAGTCCAGAATACACTGGGAAGGCCTGAGACGCCCCCTTCTCAATGGTGGAAGACCCTCAAGTCGTATATTGGAAATGCCTCTCCTGGGATTCCCACCATCACCGCCCAAAACAGAATATATACGTCGAATACAGAGAAAGCCCAGGTGTTTAATGAATATTTTTGCTCTATATCTTCCGTGGACGACTCCATGGCCTCTTTGCCATCTCCTGTCCACCAAAGCAGGGACACAACTGATAGCATTACTCTTCTTCACACAGAAGTTCTTGAAGCACTGAAATCAATCAATCCGTCCAAAGCATCCGGCCCGGACCTCATTAGTCCACGCCTCCTCAAAGAATGTAGAAATTCACTGTGCGAACCACTATCGAACCTTTTTAATATCCTTCTAAATAATTGTTATTTTCCAGTTATGTGGAAAAGGGCCAACGTTTCCCCAATCCTCAAGAAGAATCCCTCCAACGTGGTGACCAACTATCGCCCAATCTCCTTGATTAGTTGTGTTGGTAAAGTATTTGAGAAATGTGTTTTTAAGCGCATCTGGAAATTTCTCGAAGATAATCATGTCCTCAGTCAATTTCAGTCCGGATTCACACCTGGAGACTCGACGGTTCTCCAATTAACTGATATATATGATGAGTTCTGCCACGCCCTTGATGAAGGTAAAGAAATTAGGGTGGTCTTCTGCGATGTCAGTAAAGCTTTCGATAAAGTGTGGCACACAGGATTGATCTATAAGCTTGAGAAAATCGGAATTCAGGGGGACCTCTTGGACTTTTTAAAGTCATACCTTTCTGATAGAACACAAAGAGTTACCATAGCATCTGAGTCCTCAACATGGAGATCTGTCAGCTCGGGGGTGCCACAGGGTTCGATCCTTGGGCCCCTTCTATTCCTGATATACATCAATGACATAACAGAAAATTTAATTAGTAATATACGACTCTTTGCTGACGATACGTCCCTATACCTCATTGTGGAAGATCCGACCCAAGCTGCTGATTTAATTAACTGATTTAAAAACAATTGAAAACTGGGCAAAGCAGTGGTTGGTAGAATTTAATTCGCAAAAGACGGTAAGTATGCTTATATCTCGCAAAAATAATCCACCTGCACACCCACCTTTATATCTCTCTAGTGCGCAGATAACCGAAGTTGGTAACCACAAGCATTTAGGTGTTATATTGAATAATAATTGTACATGGAATCATCACATTGAACACATTTGTTCCAAGGCCTGGGCTCGAATTGACATGATGAGAATGCACAAAATTGACCTTGACAGAAGTATACTTGAGAAAATTTACTTTGCTTTCATAGACCACTCTTAGAATATGCTGACACTTTGTGGGACAACTGCACTGAATCTAATGGAGCTGACATAGAAAAGATTCAAATAGCAGCTGCTAGGATCGTTACAGGAGCAACCCTTAGCTCAAGTAAAGCCCTATTATATACCGAAACATGTTGGGATACACTTCAGGATAGACGTCGGAAACATAAGCTAATGCAGTTTTTTAAAATGTACCACCACATAACACCTCCATATTTATCAAACAAGGTTCCCCCTTTCATATCAGCAACCAATACCAGTCATGCGTTGCGAACAAGTGATAACCACCGAGTCCCTTTCAGTCGCACACAAATATACCAGTCCTCATTCATTCCTGATGTAACTAAATTGTGGAACGAAATCCCGTTGCATGTTCGCCAAAACAGTTCGACTAGCCACTTCAAGAGTTTCCTAAATCGTAATAATCAACGACCACCCTCATTCTTTAGTAATGCTAAGTGTCGTGCAGCGCAAATATACCACTGCAGACTGCGACTGTGTTGCAGTAATCTCAATTCGCATTTATACGCAAACCACCTGGCATTGTCGCCTAACTGCCTGTGTGGTGCAATAGAATCGACTGATCATTTTTTGCTGACATGCCAACTCTACTCAACTGCCCGTGACCACACCATTGGGCGGTTACCTTTTCCTGTGAATTTAACCACCTTGTTGTACGGATCCGAATTTTTAAGTGAAGATGCCAATCGTTTCGTCTTTGAAACAGTCCAGGATTACATCATGGAAACGAAACGATTCACATAGTCTAGAAGAACTGCGCCTTTGACCCTCTGCCCAGCGTGACTATTAGGGCCGACTAGCGCTATTCATAAAAATTGTCCTTCAAATTTTGATTATTTCACGTTTTGGCTCGCAAGCATGTATTGTGATGCATCTTTGGAACAAGCGCGATTACTATATATGACTTATGATACCCGCGCTGTGTGAAAGGGTTAATTTCAACCTATCGATCCGGTTGCGCGAAGTCGATATCGACCGAGCACTTCGCCATCATCGTTCCTTAAAATTAACTCAGTTTCAAATTTGATCTATCACGACACCTATCTGCTGTTGGGCTTGTTCACGTTGCGATAGTTCCATCACAGATCCCCCCATCATGGACCCACATGCTGCGTCAGTTCAGTGTTCCCAGGCCCGCTTTCCGAAGTTTTCAGCTTGGTTAAGACTGGTGTCGAGTTGGTTTCTCTCTTTCTCTCTTTTTCTTTTCCTCTCATATTATTCTTAAACTTCTTTCTCCTTTCCTTGTGTTGATCTGCCTAAACAAATAACCTTCAACTCTTAGTTTGAACAATATGGAATCAATGTTTTGCCAATAATATTTACATAGTAATTTAAAGACCTTAGGGAGACGACTATCATAAGCCTTGAGCTTTCTGTTGAATCCCATCAGTGTTTCGCTATATCAACTTATATTACTGTATATTGCATTTACTACCTCACAATCATATATCTCTATTTCTTCTTCATTGTTAATCGAATTGTATGCATTTACAGTGTTTATCTTGTCAATAAATATTGTTTAAACTAAACCTGGACAATTAAGTGCACTTAGTGGGCTATCTGTGAGCAGATACTAGATGTCAGTAAAGCCATGGCAACCTCGGAAAGTAGAATAGTACTCACCAGGTAACCAATGCAGGTGGAAGACACATAAAGTGGGCAACATTGGTGAAAACTTGACTTCATAATTTTGTTGCTGCCAGGACATACCCATGGACACTGAAAGTGATCTTAAATTCTAACAAAAAAACACGTAATTACCAGTATACCAAGTTGAAGAAGCATGGACATGGGGGGGGGGGGGGCGAGGAGGGTGTGTCCCCTCTCGTTTGTGGAAGGGAAATGCTAAAGAACCCAGTGCCATAGACAGTTTTTTACGGTAGCGGACGAGATTGTACGCCTTCTTACTGAAAGCAGCGAGTTAAACCAGAGGGGAGTATTATGAGCCGATGAATTCCCCTAAACTCGAAACTAATATCTACAACTTACATTCTGGCTCACAGAAACCATAGTTTTGTCTTTCAACAGCGTGATTGGACTATTGTTAAGTAATGCCACCACAATCGAAGTTCTTACACTTTGTATGCAGTCTTGCGATAGTGCAGGGACAGATGAGTGGTCCCTTAAATTGAGAGGTGAAAACTTCATAATTTTGTCCAATTGGGTTCATATTCACTCTACCCAGTTGATTTGGGTTGAATTTTAAACAAACTGATTTTAGCGTGCAGATTAGAAAATGCAATAAATGCCCGACTCATTATATCTGTAGAATTCCACATACAGCGAGAGAGTGACTTATAACAAATGATTTTTATGACCATGACCTGTTGAGAGTATCCAGATGGCCGGTCACTTCTACCTTACTGATGTATAATTAAATAAAACTCTAATAAAATCCCTGCTATGTAAGTATTTTATCAATGGAAAGTATATTTGTAGTGTATAAGGCTTTGATAAAGGCAATTAGGTATGTACCAAATAGTTGGGCGATATAACCGAGCAGTCGGGCACCGACATCCTGCACCCCCGCCTTCTCCCCCCCCCCCTCAAAAAAAAAACAATATTAGTTACAGTCCTTGGAACGGTACGTGTTAATTAAATAAGATACATGTATGTTTTATTTGTCCACAAATAAATTTCAAAGTAGTTTTGACTCTTTAAACTAGAATCCTGAGTGACTAATATTCCAACTATATCACCAAGGCAATCCGTTCAATGAAGTCACACCTTGGTGATGTAGTTGGAATATTTGATGAGTCAGAACTTGGGCCATCACAGTCGGGACAAATCTGGTTTACACCCACAATCGATCATCTTTCCGGCACCCTTGGCAACAGCTAAAACCGGAGAGTACTAATCACAATTGTCATTCAAATTTTATTATTTCGTAATTTGCAGTGTCTCAAAAACATAGCGCATGAAAACGTTTAGTTATTCATGACTGTTCAATGAATGCAGGGGCGCCGAAAGCACTTCAGGTCAGGGGGGGGGGGGTGGGGCTGGGGAGGGGCAGACCTCGGGAAAAGGGCATTTACTCGCACTTGCAGCCCCGTCATGAGATACCGAAGCATGCACGTCTCGAAGGCCGAAGGCCCGAGATGGGGGAGTTTGAGAGGAGGTTTCCCCTCCCAATTTTGAAAGCTCCCAGAACGGTTTTGGGGTGTATTTTAGCTTTACTTCAAGAATAAATCATTGAAAAAAACTGAGTAACGAACCTCGTGGTCCGAAAGCAGGGAGGGCAACTGCCCTGTCTGCCCCGTGTTTCCGGAGTCTCCGAATGAACGTTTGTCTGGATAAAGTGAAATGCGCTGAAAGTGATCTTAAACACCAATAAAGAATTGAATGAGTAAATAAATGCATGCATGCTCAAGTCCACATTAAAGATACATCCCAGTGAAGTATTAGAAATATGTAAAAGTTGCGAGTTATTTTGTTTGTTCAGAGAGGCTTTGGATATTTCAATGAGATTTGTTACGTTTTTCGGAGTTGTCGGTATATTTCGAAAGAGATGAGTAGAAGAGATACACGGGTCGATCTTTACTCTAGTATAATATAGTATGGGTTTTGCAATATCATGTAGGCATGGATACGAATAATGACGGCCAAAAATGAATGATCGAGTGGTGTAATTGCAATATGTTTTGACTTTTTAATAACCAAAGGTTTTGCTAAAAGAATAATTGATTTCTTTTAAGTTATTATTATTGGTAGGAAAAATCAGGTGCCTGTTTTCCATCTTTTGAAAGATATTCGCGTTTCAAAGTTTGCAATGATTGTCCATATTTTTTATCCTAATATGTCCTTACTCCCAGTCACTCCTTACTATTTATGGTAACACGTGTCATTGACCTAATAGTGCAGCACCGGCAGGTTCATCTGCACAGATCTCGACTAAAAATCGTCTGCTCAAAGCATGACGTGGTCTGATATTTTCAACAGAAGAATTGTTTCTGTCGTTATTACTTATTTAACTGAATGCAGTTAGGTGTATTTCTATTTATTTACGCTTTCATCTCCCAGTCATTTTCTAAAAGTTTTGATGTTTTGAATAAACAGGATTATGGAAGAGCATTTTTGTTTTCTTTTGTTCTGATTTTATTGAATCGAGAGTGCTGTGGGTCTGTGTTGAGTACAATGACGAAGGAGAAATGGCATGCTCCCACAAACTTGTTCCACAAATAAGTGGAAGAAATAAAGGGTGAGAGAACGTAAGAGGTCGAATTTTGGCCACAGTATATTTTTACTAATATATATCCACAACATAAAACAATCCCAACCATCACTGGAGTATGAGATGGCCCCACGCGACTCAAATGCAGTCAACTGAATCTGTATGTCTCTTTGGGGTCCCCTCAATTGAAACCTTTGTGGGTATTGGCAGGAAGGTGGTGCCTAATGCCCGGACACTTCTCTCTTAACAGACGACAGAAGATTTCCTCTATGATTTGTCTTTTCTTGAAGTCGAACATTTGCTTAATTTCAAACAAATTTTCCAACCTGCCCGACACATGCTCAGCCCAGTGGATGGAACTTTCTTAAATATGGCGTCCAAAGCGAGCACCATACTCACCATAGGAGATGCAGTTGACCCAAATTGTAGCTTCATGTGCTGTAATAATTGCTACCCCATGGGTCATCACCGATATATATCAATGTTACCGGGATGCCTCATTAGCACAATAATCCAAAGTTTGAAATACTTCCTGCATTCTATTAAAGTGATAGGCATGTGTGGTGATGTTGATTATTGTGGGGAGCAAGACATGGGGGCAAACCCTGTTTCACAGACAATGTATATTTTGACCAATCTTTATGAAAGCATTACAGAAAGACAAGTCGAAGACTATTCTCATCAACTGATGAAAAGCAAAAGGAATATCCAAATCACCTGATTTTTGATTGATCTGTCTCCTGGCGATCCTCCGTCCACTGACTGCTCCTCTCTGAGAGGAGTGTGCCGAGCTGGACATGGATCGTTCAGGGTACAATGTATGGTCCTTCTGATGTCTTCTATGCCTCCTTCTCTTCCCTTTCCGTTTTACTTCCTTCTCAGACATTCCGACAGTCGAAGGGCAACAGGACGTCTGGAGGATGGTACCTCCCTTCTCTTCTTCTTTTTCTCTTGTTTGCGGCTCTCGGTGGTTGAATCAACGTCCTTCAGATACGAGTCGCTTGGAGGGTGACCAGTGCAGGGGACCTCCCCCCCCCCCCGAAGAAAGGTGCTACACATCGCCAAGGACTATGGTTGGTGAATTTTGCCCTTCGCATTTGTACAGTCCAATTGGTAGCTTAGACTACTTTCAACCACAGCAGTGTCTTCTGTATCTCAAATGCTAGCTCTATTTGTGTGATGTTTCCACCTCGGAGTCCAACTTGCGAATAATGATGATGCAAAAGGAATATTCTCTCCGTTCTACATTTATATCGATCGCTGGTGTAGGCTGTGAATTGTCATTTGTATATATTATATAATCATGTAGGCTTATTATAAATGGAGTCCAGTTACTATAGACCCTGTGACTGTCATGAGATTGCAGCATTCTTGAAACCTGTCCAACGTACCCAACAAAACTAGACTTTCCAAAAGTCTTGAAAGGGGAACCACAATAATTACTGGCTAGATTTGAGTTCAAACATGTTTGCGATCGCGATAATACCACATACCCGTAAACGTGAACTTAAACCCCACTAAGCAAACAAAAACAACTATATAGTCTGCCACTCGGGCATCGTAATTTAACGACGTGTCGTTAAATTGTTGCTTGAAAATTTTAACCCTTAATAGGAAATAAAGCAAACCAAGGTGGCGATCCAACGTTCGTTTTTGCAGAGTATCATTTTGCGGATGCACGGCGTGAAACGTCTGAAATGTCTCTAAAGAAGTCACTGCTACGTTTTAATGGCCAAATTCTCAAATGTAGCAATAATACTTGTCAAAAGAATTAAATCCCCCTTTATTGATTGGGTGACCGATTTTGGTTCTGGTTATCAAAAATGCCCAGTGTATTAACCCTTTGACATAGCGGTCGTTTTTCCGGCCAGCAACATGATACGTCATAACGTCATTAAATAGATTGGCTGTTCAGTGAATGTGTGATGTAGACCCATCAATATTGTCAACGTGCAGCCCCAAGGCTGCACGTTGAAAATATTGATTGGTCTGCCCCAAATAATGAATATGGACTCTTCCAAGTTCTTCCACTGAACTGGCATGGAGGATATCACTAGAGTTCAAAGGGTTAATACCTTATAACCTGAGAAACAAAGTTCTCCAATTGACACACATAGAACACCAAGCCATTATACGATGTAAACAAATATTACGCAAAAAGGTGTGGTGGCCTCACATCGATAAGGATATAGAAAAATATATCTCAGAATGTCATGCCTGTCAGTTAGTAGGATCATCACCAGTTTCTGTACCTATAACAACTACATCCTTACTTCAGAAACCATGGCATAGTGCTCCGAAAGACATCTGCGGTCCATTTCCATCAGGTGAAAGCGACATTGCTCTTGTAGAGATGTTCTCAAGATGGCCAGATGTTAAAACTGTAAAATCGACTACTGTTGATATTGTACTCAAATGGTTGAAGCATATTTTTTGTATTCATGGAATTCATGAGGAGATTATCTCAGATAATGGGCCTCAGCTTGTCTCACATGAATTCGGAGAATTTTGCAAACATAATGACATTTATCACAGAACAATTAGTCCTTATTGGCAAGCAGCAAATGGAGAGATAGAAAGACTGAGCAAAACATCGCTAAAAGCAATCAGAACTACAAATGCTGAACAGAAAAATTGGAAATGTAGTACAAATGATTTTCTTTTAGCTTACATATCAACAACTCATGCTACTACAGACGTATCACCAGCAGAAATGTTGTTTAACCCTTTACCTAACATGAAAAGCAGACGACACTTGCAAAAAGATTCTTAAATAACTAATTTTTTGCCTCCAAAACTTAGGTTATGACCCCTCATTGGAACGAGCTCGGCGAGCTCGTTCCAATGAGGGTTCATAACCTTTGTTTTTGAGACAAAAAAATGAAAAAATAATGAAAATTAATTTGCGATTTTTTGAGAATAGCGCTGGCCGGTTTTGAACGTTATGTTGCGTAAAGGGTTAATAGAAAAATAAGGAATAAAATCCTTAGTCTGTACAGTATATGATCACGCAAGGGAGGAAATAAACTCAAATGTGAGAATAAATAATTCTAAACAAAAACAAAAAGGAAAACCATATGCTGATATGAAAAGAAAAGCCAGGCCAAGTGGTATTAAAGTAGGGACTTTGTTTTCCTCTCTGTCAGAAAGCAAAGTAAACTCACTAGAAGGTATAAAAGGCAGCCATCTGAGGCGATTGATGTCAATGGGAATGTTTTGACTTTGAAGTTAAAGGATAAAGTAATCAAACGCAATTTGGATTTGATAAAGCTCTATGAGGGTAAAATACCTACAGTTCAGAAAGAAAAGTCATCAGATAGATCAATGGACAGAAGACAGTGAGTCAGATTAGGATTTTTCGGTTGGATCAGACTGCACACACGGAGAGAAGCATAACAACGCTCCATGTGATCATGCTGATCAAACATAAACACCAAATGAGTTGAGAACATTTCCTACCAGAAATCGTAGTGTTCCAGTCAAGTTCAAAGATTATGTGCTGTCTCAGAATTAGTAAAGTAAGGGGGTAACTCTTTGGTAATATCTCATTCAGATGGAACTATCACCTTGAGCATCAAGGGAAACAACTCTTTTTGGACCTCAACATTAAATTTTGATTGCAACACACTACTTTTTTTTTCATTGAGGACAGTGCGTGCTAATCATTCCATCTCTCTCTCTCTCCATCTCATCAAGCTGATTTGGGCAAAAACAACCATCTATCCATTTAGTTTATCATCTCATGAAAAAAATATACTGAATAAAAATATAGATCGCCATGTGACTTTTGTCTTTAAATTTGGTGATCCCTGTCCTCCCGTCCAGTTTTACACTGAATAAAATAGACATATTTTTTACCTACCCACACCCAATTTTGATCTTCTCTCACACTTTTCAGAAGACAATTGTCACCACTATTTGATCTTTTTTTCAAAACATGCACTTTAAAATGTTATTCACACTTACAAGCTCAGTTCATTTTCCACCAATCGGATAAATCAAGGAACTTTTATCCTCCATTAAAGGTCGGGGTGCAAACCGATAAAGGCACTGTTTGCACCAAAACAGTGTATTGTAACTTAAAATGTTAAATTTTAGTCTCTTCATATTTTCTGTAAGCTTTTGTTTTCAGTCAAAACACAGGCTAGTTTAGATACAGTTACTGTTCATTTAGAAGTTTTTCATTATAATATTGCGCTGTTATCTAGTAATGGTTTGGTATGGGTAAGATCATTTCTACATGAGATTATATTGTGTATATCTTGTACCTAGGACTTTTGTGAGATATATGGTTTTATATCTGAGAAAAGGAGGGATGTTGTGTATACATGTAGATGATCTGGTGTCGGTATCATGTGGAGTGGTGTACCTGTACGTGTAAACAGGGAGATAACTGAGTATGGAATAAAGGTGAATGGGCAAATGGCGTGGTCTTCATTGTATTTACATGAATACTGTCCCGGAACAGGGACATAACAATCAGAAGTTTTGTTTTCAGAAACATTTTATTGTCATTAGATCGTAACTTGAAAGAGGATCAGAACACGAGTTATTACATCTTTTATAAATGTATGCCCTTCAGACATAGATACAAGCATACACAAAAAGATTTCAGTACACGGCGTACCCTACACTCTATAATTAGCTGGGTTAAAAGTCAGCCCAAATCAACTGCGCTGAGTGAATATGAACCCAATTGGTTCATGCTGTTTCCCTTTAAGAACACTTACCAAACGTTACCGAGGACTTTCAGCTTCGTAGCAACAACATGTTGACCACTATGACCCGGCACGGGAAAAGGACTCTACCAGACTTTGTTTCACACAAATATTCCAAAGGACTCCTCACTCTTAAACGAGCAATTTTGCGCACAACCGGGATCCAATTTATTTTGGAGGAAACGAAACCCACAAAACATACGGGATATTACTTTCAAATTGAGCAGAAAACAATAATACAGAAGCTACAACATGTAGTAAGTTTTATAAGAAACTGACACAAAAAATCCTTTCACTACAGTCTATATAATCTCTGTTAAATTGTTCTTATATTATCAACACTTAAAGTACTGGAGGTATTTATAAGTTTTGCTGCTGCTCTTTAACAGTCTTTGCAGTGTGTCTAGGCAAGTCTTCACTGGATATATAGACAGCTAATACTTGCTTTGAAACAACTGACAAGGGACTTAGAATGTAACTCGCAAATGTATCTAACACTGTCTGTTGGGACACCCGTCTTGTTGCTGTTAAAACTGATCAATGTCAGAATTAGGCCTTTAAGGTGTTAAGGAAAAAATTGTTTCTTTCTCTTGAATTCAGATGCCTTCTATGCTTCATTGGGTTGGTGAGTAACAATTTTTCTTCTGACCTTTCAGTTCAGAACACTAATTGTGAATAAAATTTGTGGAACCTCGGGTATTGAAGCAGTGCTTGTTTACTGTTGTACGGTAAAATAGGACCCAGTCACCAATGCTTTGAGTGGAAGTCCTCTAAAATGGGGAACATGGCTATAAACAATTGATTAAACTTGGCTATATCTCCATGCTGTGGTCATGATTAGCCATTGTGCAGCAATAAATAAATAAATAAATAAATAAATAAATAAATAAATAAATAAATTGTAGTTTAAATACAGACTAAGATTGGGACATTTTTTATTTGAATTCGGCCCATTTGACATCCAAATGAATCCCTGATATGGTTTAATAAATCCAGACAGAAGACGGAAGTTGTCATTAATCGTATTCTGTGTAGTTTTCGTTCAGTATGCCGATATGGTACCATAGTCATGTTTTCTATCTTCTATGAAAATGTCTTCTGTTTCCACAGCATTTTCTGCCCATGGCTGCACATTTCCAGATGCAAATATGCCATAAAATATAGTTCCCGAGAGAGCAACCAATCCGGAGAGCAAAAATATTGTCTGCCAGTCTCCCACAGTCTAAAAATGTAAAATAAAAAGCGATGAAGTTATGAATAGAATGGTCTTCCAATCCAAAAACGTGCCAGGAATTTAAGTACAGAAGTTTCTAGACTAAAAGTACATGATTGCTTGATCATGGTCTCCAGAAATGTCTTAGTTGAGGTCAGGTATCATCAGAATTAACTCTTGGAACGCGAATGTACAGAACGATGCGTTGCATTTCATTTCAATATCGCTGCTTGTAAGAGTTTGAGATTTCATTTACAGAAAAATTCAAAACAAAATCGTCAAACTGCGAAAACCTTACGGCTGAAGGTGGATGATGTTGATTCTACCTTGCATCCAGTTTTATTTATTCACTTATTTGCGTCCAACGTCACATGTTTCTACACAATACATAATCGCGAGGGATTGCATTCAATAAAAAAATGTTAAAATATGTGCAATTAAGACAAGCCAGTGGCCAATACTATAGAACTTTTACAATTGTATTTTCTAGAATTATATTTTCTAGTTATGAAATGAAATGGGTTGAAATGAACCATTAGCATTTTCAAAGACGTGGCAATTTGCCAGTTGGCAAATTGCCATATCTTTTAAAATGCTAATGATTTGCCTTAGTCAGTTATGTTAATAAGTAGCAAATTCAATTCTAGAAAATACAATTGTAACGGTTTTATAATATTGTCTCTAAGCTCTATATTGCGCAACTGTGTTGAAATTTCATTTCGGAAAGAAATATCAAAAACGTATTGGCGAAAAGCAAAATATTTTGTTCATTTCGATATAATTGTTCTTTTCAAGTTATCTATGCAGTCATATAAATGGTCACTTTTGCGATCCAAATTCAAAAAAAATTCCTGGAATTTCACATCCCGGAAATTTTTCGGATTTTGTTCTGCAAAACTCACGGATATCAGTCATATTCGCAGTTACACCAAAAAGAGAAGCCAGGTTTTGAAGAGTACCTTCATGGCACCTTTGGTGCGTCACTATAGCTCCAGATGAGGTCGCTGTCGCTGGAGCAATCCAAATGAAAACTGGGAAAGACAATGAAAAGGAGTGCCAAATGTGAAATATAGGCGTAGGGGAGACCCTGAAACACTTTCTATTACAATTTCTAAAATACCAGTCTAACAGAATAAGATTCACTGGGGTTATGATGGGGAAGTGGGATGGGAAAATGAAGGACGTGTGGTTAGTGGGCGACACAAAGGAAAAGTGTGCTTATCGGAGAGATTGGGGAAAATGTGGTACGGGGCCTTATCAAGCAGTTCGTCTTAGTGTGCTGCGAAAAAAGAAGAAACGCGGGGATAAGGAGGCATTTTGGAGAACAGAGCTAATCAAGGCCCCTTGCCTAAGATCCGAGTCAAATCAGCGGACTGCTAAAGTATTATCATTATTATTATTACAAATTCGTCTCTCATATTCCCTTTTCACTATTTTGAGACTTCGACCACACATTCAACAATACGAGCTAAATACTTAGAGGTTATAACTTGGCCGAGATATCAACCCCAGGTAACTTCATATCATCCTGAGACCGAAGGTCAAATCTTTATTTATTAAACCAAAACTAATAATTATAAAAATTCCCAGATCTGTTGATTTCTCTAACAGTGTTATTGTTTCTCATTCTTTGCACTAACTCCAAAGTTTCCTTTTCTCCTACTACTTGTTGAGCTTTCAGAACCACTATATCACCCACTGTAGTGCTAACGCAAGTTTTCCTGATTGCATCCAACGAATAACTGTGAACAATCACGTATAATCAAATTGGTTGCGCCTAGAAACGCATCAAGGGGGAACTCTAGCTTGGTTCATATCGACCGACATCGGTGGCATATCAGCTGTGTTTGAAGTCATTTCAGCGGAGTTTAATAATGGGAAATTCTGGGAAAGAAAATCATACCTAATAAATAAGTAAAGTTAATTAGTAATTTCAGTTGTGTAATAAATAACCAGTAATGTATTAAAAGTCAATCAATAATGGCGTAAACAGTAGTGCAATAAAAAATCAATGAGTATTGTAAAAATCTCGGTAAGGAGGGGTTTGCACGTCTTTGAAAAGTTAAGTGACCTTATTAAGAATATTGCGCCACACAGCGAATTCTGACCTATTTATTTTTTGTGGTCTAAACGAGTTGGAGAACGAACATATCTGGCAAGATCATTTAGGCAGATGCTGTTATTAAGAATATCCATACGCTTACCGTTTATTTGAAAAATCGAACGTTACACTTTCTATTACATATAAGTTGAACTGGGTTCGAAGACACTTTCCATCCATCCCTGACTTGTTTCGGCATGAAAATCGCCTTTCGATAAAGTTATCTCCCTTGAAATTATTAGACAAGCGAGGAAGGCCCAATTAAGAAGCAAGTAATTGTTGAGAGGACACCTGTGTCATCAGTAGAAAATAACGCCAAGTTTCTTTTTTGTTACTTTTAATAAACAAAAACAACAGACAGCTCTGCCAGCTGTCTGTTGTTTTCATTTATTAAAACTTTAAAATGTAGTGATGTTCTGCTCCTGGAGGAACTTTGTAGCAATACGGGCCCCGTGTGCTCTTTCACCGTCATCTTGGAAAATGAATCGACGGACGTGACGTCGCGCAAATGGCACCACATGAGCTGCTAGCATGTTGGCATGGTAGTACTGCCCTAAGACATGGCATGTAATGCTGTTCTGCTTGTCATGGTTACGCTTCCCCACACTATAACCGATCCACCACCAAAACGACCGTGCTGCCTATCGGTTACGTCATGGTGTCGTTCGTTCCACCGTTCCCACACTCTGTTTCGCATGTCGTGGAAGTCGAGAGTGAACCTCGATTCATCAGAAAACATGATGTTGCTCCACCGACAATTGTCCCAGCAACTGTCGTGCTCCATACCAATTACGTCTCGCTGCGATGTGACGTTCAGTCAAACGTGGAATTATTCAAGGTCGTCGAGCGTACAAATTCCAGCTGTGTAGACGATTTCGGATATTCTGACCACTGACTCGTACATCTGTCGCTCGGTGCAGCTACTGTCCAATTGCTGAGGCACTTTGATGGCGGTTACGTAATGATGTGGTTCGGGTGAAACGATCCTGGTTAGCAATTGTCGCCCTTGGACGACCTGACCGACGTCTGTTATCAACATTGCCTGTCTGACGGTAGTGTGATCACAGACTGAGTAACGTTGAGAATTTGAGCCACTGCAGTCTGTCTGTTGCCAGCTTCTAACTTGCCTACAGCACGTAAACGTTCGTCACGTGTCAGTCTTCGCATACCTCAAAAGTTATGTTTCGACCAAAAACTATTGATGAGCGAGTGTATACCAATAAAAGAACGATGAGACCTCCGAAAAAGCCCGTCCAGTACAAATGAAAATTTCAAAACGTACCCCACAGACATTAACGCGATGCTTGTGCGAAAAACCTGCACGAAGTTATCGCGGGCCGGTGACATTCATGATCCACACTAAACATAGTAACATATTGATGCGTCCAATCACGCGTATCTAATACCATTTTCCGAAAATATCAAAAACAGTTTGGATATTCCCTACTTTTCTGAATAGTAGACATGGAGAGAGGATCGCCACAAAAAAATGTACCCTGACATTCAATCTCAAAATCTGACAGAAGCGCGAGCAAAGATTCAGTCATTTGACCTACTGGTTGAACCAGAAAGTCCCATGGGTGAAATCTTAATTGTAGTACTTTTTGGCTGAAGACAGGTGCAACATCGACGAGAAGTATGCCTTAATACACAGCAGCACCATGTGATTAGGTGCCTTGCCCAAAGACACAACGCAGTTACCCCTAGAGGAAAAGGAATCGTGGATTTTTCGG
The DNA here is from genome assembly GCA_031216915.1 of Pictodentalium vernedei. Classification (NCBI taxonomy): domain Eukaryota; kingdom Metazoa; phylum Mollusca; class Scaphopoda; order Dentaliida; family Dentaliidae; genus Pictodentalium; species Pictodentalium vernedei. Next base: position 86,268,670 of record CM062293.1, read on the forward strand.
TTTGAAGTGCAATACCGTAACAACTGAGCCAATGTAAACACTGATACATGGGTTAGACGGAAAATGAGGAAGAAGGTCGGTAACCTTGCCGAGGAATTGGAGAGCACTGGGGCGAGAAATGACATTACACGGGGAAGCATAGAGGAGAGGAAGCAGAAAGTTGAGAGCAAGAGTTATGATGATCGTCTCTTCTGAGAACAACTACCAATCAGAGGTTCACCGTAATGGTTACAAGCAGAAGACCATTGTGACATGCTCTTAGTCTTTAACCCTTTACCTAACACGAAAGGCAGACGACACTTGCAAATAAAATCTTGAATAACTTTTTTTTTTTCATTTTTTTGCGTCAAAACACAGCTTACGACCCAGCATTGGAACGAGCTCAAAAATAGCTGTTTTGTGACAAAAAAATAAAAGAAATAATGAAAATTGAATGGTGATTTTTGTGAATATCGCTGATGGTTTTGGCCTTTACGTTGGGTAAAGGATTAAGCGATCCGACATTTCAGACTTCAAACTTTACACTGAGGCGATCGAGCAGTGTGCTGAGATGTACCGCCTTTGATGGTACACACGAATTCATCTAGTGCCAACAGATTTGAAACTACGTTTGTGTTCGGTTTGTGATCGAAATAGACAGCAGAGCTTGTTTGCCACTGTTCTGTATAAATTGGCAACCACTGCATGACACGGGCCACTGCATGTGCATTCCATTCCGATTTGCAAACAACTGAGTAATGTGAATAAATATCTCACTGGCACGGAGAGTTAACTGTTTGTTTGTTTTCTTGGAGTTTAACGAAACTTTCAACAACGAGAGACACCTCATGCCGGACAGTTTTACGGGTGGAGAAAGCTGGGGTAATCGGAGAGATCAACCGAACAGCGGCGAGCAACTGCCAGACTCCCCAACGTTCTAACGCCGCACAAGCAGGGTTAGCATTGAATGAAGACAAGTTCGTGCAGTACGCCCTAATGAACAGCGCCACCGTGTCTCCACGTGGGCAATCAGGATTAAATTCCTTGACCAAAGAAACAACACAGTTACCCCTGGGGGGGGGGGGGGGAGTCTTGAACCGTGAACCTTGCTGTTTGAAGTCGAATGAGGTAACCACTGAGCCACCGTGCTCCATAGATAGTTTATAGATGGTCGTATACTATCACAACAATTCTTCACATGAGTGAAGGAATACTGGGAAAACCTTTTTCCTAACGTAACAGCCAAAACCGGTCAGAGCTATTCCCAAAAATCGCCAATTAATTTTCATTACATTTTTTCATTTTTTGTCTAAAAAACATAGGTCGACGAGCTCGTTCCAAAGAGGGTCAAAACCTATGTTTTTAGACAAAAATGAAAAAAATGAGTTATTCAAGAATTTTGTTTGCAAGTGTCGTCTGCTTTTCATGTTAGATAAAGGGATAAAACACTTACCGGATTTTCTCCAACTATAACTCCAATCAGAGATGTATTGATGACACCTCCGGAGATCCCAAATTTGGCTATTGCTGTAATAAATGCTGTGTACTTGGGCGCAACATCCATCATATTAGCTTCATAACCTGAAACACAATAACTAATGAAAAGCGCATGACTTGGAATTAACTACGGCTGCGTTGTGCCAAGTGCTACGGTATTAAGATAAAACACAACGAGGACGGAAGACTGGAATCAAGGGCGTTAATCAGATGTGTAACGACCAATCAGATGCTCTTCTTACACGGCGTTCTTACACGATGACAAAATTCCTCACATTTGATACCTGGCACATTTCGATGTCTGCATTGTATTGGATAACGTTGAATAGACGCGTAAATCGTGGTATATAGTTCCCGCCGCGAAGTTGATGTTGTCCGCCACAAATAAATCAAAAAAAAAAACAACGTGCTTTTATTGTGTTATAGAGGTTCATGCACACTAATCTACCGTGTGGATTTGGTAATAAAAAAAGGGCATGGAAATTATTGACTTTTGTTTATTGACTGAAGCGCTGTCAGGGCAAGTGATTTTAAAGATTCCATCTTCAGTCCAGCGGGACAATATATTACGATTAGAAAAATACGAAATTTTGTTTACAAATTATTTATTTACAAAAAAGTGTGACTTTGGTGGACACGATTGACATTATACCGTACAAGCCTCGTTATGACATCAAGCAACTGATACGAAGACGGCAAGCATTTAGAGCGATCCAGTGATCAAGATGTGATGGCCAAACACCACATCACATCAATGAAATGTGTAAAATAAATCACATTATAATTTATTTTGTGGAGTGGGTATATTCATTAAAGACTCCTTACCCCTTCCATGTCCGCGAAGACTTAACCATCTTCATCCCACTCGTGTTTGAATCTCTTTTTATCGAAGTAAACTTGAATAAAAAATACCTAGTAGGTGTTATATATCGACCAAATACAGCCCCAAAAGCGGACCTAGACTATTTTCTATATAATCTTTCTGATTTACTTGACAGGATAAACAATGAACACCAATCGGCCTATTTGATGGGGGATTTCAATCTTGACCTGCCCAACTTCAATAATCATCAAAAAACTAATCAATATGTTAATACCGTGTTTAGAACAGGATTCCTTCCTGTTATCACTAGACCCACTAGCGTAACCGACTATTCAGCTACGCTTATTGGACATATTTTGTTTAACAATTCTGGGAAAATATTACGATCAGGTATTATAATCACGGACACGAGTGATCATTTTGCAACTTTTTTGCTCGAAGAAAGTGACCGAGAACAATTATCCCCGACTCTTACTCCTACCAGGTCGTTTAATTCAAATAATATCAATTATTTTAAACGGTTACTTTTATCGTCAGACTTTACAAGCGTTCTAAATACAACTTCCCCGAATGCTGCCTACTCCAATTTCTTCAATATATTTTCTAAGGCGTTTGATGAAGCGTTCCCACTGAAAATAACCGCTCTTCCTAATAAAAAGATAAAACGAGAAGCTTGGATGACGGAAGGACTGCTTATATCCTCTCTGCAAAAAACACAAATTATTCCTGAAAAAACTTAGATCTCCGACTGACACCAATATTCAAATTTATAAAGCATACTGTAGAGAATTCAATAAAGTGAAACGGGCATGTAAATCTAATTACTATCATTCGGTTCTAACAATGAACAAACACAATATTAAAAAAACCTGGGACATCATAAAAAATGCAATCAATAAATCCAAACGTAGTTCCAATCTACCATCATTCTTCACCGACCATAACACTCAGATAAATGACTGTAAGCTTATTGCGGATAAATTCAACTCTTTTTTTTGCCTCGGTCGGAACTGTAACGAGTGAAGGAATACCCACTCCATCAAAACATTTCATGGACTTTTTAAATAATAATAATAATAATAATAATAATAATAATAATAATAATAATAATATTAATCCATTGGAATCCTTTTTTGTTTGCGCCACAAACACACAGGAAGTAATTAGCACGGTAAAGAGTATGAATGGCAAACTTAGTAAAGATTACACTAATGTATCAACAAGTCTGTTTAAAGAAATAATCGCCGAAATAGCTGAACCAATAACACATATTATAAACATATCCTTCTCGACTGGAATTGTACCCGACGAACTGAAAATAGCAAAGGTCGTTCCTATCTATAAATCTGGAGACCCAGGAAGTTTTAATAATTATAGGCCGATCAGCGTTCTCCCGGCTTTTTCTAAAGTTCTAGAAAAAATTATGCATAAGCGTCTATCTAATTTTCTGTCAAAACATGATATATTATATAAATTCCAATTCGGATTCAGGAGGAAACATTCCACCCTGCACCCAGTACTTCATCTTATTCACTATGTTGCCTTATGCAATGACAAAACTTCCAAGTAGCGTACGTTGTCAGTTTTTCTTGACTTCTCAAAGGCTTTTTATACTATCGATCATGCAATACTCTTGAAAAAACTAGAATACTATGGAATGCGAGGAACGCCAAACTTGTGGTTTAAAAGTTACCTTCCTGGGAGGAAGCAGTATGTCCAGTTCAAAGACTGCGCCTCTGCTTTCGATAATATAGCATGCGGGGTACCACAAGGATCTATTCTGGGTCCTCTTCTTTTTCTACTATATATCAATGACATTAGTAAATCGACAAAATTAAATCTCCTGTCTTTTGCAGATGACACCACCGCGTATACTGCTCATCATAACCAAGAGACTCTGGTAGAAATAACACAAAATGAAATGACGAAAATAGCCGAGTGGTGTTCTGCCAACAACCTAGTGCTCAATCCTTCTAAATCAAAATGCATGTTGTTATACCCATTAAATGACACTTGAAATCTTGGTGGAAACCTGATTACCATAAATGATAAAAATTTATCCCTGGCTGGCAGGTCCCATGAAACAAAAACAGTAAAATTTCTAGGTGTGGACATCGATGAAAATTTAACATTTAAAAACCACATTTCCAATGTAAGCTCGAAAATAGCTAAATCAATTTGGGCTGTAAATAAAGTCAAAAGAATCTTGCCATTCAACACACTAAAGACACTGTACTTCACGTTGGTACAAAGTCATCTAATGTATGCAATACAGGTATGGGGACACGCACCGGCAGCAAACAAATTGCATATCTTACAAAAGCGAGCTATACGAGTAATTAATAACAAACAGTATAACGCCCACACTGAGCCACTTTTAAAAAAAATAAAATTCTAAAGTTAAAAGACTTTTATGAACTAAACGTCCTGTTGTTTATGCATGACTGGGTTAATAAAAAGCTTCCACAATCATTAGATGGTCTTTATACACTGAACACAAACGAACGTGAAAGAATGACTAGGCAAACTGATATGATACAAAGACTCAAACCACGAACTCAATTTTCGGCAAATCTACCATTTCATACATTCCCTAAAATTTGGAATGAAGTTGATCCCTACACCCAAAACTATCCTCGAAATTTATTTAAAAAGAAATTGATGACCACTTTTATAGACTCATACGAAAATAGAATCATATGTACGAATAGACTGTGTCAAGAATGCAGAGGAGCAAGTGGAGTGCGGAGCGGTGAAGGCCCTCTTTCAAACCAACAGGAGTAATAGAGCTGATTTCCATATCGTCTACATCCATATCTTTTATACCCAAGATAAAAGTGTGGTCACTGATACATGCACTTCAATATTGGTCTGGGCGTTATCTAGCTCTGGGTACCTGTATCCTTATTACTACTTTGTAGAGATTTCAGCGCACTGTGAGTGCTCTGTCTTGAACTATGTAATCTTTCACTGGGCAACAATAGGTTCTTTAATGACTTATTTGAAGGGATGATTGTCCGACTTTAGCCTTGCTTTCTCTTTCCCACTTCCCTCTCCTCTCTCTTCTTTTTTTTACTTCTTCCCCCCCCCCCTCTCTCTCTCTCTCTCTTTAAGGTGGGTGAGAGTAAGACAGCCTACTGGCTACCTCACCCTCCTGCAGAAAGCAAATACCAGTATGATAATTTACATGTTTATTTATAACAAATTGTTGAAATACTGTAAAATGTTTTATGAAATGTAACTGTACTATAATGTTGTCTGCAAATAAAGCATTCATTCATTTTCAACCACTGGATTAACCACTTTACGAAAGTGAATGAACACTGGAATGTCTGAGCAAACAGTTTGAATATCATCCTAAAGTGAATTAGAAAGAAAAGGGAATGACCCTAAACATTTGGTTGAAAAGCTTATTTACCTGCTACGCCGAGACCACTTATTCCAACACCGAAGCACAGCAACGCAAAAGCTACTGTCCATTGATGACTTTCAATGAAAAATAATGACAACATACAGACTGCCTCTACTCCAGCACCTGCATAAAAAAATCATATTATCGTGTGTATGTGGATTATAATAATAGTCTAAGAATTTCAATCTTATTTTCAAAACTTAAAAGGAAAACAAACAAAAAGACAAACACGATGATACTGCAATAGATCGGGAGAGGGCGTGGAGGTGAGGCTCGAAACGTCCAGGCACACAAAGCAATCGATTTACCACGACACCTACAGTTAAAAATAGAAGTCCTGTCAGGAAATGCGCACAAATCGCACGTCGATCTGCGCGTTAATCTACGCGTTATGATCATAATAAGGCTATAAAATTCTGTACATATGGCCTGTGCACAGGCAATTTTGCAGCCAATGGCCTTCGGGTAACCCGGAGGTCCATTGGCAGTAAAATTGCCTGTGTTTGCTATGAGTAACCAGGTGAACCTGCCGTGCTTTGGTTCCATTCGATATGGACATTGCGTGCAATTCCTACGCGCAATTAAGCCTAGATAAGCGCACAATTCGTGACAGGACTTCTATTTTTAGCTGTAGAGATCCGAACCATTCAAGTTGGTTGATAAACGGCTCTCAAACATCGACCGCTACACTACTCGCACATTGTTTTGCGATTCAAGCCCTGTAAACTCACTCCAGATTCCATCCCAGAACAGTTGAAACATCAACCGCGCTTCACCACGACACCCACAATGTCACCAACCTCTGGTCAACGACATCCATGTAACAGATCGAGAGAGAAGTGCTGGAGTCACGATCGAACGGTCGTGCTGTAGTACACAAAGCTTCTGGTCCGTATCAATTAGACTGACTGCTGAACGATTTTTACACCTCGACAACTACAATTGTAAAGCACGAAAAGGAGGAATGCACAATGCTCGGAGCTGGAGCTTGTGAGACCGACAGAGCGATGGCGTGAACATATGGGTGGATGAGAGGCGACTCTTCCATTCATTCACCGAACACGGTGTCGCGCTTTGTCGGATATTCTAAGTTCTATTGGATGTTTGATTTACTTTCACCCATTCCACAACCGAATTAGGCAAGCTGTCTTCTAGGTATTGCTTTTTTTCAAAAGAATTCTAAGATAAGAATGGGAACAGCCCTCGCTAATATGGAAGGACGATGCCATAACATTTCCGATGGAAATTATGGATGCAAAATCTTCCCCACCCGCAAGTTTTGATTTAAAGTTTAGTTGATGTTATTATATAGTGGTGCCGACCAAAATGAAAGTCGCTAAAATAATACCCATATTCAAAAGCGGGGACCCTCACATATTTAACAATTACAGGCCAGTCAGTATTCTTCCCACGTTCTCAAAAATACTTGAAAAAATAATGCAAGTGCGTTTGCAACTATTTTTGGATGAACAAAGCATCATCTAACGGTATTAGTTTGTTTTCAGAAACACCATTCAACTGTACATCCCATTTTGCACTTAGTAAATGATGTCGCCGCTCAGAACGACAAAAGGACGAAGGACTGTACCCTTTCCATCTTCCTAGACTTTTCCAAAGCCTTTGATAGTATTAATCACAATAATTTGCTTAAAAAATGCACCACTATGGTATTAGAGGTAAGGCCAATTCTTGGTTTGAAAACTATTTAACTGGAAGAAGTCAATTTGTACCACTCAATGATAAAGAATCGGACAGGGAAACCACAACTACAGGTGTATCACAAGGGCCCATCCTATGCCCAATCCTTTTTCTGCTTTACGTCAATGATATCAGCAATTCAACATTATTACAAATTTCGTCATTTGCAGATGACACCACAGGATATGTGTCATCAAATAACGTGAATGATCTCATTGAAAATGCAAATTCTGAACTCGTGAAAATACAGGAATGGTGTGCTGCTAATAAGCTGGCTCTTAATGCTTCTAAAACCAAATTTATGTTATTACACCCTCACGGTGATTTATACACTGCCAGAGACAAGAGCATAGCCATTAATAACACAAACATACAACTAATTGGAAATGAGCAAGAGGAAACAACACTCAAGTTTTTAGGGATCCACTTGGATAAAAATCTAAAATTTAAGCAGCACGTTTCAGCCATTTGTCTAAAAATAGCTAGAGCAATATATGCCATAAACCGAGCGAAACGATTTCTCCCACTACATCCATTAATAACACTATACTTTTCCTTAATCCCTAGTCACTTAAAGTATGGTATTCTTGTATGGGGACATTCTCCCTTTGTTAGTAGGATTTGTGGCTTGCAAAAGTAGACTATCCGAATTATAGCGAACAAATCTTACACATCCCATACTGATCCACTTTTTAAAAGCTGTCGAATACTAAAATTCCACGATCTCTACAAACTGCAGACGCTTTTGTTCATGCACGACTAGAGCAATAACAGATTACCTGTTTCCTTTGACGAAACGTTTGAAATATACCATAATCCGTCGGGCCTAAACACAAGGCAGTCTGCCAAAATACTTATACGTAAGCCCAGAACTAGTTGTTCATCCGACTTACCTCTCCATTCCTTCCCACGTCTTTGGAACGAAATCCCTCCATTAACTTAACAGTACAATAGGTCCCAATTAAAAACAGATTAAGAGAGAACGCACTAAGTTCATATCTGACTAACATTTCCTGCACCAATCCACAATGTCCTGACTGCATCACTAACCCCTCTGGATCTCTCCACATAGATATTCAACCCTAACCGTACAGTTCTGGTCATTAACCCATGCTACTCTCACGACCGGGGAAAAAAAAGAAAATTAGGCTCGACCGCCCCCCACCTCCAACTCTGATGTCAGAACAAATGTGTTTTTTTGTTTTTTTATAAATGGGAGCGGCGGGAAGACAGCCTTTATGGTTATGCCGTTTCCATGCAGTAGACTATTATTACCTTGTATAATACTTTATTTTCATTATGAACTTATCATATAATAGTGTACTGCAAAAAAAAAAAGAATAAAAAAAAAAATAAAGATTCATTCTTTCAGTTACTTCCAAAATTGCTCTTTACAGCAATAATAAGCAGGTTGGAAATGGCAGTGCAATGAGTATTGCCACTGTTCTTAAACAGGATATCATCACGGTAATCACGTGGTGTGGATGGTCTTCTTAGGTGTGGCCTATCCAGGTCTAAGGCATGAATAGGCCACACGCTGTGAAGATCAGGTCAAGACCAGCCAATGACATCACCAAGTAGGCTCTGATGTGGATTCCCTAAGAAAAGGAGAATAGCGGTAAACCAAGAAACACATGGCGCGGATACACGGAACATGAAATGAAAGAGAAAGGCGATACATGACTGCAATTACAGACTTTTGCCCAAAACAGATCCCAAATGAAGAAGTTTTATTGATGACCTATGCTCCCAAAGGGAGTGAATAGGCGTTAATATCACTTGGTGTCCAAGTTACGAGTAAACGAAAAGCAGGAAATAAATAAAACGGAAAATCTTCGACTATATCCCAATCGCACCACTTGAACTTTGTACAAATACTAATATAAGCATTTGTTTCAATGTAGGTTTTTATGAAACCAAGGCGAGTTAACGCATGGAAGCCCATAGTCGCAATGATTTTATACCGATAATTCGAAAATTGCTGAGAAAAGAAAATTGTATAATTTGAGCGAGTGTTTCTATTCAAGTTCCACATTTCTGAAACAACTGCTAATCACACGTCTTGAGAGTGTTGACGTTCATCAAGTTCACAGTATGTATCCATAGTTCAACGTGATAAAAAGGTTCGACGTTTTCAACTTCAGTTGGTTGAGCTTTGAAAGGTGAGTGGACCTTTCTGTTTACATTGTGTGTCCTCCGATGTTTCAAGGACTTACCATGGCGAATGAGCATGTGTACATAACGCTAATATCGTCCTTTGAGTGGAAGAGGGTGCCATCTGCAATGCTATAGCACAAAGCCGAAAAGAGTATATACCCGCTTTAGCATTGCAGATGGCACCTTGTTCCTCTTAAGTAGTGAAACTGTCAAGTCGGGTTTATCCTCTTCCCGGCTTTGAGTTGTAGGGCTCTGCGAATCACATATTTTCGATTCGAATCGAATCTCGAATCGAATCGAGTCTATTATTCGAATTCGAATCGAACACAGGCGTCGTGAAGTCAATACTGATAAAATATTCCAACTACATCAAGGCATGCCTTCGTTGAAGGTGTTTGGAATGTTTGTAGTAAGGTTTTTTGTTCAAAGTCAGAAACGGGTGCGAGAATTCTTTATTGGGTACTGGGCTAGCCGTGAGCTCCTCGTCGATTTTGCTTGGGAAATTCAGCAGTGGTAGTGACCAGTGAAATTAGAATTAGCACGGTTGGTGGTATGGGTATAGGTATTTTTGAGTTAACGTAGCGGAAATTACACTCAGTCTTTATTTTCAACATTATTTAGGCACATTTTCTATCTCACATAAACGCTTTGTGAGACGACTAAGATGACTGATACCAAGAACAATTCAAGAGAAAAGATTCGAAGGAAAACGATTTCGGACAGCCGATTTCGAATCGAACCGAATACCAACTTTAGTTTCGAAATCGAATCGAATCTCAAAGCTTCACAGGGCCCTATTGAGTTGTTTGATATTTTTGTGAAAATAAACTGGGATATTCGTTTCCCATTTGCTTTAAAACATACATGTAATCGAAGCATAAAGTAAAGGCAACTATTTGACATTCTACCTGTACACTGGAAAAGTTTCCTGCCCTGAGTCAAGGTAATAAATCCACGGTTACGCAGAAAATCGAACACAAATCCACCACTCGCGGCAACCAAAAACATAAATAAGTCAGGAACAGCTGACAGGGTTCCAATCTGAAAAAGGAAGAAATTATATAGACTGAAAAAAATCATTGCATCATTGCATACTGCACAGGCGTGGGGGTGGGACACGAAAAAGGATTTACAACCACATACGGAAAGTGCCCGGAGAGCCGTTATTGTAAACGAAGATCATGTTGTCATAATGCAATACACAATGTATTAGGACAGGTCTGAAGCTAGTAGGGGCACCGGTGCGGTTCAACCTCATGACTCTGTCGTAATTTTTTGTTGTCTGTCGGAAAAACTGCTGGTCGCTACAACAAGGTGACCATTTGGCAATACTCAACAATTTTCATTATGCAAAAACAACCCCTATGTTGCATACAGTTATTATCCTTTGTGGGAAATAGTTTGTTAGTTAGAAAGAAATAGTTAGACATTAGTATATGTTTATGGAGTTGCCATGCACACTAAAAAGTTTCGTGTATTATCATTATTTTAAATAATTAGTTTCGTGAAACGAAAGTACTTATTGAAAATAATAATACTAAACAAACATTTCCGACCTGTTTCGTTTTTTTCATTGTTTTTAAGAAGCATTTACTTAATCTTAGGTGTTATACAAAGAATGCCGAACAAGTAATGCAACTTATATTAACGCCCCTCCTTGGCCAAATGGCACAGGTGTGTAGGGTGATCTCCGTAGCGGAAACTTCGTAGCCTCGCTCTTCTCGAATACTACGAAGGGATCTTTAGCCAGCACGAAGTGTGTCTCTCTCCGCGCAGAGGACAGCCATGTTACGTCCCCACCCGATAGGACGTTTCACTGTGACAGCATCAACCCCACAATTGATGTTGGCACAGAGTGTTCAGACACCTCGAGAACATTCCCCGACCGAGGATAGACGCATATTGAGTTCGGTTCCAATGTCGTTCTGAGTTAGTATATATCACTCCCCAGCAGTGTGCTCATATTGTAGATTTGTTTGTATTCTGTATTTATACAGTGCTCAAATAAATATTTCATTTTCAATTTCAATTTCCGGTGGTAAACGACATGCGAATACTGCAGGGAATTGTCAACTCTCGCCGTGTGGGAAATCTTGAGATCCTAGCTTCGGGCTTGTACATCCATGATAACTGGATAAGGTGCTAATTACAATACCGTGATCTCAAAATCGATAACTCACACTTGTGATCTCGGTTCAGTAAATAAAATACAGCGAAATGAAGAATACACCAAGAAAAACAAACGAAAATAACATATCAAATTCAATGTCCTCGAGTCTTTCGAGAGATCAAATCTGTAAATTTGCGATCCGATCGAATTTTTCTGCCCCCTTTTAGTATTAAGTTCTTTAACAATTTTTCTTCTCTGTTTGCAATTTCGAATCACTTCCCCCGTGGGAACCCCGGGGACGTCGCGAAGATGACCGATTTGGGGGGAAGGTATGACTGATTTATCCATACTGTCAAATATTCCAGCTAAATCACTAAGGCATGGCTTCGTTGAAGCCATGCCTTGATGATATAGTTGGTATATTAGTCAGTCGAGATTAAAAAAACTCAAGACTGCTTTGACATTTATTTCCCCGTGGTTTTACCCCGGGAAGTGAATATGTGCTTGTTTACTGTGGTAACAACCTTTGTTTTACTGGATACTGTAAACTACCGATGTCACGAACAGATCAGAGTATCGATTGCTACTGAACACAAGAGTCTGGAACCTGCACAGGCAGTTATTCAAAGTGTCCGAGAAACAAAGCAAACCGAACATAAAAGGGATGTCCCGGCAAACATTCAGCTCATAGACAACAGGTGCATCCCCCACTCGGATGGCGTATGAGGTGAATGCGTCCAGGAAGTTTACTGCGCTAAACAAACTCTGTTTTACTGCTAAAATTGGACCCAGTCACCAATGCGTAGGGTGAAAGTTCTCTAAAATGGGCAACATGGGTATGCACGATTGACTAAACGTGATTGTATCTCCATGTTGTAGTCATGATTAGCCATTGTGCAGAAAGATGTGACTTTAAAACAAACAAACAAATAAATAAATAAATAAATAAATAAATAAATAAATAAATAAATAAAATACGTGTAGGTGCTTCTTATTCCTCCAACCGTAATACAGTCACGGTCATGATTAGCCATTGTGCAAAAGTATGTGACCTAAAACACCAATAAATAAATAAATAAATAAATAAATAAATAAATAAATAGGTACTTCACACTGTTTGTCAGATCAACCCTTGGAAAAGTCTACTCACACTCTCCAAGTGATCGCTGCATTTTATCATTCGTGAAATCTTGGGAATTTTTACATTGGATAAACACGTCGTATGTCTTGAAAGAACAGACTTTATTCCTAGTAGATAAGTACTGTTATGCAGAAATTGTTTGGTTCAAACTTCAAAACATACACTTTGTTGTTTCTAACCTCCATCCACACACGTAACAAAGAAGGAGTGAGATATAGTTGGTTTCTTTAGATGTACTCACTGTTGCAGTGTTCAATCGGAACACATCTCTAAAGTACTCTTGTATTTGCGTCCCCATCAGAGCGAAAATCCAGACTTTCGTGAACTCCGCTACAAGAAGTGCGTAGATCGGCATTGAGGTGAAAATAGCACTCCACGGTATGCTCTTCATCTAAAACGTCAGAAATACATTTGAACACACATACTATTTTTATCAATGTAGTTGTTCAATCAAGCGGAAATGATTGCCAGTCGTTTGTTCATTTTCATTTCATTTGTTTATTTGTTTATTTCTCTCATAAACCATTCTAAAATCGTACAAAAGGTAAAAAAGCTATACGGTACGAAAAAAAACACTCATGAATTTTACAAACATTTGCAAAGTAAAAAATGTCATGCCACCGATCTGGTTATGTCTTAGTTATCCTTATAAAGAGTGTATCGAAATTCACACATGATTTGTACAATAACCTGATTTTCGAGGGCGTTTGGATCCATTACAAGACCGCCATCTGTGATTAGCAGCCCAGCAGTCATTTGGGGCCCAAGGCGACAGTCGAGGGCCACTAGTGGATGTGCTAATCACAGATAGAGGTCCAGTATTTGAACCAAACAACACTTGAGAAAATTATGTTATCATTATTATTATCAATACTTAAAAATTATAAGAACGATTTTTGACCCTTTTGGATTTATATTATTTCGTGAAAAGAATCAATGTAAAACACCATTTATTAAGCAAATTAAGGCAGAACACTTTATATTTATCTCAATCAACACAAATGAAAGGTAAACTCGTTAGGGAAATGTAAACAGATTTCCAGGAAGACGAAATTACGTCATGCGTGGAACGTCAACGCGTGCTAGACGGTCCGCGGGCGGTAATGACTAAAAAATAGCCATTAGCGACGTGCTACGCTTAACATTCTGTGTTTCAAAGTTATTATGCTCCCTTACAGGCTGTGTAAATTAGTATTAAGATAAATGTAGCTCACAATGAATTGATAATAATATGAACAATAACCTGATATTCTAGGGCATTACGGTTCATCAGTGGCTCAACAAAAATGATTAACAACCCGGGGTCTTATAAGCAGCTCGAGAAAACGTCGACACCGCTATTAAAACAGAGGGCTGTTAATCATTTCTGACAGACCGCTAATAGAACCGTAATGCCCGAGAAAGTCATGCTATCACTATTATCACCACTAATCGGGAAAGACATTCAATTAACCTCCACCAAACTCCAAGTTAATAGATAAATCAAATCCGACAATTATTCAACTTCCTTGTCCTTTAATCAAGGAAAAACTGACATTTTAATGTGAATAGAAAATGAACAAATAAGTTAAGAGTTTGAATATGCATGAGTTGATGGCATTTACTTTTTTAAATTTTTTGAAAACCAAGCATGAAATAAACGAAGCAAAAATCCAGCATCGGAGTTTGTCAGCTAATACTGGCCTTATATCATTATTTTGCTTCTCGTGTTCCAGTGGATAGGTTCTAATTGGTGTAATCACCAAACTAAGTGCTAGGTTTGTTTTCCTCGCGCTGCCTCCGAACGTAAAAAAGCGAGAACCGAAGACTCGGAACGGGTTGTAATTTAGTAATGTGACGTGTCGTGTCGGGCCACCGGACGCGAATGGAAAGGGGATACCATTAGCGACCCAGCACGTCACATTGTGATCAGAGTATTTATCGCGTAATGATAAGCGATATATCAGCGATAATGACACGAGGAACGCCGGCTAAAGTGGTAATAATACACCTTGCAGCCAAAAGCTGTATCAATTTCAAAACCGGTCTGAATTTCTCACGTTCTAAAACACAAACAGGTCACGAATTCAGTTCGAAATTAACTCTCTAGATGTCGATCATTTTGGCCATCGGCAGGCTTATTCGGGGCCACAGGTATTAAATTGATTGTTAATGGTCGTATCTTGTTGTTTCACTACTTTTTTAAATAACGATAATATTCAAATTTAATTAGGTCTGCACGGTATTCGAAATTGAATACCGGTATCGGTATTAAATATAAACACGGTTACCCTGAATATCGTCAGACTGTTCAAATGTCTGAAGTTAGTGATCAAAACGTTCCATAATATTGACGATAACGTTCAGATTTCAAAACCTCTCGGGGAGCGCGGTGGCTCAGTAGGTAGAGGTGCAGGCTGCAAGCCGAGAGGACCTCTGTTCGAATCCCACTTGCGGCAACCGCGTTGTGTCCTTCGGCAAGACACTTCATCTCCATTGCCCGCATGGGGGCACGATGACGCCGTGTACTAAGGCGTACTGCACGTCGATGGTACGCATGTCTTCAACCAATCTAACCCTGCCTGTGCTTCAGTACGGAGTTACGATGTTGGGGAGCTGGCAGCTGCTCGTCGTTGCTCGGTGGTTCTCCCCGGGTACTCCGGCTTCCTCCACCCCATAAAACTGTCACGGTCATGGTTAGCCATTGTGCATAAATATGTGACCTTAAACATCAATAAATAAATAAATTCTAAACCTCTCAACTACTAAATATAGATAAAAATATTAAACTACACGTTCTTTAATCAGTGCAGTTTAGTTGGAAAAGGAGAAGGAACGATTTTTCATTTCGTGAATTTGTTCAAGATCTTTGAATACAGTACTGAGAAGAATACTGCAGTCAAAGATTTTGCACGAAAATACGAAACAACTTTATAGTTTCGATGATAGGCTAACCCTTGCCGTCTACATAAACAATTCTGTGATGCAACGTCCAATGCAATTCACCGATTGGATGAAAGGCAATTCACAGATTGGGTGTAAACCTGATTTGTCTCCCGACTGCGATAGCTTACTTCCAAACGCATAAAATATTACAGCTGCATCATTGAAGGCATGCCTTAACGATGCAGCTCGTACATTATTTAATCAGTTCGGATTTGAACCATCTCACTCGGAAATCAGCATGATGATGCAGTTTCAATGATATCATAATTGTGAAAGTATCAAACATAAACAGTACGTATAACAAATCACATTTTAAACGTTTAAAATAGTCGGTGGTTAGTAGTATGTCTCGTATGTTTCACCTCCAGGTTGGGGGACCCCGGTGGGGGATCCCGGAAGTGGCGTCATGCCACGTGTCCCAGGGGTGCCATGTTATATTATCATGGTAACCCATGTGAGCGGCCATGTTGTGACGTCATCCCCATAGTAATACGTGGTGTTAGTGCGCATGCGCAGCGCGTTTTGTTAGGGTGATACGTGTTTCCGTCGTCCATTTTGTATACTGGAGGCCGCCATCTTGGTTTCTATGGTAGCACGTGGTTCCTATGTGACCTAAAACCTTCTTATAGGACAGGGTATCTTCGGAGGGTATGTTCCTTTGTACAAGAGTAATTTCCCGATTCGCACAATTACCACAAACAGCCCGATAAGTTGTACTATTTCGAATTCTTTCAGAATTATCTGCTTCTATCTGTCTATTCAATAGTTTTCGTCGACCTGACCATGTTCCTTTGTCCTGGAGTGTACTCCAGTAGAGTAGACGAGCCTATCAGCTGGAACATCTCAGCTTATTATTACTATATTTAGCTGTTCTGGTCTGTTCTTCTTAGTTCTTACCCTATTCTGAGTACTCTTCTTGTTTCATTTATCTAGATCACCCAATCAGTTCACTTTACTGGCGCTAACTATCAATCAGATTACTTGATTTTCCATAATCTGTATGCAGAGTCATCTCCATTCTGTATAACAAAAGCCTACATAATTTCCAGAGCCAATAAGCTATCGAGTAGTTACTGATAAGCCATTGCTCGAACGACGCGAAGCCCATCAAGCAAATGTGCTATCAAGCAATTACTCGTTCGAGTGACTCGCACATACGACTCTCAGCCTTATTTCAGAAAAAGGGGTGCCTAAGACCTGGTATTGTATTATTTGAGGTTACCTTCTGGAGAATCCCTTTTTTGTCACATGTGCTTATGTGAAAAGGCATAATGTGACACACTGTGCCCTAGCACATAGGCACATGGTGAATGTGCCGATATGTGCTGATGTGAAAAGGCACAATGTGTCTCAATGTGCCCTAGCACATAGGCACATGCTGGATGTGCCGGTATGTGCTTATGTGAAAAGCCGCGATGTGACACATTGTGCACTAGCACATAGGCACATACGGGTATTTGAGGATACCTATGGCTTGATATTGTATTATTTGAGGATCTGGAGAATCCCTTTTTGTCGTATGTGCTTAGGTGGAAAGGCACAATGTGACACATTGTGCACTAGCATATAAGCACATGCAGGATATGCCGATATGTGCTTATGTGAAAATGCACAATGTGACACATTGTGCACTAGCACATAGGCACATACGACCAAAAAGGGATTCCATAGCCACAAGCGTTTTCCAAAAAGCGATTATTAAAAAGGGATTCCGTGAAATGGGATTCCTATCCGACTCTGTAAAATGGGATTCCGTGACATACTACTGTTATTGAAGTCGATTCTGTGATTGACAATTAAACCTATATTTTTGTAATTGAACCGATATTCAATCGATACAGGTTTGAATACCGGTATGTATAGGTTTATCGACAAACCGTGTAACTATTAATTAACTTCTATGATTAGAATATATTGATACTTACCAAGTGTTTTGAACTTGTTTTTACTCCTGTGATTTCTTTGTCATAAAGATTTTTCTCCTCTAAACTAAGAAAACAACAGTCTCTGGGATTATCAGTGAACGCACAAAGAAAAGTAATACTCCATATTATTCCAAATCCACCTGCAAGACAACAGAGGAAATAACTGACTTGTGAAGGTTAAAAATGCAGCAGTAACGGAAAAGTTGAGGGATAAACGAGAAAAATAGGTCTCGCTTGTGTTTAATCTGACTAATGATACTCGGACGTAACACTAAGTCGTGGTTACGCTCTCCAAAGGAGATTGGTATTCTTTGTGGTCGAAAAAAATCGAGCGAGGCTTTTTAGCGGTTGTTCAAATATTCTTTTTTGGCTAACACAAGATTGAAAGCTGAATTATTTCTCATTTCCTAACTTGGCCAAAAATAGAAATACATTGTCAACCTTTCGGGAAAGGGCGCAGACTGGCTTGGTGGCTACGGCATTGGACTCCAAACTGAAAGGTCCGCGGTTCGACCCCACCAGAGGTAAATGCGTTGTATCCTTGGGCAAAGCACTTAATCCCGGCGACTGTGTACTAAGGCGTACTGCACATCGATAAAGTGTACTTGTCTTCAACCAATGCGAACCCTGCTTGTGTAGATTCAGCACGTTGGTGTGACTGACAGTTGCTCGTCGCTTCTCGGTGGTTCTCTCCTGGTACTCATGCTTCCCCCAATCGTAACATTGTCGGACACGAGGTGACCCTGGCTGTCGAAAGTGTCGTTAAATCCCAATAAAGAAGAGGAAGCCGTTTTTACTGACCTTCACACATACGCTTCTATCGCATCATAAACAATGTTTCGCAACCATAGAAATAAACTGACTCACCAACCATGAATAAGATGCTATGCCAAGATAAATAACATGTTGTAGCGCCAGCAATAAACATGGCCAGAGCGGGACTGATATACTGACCTGTAATGAGAAAATAGGTTTGGTAAAGTGAAACGTGAATACACAGAACGACACGCGCATGTTGATGGGAAAGTCGACATGACACGAGTGGCAGCGCAGACGGACAGAACGAGAGGCCGCAGGCTTCGAGTTTTATCCTTCCGCGATGGCACAAGTGCCAAATCGATTAACCCATTCACACAAGCGTGTCGGTCTGTGTTTATTACACGCCTTCACGTCTATAAAAGCCATTATTAGAAGGACACTCAGCAATTCATTTGACAACTATCAACAGCATGAATACATTTTATCGCCAACCAAATTTGTGAGGGGAACCCGTGTTACAATTTCAATTCAAATAGTAATTGTGGCGCACAGTTTGTAGAAAATTCCAGTGAAATTTCGCTTCCATTTAAAAATAGTCCCTTAACGATTTTCGTTCCGCACATATGTGCGGAATAAATTTTCATTTTACGCACGGTTTAATGTTACTGTAGATGGGGATTACATAGAACAGGCGTGCAATAAAAATATTTATACACATTTAAGATTTTGAGAATTATTAATAATGACAATAATGCTATTCTCTATCTGATCGATGGTTGTTATTGACTTGTTTTGTGATGATCTGCGTCTTAAATTGTATTCAGTCTGCCATTATCAATATGAATACGAAAACCAAATCTCTAGGTGAGATTTGGATTGATCTGGGAACACCGGAAAGTGAAGCAGTACTTGTTTGCTGTGGTAAGTAACCTCTGCTTTACTGGTAAAATAGGAACAGTTGGCCAATGCCGGGAGTGGAGTTCCTCTAACATGAGGTGCATGGGTGTAAATGACTTTATATTTATGTTGCGAGCACGATTAACCATTGTGCAGACATATGTGACTTTGAATAAATAAATAAATAAATAAATAAATAAATAAATAAATAAATAAATAAATAAATAAATAAATAAATAAATAAATAAATAAATAAATAAATAATCGTAAGTATCAAATTCAACTAATGCTATCCACAACAATTTTGGCCTACACATTATAGTTCCTTCCAATGAGAGTTCATGAGCTATGGTTTGTGCCAACAGTGGACACGTTCAGTTAATCAAGAATACTGTAGCAGCCTTTTGCACAAGTCAGTTCAAATGCGTTCTAACCATTTTTGCTCTACAGATCAATAGACCAGGGAGCACCCCCGCCAAGATTCTCTCCGTTGTGTCCTTGGACAAGGCACTTAATCCGGATTGCTCACATGTGTGGCGCTGTGTACTAGGTCCTACTGCGCGTCGATGGATCACATGTCTTCAAACCAATGCTAACCCTGCTTGTGGTGAGTTAGTACATTTGGGAGTTGCTCGCCGTTGCTTTGTGGTTATCTCCAGGTACTCCGGCTTCCTCCACCTGCAAAACTGTCCGACACGAGGTGACCCTGGCTGTCGAAAGTATCGGTTAAATCCCCCAAAATAAATAAATAAATAAATAAATAAATAAATAAATAAATAAATAAATAAATAAATAAATAAATAAACCAACCGTCAGGGTCACGGGAGCTATTGTTAGAGTTTGTTACATATGTAGTCAACCCAGTCAACGAGATTTGACTTACACAACTGAATTAAACGCAGGCGTGGCCACACTTGCCACGCCTCCTGGTTCTAAGATGTTCAAATCATTTATGTATTTACTGATCAATATATCAAAAATCAGGTTACAGGGTGTAATGAGCATTTTCGTACCTTCGTGGCTGTTACAACAGTTTTTTTTAAATACTGTTTTTAAACGGAAGCTAAAACACCTTCAGAGAACCCGGACTAATGCTAATTGTGTGGCAGTGTACCTATTATTGTCGTCTGACTGTCTGTCTGTCTACCTGTTAATATGTGTGTCTTTTTTAGTATGTTTATTTGCATAATGTATATCCGTACGATATCCCAGCAACCGTCAATGTGATGGCGGTCACACTTCGTATACAAGTTGCTGCTGAATTCCGGTCAGTTGTGCTTCAGTAGGTCAACTGGCGAGAAGATAAGTGACAGAGGATCCATGTGTAGAATTTGTTTCTAATAAATATAAGTTAAATATCCCACGCAAAATTTAAAACATTAACATGTGAACAAAGTCCACGGTAATTGGGTGGCAATAAAGCGATCGGCATCGTATGTCTTCGTTTAAAAAAAGATGTTCAACTGAGAGCTTTCCTAGTTTTGTTCTAAACTCCCAGTGTGATGATTAAAGTATTTAGAAATGAAAGTGACCCTTAAATAGGACAAAGAAACGTTTGAAAATGTGATGGGAATGGCAGTTAACTGGTACAATTAATGGAGATTACTATCTCACTGATGAGTGAGAATATTTTCAAGCTAGTTCGCGACATAGAATACATTTCATCACCACACTCGAAAAAATATTAACCGTATTCGATAACCATTTGAGACTATTGTTTCAACAGTCAAATGATACTTACCTGCATAAGCAAGACTCATAAACATTGTTTTATTGTAAGCAGGCGCCCAGGCTGATACCACGGCAAGCATAGCGGGACCGATTCCCAACTAAAAATAAAAAGAACATTTTGACATCTGAAAGCGATAACAATCTGTTTGGTTATGTAATTTCTAGGTTTGTTTCTACATTGTTGGCCACGCTGCAGGGCTTTTGACCAAGCCTGGAAATAAGCAGACTGTCATCTGCAGACTGAGGTCCCCAGGGGGTGAATTTGGTGATGCTACCCTGTACAGCAGGGTAGCATTACTAAATTTACCCTCGTTGAACCTCAATCTAAATCAAGGTCTCAGGCCTAAACAAAAAGATGTACCCATAGGATAAATTGGGGGATTCTAGCCCACTGTATAGGATAGCATCAGCAAATTCACCCTCTGAGGACCTCATTCTGTGGACAACAGATTCCTCATTTACAGGCTTGCTTTTAACAAAGTAATTTTGAATGATCTGCTACGATTGTTGTGTGTATTCAACGAACCCGATACAAAACAGACACTAAGAAATTGTCAAGATTCGTCAGGCGTGTAGTCCTGCCCGCGTGCAAGAACATCATGAAAGAACGCATCTGAATGACATTATAACGTGAATGAAATGCTTCGTCGCAAAACAAAGTCAAATCCACTTAATTCAAGTTTTAATCTTAGTATAAATACAGCGCACAGCTCGCGTAAAGTACTTGGAGGGAGTGCTGGAATCAACAACCCCAGTTGGAGTTTTTCCTGCATTTCACGCGCGCCTTCGGCTCTCGGGAAATACAGGAAAGACCTCAACTTGAGTCGTTGATTCTAGTCCCCCGTACACCATCTTTGTTGTGTTCTGTCTTATTATTAGCACCAACATGTTATGTAATCAAGTGAAGGAGGTGTTGCAGCAGCACCTCAAGGGAGATGTAGCACCATATTGATTTTTCGGCTTAGTGATTGCTCGTTCCTAGAAATTTTGTAGAACTGAGAAAAACCACAAGAGTATTCTGAATAATCTCGAGCACATGTTTATCGGTGAAAATGAAATCATGTATGTCTTGATAATACGATCTTTGGTTAAAAGAGAAACATGAAAATTACTAAATCTGTTGTATGCGTCAGCCTCGGTTAGTGTGTCCCTATATAGGGGAACATTTCCCTCATGAGAGTTCAATACTAGAATATTGTATCATTTGAACTGATGAACGTAAAGCCGAAGTTGTAGAATTTGGCTTTACTCTTCATTAAAAAAGTAGGACAAATCTGACACGCGCCATATATATAAAATACATACTGCAATGAATATTTCATGTTTTTCAAATGGTTACCACAGAGTATTGCTTCTTATCCACGTCTTTGGCATTAACCCGTAGAGTTTATTTTAATCAGTGGTCCTAAAAACCTATGCTATGAATATAAACAAAGAAAAACCCCTAACACCCCCAACCCCCCAAATCAAAAAACAAAACAGCCCCCCCCCCCCCCAAAAAAAAAAAAAATGAAACAACAAAATATAGACGAGCGAAAAGAAAAAGAGAATAAAATAATTACTCATTATTTAGAAAACAAATATTTCTAGAATTGTCCGAAAGTCACGTTGAATCAGAAGTAGAGTAAAACCTCTAGTCGGCTAGAAACGTCGATGCAAGTTTTATATCGCCTTTGGAGTGCAACAAGGCGCCATGTACAATGCCAAGGTTGCAGATGGCGCCCCTTTGCAGCCCAGAAACAATATATGCCGATACAAAAAAAAAAAAAAAATAGAGAAAAATGACCTCCAAGATAAACACGGACTTTTCTGTTAAGTTCACGATAGAGACCAATTATTGTCTTGTATTCAGTACAGATTTCATAATTATTTTTAAAATGTGTTAGACTTGTTGATTTTTAGTGTTAAGATATATTCATTAAGATGTTAAAAAAGAACAGAAAAAAGCTTTAATTATTCATCAGTTATTGTTCAGGGGAAATCTCAACTTTCGACAAACGTCCGGTTGATGTGAGACCACTTGTCAAATTTGATTTCACACATCGTGGACTACATGTACTATTGGAGAAGTAGAGCAGCTCTTGTTTATTGCGATTAACAAGTACTGCATTCCTGATAAAATAGGACACGGTAGCCAGTGCCTGGGTGGAAGTCTTCTAAAATGGGCAACATAGGTATAAACCACTGCCTAAACTAAACTTAACATCTTTCCTATGTTAGATTAAACATATTTTTATTAGAGAGAGAGAGAGAGAGAGAGAGAGAGAGAGAGAGAGAGAAGAGAGAGAGAGAGAGAGAGGATGTTGCGATCACGATTAGCCATTGTTCAGATACATGTAATCTTAAATATAAATAAATAAATAAATAAATAAATAAATAAATAAATAAATAAATAAATAAAGGACTTCTTTGACTCCATAAATTATGTGCTGCGTCGAATAGTCTCAGGGAGATGCTCCAGATGGGTGTGTACGAAGGTAAGAAGTGCCGTTTGAACAGCTCTGTTCGAAAAGCATAGGGAACAAAATTTGGCGAATTACGTAAACTCTATTGGGGTGTGGGGTGGTGGTGGTGGTGGTGGGGGGGGGGGGTGGTTGTAACAGACCTTAACGGACCATACAAAAAGTTTATGTCATTAACGGATTTCGTCCAAGAAATGTTTGACTGAAAAGTTAAATCCAAATGTATGTGAGAATTAAAAAAATAGATTAACTATTTCTTAAACATGATTTTTATAGAAGAGATATTTCTGCTAAGTGTAAATCGGAGTAAATCGGATTGGTTTTGTTCTTTTTCAACCAAAAGGATGGGTTTTGTCTTCATTAAATGAGATCCTACACTTATTAATTCATTCGCTTACTTTTTCAAGATCCAACTCATCTGTCCTTGAACACTGTTTATATCACCTCACGAGTCAGCCATAGAAGTGTCATCCGTAAACAGAAGAGTAATTGAATCAATTCTAACAACAATGTATTTGATGTATATATGGAATAGAAGAGGACACAAAACTGTCCTCTGTATAACTCCTGCCTTAATGTCTCTTTAATTGGAGTTACAAACTTACAATAATGTATTTGTACAGTTGTACTCTCTGTTTCCTGTCTGCTAAGAAACTGTAAACCCAGCATAGCAGTAGCCCCAAAAATCCATATTCTTTTGATTTGAATGCTAAACTTGGACGAAACCTCCGGGATATTACAGAAAACACCCCATGTATGCAAGTTTTTGTTTACTGCACGGTAGAGATTACTATAAACTCTTGCAACTGGAAGACGGTGCTGTTGTTTGGAACACCGAGATTTTAGTTGATAAAATGGATTGTTTGTAGACATTCTTAAAAGCAGTTCGTTCCATGATATTTTCTATAAAGCACAAAAAAGGGGATGGGTGGATAATTGGAAGTGTCATTACGATCTCCTTTTAAATAAAAGGATCACATCAGCACACTTCCACTCAGAGTAAAATATAAAAAGTCCCAGTGACTTGCCACGGTGAAGGAACACGGGTCTGCTAACACTCGATGTACTTACATTCGGCATTCCGCGTCAAACTCCGTCATGACAACTGCATTTATTTATTTTGAAATATTTAAAGCTGTTATTGATGTCTTCCCGGGCAGGTAAAATAACGTTTGCTGATAGACTGCGACAATCTGCGTTCAAAAGGGAGAAATTGTTTGTTTTGTGAGTTCACTTCGCTTTTAAAACAATGTCTCATTTAGGTAATTGACTTTTTTATTGCCGAATTCAAAAAAACTAATTGTTGTACATGTACCTGGGTTACATTTCAGCGCTGGGATTCCTGGATCGGAGTCACGGTTATTTTGAATCGTCTTGACAACATGCACAATTGTCATTGGGCATTGCTTGCGGATAATTAAGTCATCGATTTTTTCTAGATACTGTTCTTGGCTAATTTCTTCTTGTTGTTAACCTTATTTCTAGCTGTTTTATATTTCGCCCATTCGCTAGGGGTAGTAGTTTTGGTGGTGAATTACATTGTCGATCACGACGACGAATAGTACTTGCAATAGAACTGTCAAGGCACAGCTTGTCACTCTTCCTGGTACCTTAGGATGTTGTACACATTTTTCTGAAAATGCGCAAAAGGTAGAAACAAATTTGATACAACATCATTAATGTCCACCTCTTTGGTTCTCCCAAGTTATCTCATTAATGGGTGCATTCATTTTTATAAAATGGGCTTTTCTGTGATTCCACACCTCTCGTGTGGTTAGAATTTGATTAGGTGATTAGAGTGAATGTTACCGATATGGTCGAAAACAACAAGATGATCGAAGAAACCAATATCAATAGAACTGGAGTCTCGGGCTGCACGGTATATCGATAAACCGATATATACCGGTATTCAAACCAGTGTCGATTGAATACCGATGTAATTAAAAAAAATATTGGTTTATCGTCATTATTCATTTAATCACAATGTAAATTTCAAGATGTCTTGGGTTTTTTAACTGCAGTCCCAAACGTATAATATTATCCCTCTACATAACGAATCGGCCGCATCCGCCCGGGTAATACACACCTTGTGCAGTTGTACAAATATTATGTTTTAAAAAAATGTCAACAAAACCATATCATGTGAGCC
The DNA here is from genome assembly GCA_031216915.1 of Pictodentalium vernedei. Classification (NCBI taxonomy): domain Eukaryota; kingdom Metazoa; phylum Mollusca; class Scaphopoda; order Dentaliida; family Dentaliidae; genus Pictodentalium; species Pictodentalium vernedei. The sequence continues at coordinate 86,294,335 of CM062293.1, forward strand.
CCTCGTTGGAACGTGCTCGACGAGCTCGTTCCAATGAAGGGTCACTTGATAAGGCGTTGTTGAATTTCGTTGAAAAATTCGATCAGCTAATATTTAAAAAAAAAAAATGATGTTGTCTGTGTTGGGTAAAGAGTTATTCGAACTGTATCATCAAGGCATGCTGAGTTGTTCCGATTGTGATGGCTCAGGTCTTGACAATGGTACCTATGTTCAGCTATCTGAAATGTCTTTCGATATACCGGTATACCGCATATCGTGCAGCCCTACCCAGCTCCGAAAAAGTAACCGAGTCAATCAAAATTACAGAGTCTAGCAGAGATCGTGACGTATTTCCCATTCTTATTGCTACGGATATGACAATTTTCAAACAGCATAAGAGACTGTAGCGCATTGTTTTCAGAACTTTCTATATTGCGGTCATGATATAGCTATAGCTTATGAAAGTGATCTCAAGCACCAATAAATATATAAATAAATTAGACTTGTAGTTTTCTTTGTAATATACCAATGTTTAATACTTTACCTGACATGACGGAACCAGCAAACACACAGTCATGAATAACTAAATCATTTTCATTTTTTGAAACAAAAACAGAGCTTATGACTTCCCATGGGACGAGCACGTTCTCACTAGGGGTAGTAAGCTCTGGTTTTGAGGCAAAATTTAAACCAAATTATAAAAGTTGGATGGCGATTTATTTTGAACAGCGCTAACCAGTTTCCCCTTGCGTAAGGTAAAGGTTTAAATTTATATTTGCTTTGTACAAGTCATGCACGTCGGTGTCAACCGAAAATACATGCTCAATTGATCTGCACCAAAGAAGTGAAAGTAAAAAAAAACAACTATGATCTATAGTCTGTACACAATAGTGTTACTGCAGGAGATGTGTAATCGATTATTGTTTCAAAAAATCTTTTTATTGAACATTGCAAGACGGACACCGTGCGGTTTTGAACGTTGAAAATGATGGGGAGCGAGGCCGACGAAGAACTGATATAGGAGCTTTTGGGGATGGATTTATATCTTCTCTCGGTGGAACACCAGGAAGTGAAGCCTATTTGTTTACTGTGTTAAACAAGCTCTGCTTTAGGAACCAATCACCGATGCCTGGGTAGGAAGTAGTCTAAATGGGCAACAGGAGTATAAACGTTTGCCAAACCTTGACTTTATCTCTATGTTGAGGTCACAATTATCCATTGTGCAGAAATATGTGACCTCAAACATCTAGAAATAAAATAATTAAATAAATTATATATTTTTTCACTTTTTCTTGAGCATGCTTGTAAAATGTGTGAATTTAAAAATAAAACATCACCAAAAGCAGTAGCTACATTTTTGTAAAAGCGGTCATGAATAAAGAAAAGTGTCTTTACGTTTTAATGGTCTTAAACTTTTTAAACTCTCACCCATCCCCTTGTTTCGTTGGTGTGCTAACATCTAGGATTCCACTCTAACGAAACAAGGGGATGGATGAGAGTTGTACTTTTTCTTCTTTTCGATACTGAAGCCTTCTCATGGCGGGACAATTCTTTGTGTTGATGGGACATTAGGGTACCACAAACTAGCAGGTTCTAAATAAGGTTAGAATTCACTAATAAAACATGGATAAGTGGAATTTTCTTCTTGGTTCTTTTTATTAGATATATGGTTCGTGCAAGTTTTCAGCAAATAACCGCAACATGCACATTTAACTGTCAAACTTTAACCCATAAAAACACCTATAATTTGACTAACGTTCCTTCACCGTAATCACTAATTAATGACTTTCTTAGTTTTTACTTTTTCGTCATCTCTCTCCAATATTGCATGAATCTTTAGGATTGGATGTCGGACGAAGTGGAATAGATTTTGTTTTGTTGGATTCTTTTCAAATTACACCATTCGTGGATCTTGGCCAATTGTATAATTTTTTTAAACCATTTTCTGCCGCGTAGCTCGTAGTATCGTTTGCAAAAATAATTTTTCTCGAGATGATGATTTACTAATATCGTTTATGAATAATGGAAACAGAACGAGACCATGGGAAGATATTTAAAGTAAGCGGTTGTAGTACCTTCGGTGTGCGATTCCCAAGTGTGATACACAAAATAAACTGATAACCACGACCGTACTTCACAGATCTTCTTCCCTTTACCTTGATCTGTTTCCATTATTTATTCATAAACGATGTCAATAAATCATCAACTCTAGGATATTATTTTTGGAAAACGATTCTACGGCTGAGAATCGCCACCTCTGCAAAAGTCCAGAAAAACAGAAAAAGCACCACTGTCGCTTTGTATTTCGTTTCTGTAACACCGCTTGTGTGATGCTCTATGAAGTTGAAGCAAAACGTTATCCTTAATCCTTTACCTAACATGAAAAGAAGACGACACTTGCCAAAAAAATTCTTGAATAACTAATTTTTTTCATTTTTTGTCTCAAAAACATAGGTTTTGACCCCTCATTGGAACGAGCTCGACGAGCTCGTTCCAAAGAGGGGTCATAACCTATGTTTTGGGGACAAAAAATGAAAAAAAAGAAAATTAATCGGCGATTTTTGAGAATAGCGATGTCCGGTTTTGGCCGTTTCGTTTGGGGAAGGGTTAAACCGATTTTCTGTATTTTGGAAAATGATGGAAGAATGCTAACGGTAGATAGTTATTATAGTAAGTAAATGTACACATAAATATAATATAAATAATTTACCTCCAGCACACCCTGCATGAATCGCAGAATCATCACTCCTGCAGCGTGGGATCTTATTGCCAATGGCAGAATAAGAAATGATACACCGCTAATGAACATTCCAAAAGCAACAACCCTGAAATATTATAAGTTATTGTGATAAATTGACGGTAACTTGGTCTGCGGTTTGCGGCTCGGGGCGTATGTTCAACCTCAACCCGAAACGAGGTTGAACATACGCCCCGAGCTGCAAACCTCAGACTACGTTACCACCATTCATCATAATAACACATGTGTTCCAATGAGACCTTACCCATAGCTCAACATCCACATTGTGAAATGAACATGGCAACTTTTAACGATAGTAAGTTTAGGAAATAGGCCTGCCGTGTGCCCCACGACGTCACTGGATAAATAAACAATAAAGCAGATGACGGTCAAGGTTGGCCCATCTTAGTTCACATCTTAATTTGTAAATAAAACAACACTTCGTTTGGGAACATCGTCTGTCGCGCGTGAGAACATCTACAAAAATGAAGCATTTTGCAAGTGAATCCATTGACGGAATAATCGCGAAACGGGCAACCCGATTCTAAATATATAGCGTACTGGCGTCAAGCGGTAACATATGCTACTGGGCCGTAAACATGAGAAAAACTACGCGGTCTCTCGTCCAATCAGAGGGATAGGATTTTAGTCTTATTGGAACATAATTGTATTTATTGTAATTGTTTCTTCAATATAATAAGTATTTCTTATCACTATAAATCTATAGAGGCAGGCAACAAGCCGACATAAAATTAAGTTGTACAGCTGTAATTTTAAATGGCAGCGAGGTTCCACGTCCACCAATCATAATTTCAATCTACTTCCCCAGCACCGAAGGCCTAACAGTTTCATTGATCCAATGACATACAGCGGAACTCTGCTAAGTGAATAATCACTGTGTTCCGGGATATAATGGAATACATGTCTATACTGGGTGTACTGGGGCCAAGGAAGTCCACAAAAGGGGAATTTAGTCTTTGTCAGGGTAATTTATTGACACATTACAGGTTTTTTATTCAGTTAAGAGTTTATTCTCTAACCAAGCTAAATATGCAATGAAGGTATAGTAAATTATACCACGCTTGCTGCTTAAATTCAACGTTACGCGATACAAAACAGATGTTGGAAAATGTTCTAGGTTTTCCACAAGTGGAATCTAGATTACGTAGAAAAGTCATATACGAACGCATCTAATTGAACGTTACGTATCTGAGTGACGTTATGGCATGAATGACATTCTTCGACACAAAAGAGTATCAAGGAATACAGATTACTACAACAGTCAATTGATCTGTGCTGTTGTATTCCGTCGAGTTGACGACATGAGATCGGTCAGATCAAAAGAGACGCCTGCGACTGTTGCAGAAATTTGTTTATTATGATGACAATTAGTATTTTAAACTGATCACCACACATGAAAAATCAAATACAACAGAATTATATTAGCTAAATAACAATTAACAATTTTTGGATTAGGGAATCCCAAACGCGCAGTAATATCGAACGTTCTTGTCGAACATGAAACTTGAAAGTCAAAACAATGGAGGCAATACTTGAATTTCAATCGGAATAGCTTTCGAGAACACTTTTTGCAGTTGTTCTGCAATGCATTTTCAAATAGACCTCCACTGGAATGTTTGTCAGTGGAGTTTAATGAGGAGACACTCGTGTTAATGTTCTGTGCTTATATATATATATATGTTCTATATTTATTTATAGGTCACTTGTAGAAATAGTCCGTTCACGTGCGCCTCGTTTAAGACAGGCTCGATACGATCTGGAAAACTTGACACTCTTGTTTTCCAGAGAGCTGAATTTCGTTGGCAAACTGCAGTAGTATTGAGGGGTTATTTGTGATAGTTAAATAATAAAGAAAGTTATCAGACCGCCGAAGGTGAAATTTGTCTTTAAAAATATCAGTTTCATCCCCTTAATTCAAGTTTAATCGTGGTATAAATACAGAACACAACTCGGATATAGTGTGGGGGACATCAGTCAACAACCCTTGGCGGATTTGCACATCGCATCAATTCCAATCCCCCGTGTCTCACCCTCGTTGTGTTCTGTCTTATAGTTTTGTGTTTGGAAACTTGATTCAGTCAACATGTTTATTCAGTTAAGAGGGGGAGCGCGGTGGTACATTGGTTACGGCATTGGACGTTAAACCGAAAGGTCCGCGATTCGATCTCCGCCAGGGTAACTGCTTTTTGTCCTTAGGAAACGCACGTAATCCCGATTGCCCATGTGGGGGCACGGTGGCGCGTGTATTAAGGCGCGCTGCACGTCGACGGAGCACTTGTCTCCAACCAGTGCTAACCCAGCTTCTGTGGAGTTGGTACGTTGGTAAGTCTTACAGTTACTCACCGTTGCTCGGTGGTTCTCTCCGGCCACTCCGGCTTCCACCGTCCTTAAAACTGTACGAGGTGACCCCGGCTGTCGAAAGTGTTGTTACATCAAAATAAATAAACAAATTGGTTAAGAGATATACAATTAAGTGGGTTACGCTATATTAGCAACGACCTCTCCATATCAATATCAATATATCTGTCTGCGTTGTTTTGTAGAGTATAAGCTGAAAATGTTGTTCGATTTGTGGATTTTTTTTATATATGCTAGGACTAAATTCCAGCGGATTTCTACGTCCATTGGCGTATAAAGGAGACACCAAATAATAACGTCTCCAACACGAACAGCAGAACCTGGGTGGAGCAGGGAGCAGTATGCCTCAACACGTTTATCAAACATTGCCTGTCAGTGCAAAGCCAGTCTAAAAGGGAGGAGACCCATCCCCCTACTTTCAAGTTCAGATATATGTATATATATCTTCTCTCTGTGTTGTAAGCACACATGTTTTAATTAGATAATTAGCTTTAGGCAATTCACAGTGGGATACTTCTCTGGCATATTACTAATCAGAACAAAATATCCCCATGATATCGTCAGTTAATTAATTCTCGCGTTGACTAGCAGCTACAGGTTGATTTCAATCGTCACAGCTATCAAGCATATTATTTCTCGGGATACGCTTGATACAATATGCATTGGCGCGCGGTGATTTTATCTTCAGAAATGTCGCGTGCCATGTTTAGGCATCTTGAAATATTGTTATCTGACCATCCCAAGACCAGATATAAAGTGTTTGGAGAACTAGCTAGTTCAGGTGAGACTTGGGTTCCGACCGTTTAGGGGTGAGACTTGGGTTTCGGCCGCACAGGAAACGCTATATAGGGTCTCTAGCGAGTGGAATTGCCGGGCAATCCACGAAGCTTCGTTGTACGCCGCTAATGCCAGATTAGGTGGACGTAGGAGTATGCAAGCCCGAATTTAGAGAATAGATTAAGAACACAAGTAAAGGCTAAGTTTAGATGTCGTTAGTGAGTATAGACTCGTACCTATCTCAAAGTGTAGGCTATTGTATTGTGGAATTAACCGTTAGGAACACAAAGGTTGTTCGTGTAGTAGTACTGAAAGTTCACAAGTGACAATTCGCGCAAGCTCGAAAGCGCATTTTCAAGTTGTGAGTTCTCCCATGAACTGAGTAAATTTCAAAAGGACAGGGACATTGAAGGAGAGTGGTATCAAAGGACACATGTATAAGGTATATGACGTAGACTTGCTAAACTAGCCGACAGACTGGATGAACTGAATCCAAATCAGAACTAAGTTGCTACAACGTAATTAACTTGCTTTTCGGGATCCCCCGGCAGTCAGAGCTGCAGACACGCACAAACACTGGGTGTTTTAAGCTCCTGTTGTGAGCCCGTGACAGTGGCATTTTGAAAGTGTACTATAGCGCCAGTACATGGCTATAGATAAACAGAAATTGATGAAAAACTATTAACCCCTGTGATGAATCTTCTATCATGTTGATCAAATTGTTAAATGTGTTGAATATGGAAATGAGTTTTTTTTAAATGCAAATAAAAGAATCGTTGTTACTTTAATCATTGTTTCCTTTCCGCAGCATGAAGTGATTAGGAATCACACCTAACGAAACAGGAACCTATATTTCGAGTTCACTCGCCTGGGAAGAAAATCATAGTGCGGTCCCAACTCTGCTATTCGAGCCGAATTTGGCCCGTGCCGGATTCCGACTCACCTTGTTGGCTCATGCCCCAATATCTTTAATGGCGAGGCTAAACAACCCCATGTCACCCCTCCCCCGTGGATGAAGATGTTTGACAGTGCCCCTGTCGTCGTACAAGAAAAGTGCCTCCTCAGGCAGACGGGGATATTCCGTGCGTTCACACGAACACATCGAAGACTATACATGAACAAACACATGCCATTCCGTGGTGATCCAGTTCTAATCTGCAGTTGGTGGCCATTTTTATGTAGAAATGTAAGGATCTAGTCTTTCGATTTTGAAAATGGGAGGCGCGCTGTATACTGCTACCATTTGAAATGAAGCGCGGTACTTTGAGTCCCTTCATCGACGGTATATACATTCGACAACACGATATACACTTATTTCTGTATATTGACATTGTCCATCTACACAGTGATGTCAAAATAACAAAATTTTGAGAAGCGAATCTTTCCAATTAAGAAACTAGGAATTTAGCCAATTCAATCTTCATATGAGCTCTGTCAAATGATGAATGTTCAGTTGCATTATGGGAAAACTTTGCTGCTTGAATTCTCAGTATTTTGTTATCAAGGCTGTACCATTAACATTCATTTAACCATTTACCTAACGAACAGGCCGTATCAGTGCGCGTAATTGATAAATTAAGCTGTTGAAAGAAAATTTTTTCACAAAATTTCGACAAAACCATATTATGTGACTCTCCTCGTTGGAATGAACTCAACAAGGCGTCACATGATATGGCGTTGTTGAATTGTTGTGAAAAAGTTAAAATAAATAATTTGATATCGTATGCGTTAGTTAATAACTCTTCCACTGAAATTCAATGGTTTGATTTTTATATTTTGATATCTCAAATCGATGTTTAATATTTTGTGAGGCTTGAGTTACCTTTTTGGTGAGAACCTAGTTGCAATTACTCCACCAGGTGCCTGTGCTATCATGGCACCAACGAAGTACATAGAGTGAAAATAAGGGATAACTTCAACACTATAAGGTAACTCAAAGAATTCTTCTCCAAATGTCGTGCACTGAAAAATAATATAAACAATAATATAAACAAACGATTTTTATTCACGAAAAAAGTAAATAAAAAACCTTACAAAACTAAAAAGTAAGATGTCAAGACATTTCACTCTTTGTGTTGGATTTCGACGGTCAAGAGCAGGAGGGTGAGGCCACCAGTCACTTTTGGGTAATAGATGAGATGCAATAATGACATCCACGACATATTTCTCACAGTGCAATTATTATAAATATATATTTAACCCTTTACCCAACGTAACTTCCAAAACTGGCCAGCGCTATTCTAAAAAAATCGCCAATTAATTTTTATCATTGTTTCATTTTTTGGCTCAAAAACATAGGTTATAACCCCTCATTGGCTCGAGCTCGTTCCAATGAGGGGTCAAAACCTATGTTTTTTAGACAAAATGTGAAAAATGAGTTATTCAAGAATTATTTGCAAGTGTCGTCTGCTTTTCATGTTAGGTAAAGGGTTAACTTTCCGTGTATGTGAGACGACATAAGGGCTCATCATAAATGTGAATTAATCGAATACATGGCCATGTTAGAGAAAGCTTTCTTGAGCGAGTGGGAAGGATCCATTATGGAGTTCTCGCGTATAATGCTGAAATACAAATTAATGCACAAAACTATCCAAGTTTCTGTTAAATTTACATAAAATCTTTCCACAAATTGATGATCCATTTCCTTTATACTTTTATGCCCTTGAATTGTGGAATGTCGCACACAGTAATCATTAGCTTGTTTCACATGTCTCTCAGATTATGCTGACCAATATCAAAGTTCAATTTTATGTTCGCAGTTTGGTGGACGAGTGTGTTGTGCACGATTACTGAGGTTAATTAGTTCTTGATATAAATGCGCATCAAGCGATTCACCATATTAGCCCAAGAACATTAGGTTTCACTAGGGAAAAAATCGGAGAAAGCTGATTTTTTCAGGGAATGTCGAGTACATGTCACTGAACGATTAGACAAAAGTCCCCTAAAATCCCAGTTGAGCTTTTTTTCTACAGCCTTTTTTCGAAAACGCGTTTGAAAAAAATCAAAAAAAATCGCACGAACTTTGTAACCTCGAATTGATCCAACTGTATTTTTTGTTTACGCGTATTTCGAGCTACATAATGTCTAATATACATTTACCTAGAGGAAAATGTGCATTCTGTGACAATTTCTGCGAAAAATTATTGAAAATTCACAAAAAAGTATCGGATTTACGCAAAAATGACGATTTTCCTAACGGATTTGCCCAAAGGGTCGTAGTACAGAACGGGATGTTAGTTGGACAGACGATAAAAAATCCACCACCATTTGAAGACTTTTATCACTGCTTACAAAATAGACATTATGGAAGACCCCCTCTGCCTCTGGCCGAGTTCCCCTTTTGGCATAAAATTCGTCAGCATGAGAACTCAACTATTTTCGGGCTTGGGACCGAACAGACACCTCTCTGTCTGGCAGCATTAGATCAATAAATAATATTTCCAGAATGTACAAAAATCAATAAATAATATTTACAGAATGTACAAATCAATCAACATGGATTAAGTTACATTGACTATTATCAACGCTATATACAGAAATGACATGACCTATATACATATTATTCATCGAACTCAGAAATTTCCGACAGGACAGTGTTTCTGTGGTTGTTACAAGAATCCGAACTGCAATTACACAAACCTGAGCAAGAGAGCCCTGCCTTCTTACACCCACACATTTTTGTACAAGCACTCTTGCAACCACAACTGATCAGATTCAGTAGGTTATCGGGGGCACATGGCTTTGTGGCTGCAGTCGGTACAAGAAGTCCATTGTCTAGCGACCACCCCCAATCCGTCGGAGGAAGCGAAGTGCCCAGCCATTGTTGGACCTGGAGATAACATCTGTAGACATGTTGTTGTGCAGCATCGCTGCTTGGTGGGAGTGAGGCTAGGTCGATGGGTTTATTCAGTTTAGATTTTGCTACATAACGCTTGTAAGTGACATATCTATATTGGTCGAGAGAGGAAACAGTTTTACTCCCGCATAAGATCAGGAGAAGTTGTTCCCCGGCAGCGGCTACTGCACTTGGTGTACTGTCATCCGCCAAAATTGTGTTGACATACTGTTGTGAGTCGCTAGTAACATCGGAGACAATTGTACTGAATACTTTCTTCTTACCAACTCGAAAGAGTGCAGAAGTAGTGTCACAACCACTTATAGAATGTGCTACAAGGAGGTTGCTTCTATGGTCACCCATTTTGGTTGCTATTTCACTAACTGAAACTAGTAAGTTTGGGGTAATGGAATACCTCATGTGAATATTACATCCCGGTTGAACTCGAGAGGTAAGAATGACTAACAAGTCTGTGTCTGTTCCCACAACGACAACACTGTTGTCATCTTGAGCGATGCCAAGTGCAGTTTCGGCTATCAGTACATCAGCATCAGCCTCGGCCTGCTTGGACTGAATATTGATAGCAGATAGCTCCTGCATTAGAAGATCGATCAGTTGGGTTTTGTTCTTGGCATTTGCAAGGAAATCGGATTGGGGTGTGGTGGCTGGTAACTCGGGTGAGATATTGATATCAATGGAATACCTGTCTTTAGATCTACGGGCTTGTTCCATGCCCTTTGTCGACATTGTACAAGCATAACCATCAAAAACAACCACGACGTTCGCCCCAAAATGTCTCACTAGATAATTGGAATATGATGTACATATGTCCTTATATGACGACTGTTTAGGCCATACAACTGCCCTCAATAAAAATCCACCATCTACAACAAACAGAGAATGTTCTGGGATTTTAGTTTGCTCGGAACCGTATGTTTTGAGGATCTTACCGAGCGTGCTTTTCTGTGTCTTCCTCATTCCAGCAGAATCAAACAATGCTGGTGGTTTCGGGGCGAGTTCATATTTGAGATACTCTTCCATCTCTGCTTGTGACTGAATGACACATGTGATGCGGTTGAACAGAATTGTGGGGTCATTCACTACCTTACTTCCACGGACTTTGATGCTATTTGCTATCGATGCGAAAGACTTCACAGTGTCAACGCGTCGTAGTTTGATGCTGTTGAACGTTTTGCTTACAACATTCGATACGCAACATTCACCAATTTTGCGAACTTGGTCACAGTTCACAGTTTCGTCGGCCACAAGCCCGGTCGCTATAGAGACTAATTGTAGTGGATCTCTTTTCTGAAAGGGGGAATGCACTCTGAGCCAGTTCAATAATTTGGTGATATCATTGGCATCAGTCAATTGTGAACTTTGACGGAGATCCCGATGTTGTTCGCCATGACCAGTGTGAACATATACAAAATTTTCGTGAGCATTACATATCGGAAGGCAAAGAGGTAGTCCATGTACCCATTTCGCAACAGTGCTATCGGTTATTCCCCTGCCATGTGTGAGACCACCAGGGAGCTTGAACATTCTCATTAAACACTGCTCTATGGTCTGATCAGAATATATTCCGTCCCAGAATTTATCTGAGCGCCTTATGGTAAAGTAACCTTTCTCAGTGAACAACTTCAAATCATCCTGTTGCATTATTTCTGTTAGCTCATTCATCTGCTGCAAATAGATATGAGAACTTTTTGCGTATGCAAAATGACCACCTGCGTGAAATACTGGAATCATATTGCGAACACAATATGTGTGGAGTTCCCAGTCGCCTGTGCGCTCTGCTCTCACGAACAACTGGAGAAGACCTATTTGCTCGTAGTATTGTACCCAAAGCTTTCCTGTGCGTCCTACGGACGCATTCTGGAGCAGTTCGTGTAATTTTGACAGTAGATGGTTGACACTTTCTTGATTGACAGCGTCAGCTGTTGTACAGTCACCTCTGGCAAGTCCACAGAATATTTCATTGACTTCTGTGCAGTCTATGTTATCTAGTGTTCGGCTTTCTTCAAACACAAGTTTTGTAATGGCAATTTGTGTTAGCAAATGGGCACGAACTGCTCTTGAATATGCATGACCACTGATCAAATGATGGATTGACCCACCAGCATAAACAGTCCCCCAAAGTTCATCCAAGCCGCTACCAGCCATGATCGAACCAATTGCCCCTAAATATGACATAATCATATGGAAGCCGCCGAGTCTAACGAAAACTTTTGTCAACTTATCTGACGAAGACACAATCTCCACTGCTTTGATATAAAGTGGTTGGTCAAACGTCACTGGACAAACGTTCAGTCCCTGTTTCTCACACTCAGTTTGCATCTTGAGTGTAGGCGAACACCACATTATGTGATTTAATCGAACATGGAAATTGAAACAATGATGCTATAATACGGTATTTGAATGAGAAAAGTCGATGCCGTTTGAATTTGAGTTTAGGGGGTATGGTTAATATTTCACACGTTTCACCAGTTCATTATGGAATAAATGACTATTGTTATATATCATTATAAAGCCACTGCTTTTCTGCAAGTTTTGATATATAATTTAACTCCCAAAGTAGTCGTAGATTTGATTTAATGGACGTTGTGTACCGTTGTGTGTATGAAAACAATAAATTTTTTTTCGTAATTTTGTACATTTTCGTGAATATTTCACCATTGAGTGTGAGGATTGGTACAAAGTTGGCATTTTCTGTTGGGGATATGTATTCTCAATATAATTCAGTACGATATTTATGATTCTCACCCTACTAAGGCGAATAAGAATGAGAAATTTGGAGCTGGGTCGAATTTTTTTTTAAATTTTTTTTTTTCATCAAAAAAACGCTATAACTAAAAAAGCTCAACTCGGATTCGCGGGGACTTTTCACACTTTATCCGCAATGTGTGTCCCGGAAACATATAAAAAAATCAGCTTTCTCCGATTTTTTTCCTTACTTTCTCATTTTTATGTCTAATGTGCCTGGACTATATAATGTAATTTGGTCCTAAGCTCAATAACATATTTGTTAACTAGTGCAAGCCTTCGAAATAAAAATGAATCGATTGAACACCCCATACTGCTCTAAACTTACGATCTGGTCTCTTGTCAAGAGGCGTCTGCCTATTCATGTCGACAACACTTGACGAAAAACAACTGTTCAGATTTTACGAGCCTCTCGTTCACTAATATTCAGAGCATCAGTACCCGAGCTCGACTTCAGGTTTCTGGGGGTTAAACGATGTTTCTATTCACAACAAATGCGCGTTTGGGATTCAAAATCCATATCACCTTTAACCCTTAACGCAACGCACACGATATCAAGAATTATTATAGAAATTATTAGTTAGTTTTTCAATTTTTAAAAAACAATTTCAACAAAACCACATCAGGTGATCCCTCATTGGAACGAGCTCGACGAGCCCGTTCCAGCGAGGGGTCACATGATACGTTTACTTTGAATTTGTTTTTTTCAAAAGTATTGCTGTGATTTCATAAATAATCACAGAAAAAACAACGACTCAGCAAGTGGTGCCCACCTGTCTGTACATGTATGTCTTATCACAATAGGCTCCAACACATGCCAAACATTACTCATTGGAATACAGACGTTGAGGTAATTTCAAAGTCAGAATAATACGAGAACTGGCCCCGTACTGGGCATATATATACAGTACGTGGAGAGTGTATTATTATTAAATCACCCACAGAGTGGTGATTCCACACAAGAAATAATTGCAAATTTGTTGCAAATCATTAGAAGCACAAGCAAAGTCCCAGCCAGTGGATCTCCGGGTTATACTCGGAGGTCCATTGACTGAAACACTGCTTGTGTTTTTGTCCACATGTACAGAATTTGAAAGTGATACTTTGGGTGATAACTCCACTCCCCGGGTGATTTACTTACAATCCACACTCAACGTACTGTAATGATCTAATCAATAATTGAGCAAATTGTAACTTTGATAAATTTACCCACACTTTTTCCGAATAGTTTGCACGGCTGCTTCGTGTTACTCTGTGGTGTCTGCCCTTCCCATTCGTATCATTGATGAAAAAATCATGTAAATTTACCTCTTGAAATCATTGCTCAGAAAGTCAATTGAGTTTACAGGAGGAAAATTTGGATAAATTAGACCAGATAATACTTATTTTAGTGACAGGAGATTTCCTGTCCTGGGTAAAGAAAATCGTGACTTACATTAGGAAATAAATTTTCGCTGCTCACTGAGGTATTCTCGTTGGAAATGTGAGTCATAACTAAAGCAAAACAAGACCTTGTACCCGTTCCTATCATCAAACCAATCGATGCCCAAATCAACAGGAAATATCGCCATGGAATTGAACAGAATCTTGAAACAGTCTTTACTGAAAAGAACAACAAACAATTTTGTCCGTCAATGTGAAAAAGCGTATTTTCCAACCACAAGAAGACTTTTTGATGATTAATCTCTCTGGAATATGTACCTATTGTTACCCCATCATCGTTGTCAACAAGCATAGTTGACCATTTCGATATTGGAAGAGATTCACAGGAAAAGTGTGATACTGATAAATAATTTTGAGTTGGACTATCCGTGAACTGGCGCTTTTAATTATCCGTTTCCTATTGCTACTTTTACTGAACGAAAACAACAGACAGCTCCGAGACCTGTCTGTTGTTTTCATTTATTAAAGGTAACAACAGGAAACTTGACCTTCTACTGATGTCAAAGGTGTGTTCTCAGAAATTACTTTCCTCTTCCGTACACATTATCAAATTGTCCCATGTATAGGCACAGTCTCTTAAAACATCTCATCTATATTGCTCTTTGTCAAGCTTCCGGTCTTTGCCTTCTTCAAGGACCGTTGATAAATTTTCAGATTACATCTCCGCACCATACTAAACAACAATCAACATTGAAAAGAAAACTATCACCACAGTTTCGTTAGAACGTTTGACGTACGTAGACGTAATACACGACGGGATGTGTTCATCAATGCCGGATTAGCAATATATCTACGTTATAGCGGATAAATTGCTGGTTGCTAAGATTCTGTAGCAATAACATTGTATTTTTATTATAATCCCGCTATAACATAAATGTATCGCTAATCTGGCATTAATGTACACAGCCCATCGTTTGAAGATGAAGTTTGAAAATTTATCAACAGTCCGTGAAGAAGGCCAAGATGCCGAATGCTTGACAAATTACTTTCTTCTTAATTGAACCTTCCCCGCTCAGTGCAAAGACATATAACCCTTATTACAACCTCTACTGTCCTTAATAATAAATTCGAATTCTCCATCCCTGACTTGCTTAATATCTCGTCACGAAATTCGCCTTTCCCTAAAGTTATCTCCCTTGAAATTATTAGACGAGCGAGGAAGGTTCAATTAAAAAGTAAGTCATTTGTAAAGCTTTCGGCCTCTTGGCCTACTTCGAGGACCGTTGATAAATGTTCAAACTACATCTCCGCTCTCCTACATCTCAACCAGCAATTTATCCGCTATAACGTAGATACATTGCTAATCTGGCATTGATGTACACAGGCCGTCGTGTATTACGTCTGCCTACGTCAAACGTTCTGGTGTATTGAAGTCGGGACCTCGTCTGTGGGGATATACCGACGAGTCCGTAAGAACGAGTCGATATATGATCAAGAGACAAAGTCGAGACTTCAATACCTCATCTCGGAAACCCACTTGGTGGTAAAACCAATTTATCTTACAATATTCCTCTCTTTCATGACTTCTCCGCAATAAGTTTGGCAATGATTCATCATCTGCGAACTGATTGTTTTATGAGTGAAGGTCATGACGTCGTGGTATTATGTGTTTGAGCTGTGCATGACGTAATCCCCATTCATTGTTCCACTTGTAATATAACAGCCGAAGTTTATAGCAGTGTTTCAGATGTCTGATTCTTTCTTTATTTATTCTTCAGGTCTAACACACAAGAGGCCTATATAAAAATATGACCATGGCAAACAATGATCTAGTCTAATTTATTTCGCCGAGTTTGTAATTTAATTATCATTTAATTACATTGATCAAAACAGTTGCCTCAACATGTGTAACCAGTTTTTAATAAGTATAAGTGCTGGTAATTGCAAAAACGTTCTCTTTCTGAATCGAATGATCGCACCTGTGGTTGCTACTCTTTAAATTCCTGGATTTTGCATTTGATGCATTGGAGTCATCATCTTATGAGCTGCAAATCTTATATTTATTGATTTACATTGGTGCGAAATGTATAAAAACAGCTTCGCACAAGAATGCAAAAACGAAATCTTCCCGGCTACAGTTAGTATACCATATTTATTTCACTTGTTTTCTATTTGCCTTTATTTAAAAAAATCAGTTAATATTTTCATCATATCACACATTGGAACAGGATAATTTCATTGTTCGTTAAGTGGTAACTTACCTTCTCTTTCCCCGGCTTATTCCGCAGATTTCCCCATTGACTCCATTAACAACTATCATACCACTAGTTGATGTGTAAGCGGTTTCTGCTGCTAAGGATGCGGTTGATGACTTGTGTGTATTCATGTTCCATTGTGTATTAGTTAGTTAATGTCCACAACTTTATCCGAGTGGGAGGGATGATATGGGAATGTTTAGCCTCGCCGTTCAAAATGTTGGGGAATGAGCCAACAAGAAGGGTCGAAATCCGGGCGCGGGCCAAACTCGGCTCGCAGAAGTGAGTTGGAACCACACTTTGATTTTCTTCCCTGCCAAGTGAACTCGAAATAGGCTCGTTCTCCGTTAGGTATGCTGCGTAAAGGAAACAATGATTAAAATAATAACGATTATTGTATTTACATTAAAAATAAACTGATTTCAATATTTAACACATTTAACAATTTGATTGACATGGCAGAAGATTTATCACATGGTTTAAGTAATTTCTCAGCAATTCATTTTATCTATAGCTCTGTACTGGCCTATAGAAAATGTCACTGTCACGGGCTCGCAACAGGAGCTTCATACACTGAACCTTAAATTTCACGTCTGTGCGTGTCTGCAGCCCTGATTGTCAGGGATCCGGACTTGCAATGTTAATTACCTCGTGTCAATATAGTTGTGAGATTTGATTCGGTTCATCCACTAGGTCGGCGAGCTTAGCAAGTCTACATCACATACCATAAACATATCGTCGCCTGAATGCTAGAATGTTCTATGTCCCATACGGGACATAGAACATTCTAGCACTCGGGCGACGGTATGTCCTTTGAGAGAACTCTCCTCGAATGGTCCTGTCCTTTTGGAATTCGCACAGTTCGTGATAGAACTCACAACTTCAAAATGCACTTCCGTACTTGCGCGAATTGTCACTGATCAACTTCGAGTCGATATTCACAGCGTTCTCACGGAAAAAGCAGGCTACCACGCGATCAATCTCTACCGTTCCTAAAGGTCAATGCCACAATATTATAGCCTACACTTTGAGACAAGTGCGAGTCGATCCTCGCTAACGATATCTAAACTGAGCCTTTACTTTGGTTCCTAATCTATTCTATAAATTCGGGCCTGTAGCCCTCCTACTTCCACTTAATCAGAGAACAGCTGCGTACAAAGGAGCTTCGTGGATGCCCAACAATCCTACTAGCGCGATACCCAATTATGGCGTCTCATTTACGGTCGAAACCCAAGTCTCTCTGAACTAGCTTGTCCTCCAAACTTTATACCCCCTCCTGGGATGTCAGAAAACAATATTTCCGGATGCCTAAAATGGCACGCGACACGTCTGAAGATAAAATCAGCGTGCACCAATGCATGTGTTATCAAGCGTATCTCGAGAAATAGGATTCTTGATAGCCGTGTCGATTGGAATCAGTTTGTAAATGGCAGTCACTGCCAGAGTAATTTACCGATGATAAAACGGATACATCTTATCCTAACTAGAAATATGCCAAAGAAGTATACCACCGAGTTTCGCCTCAACCTAATTATAAAATTAAACATGTGTGTTTACAACACAGAAAGAAGACATATATACATAAATCTTGAAAGTCGGGGGCGGAGGCCTCCTTTTTTAGACTGGCTTTGCCCTGACAGTCATTTATAATCTATAGAAAATATTTCATTTCAGTTTTTGTACAAATTTGTATTTTGTCCAGACGTTGTTACTTGTGTTGTGGGAAATACGTTCTTCCTGTAAACTAAA
The DNA here is from genome assembly GCA_031216915.1 of Pictodentalium vernedei. Lineage (NCBI taxonomy): Eukaryota > Metazoa > Mollusca > Scaphopoda > Dentaliida > Dentaliidae > Pictodentalium > Pictodentalium vernedei. The sequence goes on from CM062293.1 coordinate 86,312,195, forward strand.
ATATGGGCATACAAAATCTTCAGCTCTTTCATGAAGATATTACGATATATGCGAATCATATATTTTCGATTCGAATCGAATCGAGTCCATTATTCGAAATTGAATCAAACTTCAAATCGAATTCAGGCGCCATGAAGTCCCGACTGATCCAATAATCCAACTACATCATCGTCGAAGGCATGCCTTGGTGATGCTGTTGGAATATTACAAGTGAGGATTTTTGTTCAAAAGCAGAAACGGGTGCGAGAATTCTTTACTGGGCACTGCGCGAGGCTAGCCTTTAGCAACTGTGGGTTCATCGTCGATTTTGCTTGGGAAATTTAAATTTGCTTTCTGCAGAGGTAGTGACTAGAGAAAGTGGAATCAGCATGGGTACAGATGGTTTTTATATTAATATGACTGAAATAACACTCAGTCTTTATTTTCAACATTATTTATGTACACTTTCTATCTCAGCTATACGTTGTGTGAGACGACTAAGATGATTGATACCAAGCGAAATTCCACTGAAAAGATTCGAAGGAAAACGAATCGCACAGCCGATATCGAATCGAACCGAATACCAACTTAACATTCGAAATCGATTCGAATCTCGAAGCTTCGCAGGGCCCAAGAAGATATATCATTTTTTGAAGTTAATCGAGAGATTTAAAACAACATATCTTACCTTTGCTGTATTTGTTTTTCTCTGATATTGGTGAATATTTTCCGGTCATAACAGACAGATTAACACACAAAAAAAACACTGGAAACGAAATTGGACAGGATTGTTACTTTAAATACGGAACTGTTAAGGATGTTTTTCAGTTGAACAATTCAACAGATCTGGATTTTTCTGGTCTCCTCAAGTGGAAGTGATAAATTATGCTTCTAGTTTTGAATGAACCCTTCCCCGTGGTAGTCACATGTTTTCTAAAAAGAAAAACCTTGATTCATGTGCTAAAGCGACACACTTAATAACAAGTTGGGAAGAAGAACAAGTAATAATTCAATCTAGAGGTCCAATAGGCTGAACATCCCCAAGATACGAAATAGATTAACCTATTTTTGAGTAAATACTTTTAGAGAAGAAGATACTCTGCAAGAACTCGGCGTCGAAAGGGACAAGCTTTCAAATAGCTCAAACCTCATTAGTATTCTGTATCATATCCTATACGTCATGGCATCTGCCAGGTGTCATAAGTTGCACTCATGTCAGCGATGCATTTTGTGTCGAAATTTTAAAAGTGCAGACCTCAAAACTGTGAATTCCAAATAAGTGTAAGTCCCACTCTTATTGTCAGCGCACCCTTTTTATCTATTTACTTCATGTGCGTGTTCTAACACGAGAGGACAATAAATTCACCAGGAAACCAGCCAAATCCATTAACTTCGAGAAGATCCCCCAAAAGTTGAGGTGAGGATATTATTTTCCAGCCCTCTATTTGTGATTTGGGATTTGGCTGCATCGTCCCAGTTCTAAAATTAAAGCTTAACAGCACTGACGTCTTCTTACAAAATGTGCGTTCTTCTTTCTGAGATACATTTAATAAATTTTATTATTTGTTAGCCTGTGAATTATCGCAAATTATCTAAAATATATTTCTCGGTATCCATCTACTTCATGGATAACGAGAAATATCCCACAGTAGCTTCCTGAATGACATCACGCTTCGACGCATCAGTTCGCCTTCTGAAACTGTTATAAGCAATTCAATGTCGGCTTTACCAGCAAAACCAGAAGTTCATGCTATTCCAAACCGTTCTGGTGATTCCATGACTGGACAATTAATTGTATAATAATAACAGAATATTAAAGTAAAATAATTAGATGTATAGAAAGTGACTCCGAGAGTGATATTGGGCCTTGAACTGGGTAACTTTTCCGAAAAACCTTGTTGAGTGATTAACCCAGGAAAGGTTTTTTTTTGGTCAGCGCACTCAATTCCAATTCGTTGTTGTAAATTGACATTTAAAATGTTCTAAAAATTAACATTAATGAAAAATATGTAGTATTATAATTATTAAATTTCATCTGTGATTTGAACAATTAGTTGGTTAAATTATCGTGGAAAATTGGGACTATTTTTTATGTTTGGGTGTTTTGGCTAGACAGGCGTGAAAGAACGATTAGCTTATCTTTGTTATTGTTTCGAAACTCACGTGCTTGCGGTCAAATTTGGGTTGAATATTGCGCAGTAAAATGGCACGTAGCATATAATAACAAGAAAATCTACGCCATTTCAATGAATATCGGGAATTATCTCGTCGCATTGTCTTGGCGCTTGTGAAAAACAAAACTTTCAGATCCACACTCATGAGATAATTCCCGATATTCACTAAAATAGCGTAGATATCTCTACCGATTTAAAAAGGTTAAAATTTCCAAACAGAGACCTTTCGCACAATGAACGACGACTGATAAAATATACAAATGGGGTACAATGCCACCGGAATTTGTGTTCCTCCTATCAGCTGTCGTTTTCCCCTATCCGTTGTTACGAATACGAGTTATCATTAAAACACGCAAGTATATCGTATGGCAAAAAGTTTGAGGGCGTTTCTCCGCCACTTAATGTGGGTGTTCACTCTTGGATTATGTCCTTAAATTGTAATCGCCATGTGGCCTAAATTTCCATCTCTTACTGGGCAATGAAATCATTCGTCGCCGAGCAACACGAGAAAATTGCGAAACACAAACGGATTGGTAGTCGTCAAGTCTGCGAAAAAGGCTTTTTGACCGCCCCACGAATTTACGACAACTATTAACCATTCGTATTTTTCATCAGTCGTCGTTCATTATGAGAAAGGTGTCTAAGGTTCAGTTCAATCGATGCCGTTGTAACACTAATCCTGCCCCTGGCAACAGCCCAACTTCCGTTTTAAATGCGTTTGCCCATCGCTGAGGATTCGAATTCTTTCGGTTTGGATATTCAATTTTATCGCAGCGATAATCGGTAACAAATAGTTCTGAATTGTTTATAGCTGACATATGCTACACCCACCGTCGATATTGATTGGGGATGCTGGTCATTGCAAGGCAATAATCTCCACAATATACTCAGTTCACGCGACTGGGTCAGGATGTGACGTGCTGGATCGACAACTTTAGAAAACAAGATGTTCATGTCGCGAAAATAAAAACACCGTCTCAACCATTATCTTGTTGCCAGCAAGTATAACGAAGATTTTTGTTGCTTATCACATTGGAATGAATGTTTTACCCTAACCCAAGTGGTTTCCTCCCCCGCCCCTAATATAGAGTTTACGAATGATATGACCCTTCTGAACAAATAAAAGATAGAATAAATAGGTACTAGGGCTGGTAATCCGATTTAAACCACGAGTAGGATAAGGGTTTATGTTTATTTATGTTTATTTTGCGATGCACATGTATACAAAGATATACATAATTAACATAAAATAATATAACCAGTTCATAGTACAAGAATGTGTATAGTTTGTATCCATCAAGTACATCGTCAGGGGAGGCATAGCCAGATTGGCTGTCTACCTGCCCCCCCCCCCCCTCCCACATCAATATAAAGAGGTTATGTTGTAACATTGTGTTCAGACTTTCATTTAATGGCAATTGCACTGAAGTAGACAAAAAACTGTATAGTAATAATTGTCTTGAGGATTGGGTTGAGGATTGGGACTTGGCGGGTGAAGAGAATGGTTCCTTCAACCTCCATGGTGGCTATTATTTTGTATGCTGAAAACTTGTATTATTATTAATTACAACAAGTTCATTCGACAAATTTAGATTTGACCACCATAGAAGTGAAGGGGGCGAGATCGGACCGACCGATGCGTATTAGTAACCAGAACAGTCGGGGCAGTTTTAGTAACCAGAACAATCAGGGCAGTATGGGTTATTACATGACGGGTCATTCAGATATGAATTTAAGAATTGGGAAATAATCGTATTCTTGAAAATATGTTTGTTATCAATGGATCTTACACTAAGATCCAGGTCATTCCACAGTATGGGATAACTATAAATTGGGTATCTATCCAGTATTTTTGTCCTAGTTTCTACGTACTTGTAACAAGCCAGCGGCCCTCGTCCTCCTGCCAGCCGGATTGTCCATCTGACTAAAAAAGTTGCTAAAATTTGGTGGAAGTGTGCTGTTCTTCCAGTCAAACACGAAGAGCAACGCGTGGAGTTTGAACAAATCGGTGACTTTAATATTTTGTCCTTGATAAACAGGGGGTCAGTGTGACTGTTAAACCTTTTGTTATTTACAATGTATAATACGCAATGAACGCTTTTGCATCTTCAAGAGTCTATTTAATGATCTCGAGTTACCCCACGCATGAATTCCATATGTTAGGTGGCTCTGGATTAAGGTAAAATACAGGATTCTTAAACTATCATGTGGAAGTATAGTTTTGACTTTATTTAGGATAAAGTTAGCACGAGCTATCTTTGAACATAAATGTGATATATGAACTTTGTATGATAAATGGTCATCTGTATTTAAGCCTAAAATTTTTAAAGATTGCTCTTGTTTCTTCGATCCAACTTGCGCAATATTGCGGTCATTTATTTGGATACATCTACTGGGGGAACGAATTTGTTTTGAGTTTATGTTGAATATCATATATTTGGTTTTGCTAGAATTTAAAAGTAGCTGGTTTGCACCGCACCAATTTCGTATTTTTTTAAGTTCCTGTCTTGCGAAATCTACCAGACCGTTACTATCTGCCATTGTTGGGGAACCGGTTGTGTCATCCGCAAACGATAAGAGATTAAGTTTACTTACATGGTATATATCGTTTATATATAATAGAAATAGAATTGGTCCGAGGACCGATCTTTGTGGGACCCCACATGTTATTTTATCCAAAGCAGATGTTTCCGAGTTAAAAGTTACGAATTGTGATCTATTTGAGAGATAAGCTTACCGTGTGGTTAAAACCCTTATTCTACGAGTGGTTTAAATCGGATTACCGGCCCTAGTACCTATATGTGTTATTTATACCACGCTCTTAATAAATAATCGACTATGTCACTTAAAATTGATAAAAACGACACTTTCTATCGCAAACACACAGGTTTGTTTTGTTTACATCTGGGCGGTGGGCAGTACTACTGGCTGTACGTGCATGCTTTGTGCATTTGTTTTAACCGCAGTAGAAGCTTTACACCGGTAGTGGGGTTAAAAGCTTTTCACAGATAGTAACATAGGCGGGCATGGTATCAAATAATTGTATAGGGTAGGAGAGAACCCATAGAACTCCTTCCAAAGGGTGCGTGTATTTAACCCGTTTCTGTCTTTAGATATTAGCCGAGAGAGAGAGAGAGAGAGAGAGAGAGAGAGAGAGAGAGAGAGAGAGAGAGAGAGAGAGAGAGAGAGAGAGAGAATCTCCGTCGAGGGTTGGATACCAGAAGGTCTTAAGTGCAATTTTCATAGTTTTGAGCTCGTTCCAAAGAGGGGTCATAACCTATGTTTTTGAGACAATAAATAATGAAAATTAATTGGCGATTTTTGTGAATAGCGCCGGTCGGTTTTGGACGTTACGTTGGGTAAAGGGTTAAAAATGAAAGGTATCGAAAAAGACGTAAAAGTGGCCTCGCTTGCATCGAGTGTCCCAATTTGAAATAAAACAATAAAGAAGCACTTCTGAAAATGACGGTAAATATTTGTGGGACATTTCATAACTATATCCCCTATAAATAAGTCGCAAATGGACCCACAGAAGTGGAGAATTTAGTTAAAATATCAACATATTTGAAATCACGTACAAACGGAAAACATGGCGATAAATCGAAAAACCAAAACAGCTACCTCTTAATTGTTTGATGTCTACAGCATACTAAAATTTCATGAAAATCGACCGACATTGAATTAATATTTAGTGACGTCGATGTTAATAACGTCACCCGAAGATTCGGCCTGAGCCCTGTAGAATTTCCCATGACGGCACCATATTTTTAGATATAGCTTTTGTTGGAGATGATATTTACAGAATTTGAAAGAGGGAGGGTTTATACAGGCCTAGATATTAAAATATATAGAAAAACGTTAGTTGAAGCCCGAATATCAAACTCTAACACCAGAATGTTCAAAAAGAAATGGTCATTTACAAATATGCCAAATCTGGTAGCTGTAGCTCAAGAAACGTGGAAATGCAAAGCCAAAGGAAAATAATAATAATATATATATTGATAATTCACTGACACATTCCACTGTAAGTGTACACAAAGGAGATACCATTGATAATTCACTGACACATTCCACTATAAGTGTACACAAAAGAGATACCATTCCAGGAAAGGAGGGTTCAAGGGGTCATAAAGGTGAATTGCAAAAATAGAAAAGTTAAAGCGAGAAAATTTCGAAACGTAACGTTAATCTTATTGTGGTTTACAAGCTTCTAAAAATTATGAATGAAGTGGGGTGATTTATTTAGAGATTCTTGCGCACTACAAAATATAATTCCCCAGTTGTTTCGAAAACCACCCACCTATCTCTTGTGTGACCCCATGAACTGAATTGAATTTGGTTCGAAATATAATTGCATGACGAAAAAAACATACTTGGACCGAGTTTGATTATTTTTGATCGCCATGTGAAATTTCATTCATGTTGTAGAAATTTCCCCACGTGATGTTGAGTTGAGAGAATTGAAAACAAGAGTCGAATTATTTTGATCAGCTGAGTGTGGCATTTTGTTTGTTAACGACTATAAGAAGTGAGGGTTAAGGGTTTTGTTCAATGAAGGTGGATACAAGAACGACGAGAAGCGTGGCATATGCCCCCGACGGTGTCATAAAGGGATAGGTAAGTCTCTCTGGGGCATAGCCAAAATCAAAAGGAAGCTTCCTCTGGACACCAATAATGCATCACAAAAAAAATTGATTTGAGTCAGCATTCATTAGTTATTGGACGGAAGCCAAATTCAATATGGCCGCCATGGTAGTCATGTTGATTTGGCGAGCCGATCCAAAATCAAAAGGAGGCTTCCACTAGACACCAATAATGCATAACAAAAAACAAAAATTGAAATTGAATAGAGTCAGTATTCATTAGTTATTGGGCGAAAACCAAATTCAAGACGGTCATCATGAAAGCATAATGAATTGGCCTCTGGTGGCCATCTTTTGTTCAGCTGACAGGTCCAAAATCGAAAACAAGCTTCCTGCAGACACGAACAATGAATAATTAAAAAATAAAAATGATTCGATGCAGCATTCATTAGTTATTGGACGGAAACCAAATTCAATATGGCCACGATGGCGGCCATATTCAATTGGCTAGCTGGACCGCTGGACCAAAATCGAAAGGAAGCTTCCTTTAGACACTAATTATGAATAATCAAAAAATGAAATTGATTCGTGTCAACATTCATTAGTTATTGGACGGAAACCAAATTAGAGATGGCCGCAATGGAAGTCATAACGAATTGGCCTCTGATGACCATCTTGGTTCAGCTGTCTGGTCCAAAATCGAAAGGAAGCTCCTCTAGACACCAACACAGCATAACTAAAAAATATATATGAGTTGAGTCAGCATTCACTAGTTATTTGACGGAAACCAAATTCAATATGCTGCTCGTGGCGGCCATATTGAATTGGCTAGCTGGACCAAAATCAAAAGGAAGCATTGTTTAGTCATCCACAAGCTACAAGCTTCCTCTAAAATTGAGATTTGCTCATATAAGCAGTCCCATTTGACGGAAATAAAAAGTTAACGGGCGGACGCCGGACGATGAGAGTTTTTCGGGGGCATAAAAAGTGTTATGTGCTCATTGTGCTTTTATCGATTCGGTTTGCTTTTGGAGGTATAACTACTCGCCAGGCAAGTACGACTCGTAGCTGTACGTCCCCAATCATAAACGATTATGTGCAACCACAGTGTGCACATAACACATATGCATCACGGGGTAAGTACGTGTACGGGTGTCTCTGTTATAACAATACAAAATATACACCAATTTCACAGACTCTTCGACGGGAAACTTTCACAGTCCAAAGTGAACTGAAACATAAAAATAAATATTCAGAAATAGCCGGTTGTACATATTTAATTAGAAAGAAAATGATGTAAATATTGTTTGTTTTTGTTTTTATTCTGATGATTGTCTTTCTTGACGATTGTACAGCTCCCGACAAGCTGAACAACATCCGGGTGAAAAGAATTATCACATATCCAGCTGATGGAATGACATGTCTCTTGTTCACACTTGTAAAAACTCTGTCTTCGGTGATATACCCAATATGGAAAGTTGTTCACGAATATCAAATGCAAACAGTTTATTTGTCGCCACTAAAGATTGGTACTGAGCTCAATATTTGACGTGTGGCGCCATAATCATATTTACTGTCCTCAATAGTAAGGATATCTTCTTTTATGGCGGACTTTGCCCACGGCTGTACACTTCCGGATGCGAATACCCCGTAAAATATAGCTCCAATTAGGTGCAGTAAACCAGTAATTAAAAATATGGCCTGCCACTTGTCCACAGTCTGAAACGAAGGAAGACATTATTCCATGGAGATTTCTTTGGAGTCATTTGACAGGATACCCCCCATCTCTTCAAGGAAAGTAAAATAAAAACAAAATAAGAAGATCTAACCTGTCCATAGTTCTTCTTTCAAATATCATACTTGTTCAACATCAAATATTGGGCTGGCCTTTAATGTTTTTGCGAATTTTAACTGGTTGAGGAATAAATTATCTTCGGTGGTCTGAATTTGTTATTCAAAATTTGTTCTATTACAAATTATTGGAGAGTGCCCACAGGCACTCTCCAATAATTTGTCATAAAACAAATATATATAATATATAATATATAATAATAATATTATTTGCATTTGACTGAATATGAAACATGAGCAAGGAAAATGTTGGCTTTTACTCTGAAACCCTCATTTTTCTGAAAGCCCTGATAGTGGCTTCTAGCACTCAATCAGTTAAATAAGAATTATAAGAATTTGTAATCGGTTTATCGCAGTGAGAATACAACTGTAATATTAAATGACGAGAGCATCACTCCAATTACGGATCCCTATAGACCACCAAACGTGAGGAGTGAACATTTACGTATGCGATCACGAAATTTAACAGATGTGTTCTCCCCCATTTACCATTAAGTCCTCAGATTAATTTTACGTTAATAACTATAGTATATGCATGTACACAGCTGCAGATGACCTTTTCTACATTACTATTGTAAGCCTGTACATGCAGTCAATAATTATGTAAAAACACTGTCAAGATAAATGCATCCTACCAGTAGAGTTCTCCAGGTAAAATACACTTGGGACAATGTTTTCAGAGCAACGTAAAGGGGGCTGTTTGTCGCTCTACGGGTAATAAGGGTCAAACTAGACACGTCCCCTGCAGTAATCTGTGCCTCTATGTTGACGTGAAGCTGTCCTGTATAAGTTTAGGTAGCTTTCAATTTTTTTAACCCCTAGCTCTATGATAGCACAATAAACTTTTCTCCAATCACTTTTCTTTTTCTCTTGTTTAACTATGTTTTGGGGTGTGAGGTGGCTCAGCAGGTAGAGGTGCAGGCTGCAAGCCGAGAGGTCCTCGGTTCGAATCCCACCTGCAGCAACCGCGTTGTGCACTTGGGCAAGACACTTCACCCCCATTGCCCACGTGGGGGCATGGTGGCGTTGTGTACCAAGGCGTACTGTACGTCGATGGTGCACTTGTCTTCAACCAATGCTAACCCTGCTTGTGTGGAGTTAGTAGGTTGGGGAGCTGGCAGTTGCTCGCCGTTGCTCGGTGGTTCTCTCCGGGTTCTCCGGCTTCCTCCACCCGTAACACTGTCGTGGTCATGAATAGCCATTGTGCAGAAATATGTGGCCTTAAACACCAATAAATAAATAAACAAATAAATAAATAAATATGTTTTAACCAATTATATCTTGTTTGACAGTGCTCATTGGGGTATATTTGGTTAAATAACAAACTGCATCATGGGAAGTATTTGCTGCTGAAAACTTTGTCACTGTGACATCAGAATGCATTGGGTTAATGACAATTTTAGACCACATACATTTATTGATTTGATGAATTTAAAATCAAGATAGCATCTCATGAGAAAATATCTTCTCACAACAAGATTGCTACTTGGATTTTACTGGAGGATCCTAAACCTGAACTTTACAGAGGTTACGGCATTGTCTCCACTCCCAACAAGAGAAATGACCCTCCCCCCACCCTCCAGAAATAAGTTAGCACCAGGATCATCTGATTGCATGTCTACATGAGTAACTATTTGAACTGATAGCACATATAATTAAATAAAAAAAAATATATACACCTTTCATCACAACATTTCAGCTAAAACATAAAGCAGGTAGTTGGATATACTTGGTGCTTTGCAAACTTTGAGAAGTATATTTTAAAAACAATTGCTGTGTGATGGAGGGATTTGACAGAAAGCTTGGAGCTTATGGTATCGCTACAGTATATATTTGAATTAGAGTTACCCGCCTTGAAATGTTACACTCGGATGTGATGCAATCTCTAAAAATAAACAGCCTTGGGAAAATATATTGTTCCAATAAACACTTGAAACATTCTAATGACATCTTACATTATTGTTGAATATTTCAGATGAATAAAGAGTGTGATTTGATGACTTTTGGACTTAAAAAATACAATTGACGTTTGGTGTGTTTTTGTTTGGAGTTGTCTGGGGGCTATACTTGACAAAAATATTTGAATGGCAAAAGTAAAGTGATGCGATTATATTTTTTTTTTGGTCACCTATGGGAAAATATTTACTGCTGTGATACCTTATGTAAGTCATCTCCCTAAAGTAAAGTTAAGCCAAACTAGAATGTGTAAATACAGTTTTCGGTCTCTTTTTATAGGACAGTTTTACACATTTTTCACAAACATAGTATCATTTCTTGATGGAATGCCCTTTTTATGGAGACCTTCGCAGATTTTTTTTTCAGTTCAACATTATTTAACAATCTTACTGAAGATTACTTGAGTGAAGAAAATATGAATTTTATCATAAAAGAATACCCAGGGCACTGCGCTAAATTCATGTTTGGATGCGTTCAAACGAAGAAAAGCTAGCCTGTATAATTAATAAATACTCAAACATTAACTGATATGGATTCCATGTATTGACAGCCTCTGGTTTTTTAATGTATTGGAGAACGCTGTGGTAATTGTCCTAAGGCTTTACCCACACACCCCTCCCCCGCACCCCTGCCTTACTTACCCAGTCTTGTGTTCCTTTAGCGCTTCAGATAATAACTTGTAAATCATGCTGTGTGGTACCTTTAGCGTATTTTGCCCATTTTCGGGTTTCAGATGGAATCAGTAATCCTCCCACTCTGGAGCCCTGTGGGATGTTGGGTGGGATGATGGACTGGCCGGTGCTAGGGTTCACATTCTGGGTGCTTCAGGGTTGTCAAATTGGTGTAGTACAGGACGTTTGCCTTTAAGACGTCATCATTCTAATATGTGACTAGTTTCCAATGGGACCAGTTTATCGTTCGCTCTGGGACCCCGAAGCTATGGAGTGTGACGATTGGCTTATCCCACGGCTGAAACTTGTCTGTTGACTATTGCTTTTGGCCATTCCATAAATATGCGCTTTATACACCGTAAACTTTATCAATGTGTCAATTTGATGCTCTATATCTTTTCATGGGACCAGCCCATCCTTTCAGCTCTGGAGCTACAGAATGAAGGGATGGACTGATCCATACTGGAAACAGTATATTGATAATATTGTTGTTTTGACTGTAAAACGGAAAAGGTACACGAGTAATAAAATTTAGAGGACATTATTACTGAAACTGCAGTCTTTTTTAAATAATGCTATGGTTGCAATATTGTCCTTACTATAAAACGCTTGACAGTCCCCTTGAAATTGTGCATTTTATCTGACAAATCTGATTATTTAGGTGACAAATAGGCCCATTGGGCAGAGTGCTATGCTGTATAACTATTGATGAAACCTTACTTATGTAAAGCACATGTAACAATAATAAAGATATTACTACTACAATTGGATAGAGAGTAGTGGTGGTGACGCACTTACACAAGTGGATCGAGATTTCATAAATAAAATATTGCGAAATCAAAACCCAAACGCACTTCTTTTTCGAGGAATGAATGTCGATTGTGTTGTGGGGAGGGAAGTGAACAGGATATTTTGACCATATCATGACCCAGCCACAATCTGATTGACGTTCTTTAACCCTTTACCTAACATGAAAAGCAGACGACACTTGCGAAAAAAATTCTTGAATAACTAATTTTTTTCATTTTTTGTCTCAAAAACATAGGGTATGACCCCTCGTTGGAACGAGCTCGACGAGCTCGTTCCAACGAGGGGTCATAACCTATGTTTTTGAGACAAAAAATGAAAATATTTTGAAAATTAATTGGCGATTTTTGAGAATAGCGCTGGCCGGTTTTGGCCGTTACGTTAGGTAAAGGTTAATCCCTTTTGTAATCACTTTACTCTAACTATCAGTTCTAGGAGCGCGGTGGTTTAGAACATTCAACTTCAAACCAAAAGACCCTCGGTTCCGTCCTGATCAGAGGTAACTGCGTTGTGTCCTTTGTCAAGACACTTAATCCCGATTGCCTACGTATGGACATGATGGCACTGCTGCCAATGCGTACTAGTCGATGGTGCACTTGCCTTCAACCGTTACTAACCCCCTTGTGCAGAGTTAGTACGTTGAAAAGTCTGACAGTTGTTCGGTCCTGCTCGATGGTTCTCTCCGGGTTCTCCGTTATTTATTTTGACCATAGAGCGGGCAGAGAATTTGACCGAATCGCGATCCAGTCGCGATCCGATCAAAATTTTCTGTACGCTTTTGTATTCACAGTACTGTAATTGTAAATTTATTCAAATATAATGAAGATGAAACTTGCAAATTGCATTGAATTTAATTAATGTACAAGAAATACCCGTTATGTTTTCCGGTATTAACTGCATATAACATGAATGTTTTTTTGAAAAAGTTCCACGACGCAAAAGGTCGGTTATGCGTCTTGCTCGAGAATAATTCTGTTTTTCAGTTTCGGTGCAAAATTGCTTCGATCGCCACTGCCCCATTGTTCCACAATGACAAGTAGGGGTACTTCGTAGATGATCCTCCCATACCCGTCCCACCCCCAGAGACGAGTGTGTGGATAGATAGAGACGTAAAAATGCTCTTACCGGGTTGTCTCCCAGTACCACTCCTATCACAGACGTACAGATAACACCTGCTATTACACCATTCCTTGTTATTCCAGCTATACATGCCGTATACTGTGGTGCCAGGTCCATCATATTCGCTTCATAACCTGAAATGCATTCAAAATTTAAGCACGCACTGGCCACGTCTATACTTCCTTCTGGACATCTTTCTAGCGCCGTCAAATAAAACCACATCTGCGAAACTATTTCGCGGTAAAAGTGGTGTGGTAATAAATGTTCATAGCAAGTTTAATTGTTGTGAGTTAAGACAAATAGACAATAATCCTTCATTGCAGCATTGTAAATGTTCGCTGAACGATCAACAAACTGTTATTACTTCTTAATATATCTATAGTAATCCGGTGACTGATAGTTGAAAAGAATGGAGCAGGAGTCTCTTTTATACATCTTAGAAAATAAATATGGTGGTCATGGTTGACGCCGTGGGGTGCCAATTTAGCGAACTGCACTAACAAGTTTGATTTGGCTCCCAAAACTATTTATTATCTATATTAAGTATATATTAGTAATTTTGCCTCCATAAAAGTTCCCTTCATGTTTGAAGGAAGTCCACTACAGTAGTAAAAACCGCGATCAAAGACGAAGCAAACAAAAGAACATACTCAAACCCATTGATTTTATCAAAGGGATGTTAGAAAGAGTTTGGACTAACTTTCAATGTTAATTTTCATTGAATGGTAATGAGGCATTGTTTTTTCTTTAATAAGACATTGTAGTTTATCAACTTTACAAAAGTCAAAATTTAAATAAGGAATGATCGAAACAAACGGCCATTCCTTATAATTAAACTTGAGGGGCAATAAATCTAAACACTCTCTACTTTGCGTGCGGAATTGAAATAAAAAACATGTCGCTTCATGCTTCCTGGTGATAACTGAATAAAAAAGGCACAGTTTTCTAAAATTCTGTTCGAAATAACGATACATTTCACTGAAACATTTTCTTGTTTCACTAAAAATTTTGTTGACCAGTGAAATGCGTAGTTAAAAGGAACGTCATAGGTCACGCCCACACAAAACTTCAATCTCCTTTTCCACTTAACGGGGGGTGCTGTCATTCAGAGCAATACTGAGTTAAATTTAATTCTTATTTTGACCATGTCCTGAGAAATTGAAAACACGGTTTGTAAATGTGGAGTTCGCTATAAACCCAGATGACATGAAGTTGATTGAACTTTGTCTAAGAAAGAGTTCATTCAGACTGTTTGGAAATTGGAAAGTTTTGTTGGCGTGAGTTTCGTTTGTGGATTATTATGGCCGTTGTTTACGACTGATTTGGGTAAAACAACGAACGCAGACGACCATCTATTGCATATAAACAAATTGAACATTGAATAAAAAAACATGATAAGGATTTCATTGTTTATTACATTGTATTTTGAAAGTCATTTCAACATGATGAGATAAGTATTAATTACCTTTCATGTTAACACAACATTAGGGCACAGGGGTTCCTTGACATGCACACTGCGCAACGTAATTTTAAAGAAAGACATTGGGGCGTAGTTTAGGGTGGGCCAAGATGCGTTTTGTCGGCTCGGTCACTCTTGAAACTGTCCAAACGCGTTCAATTTATTTGGAATAGACAGTGAAAAAATACACCCTTTGGCACCAAAACACTTTATTTGGAACTAAAATGTCTGGAATGGCTAAAAATTTGGCAGCAGACAGGTTCGGGCCAGGTTGGACACTGGTGGTGGTTCGCATATTTCCAAACATGGCTAATTATTCCTGATGTACACTGTCAAACTTCCTTATTTTAGCTTCCATTTAATACTATCATTACAACTTTCAAAGGAGTGGAAGGCGGACAAGAACGACTGTATGTTAGAAAATCAAATGTCTCTTTCTCCCTAGTGGCGGTTACTAGTAGGAAAAGCGAAATCTCACCCCAAAAATTGCATGATTTATGACCCGATATTTTGGTTGTTCTCCAAATGTATAGCTCGCCTACCGAAATCACCAACAGACTATCATTTTATCGTTTAAATGCAGCTGTCTGATTTATTCCTTTGAAGTCGCAAGACCGATTTTTCAGTTCAAGGCATAATTTCATCTCATTTTTGTCTTATTATAAGAGGTCTATACACGGGACATTGATGATAAAATAATAAGTGCCAGACGGCTGCAGACTGCAGTTATTATTTTATCCTCCCCGTATATTTATATTGGACTCGCCCATCTCGCTATAAGTGTACACAAAGGCGATACCATTTCAGGAAATGAGCGTTCATATGGTTAAGCTACAGTGCAGTACTGTCAATACCTATAACTGTGTCACGTAATAAAAACGATTGGTTGGAGGGATAATTATTAAATACCGAGATACAGTAGGCCGCCGTGGATTGGTCACGGGTGGGCTATATTTTCACGGACGTGATAACATTAGATTCTATAACCAATTATAGGAATAATCATCAAAAAATTAATTAATGAAGCATCGGGTACAACCCGATGCTTCATAAATTAACATTTTGCTGATGTCGATTTTTCTTACTTGGTACACGCATGCGTGGACATTACTGCCCACGCGTGAATTATGACCAGTCTATGTCGATTATACTTTTATAAACAGTCATTCAATAATTATCGCCCAATAAGTATTCTTCTTTCTTTTCAAACATTATTGAAAATTAATGCATAAGAGGGTAGTGATTTTCTTTAGATGAAAACAATGTCGTTTACAACTTTTAGTTTGGTATCAGAGAATGCCCATCAATATTTCATCCCCTATTGCCTTTTCTTAATTACATTGACACAATGAATGATATAAGTCCCCAAGGAAAAACTCACCGAAGAAACAAACTGGGGCTATATCGCCCATACGTCCACCATCCCAATCTCCAACCAAATATGGATAACACACAGAAAAATAATACAATACAGTGGAATTGTCGAGGTTTTAGACCTAATTTTAATGAACTTGGTCTTCTAAGCCAAAAATATAAACCTGCAGCTTTTTGCCTGCAGGAAACTCTTTTAAAGAAACCTGAAACTCTGGATCATTCAGCTTTTAAGCATTATACATCGTATAATGCCTGGGCAGATGAAACTGATCTTCATATTCGTGGAACGTCCGCCTTGGTTAGAAACGACATTATTCACAGTCCTGTATCTTTGCAATCAAATTTGCAGGCTGTAGCGGTACGCCTAACCTTAGACAAGACAATCACCTTGTGTTCTATTTACGTTTCACCGAGTAAAATGCTACAGCTGAATGATATTGAGTTACTAGTCCAACAACTCCCAACTCCGTACATTTTGTTGGGTGATTTTAACGCGCATAGCCCTATTTGGGGTAATTCCTGTAGTCAAGAAGATGTAAAAGGTAAAGCTGTAGAAGAATTCATTACAAAACATGATTTGTGTTTGTTTAATGATGGTTCAGACACTTATCTACACCCCGCATCTGGTTCGTATACATCGATTGAGCTTTCAGTTGCATGCCCTTCTATCTTCCTTGATTTTTCTTGGAGGGTAGATGACTTGTGCGGGAGTGACCACTTTCCGATTGTGGTGGAGAGTGTAGTTCCGGCGGACGATGAGAGTGGAACTTTAAAAAAGCCGATTGGGACACTTTCTCATCGCTTTGCTCTGAACGCCTCACACGGGAGAATTTTCAAGATAGTGCTGACCAAATAGAACATTTTATAAACGAGCTGCTTGACATTGCAAACACAGTCATTCCTAAAACCTCGGCAAATCCAAAACGTTTCACCAAACCATGGTTTGATAATGAATGTAAACAGGCTATAAAGGAAGGTAAAAAAACTGAATGGGAATTCAACAAATCACCAACCACAAATAATCTGAATAAACTTCGTATAAATCGGGCAAAAACACGACGGCTTATTAAACAAAAAAAGAAAAGTTCTTGGGAAACCTTTGTTTCTAAGATTAACCAGAACACACCCATCACTAAGATTTGGAAAATGATTAAAAAGATTAAGGGAAAAGAAACAAAATCAACTGTACAACACTTGAAGGAAAACAACACCGTAATTACATCAAAAAAATAAATTTCAAACACATTGGCCTCCACATTTTCGAAACATTCGTCGTCGGAAAATTAACCCTGAGTTTGTCAAAATTAAAAAACAGCAAGAAAAACAAAAGATTAAATTTACATCCAATAACTTAGAGGATTACAATGAGCCTTTCTCTATGGAAGAGTTAAATAACTCTTTGCATAGAGCAAAGGATGCTGCCACTGGTCCCGATGAAATACACAACAAAATTTTAAAACATTTACCACATTCCTCACTGGAACTTTTATTGTCAATTTTTAATGAATTTTGGGTGACTGGCCAGTTTCCACCTTCCTGGCGAAATGCTACAATTATTCCCATTCCAAAGCCTGATAAAGATCACAGCAACCCCAGTAATTACAGGCATATCGCTTTAACAAGTTGTCTGTGTAAAACTATGGAAAGGATGATCAATGATCGACTTGTCTGGTTTCTGGAATCGAACAATCTACTTGCGAATGCTCAGTGTGGTTTCAGAAACCAGAGAAGTACTGTGGATCATTTGATTAGACTAGAAACGTTCATAAGAAATGCCTTTGCCAGAAAAGAACATGTGGTCGCAATTTTCTTTGACCTGGAAAAGGCATATGACACAACGTGGACGTATGGGATTTTAAAAGATCTTTTTAACATGGTGTTGAGAGGGCGTATGCCTCTTTTTATTGAATTTTTTTTAAATTACCGCCAATTTCGGGTTCGTGTTGGATCAGCGTTATCCGATCCGCACGAACAGGAATTGGGGGTTCCTCAGGGTAGTATCTTATCTGTTACCCTTTTTTCGGTGAAAATTAGTAACATCATCGAGACAGTTGAGAATATGGTAGATTCTTCGTTGTATGTAGATGATTTTTTAATCAGCTATAGCAGCAAGAAAATGAATGCTATAGAACGCAAACTTCAGCTGTGCTTAAATAAAATTCAAAAATGGGCCATAGAAAACGGTTTCAAATTTTCAAAGATGAAAACATATTGTGTTCATTTTTGTAAGCTTCGGAAACATCACCTCGATCCGGAGTTAAAAATTGATGGGAGTCCTATTAAAGTTGTTAAGGAAGTGAAATTCTTAGGTTTGTTGTTTGACAGCAAACTGAATTTCACTTCCCACATAAAACAACTAAAAGTTAAATGCAAGAGAGCTCTGAACCTACTGAAGGTTGTTGGTAGCACTGATTGGGGTGCTGACCAAAAAACTCTGCTCCATCTGTATAGACCACTTGTTCGATCAAAATTAGATTATGGTTCTATAGTTTACGGTTCTACAAGGAAGTCATACCTAAAACCACTTGATGCTATTCACAATAGTGGTATTAGAATTAGTCTAGGGGCTTTTCGAACATCCCCAATAGACTCGATGCTTGTTGAAGCAGAGAAGCCTTCTCTCGAGAAGCGCAGAATTAAATTGTCTCTCCAATATGTGTCTAAACTTTTGGCCAATCCTTCAAATCCTGCTTATAATTGTGTTACAGACCCTCAAAATGTTGATTTCTTTAACCGCCACCAGAAACATGTTCCTCCATTGGGAATTAGAATTAAACCCCACATGGAGTCCACCAAAATTGAACCACACACAATAAAAGAAAATCGTAAAACACATATTCCTTCTTGGCATCTTAGAAAACCTACAGTTATTTTGGATCTTGCTTCTACAAACAAAAATATGCCGAAATAAAGTCCAGGTATAGTGCATATACAAGGATCTATACAGATGGATCTAAAGATGGTGACAAAGTATCATCAGATGCTGTTACTGGTGATCATATCACCTCAGTCAGAATACCGAATCAGAGTTCTATTTTCACAGCTGAAGTTAAAGCTATTCAACTCGCACTTGAGCACATCGAGAATGCACAGGAAAGAGAGTCGATCATCTTCTCCGACTCTCTTTCCTCTTTACTTGCTTTAATCAACCCCAAGTTGAAGAACCCTCTCATTTTGGAACTTCGCGAGAAGTTAACAACTCTCATGTCTGACCAATATGATGTCGTGTTTTGCTGGTTACCCGGACATGTAGGTATCGCTGGTAACACCAAAGCAGACAGTGCAGCAAAACAGGCTTTAACAAAGTCTCTCACTGATCTTAACATCCCTTTCAGTGATTTCAAACCACATACTAGTAACTACATCAGATCTATGTGGCAGGCGGAATGGGATGGGGCGACAAATAACAAGCTCCCTCACTTCCGACCAACTATTTCTGATCACTACCTTCCAGTAACCTTTGTAGAAAAGATCATGTTATTCTGACACGATGTCATATTGGTCACACACGACTTACACATTGCTTTTTGTTACAGGGTAATATGCGCCCAGAGTGTGTTCCTTGTCAGCAAGTGTTGTCAGTGGAACACATTTTTTTACATTGTACAGATTTTAATCATGTTAGAGGGCAATATTTCACAGTCAGATCTCTAAGAGATTTATTTTATTACACAAGCCCGCATAAAATTATCTCATTTTTGAAAGTAATCAACCTTTTTAATAAATTTTAAAATTGTTTTTATTCTTTTAAAATTCAAGTCTTTCCATGTCTATATCACAGGTTGATTTTCACAGCATTGTTTGTACAACACTAACATCGCGTTTCACACTCCTTAGTTTTATACCTCACATTTCATATTTCATCGACTCTGTTTTTAATTATTTCATGGTGGATAATGGTCTGTTTTATAATTACATACTCTTATCGCCACGATATGGCCTTTGCTGCTGATGTGGCGTTAAGCACCAATAAATAAATAACACAATGAATGATAAAGCAACTAAAGATTGAACAAATCAAGTCTATAAATATTATGAGATATTTCCAAGGCGTTCGATGCTACTGACACTAAATAATCGTCAGGAAACGTAAACATTATGGCACTAGACGTATAGCAAATCCTTGGTTTAATAACTATCTTTTCGAGAGATCCCAATGTGTGTAGTTCATGAATGCATCCTCAAAATCTACAAAATATTACGACGAGTGTACCGCAGGGTTCTCTACTTGTCCCTCTTTTGTTTATCCTGTTTATCAACATAAATATGAACATTTTATTCTTCGCTGATTAGCCTACGCACATGGTAATAATCTTAATATCTTTACAAAGATGGCAAACAACGAATTATGTAGTATTAATGACCCAATTGGGTTCATATTCACTTAACAAAGTTAAGGTGGGTTGACTTTTAACCGAAATGATTTAAGGTGTATGTAAAATAATTATAATTTTTATTACTTCCCCCGCATAATCTTGAAAAACGTATTCTGCGTATAGTTGCTTTCCCGAGAAGTAAAACCGAAACTATGTTTACATATACATGTCCAACATTTCTTTACTTTAGAGTCCATGGTCTCAAATTTCGAATTTGATAATCATTAAATAAACTTTCTCCGCTGAATCTTCCTTCTTGAAGATCCGAGATTATTTATTTATTTATTGGTGTTTAAGGTCACATATTTAATCTGAGATTATATTGATAAAAGTCAAATACATGTATCTACTGACTGATACTGACACTTCGTTTTCTTCAGAAAATATGAGACTCAATCGGTATAGAGTGGAATCACAAAAGGCCTGACGTATGACAACGCTAGAAAAGTGAAGTGCCAGAACTACACTAATGCCAATGCTCTATGTAACCATTACGCAGCACTTGTTTATAAACTGATGAGTGAAATTCACCCTTGTCCATGTCCTTCGAAATAATGGATGCCTTCTTATATCAAAACCCGTAAGTGTGTTAGATAGAATAAATTTAGAAGGCAAAATTTTCAATTTTATTAAAAATATTCTACCTGCAACGCCGATGCCACTTATCCCAATACCAACGCAGAGCAATGTAAAGGCTGATTTCCATTGATGACTTCCGATGAAAAACAACGAAAACAGACACACTGCCTCCACTCCAGCACCTAAACAGACAAAAATAGAATAAAATCCAAATTATGGTACAGCACAAGTATGTACAAGTATTTATAACCTTGATTATAATTTTATACCACAACTGGTGTATTCAACGTTACTCGATACAATATAGACATTGAGAAATGTGCTAGATACACCACGCGTGGAATCCGGCCTATCTGTAAGAACGTCAAGTAAGACCTCATCTGATCTGTGTTACCCATTTGAGTGACGTAATGACCTGTATAAAATGCTTCGACATCAAATGTGTCGACACAAAATGGTGTCACGCAAAAATGTAAACAGACCGCCGAAGGTGATCTTTTTCCTTAAAATTATTAGCCTCGTTCTCTTAACCCTTTACACGGCGTAACGACCAAAACCGGCCAGCACTGTTCGCAAAACTCCATTCAATTTTCATTATTTATTTCATTTTTTGTCTCAAAAACATAGCTTATGATCCCTCATTGGAACGACCTCGTCGAGCTCGTTCCAATAATGGGTCACAAGCTATGTGTTTGACGCAGAAATGAAAAAAATATAGTTATTTAAGAATTTTATTTGCAAGTGTCGTCTGCCTTTTGTGTTATGTAAAGGGTAGAGTACTGAAGATAGGCATTAACCTCCCTTGTTGCTTTTTTCATAGAACACCGGCAACAATGTTTGGTTCAAAGCAGCCAATGGAGTCAGGAGTCAGGGAAACCCCCAAAATGTCAATAAAATACATACCTGTACACTGGAAAAGTTTTCGGCCCTGAGTCATGCTACAAAAACGATGTTTCTGCAAAAAATCAAACACAAGTCCAACAGTAGCGCCAAACATGAACATGAACAGGTCAGGAACAGCTGACAGAGTTCCTATCTGAAAATAATGTACACAGTAAACAGCGTAAAAATATCTTGTGGTGTGCAAAATATAATTTTTTAAAGAATTGGCGAGACAGTTAATTGAATGGATCATAGAGTTGTGACTGTCTATGTTATTGGAAACGTATTGCAAAAATTTACAAGTTACTTGAAACTGTTTTCATTACACTATTTCTTTCTTCTGCGACAAACGTTGCCGGTGACGCATTTTTCCGCTCAAAGGGCGGTTTAGTCTTCTAAAACATAACTTATGACTTATCAGTGGTACAAGTTATGAGAAAAATCAACCAAACGCAACGGGCCTGGAATTGTTGCTCACGCCAAAGGGTGGGGGTGGGGGGGGGGAGGCAAGGAAAAAAATAATTGCAGAGGTAACGTAGGACTTTTTGTACTGCCACGTTGGGCGGTACGCGAGTGGAAAGGGTTACACCCAGGGCAGTTGCCAGTTCTGGTTGTGCCTGACACATATTAATACAAGGCATGAGCAAAAAAAATTGTATGTGTGGGCGTAGATTTAAGTAATTTTTTACTGTTACATCACTTGCTTAAATTTTTGTATGGAATGATGTCTTTAGATTACACCAACTAGACCACTCTCGTTCAGAACTAGGATATTGAGAGATTAAGAACAAAAAGATATGCCCCAATCAATTCTTTTTACTTATTTTGGTTATCACACTGACTGGCACATTTGTAGAACATTTTCATTTAAGATATTGCAGGATGTTGAACCACAGAAGTGATCACAAGATCAAACCATCTTTATCGATGTTACTTTTTTCATTTTTGAAGTGATAGGTACAAAACATGAACAAACGTTTTGTTGAACGCGTTGGAATTCATGAGCATACACAAGTTCTTACCACACACTTGCACATATTGGAACGTGGTTTGCTATTCATGCGCTGTATGATCCTCGGAGATTGGAAACTCGTTTTTGCTCAGGTCGAGCACACCTTTCATTTATTAATGTTGTCACATGATGAAGCGACTTCCCAAAATGTTTTCTATTTCTGTTTATTCGTATCTTTTCTGTTGCATTGAATAATATGAAATTTCTCATTTTCTCTATTATGGAGCCCTAGAAAGCATTTCTGTCCGTCCTACAGTACGACCGCCGTGGTCTGGTCACTTTCCACGGGTGGGCAATATTTCCACGACGCAATAATATTAGATACCAAACACTAATTCTGAGGATAATCATAAAAAATCTAATTAATGAATCACCGGGTACAACTCGGGTACAACCCGGTGCTGCATTGATTAATTTTTTTCTGATGATGATTTTATTACCTGGTAAACGCATGAGTGGACATCGCTGCCCATGCGTGGATTACGACCAGTCTACGGCGACTGTACTGTATCACAAAAACGTGCTAAAAATAGAGGGCATCTTGGATGAGATGGCCACAAATGGTATATGTAACAAGTAGTGAACCATAGCGGATGGCGTCCCCAGTAGTGGTGTTCTGTAGTTTATTTAAAAGTCTGTGAATCGGATGCTGACAAATTCACTTTATAGCGAAAAGGCAAAAAACTTAAGGACATTTCCACCTGCATGTGCACACATTTCACGCTTTCCGCTTAGTCTACAGTATATAACGTGCAGTCCCTCTGTGAATCCTCGGCATCCGGAGAAAATATATTTCACATGAACAGGAAACTGGTCGGTATATGTTTTGTGCCGCCCCCACCCCTGCTTCATGACCCGAAGCAAATTCCTAGCACGGATTAGAGATTAAACGCACCAAGCTACGAAATGCTACCAATTAGCTCAATGAACACTTTTTCCCCAAACTAAGAGAAGACAAGTGCAGCGCCAAGGGTGGTTTTGCCCCCCCCCCCACCTCCCCCCTACTACCATGCATGAGTTTCTAGTCATTCATCTTTATTGATATTGAATTAATACATATCTTATCGCCATTAAACCATAGCACCAATACAGTCAGCCACAAAATGTGTCCAAGGGACACTAATGCCCCCGCTTTATGATAAACTATATTTAGTGGTTAACAAATTCCAGAAACTGGCCATAACTCAGATAGAAACTATCGCACTAGACACAAAATGAAACCCGGCTGGTTTATTGTCTACAGTAAGCTATATTCCAAGTTTGATCGAAATCGGACACCAAAAACCCAAGTTACCATCCGAAAACCAATATCAACATGTCTTCTGGGCCAGAAAATGCCCATAACTCTGCCAAAAAAGTAGCCTAGCCTACTATCAATCCCAACCTGTATTATATGATTATAAATCTATGTATCAAATTTTGTTTCATTCCGTTCAGTCAAATTAAAGTTATCGTCCGGACACCCATAGCAACATGTCTTCTAAATCGGAAAATGGCCATAACACTGCCCCCAACATAGCGGACCACACCCACTATCAGTCCCAACGTGTATTATGTGGTTAAAAACGTATGTACAATTTTTGTTTATTTCATTTCATTCAGTCAAACTAAAGTTATCGTCTGGAAACCATATTCGGGACGAACGTACACACGTACGGACGGACAGACAAGGGTTACTCTTAATACCCTTCACCGAAATTGGCAGGGTAATAAAAAATATCAAAAGTGTCATTTTTCAAAAACGCTTTTGTTTTTTTATACGAAAACAGGGGCGTAACTATGGCGCGGAGTTGTGTGTCACATACCCTTCCCCCAGTAACTTAATATTTTGATTTGTTCTTGTTGGTACACATGCGCTTCCTTACGGGGCTAGATTTGCTTCTTGGACTTACGTAACCTAATCAGTAGGTCTCATGCAAATAGAGGTCTGGGGCCCACTGCAGGCGTGTAGCCAGAATTTTATAATAGGAGAGGAAGGGGGTAGGGGTGTGGGGGGGGGGGGTGCTAGCCCGTTTTGAGGGGCCAAACATGATATTTGAAAAGCCATTGTGGGTGGAGGCGGCGGTCTTCCCCAGTCCTCAATAAGATCCCCAGGTCTCTAGGCCCCCATCCCCCACCCCAAGAAAATTATGCAAAATTTAGTTCTCTAAGAGCGAATCTGAGGTATTTGTAGTCTATGCAGCGCTATTTTATATATAGTTTTAAAGCTCACTGTTATGTCAAAATTGTAATGGGACATGTTGGGAATGGGGACAACGAAAATTTTAGGGTCTAGGCTCCCACCCCCACCCCCACCCGTGGATACGCCACTGTAAAACTGATCCTAGCATTACCAATTTTGAGTTAGGTATGTGCTAAATAAAAAAGAAGATGGGAAATCCATTCATCACGACCACTACATATATTTATCCACAAACAAGTCCAAAGTTTTTAATAAGAAACATCATGAGCTTGCATTGATGATGTGGGTGGAATATTTCAACACAAGAGACAAACGGAGTATACCCCCCCTCCCCCCCCCCCCGACCACCTCAGTTGGTTATCTTCACGACACCCCAGCATGAAAAAAGCTTGAGAGGGAAAAAAATACGTTCGTTTTTAACCCTTTACCCAACGAATCGGTCAAACCCGCCCGCGTAATATGCAATTTCAGCAGCTGAAAAATGCTATTTTTCAAAACACTTCAACAAAACCATATCATGTGACCCCCTTTGGAACGATCTCGTCAAACTCGTTCCAATGAGGGGTCGCATGATATGATTTTGCAGAAATATCTGAATAATTTAAAAAAATGATATTTAAAATAATAAATTTTAATATAGTCTACGTTGTTAAAAGAACAAAATATACATACCGTCGCAGTGTTCAGCCCAAAAACGTCCTTGAAGTAGTCTTGTATTTGAGTTGATATTATTGAGAATATCCAATTTTTCGTGAATTCTGCCACAAGGATGGCGTAGACTGGCACCGAGGTGAGTAAGGCTCTCCATGGCACATCTTTCATCTGAATTATTTAAAGAAAATACATTAAAAGCAGAAGTTTACCAATATCTGTTATAATTACTCTTAACCCTTTACCAAAAATCGTCAGTTAATTTTCTTTATTTTTTCATTTTTTTCTCAAAAACTTAGTTATGACCCCTTATTTGAACGAGCTCGTCGAGCAAAGAAGTCATCGCCGTTGCAGAAAAAGGTCAGACAGAACTGACGTGCTATTTTCCTTCAAAGCTTGATTTGTATTGTTAAAGCAATGATGGGATGTGCAATCTTCAAATGAAGAGATGCTTGACCCAACTCAGTTATTAAGGCATGATATAATCCTAGATACACAATTCTTCTCGCAATCAGGACGAAGCTTTTGTTATAAAAATTCTTACACATGATGAAGATTAACCCTTTACCCAACGTAACGGCTCAACCGAAAGCGCTATTCCCCAAAGTCGCCAATTAATTTTCATTATATTTTCATTTTTTGTCTCAAAACATAGGTTATGACTCCTCTTGGGAACGAGCTCATCGAGTTCGTTCCGGTGAGGGGCCATAACCTATGTTTTTGAGATAAAAAATGAAAAAAAAATAGTTGTTCAAGAATTTGTTTTGCAACTGTCGTCTGCTTTTCATGTTAGGAAAAGGATTAAGTCTTAAATTTTGAGTCAAATCTAAACTCGAACGAAACTCACCACTTTTCAAGTTGCATAGCCGTGGAATATAACAAATATTGCCATTCTCGAAATATTCAAGTATTGAAATCAACGATGACTCACCTGGTTGTCCACGTCAATCAAAAAGCGAAATTTCCAGAAATAGAACCAAAGGTAGCTTCGGAAGCGGACCCTTCTTTGAACCTGTCTTCTATCGCCGGGTCTCCTGTAAACAGACATGGCTGGTGACACAAGAGGAGTTTACAAGGAGACGCCTGCCAGGATTTTGAGAATAAGTGGACGATTCAAAAATTTGTGAATCATTCCAACTTTGAAAGAATCATCGGGACGAGTTAAAGTTGAATCAACTGTTGAAGTCCAGGGCCAAGAAAGGTTACCGGGGAATACATCAAGCGAAGCCCAGACCCTGAGAAATTTTGATTTTGCGAACTCACGATTTCGCGGATTCATTACATCTGAGAGATCAATGCCATTCCACGGAGAAAACATTTCGATGGCATTTTGGTATCATCTCCATCGATCATTCTACAAAAATAGTTCGACCGGGGTGGGGCATCAGGAAGACCATAGTTCGGCCCAATGGGAGAAAAGTTTGGTTTTTGAAATTGAATAAACGCTGCTTCTATTCATCTGAGTGATCAGTGGCAGACTAGACTGCTGGTATATCGAAATGTCCTATATGTGGACTGCCAGTGGCACATAGAAAACATTTCGATATACCGACTGTCTGTGCAATCAGATCCATTTCGCCATTTGGCCATTTTCACGAAATTTCGCAAACCAACAGGTGTTGGGCTTCGTCAATTTTGGGGGCCCCAGGAGAAACTCAATAGGGGGGCCGCCTGGAATTTCCCCGATGGACCATACGGCCAGTCCACCTCTACTCAAATCGCGACTCATTAGTAATCAGCTCTCTCTTCTCAAACTTCTCCCACCTCGTCTTCTTTGAAGACAAACATGCTTACCAACTTTCTGGAGCTTCTTTTCACTCCACTGTCTTCTTCGTCATACAACATTCGTTCATCGAAGCCGAGAAAACGACAATCTCTAGGATCATCTGTGAACAAACATAGAAAGGTGACACTCCACACAATGCCAAATCCACCTGCGAATTAAAGAAAAACAAATATTATTGATTGATTATTTATTTCACAGCATACATATACACATAATGTATACAGAGATGGTTAAACAGTGATAATACATGTACAACAATTAAATGCATACTGTGGGGGTATAACGTAACCAGATTTATATCATATTGCCACATTGCACCGGGCATGCAATCGTGAATGATTATTTACAACCTTATGAAGGTAGTACGGTAAACGGATACCTTTCTATTCCATTCACTCAGAGCTGTTACTCTGCTCTACCAGAAGCAAGGCAACATGTTCGACTAGGAAATTTGGCATAGCCTTGCTACGCTCCATAAAAATAACAAAACTTTACGAGTTAAGTTGGTACATGATTTGAATTAGTGTAACGTTTAACTGAGTTTAGGACTTGAGAGCTGTCGTGTGGAAAACAGTAAAATAGAATGTTATTTCCTAGGTCATTTTTGAAAGGATATCGTCATTATGTCTTGGTAAAGTCAAAGAAGAAGCGGTCCCAGGAATGACAGAGTCTGAAGTTATCTAAATCATTCATGGGCAAAATTTCGTCGCGTGAAAACTATAAGGTTCTACCTTCCAGTGGAAGATATAACCTTATGGTTCTCTCACGACAAAATGTTTAGACTACAAGTGAAATTTTCTTCAATGAACACTGTATGGTCAGTGGGGTCTCGTGTGATGTTATTTTCCCATGAATATCAGTTGATCATGTGATTTATAGCCACGAATATTAGTTGATGATGTGACATTTGAATATCGCGCATTGATATTACGCACTATATTCGATTTTCCAGAGCCTATATTTACATTCTGTAATTTCTGTTTACGTTCTATACAATTAAACTTTTTTTTTCGGTTCATGCGTTTTCAGATGAAACGATTGGCTCACACGTTTCTGTTTTTTTTCTTTTCTTAACTCAATGAACCGAAAAACACAATTAGGTCCGCCCCCAGCCACGCCCCTAAAATGCCAGTCTTCGGAGTTGCAACATGGTGTCAAATCAATAGAAGTTAAAACACGGGCACGCTCTAAATGTGAAAAATAAAAATAAATTTATATTACTAATTTATCACCATGAAATTATTTATAAAATATTTAAATGACCGTGGTGGGTCAATTTTTCGTTTTCTTCACAACTGTATTTATCTGACATTTCAATTTTTACGCACACTGGGTGATCGTCTGCGTTCATCGTTTTACCCAAATCGATTGTAAACAATGGCTGGTCACGACGAATACGGCAATTTTATTAACGAGTTTTCAGTTTCCAATTCCAATAAAATGAACACAACCGGAATTCAACTAATTTCATGTCATCTGGCTTTATCTAACTCCACTTTTACAAACTGTGTTTTTCAGTTCTCGGGAAACGGTCAAAACCAAAATACAATGTAATACTCATGGCCTACTTCCACCTACCACGGAACGTAACTTTTACGTGAAGTGAACAGTTGAATGAAATTTGAGGGAGGCGTGGCTTGTGACGTTTTCTTTGCATTACGTAATTCATCGGTCAATAAAAAAAATAATGACATAAGTGCATTTGTCTTGGAAAGTGTGTCAATTGCTACCTGCATTTCAATAATATGCGCCCTCTTTTATGCCAGAAAAATAATATGTCTATCAGTTTTATTTTTTAAGTCTTTGTTCACTGAAGTAGAGGGCGACTAACACTATTTATTTGTTTGGGTCGCGAACGTTTAATTATAAGGAACGATCGTTTCTTTTTGTCTATTTCTTGAGTTATGAAACCCAAAAAACAAAGTCCAAACATCGCGTAAATGGGCTACATTTACACAGTTTGGACTTTGTTTTTTGGGGTTCATAACTCAAGAAATAGACAAAAAGAAACGAGCATTCCTTAAATATAGATGGTTTCCCCAACTCGAGTGTGAGTTGTATTTTAGGCACCGTAATGACAGTTTATGGAAACTATTTGTTATCAGAAGCTATGCTGTTTTGTTTCTTTATTAGGAACAGAACTTGACCGAGTTATGGTTGGTCAAGGCGGTGCTTTGTAGAAAAGCCAACTAGATATCCTGTCCGGACATAAATTATAGTTTATGAAGGGAATAAACATAAGAATTGAATTTACTTCATCACCTTGTAGCTTTCGAACAGACATGATTCAATTCTTAACTGTTCAAAACAAAAACAATTTTCATTCCTGTCATTAAAGTCTGCTATACTAAAATATACTGAAAGCAAATGGAGACAGAATGCCTCAGGATAGATCATTTCTGTTAAGGCCTGGGGTGAGTGGCTATTTTACATTAGAGGAACACCTTAAGAAAGTGATACCGTGTCATTTAGCATCCAAATTTAACAGAAATTGAAGTGTCAAGTCACAAGATAACTCTTACTGTGGAGAAGTCTACTCTTGTCATTTATACAGGAACTAGTGAACCCAACCGATCCAGGACCGGAGGCCTCGACCACTAGACGTGAAATTGTATTGCATTACATGTCAAAAGACGCCGCTGGCTAGAAGCGTGTAGATATGTTTGTCAGCTTTAACTGACGTTCTCAAACACCACATTGAACATTACAACATATGAGAAGAAAACAAATTTTAGTATTAAAAACCGAAACTTTGTCTTAACCCGTCCCCACAGAAAATTATCTCGTCCCTGTTAGTCTTACTCCATTGCTTTTTGGTATGGTCTTCTTTCCACCCTAATATTTGAAAACAGTGACAGGACTGCCTATGAGAATCAGATGCTTACCATTCGGTAAAACAGCATGACTAGCTGTATTGTGTCTAAAAATGGATTGACTCACCAACAATAAACAAGATGCTATGCCAAGATAAATAACAAGCAGTCGCCCCTGAGAAGAACATTGCCAGAGCTGGACTGAGGTATTGACCTGCAATTAGAAATGGGTTAGCGCAAGTGAAAACGAAATGTCCACGTTTGTGTTCATGTTTTTTAATCATAAACGACCAGTGCTAAGTACGCACGAAAATTTCAGAAATAGTTATTGGTAAGTTCGGTTATTCTTAACCCTTTGAAGCCTAAAGCCTAATGATATATTCTATGTCCGTTCAATTTCCTCACCTGGAAGAATCCACATATGTCATTTTAGGGTAGAGCAATTAATATTTTCAACGTGCAGCCTTAGGGCTGCACGTTGAAAATATTAATTGGTCTACCACACACATTTAGAAGGGAACCATCTGCTTTATTAAAATCGGACGTTGCACCCTCCTCGCCCTATGTCAAATACAAGATAAGCGAAATAACGATGCTGGATGACTCTACCTAAGTATGATGTTGCATTGTTATTGAAAACTGAACATGCTGGTACTAATTTTTGCACGAAGAGTAGGGTTTTATTACACATACTGTGCAATCTTGTTCATTTTGTGGAGGAAATTTAAGCAAAAACATCAAAGTAATTCTGGTACAACTTGATCGGCCGTGCGCCAAAGGTAATAAAAACAAAAATGTCAAAACCATCTTATCATCTTGCCACTGCCACACACCGAGGAAATTCTCTCGTCAAAATACCAGAAATGAATTGTTGCGCATTGCTCAGAAATCTATTTTTTGGCACGAAGTAATACATATCTAAGTCATTTCACTCGACCAGAGGCCATTACTTACCTGAACAGACGAAACTCATAAACAGTGTTTTCTGGTAAGCTGGAGCCCAAGCTGTTACCAAGACGATAAAAGCTGGACCTGAGCCAGTCTGTAAATAAACAGAACAGAACATGTACATGTATATATGAAAGAATAATAAATAAAATAAAAATTAAATAAATAAATAAATAAATAGACAAACGGATTTATACCAGTAAATACGGCAAATGAGTGACTTAACGAAGTTGAAAGGACTTTTTGCGATTGTTAGCCTATTGTATTGTATTTTATTTATTTTTTTTTTGTTCTTTCTTTTTCCTTTATCATCAAACCAAAATTTGAGATACTTGCCCTTCACTCACAGCCATGTAAATTATCACACTAATCATAAACCTGAAATACTTGGGGGACAATCATTTGTTTCCCCAAATCCTATACGCAATGAGAGTGATGTGGGTTTTCATTTTAATGACTATTTAACCCTTTACCTAACATGAAAAGCAGACGACACTTGCCAAAAAAATTTCTTGAATAACTAATTATTTTCATTTTATAGAACGATATACCCTATATTACAGTTTCTGAAACATGTATCTGAGGAAAATAATACCACCTTGAAAAATAGTACCTTAGCCGTGTTTTGAGATCTATCAAAAGCTTTTGACACCATAAACCATACCATTTTGTTAACAAAATTAGAGTTTTATGGCATTAGAGGTATAGGTAATAGCTGGTTTCGTAGCTATCTGACCGATAGAGTTCAGTTTGTCGAATACTCTAGAAAAAAGTCAACAGAGGCGTACGTCAACTGTGGAGTTCCCCAAGGTTCGATCCTTGGGCCCCTCCTATTTCTGATATATGTAAATGATCTCTCCCAAGCAACATCGCTTAATGTTCTCTCATTCGCCAACGACACTTCAGCGTACAAATCAGGCATAGATGCCAGTACACTGCACAATACGGTAAACCTTGAACTAAATAAAGTTGATACGTGGTGCAGAGCTAATCGCTTATTATTAAATAGTAAATTTATCGAGTTAAACTCAAAATATCCTAACTCTGATAACCACAGACCATTAACAATTAACGGTAAGCCAATAGAGAAGGTTTACGGGTCTTCTGGCACAAATAGCTCAGTCCGTTTTTCGGGAGTATGTATTGATGACAAATTAAACTACAAAATTCATATATCTATGGTGTGCTCTAAAATTGCTCGAGCAATTTACTCAATATATAAAGTTAAAAACATTCTTCCGTACCAAGCCTTATTATCACTTTATTACACTTTAGTATACAGTCATCTTTTATATTGAATTCAAATATGGGGTCACTCAACTCATATTAATAAATTGTTTCTATTGCAAACGAGAGCAGTTCGCATAATCAATAATAAAAAATATAACAGTCACACAGATCCTCTATTTTTAAAATGTAAAATATTGAAAGTGAAAGATCTTCATACCCTTCACACGCTGTTATTCACGCATGACTGGTACAATAATAACCTTCCTCCTTGTTTTCAGTCATTTTTCGAAAGGAATACTAATCTATCGGGTATGGAGACAAGACAATCTGACTTACTGAAAATTGGTAGAGCAAGGACAAAAGCACATTCCCAGCTGCCAAACAATTTATTCCCTAAAATGTGGAATGAGCTAGATGCTGAAATACGATCCATAACAAATAGGAACCTATTTAAGAAAGCAGTAATCTCAATGCTGATTGATACTTATAATCAAACTGTACATTGTACCAACCCGCATTGTAACGATTGTGCTCTAGTAATGTGATATCCACAAATGGTGGGCGTAGCCCTGTGTTACCGCAAGATAAACTGGGTACACGCATGCAGGTTCACGGAATTATGATAATGTGTTCACTTGAGCTCTTTAACTGAGAGCCGTGGCCAGTGCCTTTATTCACTAATCGACTTTCCTCCGGCTTTGGTACTTATAATCACTGACTACCTTAGTCTTTGTCTTCACAAACTGAATCTCATATCCCGCAACTTGACCCCCTATAAGACCTAATATTTACATATCTAATTTAATCATAGATGTTTACGTCACTCCTGTCCATCCCTCGTGTCCTTCTAAGCCCACGGCAAGCTCATTACGAGCTGTCGTTATCGTATACCAGGCTAAGTATCCCAGCTTATACCAAGAACTTATTGGGATTCCGACCCAACACTTGCGAAAAACTGGGAATGGGAAAGACAACAAAATTAACTATATCTTGAGGGGTCTGTTGTGGTATTCGTCTCTAAAATAAGGCACCTGAATACCGACGGAGATGGCTCCGTACTTGAAAGATGACTGTCGCAATTCTCAGGCTGGCGCATGTTGCTTACCCATGTGGGAATTGGCAGGAAGACAGCCGTTGTGGCTATGCCTCTTCCCAGCCATACATTCCATATACAATAGGGTGACAATGAACCGCAAACTATATGTATAAAAAAAATAAATAAATTTTGTAACTGTATTTTCTTTCCACTGTTATATTGTATATGTACTGTATATGGCAAATAAATAAATCATTCATTCATCAATCATTCATTCATTTTGTGTCTCAAAAACATAGGTTATGACCCCTCGTTGGAACGAGCTCGACGAGCTCGTTCCAACGAGGGGTCATAGGCTATGTTTTTGAGACAAAAAAATGAAAAAATAATGAAAATTAATTGGCGATTTTTGAGAATAGCGCTGGCCGGTTTTGGTCGTTACGTTGGGTAAAGGGTTAAAGAAATATCAACACCTTTATCAGCCCCTATTGCAAATTCGGGATATCCCATCTCCATCAAAAACAATGTCTAAAAATGTGTAGGTGTTTTGGCAAATTCTCAACCACTCAGTGACATCATGGGGGTCATAAGTGCGAACAATTCATCTTGGTTTGACTTTCCTGAATGTTTAATATGTTATAGAGTACAAACAAATAAGACACAACAGGGTTTTTTTTATTCTAGAGATACCGCCATGTTTTGACTAGGGCACTACGAAGCTTCGAGATTCGATTCGATTTCGAATCTCAAGTTGATATTCGATTCGATTCGAAATCAGCTGTCCGATTCATTTTCTTTCGAATTTTCACTCGGGAATAAAGTTTGGTATTTAATTTCGTCATTGTCGTCATCTCACAAAACGTATAGTTCAGATGGAATTTATACATAAATAATGCTGAAAATAATGACAGACTGTAATATAACTTATATTAACATAAATAACATCTGACTCATGCTCCTTCCATGCTAATTCCAGTCTCACTGGGCTCTACCACTGTTGAAAACAAAGTTAGAGTTTCCCAAACAATTTTGACGATGAGTTGTTGCTGGCGACTAGTCATTTGCAGTGCTTATTGCTAGGAAGTCTCGCATCCGTCCCTGGGTAATATTCCAACTACATCATTAAGGCATGCCTTCCAGGAAGACAAGCATTGATGATGTAGGTGGAATATTTTATCAGTCGGGACTTGAGCCGTCCAGTCGGAACAATCTGGATACAGTCCCCTCCCCTCATTGGTCCTCTCCAAGAGGCCCAGAATTCGATTCGAAATTCGATTCAATTTCAAATAATAGGCCCGATTAGATTTGTGATTCGATTCGAATCGAAAATGTGTAATTCGCGGGGTCCTATTTTGACGTTTTAACGTCACTCCCAATTACGTCATTGTCTATTTAAATGCGCTGATTTTGTGACAAACGCAACTCCATAGTTATGAAAGATAACAGCTTTGAAACTTCGCATCTTGATTTCAGGTATCTCAATTTGATATACTCGTTCTTACGTTTTGTAATTTAGATCCTCGATTAGCAGGAGCCGGATGTTAAGGATTTTCTTAAAAAGTTTAATTCCCAGCTTTTTTTAAGCCAATCTCTATGAAATTTTGGAAATATAATAATCTCCAATAAAAAGCTTAACTAAAAATGCTATGCCGTCCTTGGAAATTCTCGTCCGTTATGGAGGTGAAATCTAATGGGGCATAGGGTCAAAAATTAAAATGCTTCGGTTTCTTTTTTAAATTTTAGTATGTTGTAGAACTCAAAAAATTGTTAAGTAGCAGTTTTTTAATTTTTTAATTATCGTCAATATAATTAAACCTTTTTTTGTTTATGCATTTTCAGGCAAAATGATTGGCTAAAGAATTTCTTTTTTATAACACAATGAACCGAAAAATGCATTTAGACCCGCCTTAAACCATGTCCCCACTACCTGTCTTGAAAATTACGTTGCAGGGTGTGAATGGAAAAGAAGCGCTGCACGGTCATATTGTTTCAACATGAAAAGTAATTAATATTTATCTCATTATATTAAAAAGGCCTTCAAAATAAAATTTAATAAACAATGAAATCCTTATCATGCTTTTTGTTCTATGTTCAATTTGCTTATGCGCAATAGTGATCGTCAGCGTTCATCGTTTTACCCAAATCAGGAAATGGTCAAAATCTGAATTAAATTTAAATCAGTGTTGCTTTTAATGACAGCACTCTCCCGTCAATTGGAAAAGGAGATTGAAGTTTTGTGTGGGCGCAATTCATTGGTCAGTAAAATATTTACTGACACAAGAACATGTTTCAGTAAAATGTATCGTTTTTATTCAGCTATCACTAGGTACCATGATGCGACCAAGTTTTTATTTTAAAGTGCAGAGTGTTTAAATTTATTGCTTCTCAAGTTTAATTATAAGGAATGATCGTTTGTTTCTGTCTATTTCTTGAGTTGTGAACCCCAAAAGTAAAGGCCAAACATAGAGTAAATGGGCCATTTACACAGTTTAGCCTTTGATTTTTGGGGTTTATAACTCAAGAAATAGACAGAAACAAGCAATCATTCCTTATTTGACGTTTTCACGTCACTTCAAATTATTGGTTGTTTTGGACATTCATCACGAAAACTCCTAATTTGTTAACACGCGCCCCCATAGTTGTTTAAGATAGAGCTTTCAACCTTCGCACATCGCATTCCGGTTATCTGAAGTTCTTCCGTCCGTTTCTAAAGTTTTCAAATTTGTATCCTCGATTGGAATTTTTGAAAGATTCTAATTTCCAACTTATTTTGAAGACCACATTTCTGAAATTTGGTAAATATAATTTCCTATAAAATCATATCAAAAATGTGGTCACTTGGATACATCCAGGGGTCATAGGGTCAAAAATGAAAATGCGTTGTGTCGTTTTAAAAGTTTGGAATGTTGTAGAATTAAATAAAAATCAGGAGATAGCTGTTTCTGAGTTTTTTTATTTATCACCATTTTTACGTAATTTCAAATTATAGGATTATTTCGTTCATGAACAGGGGCGTAAATCGTTTCTGTTCCCAAAATTACTGCCATCGCTTAATTATGTCATCAACGCTGTAACAAAACAGCGAAGACGTATTTCTTTAATTGCTAAGTCAAGAGATTTGAAAATAAAATGTTTCCATATGTTTGTGAAAATTGGTTGGCAATTTTACCTTATGATTGTATTATTTCTTCAAAACATATCTTTATGACAACTGATTGGACCACGCCTATCTATTTGAAGATGTCTCTTGCTTTGTTTTAGAAGACAAATTATGCTAATTAACCCTTTACCTAACCAATCAGCCTCGTAATTTACAAATTAAGCAGTTGAAAAAATACATTTTTCATTTTTCAAAAAATACACGAAACCATATCATGCGACTCCTCAGTGAAACTAGCTCGTCCCAAAAATGAGTCACATGATATGGTTTTATTCAATGTTTTGAAAAAATCGAAGAAAAACAATAATTAGAATTAATTAATTTTGATATTCCGTGCGTTTGGTAAAGGGTTAAATGATATCGGTGGTAACGTTGCCTGAAGCTTGCCTCAAGTAACTGATTGAAACATAAAGTCACAAACTATTCAATGTACCTCCAGTACTCCCTGGATGAGTCGCAGAATCATCACACCAGCAACGTGGGATCTTATCATCAATGGTGAAACCAAGTGCAAAGCCGAGGTGATTAAAAGTCCATATCCTACTACCCTGAAAGAGAGTTGTTTTTTTAATCTCAGTTTACTAGTCTTATTCAAAACCCTCGACATTAACCCTTTACCTAACATGTAAAGCAGACGACACTTGCAAAAAAGATTTTGAATAACTAATGTTTTTCATTTTTGTCTCAAAAACATAGGTTATGACCCTTCGTTGGAACGAGCTCGACGAGCTCGTTCCAACGAGGGGTCATAACCTATGTTTTTGAGACAAGAGATGAAAAAAATAATGAAAATTAATTGGCAATTTTTGAGAAAAGCGCTGGCCGGTTTTGGCCGTTACGTTTGGTAAAGGGTTAAATGATCTACACGCGCTAGAATACTTGAGTATCGGAACTGAATTAAAAATACAAATTATCTCGCGTTATTATAACTCTGTTTCATTTAGTCGGTGAGTATGCAGTACATACAGGTAATGCGGTATTCCGTCACGTGGTCGGTGGACATTAGCCCACCTTCTTAGTTGTTACACTAGTGAAAATGGAACAAGAGAATATTGTGCCAGTATATAAGAAAAACGACCTCACACTTCCTTATAATTGCTGACCAATAACCCTTTTAAGCTACCGTGGGAAAATGTTTGAAAAATGTGTTTTAAGTATGTTCTCGAGTTTCTGAAGACACACATTCTTCTTTCCAAGCTGCATTCTGGATGTTTACCCTGAGATTCTACACTATATCAATTAACTGATATTTATACCAGGATTATCTATTCTACTATTTATAAAAAGCCTCTGACATAAATTTTAGCTTTAGACACCAACCGTGGAGAACACACCAGCAATGGGATTTTCAAAAGTTAAAATTTGCACCTACAGTGGAACTACAACTACAATCAAACTGACCTTTGGTGACCTCGACCTGAAAGCAAAATTGTCTAAATGTTGCCTCGAGAATAATGAAATGAAACCGGCAATTATTTATTACGTTTTAAACGAGTTTCCCTCAGAAGATACCAAAAGTTAAAAAACATGTGTTGCCTCATGTTAATAAAACATCCATAACTCGAAATAATATGTTATTAAAAAATACTCAGTGAAATCGAGAAAAAATAATAGCTACTCTTAATAATCTGACGATCATAGTATAAATAAAATGTACCCAAAGTAGCTTGGTGTACCAAATGTTCATCACTCGTGGTGAAATGGTGTTAACCGCTTGCAGAAGGCTCGAGGTTAACATCATTTCACCACTCGTGATGAACACTTGGTACACCAAGCTACAATGGGTATATTCTATATTTATAACACAGTTTGCTTAGCTCTTGACCAGGGGAAAGAAATTAGAATAGTATTTTGCAACATTAGTAAGGCTTTCAGTTTAAACAATATTTATTTAGTAAAAACTGATATTATACATACTACAATGAACGTCAAACACAAAATCAAAATGACTGTACATTATGGCAATTAAGAAAATAAGTATGTATTATTATCAAGATAAATGAAGGAAACATCAGATATAGACAGGATTCGTCAGGAAGCTAAAATAAGGCATCTAATCGTGTTTGTCCCAACGGATTATTGTATAAACTTGAAAAATGGAGTAACGGGCAATCTCCTTCTGTAGGTCGAATCATATATAAGCCAGAAAAAAGCAAAGAGTTGTAATCAACTCACAGTCTTTCGGCCTGGTGTACACTGCTTCTGGTGTAACCCGGGGATCGGTGCTAGAGCCTGTGCTCTGTCTCATTTACTTAAACGATATTGTTGCGATTATCAGTTCCAGTATTCGACACTTTGCAAATGACAAACCGCTGCTCAAATAATAGAAAATCAGAACAGGCCGCTGTGATATTAAACAGTGATCTCATCAAAATAGAGAACTGGACACACCAGTAGTTAGTCGATTTTAACCCAAATAAAACGGAAACATTGACAATCATGCAAAAAGGTAACCATCTTCCTAGACCCATCTTCCTACTATCATCCACTCCTATAATGGAAGTGAAACCCCACCAAAACCTAAGTCTAATATTCAGTGATGACTGTAAAATTTTCGCGATGTTCTAACAAAAGAGTTGTACTGACTATCATCAGAAAATAAAAAAAAAATATCTTGAATCGTAAAACCTTGGAAAAGTGTACTTTGCATTTATTCACCCTGCCATGGAAAACAGTGATACTGTGTGGGACAACTCTACTCACTATTACTCAGACATACTCGAAAAAAAAAACAGATTGAAGCTACAAGGCTTGTA
This sequence comes from Pictodentalium vernedei, assembly GCA_031216915.1. Lineage (NCBI taxonomy): Eukaryota > Metazoa > Mollusca > Scaphopoda > Dentaliida > Dentaliidae > Pictodentalium > Pictodentalium vernedei. The sequence goes on from CM062293.1 coordinate 86,351,579, forward strand.
ACAGGAGCAACAAAAAGCACTTGTAAGACCTCAATCTAAATTGAGACAGGGTAGTAGCCGCTCATGAAAATGAGAGAAAAAAACACAAACTTGTACAGTTTTTTAAAATGTACTAGGAGATCACTCCTCCTTAATTGCTCACTCTTATTCCACTCCAGCTTTCGGAAATACAGCCGTTATAACCTCGAAAGCAACACAGATCTATCTCAGCCTCCTCGTCACATGTGCAGTCACCAAAAATTCTTTCCTCCCCTCTGCCACAAAATCATGAAATGACGAAGGCCTACCACTGTAGTGAGAACCAACCAATCATTTGTGCACTACAAAGTCTTTCTTAATAACGACTTGCTTCGTCCGTCCGGTCACTTTTATGCATGTTATTCTCTCCAATCAAAACTATTACACTTTAGACTTCGATTGTGCTGTAGCAATTTACAAGAACACCAGTTCAGAATTTAACCGCCTCCCCCTTATGTATATGCGGAGAGGTGGAAACTTTTGAACATTTTCTTGTTTGCTGTCCCCGCTTCGCTTATAAAAAAGCGCTAAACCATTCTAAATCAACCAACTCATTTTTATACGGGAGTGAAACACTATCATATTATGAGAAGTGTACACCTTCAGAACAGTGCAGAAGTTACACACGTAACAATCGTTACTTATTCCTAATTCCTTATTCAACATTCATTATCAATCGATTTTATCAGTTCATAACGAATGTCGAATAAGGAACCGGGAATAAGTAACGGTAGTCACGTCACCCAGAAGTTAATCATTTTATCAGGAAGATATAGAAACTGATATGCTTCTTGTCTGGTGTGTAATATAAATAAAACATCCATACACTTACCATATACTTGTACGATGGCTGCAAACGGCTGCTGGATCAGGATACATATCATTGATTGCCCATCCCATTCCCTCCTCATTACCCTCTCTTGCTTTTAAACTCGTTTTCATTGAAAAACCGTATTTGGTCCTGTTGCTCATCATCCGTGTAAAGAATCTGCCTGCTTTGAGAGGAGAACCGTAATTTTGGATAAGCTAAAAGCTTGACTCTGAATCCCATTCTGCTTTGTAATTATAAGATCGTGTCACAACTCAATTTTACCCCCCCCCCCACTCCCACACTCCACCAGATGGCGTCAGGCCAGTCAATGCGATCACTCTTCTACTGGTGACATTTGATGAAGCCCCAAGGCCTCACGTTGAAAATATTGATTGGTCAAGTAAGGAATATAGACTCTACCAGTTGAATGCTTTGAACTAGCATTGAATATACCTTCAGGATACAATGGGTTAATTAACCAATGATATGATAAATGGCAATTGGAAAGTCAAATATTCCCTGACATATAATTCACTTTTTTGTTGGCTGTGGAAATTCGTAAATATTTTGAAGCGAAGGAGCGGATTCATGAATTCTGATTATGGAGTCAGCCATCAGAGTCCATCCGAACCGTTGAATGTCTGGGATCTGCTAATGTCTATCGGAAATTGGACGACTCTGCATGCCATCTATAGGAAGCTACAATGGTTTTCCATAGTACAGTCTAAATGCCTTATATATAACAGTGCTCATATTCCGGTATATAGAGTTCTCTGGCACATTCAAGACTACATCCTAGCACAGGATGATACTGGCATTGGTGGGAATTTGGACAAAACAATAGCATTGGTGGGAATTTGGTTATGATGTAATTTGAAATTACGAAGTTTGATTATGCTCAAATGTTTGACCATATCAGGAAAACTAGGAAGCTTTTAGCAAGGTGTTCATCTTTTTCGTCCCTGCCTGAATCATACACAATGTATATGTAGTTTTCTTTTCTTGAGAATGACCGAAATCCCGTCCAATTTCGACCAAAGAGCTTTTATGTAAGAGCATTATGCGCAGAAGTGCTCAAAGACATGATAAACAAAAGCATCAAACGGGATAGTCGTTTCCGATATACATAAATACCGTAAAACATTCAAGTAGCATGTATGTCATAAATATAGGTTATTACCATCATATGGTTTTCAGAGATGGTGTATTAAAATCGAGACCTTACCTCTGGGCGTGTATCGACGAGTCCGTTAGGACGAGTCAATATATGACCCATGGACGAGGTCGAGACTACAATAAACCATCTCGGAAACCCATTTGAAGGTAATAACCAATTTTCCTTACAATATTCAGCACTGTTCCTCCTTTTCTTGTTCGCATATATTTTGACAATCATGCAGCGTCTATGAATTGATTTTCTATGAATGAACATCATGGGGCCATGGTATTACGTCCTGGGACTGTGCGTGACGTAATCCCCATTCATTGTTCCTCTTGTACTATAACCGTCGACATTTATGGTAGTGTTTCAACTGTGTGTTTCTTTGTTTTATTCTCCTGGTTTAACGCGTGGTAGGCCTACATATCATCATGTCAAAAACTTATATTTTCTAATTTATTTCGCCGCGTTGGTGATTTATTTATCATTTAATTACAGTTGTCAAAACGGTGTCCTTGACACGTGTAATCAGTTTTCCATGAATGCAAGTAAAAACATTCTCTTTCTGGATCGAATGATCGCATGTGCGGTTGTTACCCTCAATACAGGTTTGCATTTTGTCATTTTTATTTGTATTTAGGGGAAAATACGTTCTTGTTGTACGATAAATAGTTGGAGCATGAGAAAATGGACTTGTTGGGTTTGCTGTTCCGGAGCATGAATTACCTCTTTGGTGAGAACCTTGTTGCAATGATTCCGCCTGGGACCTGTGATGCCAAGCAGCCAACATAGAACATGGTATGGAAGTAAGGTATGATATCGACACCATATGGCAACCCAAAGATTTCTTCGTCAACTGTTGTACACTGTAAAATATTATGAACAATTAAATTTTTTACATAGAATGTGAATAGAAACTATACAGAATGTTCAGTAGATGGGCAATATGCTTTCCTATATGGAATTTCGGTAGTTATTCTGGAGCAATTAATCCGCAAACATATTGCATGAAGCGGAAAGTATTGGAAGCGGAAATGGTGTTGCTCGAATGACACCAGAAGCTTTATAAGAACGGAGCTAAAATTGTACGACATGCCCGTTCAAAAAAAAACATTTTATTATCGGTCTTTTGCTGTCATCTCAGGGTGACGTCTCCCTGTTTTATAAAGCACACCACAAGATGGAAAGGATGTGCATTTTTACTGACCCCAAAAAGCATGGGTCAAAAACAAAGTTTTCAAGATAGCTAAGTTTAGTATAAACGACGCAGGCTGATGGATAACGAGGTCGAGTAATGCCGTAGCACTAGAAGTAATCGGGGGGGGGGGGGGGGGCTTGGGTGAGTGAGGATCAAGGGGAGGATAGACTTATTGAAACTCTGTTATCTTAATTATTTGGTAAATCTCCCCGGCAGCCGATGGTGTAAAGTAATGTTCCAGAGTAGTTTCAACTTAAATACCAAGACAGGGTGGACGGTCCAAGTGAGGGAGCTAATAGAGAACAACTCATTGGGGATCACGGCCCAAGACGTAAGGGGAAGCCGAGGGTAAAACAATCGTCAGAGAAAGGGTCATAGAGGATGGTAACCTTAATTGGAGAGAGAGGGTCAAATCAAAAAGTCTTTGGGTGACTTGCGTGATAAAGAGAAGCCTGGTTTTGATGAGTACCTTGATGGCACCTTTAGGGGTCACTGTAGATAAAGCTGAGGTCGCGGTCCCTGGAGCCGAGGAAAAAATTGGGAAAAATAGTGAAAAGGAGTACCAGATTATAATTTAGGCGGGTGGAGACCCTGGAACATTTTCTACTAGAATGCCCAAAATACCAGTCGAGAAGAACAAGATTCACTTGGAGTGTAATGGAAAAATGGGATGGGAGATGAAGGACATGTGGTTAGTGAGTGATTCAAAGGAGAGGGTTAACTGCTAATCGGAGAGATTGGGAAGAATGGGGCAAGGAATGTTACCAAGCAGTTCGTATCCGAGTATTGGGAGGAGAGAAGAAGCGTGAGAATAGGAAGGCAGTTGGGAGCACAGGGATAACCAAGGCCTTCTTACCCGAGAACCGCGACAAATCAGCGGCCGTCCAAAGTGTTATTGTTATAAATAAAGTTCAAGACTTGTAATTCAGTTCAGTGCATGGGGAGGGCCTGACGATCAGCAGATGCGGAATCAGATTTTTTGAACGAGGAAAAAGAATACAGTTTTAGAGAGAGGGGACGAATTTATCCCAACATGTTCAAACCCAAACCCCAATGACGTCATTAACGGAAGAAACTCATGTAGTACATGCGGAAATGTGATCTTAGCATCGAGTGCACAGCGCATGACCTGACATCTACTTAATCCTTTGAATCCAAGAGACCGAGCCAGAAAACTTGATACGTCATAATTCCATTAAGGAGGATGGCTGCTAAATAAATGTGTGGGGCAAACCAATAAATATTTTTAACGTGCAACCCCAAGGCTGCACGTTGAAAATATTAATAGGTCTACCCCAAATAAGGAATATAGACTCTTCCAAATGCTGCCAATGAGCTGACATGGAAGATAAGAAAAGTTTTGAAGGGTTAAACTGAAACGCATTAAAGTACTGAGGTTATCTCCCATGCTACGGAAAACAAGTGCAGTTTTCTCTGCTATATAATTATGTCCCATCTGTCTGTTAGTGCGGTGCTGAGGAGTGTTTTGTCTCCATGACATTTTCAGATGGATAAAGTGATGACAACACTGAAGCGACAACCTTTAGGTATTGTTGGATTGATCAATCGTAAAACATGTACTGGAAGGGTTACAGACTATTTCCGGTAACAATTTATGCGACTGGTGTAACTCATGACGGAACTGAACGTGACCGGCCATCACCGGGATAGTTTGTTTTTGCTATTAGTGGATCGGTTTGATGAATTTGTTATCATGACACGTTTTAATTGAGATGGCCTTACTGTAGATGCCATTCTGTTGTCATATCATGAAAAAAAATGGTTTATCTCCATCCATAAATAATTTTAGACATGTATTCAAATGCGTAAAGTTGGTATGGAGATAGTAAAAATAAAATGTTGGTTATTCAAATGTAAACAATGTTTTGTTCCATAAGGTCAAGATAACGGGACCAAAGCATCAAATCGAGAAATTGCTCAATGAAAAGTTTTCGGCCAAAGGTCTCATCAGTTTTGCTAGCTGCAGAAAATACTACTTATTGGGCTGAATGCAAATTTCACAATTTCTCCCTTTACGAAATTCTAGTGTCAGAAAATGTAATTTTTGTTGTTCCTTGTGTTAAATCCTGGCCCCTTCGCCGTTTCCATTTTCATACACCAGTAATCTTCACGTATGAGTCTGAGTTGCTTACCCGCATTTACTTTATCAAGAATACCAGCAGGAACAACATTTTATCGGAAAATTTCCTGTACAGGTCTGTGGAAAGTTCGCCTCCGGATAATTGAATCATTGTATCCAAACACTCAAAGCGTTCTGCATAGTACCTCTGTTCCACTTTTATGTTAGGGTGTATACCATTAATTAGTGTGTTCAGCGATTTTTAGTTCATCTTCGCCATGCGTTTAAACTTCAAAACCGTCATCTATGTAGGGCTAGTACATTTTGTACATTGGCGACTTTTTGTCAAATCTGAGTAAATCCTCATCCCACTTTCTGAGATAAGTACACGCATAGTTTTTACCTAATCGTGATCCAATTACAACACCGTCCGTCTGAAAAAAGCTAAAGTGGGTATTGTTCATGAAGGTTTGGATCATTTTCATTATACAATCAGTTGGAATCAGTGGATCTGTCCAATATTCGGGGGCTTCATGGAATTTATGCATACACTACTGACAGATATAATTTACAAATGTCAAAGCAAAACAGTAAACAATGTTGATTCTTATTCACTTCTCCCACAGAGAGAGAGACAGAGAGAGAGAGAGAGAGAGGGGGAGAGAGAGAGAGAGAGAGAGAGAGAGAGAGAGAGAGAGAGAGAGAGAGAGAGATGGCAGGCAGCGAGTGTGATCCGACAATCTGGTCACCTCATAGAGACGTGATGCCAACTTGCTAAGACACGGATCAACACACTGTTATAGGTTTATTATATGACTGACACACTAACAGTAACTTAATTTGCTTACTTCGATTTACTTATTCCCTAAAGCTGAACATAAAAATAGCAGACGAAACTTTGTAAACAACGGCAACGGATTCCCTAGTTACGAAGTCTATTTTTAAATGGCTATTCAAACGGAAATTCTCGGCAATTTCCGAAGGAGTATGATATGGATTTTTGATCCGGGAAAATCTCACCTGGTGTGAACCTGCAGTCTGGATAAAATTGTCCAACAGTAGTGGTATTTAGGGTAACAATATCATAGTCATATAATAAATAATAATAATAATAATAATAATAATAATAATAATAATAATAATAATAATAATAATAATAATAATAATAATTAATTATTATTATTATTATTATTATTATTATTATTATTATTATTATTATTATTATTATTATTATAATAATAATAACAATAATAATAATAATCAGCGCTGACAGTATTGGGATAGGAAATTTTATTTTCGAAGTCATCCTAACACATCTTTGGCTTATATTGTAGAACATTAGTATTATCAGTATGATGTTGTGCAGCTGAAACTTTGAACATGACTAAAACGATTTTAACCGAACCCGAGACTAAAACCAAATAAATATATTAAAACCACACAAAGCTATGGCATTCTTCTCTTGAATGTTATTGGTGAATGTTTCTGAGTTACTCACATTTGGGAAAAAGTTATTGTTGCTTGCTGATGAATTTATATTGGAAATATGCGTCATGACCAAGGCAAAACAAGACCTTGCACCATTCGCTAACATCATACCAATCATCACCCAGATCAACAGAAAATATCGCCATGGAATACAACAAAACCTTGATACATTCACGACTGTAAAAACAAAAAGAAAGGAATTTTATTCGATAGAGTTGCTGTGTCATAACACAGATAATTTAGATGTTACGAATTGGTGCGTGGACACGAGAAGGTTAAAATTTACGTTGTATTGGTATTGGTTGAGATCATGTTGCTATCAAAGGCGCATTCGCGCATACAGAGACCTCCTGTTCTCTGAAATCAGTTAAGTTCAAAATTAACCCAACACAAAAGGGTTGAGTGAATATGAACCCAATTGGGTTCATACTCACTCAGCCCAGTTATTTTGGGTTGATTTGTAATCCAACGGAATGTAGGGTTTACTTCATTTGTTAAATCAGAACGAGTGGGTTCAATGGAATGTTAATTGGTGATTAGGACACTTATGTGTATAAAGTGTACTGCTTTTTTATCTTGACATCAACAAATTTAAAGAGTTCTTATTCTTCGTGGTATAACCGATTAATCATTCAATCGTACATATTCGAATCACTGGGATACAGCATTTACGGGTGAGTTTTTTTTCCAGTATTGCGGTGCTAGGCTGTTATTCTATTTGGGGCCTCTCGGGATTGTTCTGTTCCCTTATAGTGCTACCTGGTAACGTAAGGATCCTTAACTTGATAAAACAGCACCATAGGATAAAAGGTCACGAGAAATGAGTACATCAGTAATGTGGTGCATGTACATCTCACTTTTTTCAAAAGAGAATTGACACATTTTTGCGAACTGCAAGAGACTAACATTGTTCCAATTAACTCTTTCTCTTGGGCTTTGGCGGGTTTTGTTATCCACTTTCGTAAATAACGCGCCTCTCGTTCTATCCTTCCGCGCTGGTACTCATGCCGTAATGGTGAACGCGTCTACACATCGTGACGTTCTATGTTTATTACACACCTTTATGACATTGAATCCATTAATTTAAACAAATCTTATTTGTGGAGTTTGAGAGTTCTGACGTCTACTTGAAATAAAAACAAAAACAAAACTCAGGTATGATTATCAAGCACAATTGTGTGACACATGAATACGTAAACCAAACAAATAGAAATGAAGATTGTGTCCAGGTTATTCCTTCATATTGTTAAGAAATTGGCTTCCGTTATCTAAGAGATATTCGCTTCAAAATCAGAATTTGAGTGTTATAAAAGCACTTCCCGTTTACAGAATAAATTTAATTTCGTTAATTCTGATTGATTTCAATAAAAATATTTTCGAATTGACATTCAATTTATCGACTGTCATCACAGCTGCCGAACTGGCCTAGGTCAGAAAGTAACGCTTCGATTGCCCGCTTACGAAACTGGGCGAATTTTAATTCTTTTTGGTTCGGGGGCACGATGACGCTGTGAGGCGTACTTACGTCGATGGTGCGCATGTCTTCAACCAATCTAACCCTGTCTGTGCTGCGGTGCAGAGTTCAGAGTTACGATGTTGGAGAGTTGACAGCTGCTCGTCGTTGCTCGGTGGTTCTCTCCGGGTACTCCGGCTCCCTCCACCCGGAAAACTGTCGCGGTCACGATTAGCCATTGTGCATAAGTATGTGCCCTTAAACATCAATAAATAGTTCTTTTTGGTGGATTCATGACGTCAGGTGGTAAAATATTCCGTCAAGAGAAATCAAAATGGGAAACGTGTTCAACACGGATTTGTAAATATGGAATTGGGGAAAAAAGTAATAGGCGTGTAATAAAAGGAAATAAGTTATTTATTTATTTCATTTTATTGGGGTTTAAGGTCACATACTTACGCACAATGGCTAATCATGACAGCGACAGTTTTACGGGTGGAGGAAGCCGGAGTACCCGGAGAGAACCACCGAGCAACGACGAGCAACTGTCAGCTCCTCAACATTGTAACTCTGTTCAAGCTCCTTCAAGCAGGGTTACAGCGGTTGAAGACATGTGCACCATCGACATGCAGTACGCCTTAGTACACGGTGTCATCGTGCCCCCCATGTAGGCAATCGGGATAAAGTGCCTTGCCCAAGGACACAATGTGGGTCGTCCCGGACGGGGATCGAACCCGGGATCTCTAGCATAGAAGTCCAACAGTCTACCACTGAGCCACCGCGCTCCCCAAAGAAAATAAACGTTACTGAGCAGTCTATAATTTACAAAGACGTAGTGAGAAACAGCGAGACAATTGACGGATGGGCTCGAACAATGATAGAAATGCTAACATATCGCGAATATAAAAGAAAATGTGTTTACGTTAACTCTTTGAACCCTAGCGGCCGTCTTTCCGGCCAGCAACATTTCACGCCATAACGTCATTAAATAGGATGGCTGTTTAGTAAATGTGTGGGGTAGACCAATCAATATTTTCAACGTGCAGACCCGAGGCTGCACTTGGAAAATATTGATTGGTCCACCCCAAATAATGAATATGGACTCTTCTAATTGCTGTCATTGAATTGGCATGGAAGATACCGCTAGAGTTCAAAGGGTTAAGTTGTTAAGTTTTTTCGCCATTATTTCAATCAAAGGTGAGATAATTTATTGCAAAACATGTCGAAACTATTATTTTTCATGCGGAGAAAACGTACTTCACTCGTCCGCGATATAATACAGTGGGTGCTCTAGCACTGACGGCCCGGATAACAGTGTGCAAGGAGAATAATAACAGTGTGCAAGGAGAATGGAATTCGCCCTTATATTCCAGGCGGACACGAGTTAACACATGGTGTGCTAATTGATGGTAGAGTTCCAAGTTATGTCAACAATTTCTAGGACAGATGCAGTGACTGTTCTGGACACAGAAAGGAATTATACACGGAAAACGAATATTATCTTGAAAAGTGGCGAATGCTTGACCTCTTATTCCGCTGTAACGTCCAATAAGTTGCCTGTCGTTAACATTTCTTCGGCAAACGTTACCAAAGGTTGCTCTGTCTGTAGTGTTCTTGTACAGTTAACAAGTTTGAATGGATGTAATTAAGTTACCCCAGAAACGTTTTGTGAACAGAAACACGACAAACCTCATTGGGGAATAAGAAAAAATATAAATATAGTCGTGTATGGATAAATCTATGATGACATATCCCATTGGAACCCACGGAAGTAGAGCAGTGTTCGTTTCCTGTTATAAACAAGTTCTGCTTTACTGGCAAGATAAGACCCGAAACCAATGCATGTTGTGGAAATCTCCTAAAGTGGATAGCATAGGTATAAATGATTGGCAAAACTCGAGTTCAAAGATGTTAAGAGTGGCCTTAAACATCAATAAGTAAAGCAATGTTATTTGTAAAGGAATAAAATAAAACACATTGTAGTTTATCTAGTGAAGAACGTAAACATTGAATGAGATTAAAACTAAGTGTATACTATTTAAAGTTGGAGTTTTTGTATAACATTATATTTAGTCTGTGTGAGGCACTAAACGTGTTGACATCTTGATGTTCTCAGGGTGATTGAAATGATTATTGATTGGAATATCAATATCTGAAGCACAAAATAATATCTGTCTATCTTTACAAAAGGTCAACACATTATAACAGCAGTACTTTGCCCAGAAACTCCACAAAACGTGGGTAAACAATTAGCACATAACAGCGTCGATTACTTACGGAATTAGACTGGTGGCCCGAGAGCTTGATCCAGTACATTCACTACTGTGTACATCATGTTATAATGGATTTATCTCTGGTGGGTTTTGGCGCATAGAGTGAAAATTGAGTTCATTTAATCTCTGCAGTTAATCCACAAGACACGAAAGACTGTTAGCACTTGTAACCTACTACCTACGCTACATTACAATTGATATTGGTGGTTTGTGTCTCGATGAGAAAAATGGTCGTACAATCTGAGCAGTTGTTATATGTCATCTGCTAGAATTAAAAAATGGCACTTGACCGAAAACACTGGTGGGCCACAAGTGTTGATAATATTTTTTACGTGCAATATATTATCTGCTGTTTTCTGGGCTTTTATGATTTAAAGCGATTGCCATTTGCGAATAACAATGGAATGTACCATCTTCATTTACTTGGTCAAAGAAGAACCTCTTTGCATGGGAGTATCTGCTGTTCTTGCAAGCGGGCGGCGGTCGTCAGCTATGTAAGATGTAAGATATGTCGATGCTTTCATGTTAAATTCCTTTCATGGCCTTCTTTGTTGTTACAAAGCCAACATGAATGCAATAAGGATATTTTTAATTTTATGTTTGTTTTCAATGCCATTCTGCCAGTCTGTGTAGACACCACGTTTTCTCATATCAGGTAAGAAACTACATTTTTTTATTGTACGTGAAGGGGAAAACATTTCCCTATTTTCGATAGAGTATTCGACAAAGAATTCAAAACACGAAACAATTGATCGATGACTAATTAATGATACACTGACAGCGTTTATCGAGTCGCCGCAGCAAAATAGCAAAATAGTCTCGTAGTATTTTCGAGGAATTAACCCTTTCCCTAATATAAAAAGCAGACGACACTTGTAAACAAAATTCTTGAATAACTAATTGTTTTTCATTTTATGTCTCAAAAACATAAGTTTTGGCCCTCATTGGAACGAGCTCAACGAGATCGTTCCAACGAGGGGGTCATAACCTATGTTTTGAGTAAAAAAAAAATGAAAGGATAATGAAAATTAATTGACGATTTTTGTGAATAGCGCTGGACGGTTTGGGCCGTTACGTTGGATAAAGGGTTGAAAAAGGAAAATAGTTATTTGAATAAGCATTGCTATAGTAAGGATACTTATTGTGAAATCGATTCTTTTTGTGTGTGTCGGGAGTATCGCGTTTTGCAACATGAGAATTGTCTTGATAATATATATAAGCATAGTAAACTTGATACAACAGTATCTGGATATTATTACTCTCCACTTTAAACTGTGACCTATATTTCCTCATGTCACTAATTAATAATGTTACATAAAACTCGCAAAGGTGGTCTTTTCTAACATTTGGCAAAATAAACCAACAATAGGCCAAAATAGTATTTGAAATGTAATGTTTTCGCACTTCCTTTTTGACAGATGAGGTTCTACATTGTTGAGGGTTGAGAGGCGGACCAACAATATCGACCGGATCTCGGCCAAGACGCGATCCGGTCTACATTTTCTGTCCATGTTTATGATTACAGTACTGTATTGTAAAGCGATCTCACTGGATAGTCACAACAACCATAAAATTATGTTATATAAAGCTTAAGAAACATTCTAGAAAACCTTTTATCGTTATTTGTGTAATTGTTCGTCAGTTTGTTTATCATCATATCTTTACCTTCGATGCCATCAATTTTCTTTGATAATGGTGAATAGTTCATAATCATTACCGATCGAACAGCACAAAAGGGAAGAAGTAGAAAACGGAAACGATAATCTGTCTTTTGTGTAAATGTTTTGTGAAGATAACGAATACAGTATTTATTGAGTATGTCAACAAGTCCGGTTCGTTCTGGTCGACTCCAGTGGTAACAAAGATTGCATTGCTGCCGCATTCTGGTTCATACCCATTAATTAGTATTGACGCTCAGAGCTTCGATACATGTTTGCATATTTTGACGCCTCTCCATCGAATGAAATATGAAATGTATTTCTTTGGTGTCAGCATTTGTGGTGCACTAGTATCATTCCTCTCACCTGTAAGAGTGAGTGTTTTTTCTACCTCTCCACTCTTCCCAAATGCACAGCCCTTTTCCCTCATATCGTCTCAAGGGCCCCAGGAGAGGTAAGATTTATTTAGTATCTGTTCTCTCTCCACGGCAGTGTGCTGCCTTTTTCTCACAAAGCCGGAGGGATCATCGAGACGGTTACAGTGTTGAAAAGTGGCCTTTCGATCAATTTATCTGCTCTGAAATTATTAAACGGGTGAGAAAGTTCCAATTAAGAAGGATATAATTGTTCTGAAAATGTTATTAGAAGAAAGTAAAGCGAAATTTTTCTTTGGTTACTTTTAGTAAACGCACACACAGACAGCTCTCGGGACTGTCTGTTTTTTGTGTTTATAAACGCTACCAAATGAATCTTGGCTTTTTACAACAAGCTAATTAGAAACAATGTAGTAACTGTCCATTTGGTTCTTTGTTTGGACGGCGAGTGTGTTTTTACAACAATTTACAAATTTTATTCTCCCAGTGGAAGAAATTATCAAATCTTATCTCCTAGACTTTTATATTAATGGAAAGGACAGTATCTGTATTATATATCAGAATGCACACACTGTTGATATAATGAAAAGAAAAATAATTACAGAACATCAAATGATGATAAAAACGCCGTTTTCTTATTTCTAAACGTGTTTAAACAGAGACTAATGTTCAAACGATCGTACTAATTGGTAAAAAAACTGTAAAAAGCCAGCGTCTGGATTTTTATATCTCTCTACACAAAACTGATGCACACATCGATGATACAACTTCGATAACATTTCAAGATTTCAATTTTTATATGAAATTCCTCAGCCTTTGTGTAAAATTTACTGACAACTTTAGAAAACTGAGGGGAGGTAACTTTCCTGTAAATCTCCCCCAATGACGAAAATTGTCAGCCATGGATGTGCACAGATTTTTAAATTGTGAGTTACGTCAAATATAGTGACTTTAGAGTATTTTATGGGGGTAACAAACATTGTTAAACTAATACTCTTGGATGAGAAAGAGACGCACACAACTTAAAGTAACAATAATCTGTTCCGTTGGATGAAGGTGGTAGAAAACACCTGCCCGATAGGATAATTACGGAAACCCATTGGGGGCAGCATGTGTAGTGGGACCATTGCGAATATTCACATTGAGATTACGAATATTCGCATCCACATTGCGAATATTCGCATTCAACATTGCGAATATTCGCATTCTACATTGAGAATATTCGCATTTAACATTGCGAATATTCGCAATGCTTTGCGAATATTCCTAATGCATTGCTGCTATTCGCATTGCCATGCGAATATTCGCAATGCTCAATCCCCTCGCTACACATGCTGGCCCTAATGGGCTTCCGTAGATTAATATGGTTTCAATGTAACCGAAAGAAACGCTGGCTACAGTATTGCTGATAATTAAGCATCTGGTTTATTCCATCATTCATGTTAATTTTATCCTCCTTCATATTAATTTTATCCTCAAGAGGTTTGTTCTGATGGGTTGAAGTTTGGCGTCTGCCCTAATGAAAAAAGTGCTCTGGAACATCATGGTACAGTCAAAAACAAAACCACCATGATAACCTTTACTATAGCGTATTGGGAAATGCCTTTTTGTATCATGGTGTTCCGTGGTACCGTTTGTATGTGAGATTTTATTTTTACTATTAACATTTATTCAATTTATTACAGAAGGCGTGTGTCGCTGAATTTCTAGAGGTTTCGATTCCGAGGAGTTAAGTAAATATTGCATAGATTAGTTCGTTAATTTTTTTCTGTGCGCTGCAATGACGGAATGGTGCACCTATATCTTCTAGAAAGATTCACTGACATTTCCTTAAATCCCAGTAGCAGGTGAAGTCCAATTAATACTGCGGTACCGGAATTACAAAGAAAGTGGGCAAACGTAAAAAAAACTCATGTTTTTATCAGCCATATTCAAAGTTTTAGGACCCCACCCAATCCTCGCCTCCTTTCCCGTCAACAAGGTGGATGTTAAAGGCCATTTAAAGTTTGTTCACGGGAAGCATCCCCCACCTCCCCGATCTCTATGGGCAAGAGGTTTACCACTTTCACCTCTTCCGTGCTATACCATCTTCAAGTCTCTGACGCTGATATTGTACGCCTTGTCGTTTTGTTCCAGCATCCCAGGATGAGAGGCATTGTGTTGTAAGGAACACAATTTACTGTTGAATCGACGGGACATAACACGTTGGCCGATAGGCTGTGCGGATGTCTATTTATGACGAAATCCCAAGTCATATAAAAGTTCACATCTTTAATTACATTTCTTTTCCTTCCACCAGAAATATAGATTATGTGTACATGGGTTTTTTGCTGTAATTCTGACGGTCGATCTGAGAGCAACAGTAAACGAATAGATTTAGTTATGTGGCACGAAGATATTGTGGGGCTGGCATCGTACCTCACAGCTTTTTCGTTTTATTTCGTCGTTTCAGAACTCAGAGAATATTTATTTTACTCCGCTTAACCCTTTACCCAACGTAACGGCCAAAACCGACCAACGCTATTCTCAAAAATCGCCAATTAATTTTCATTATTTGTCTCAAAAACATAGGTTTAGACACCTCTTTGGAACGCGCTCGTCGAGCTCGTTCCAATGAGGATGTCATAACCTATGTTTTTTGAGACAGAAAATTAGTTATTTAAGAATTTTTTGGCAAGTGTCGTCTGCTTTTCATGTTAGGTAAAGGGTTAAATAGTGTAATTCTATGCAATAGCAGGGGTATGATAATATAATAATAGTTTAATAATGGTTTATTGCACAACAAAAAGCATATGGGTATGGCACGTTGCAACTTACACATAGTATATAACAAAAACGTGGATATAGTTAAAGAAAGTATTAAAGTCACACTCACATGAGTTCACCCAAACACACAGCACTTACACTAGATGATGTCAAACCCAGCACACATGACTTGCACACACAATTACAAACACACAAACACACGCGCTTACAAACACGGATGGTATTGCACACTTAGCCCAAACACCCCCTCACACACTCACGGATACCTACGCATCTCAAATACCCCCCCCCCCCCCCCACCCCACACACACCACACACATACATATAGACATATGTATATATACATATAGCTTTAGCCGGAGACGCGGTAAGGAAATTATGTCACGAAAATTTCACCTTACTCATTAGCCTAGTTGGTCCGGATCAGAGTAGAGTTAAGCATCATAAAGCATGCACGATTCCTTATGCTGACTACTGTATATCATAAATGAACTGACGGACTGCAAGAATGACTTTATCTTCTTGACAACCGAAGACGAATCCTAACTTGTCCACGTATTTGAATTTAGGATTTATCTTGCACACGTTGTCCAGAAACTCCTGTCGCAGTCGCCTGAACTTAGAGTAAACAAAAAGCACGTGTAGCTCATCTTCAATGAGGTTTCTGGAACATTGCTTGCAATACACGATCGCGTGGTTGGGACTGGGCTTAGAATAACGTCTGCGCTCTATTTCTTGGTCATGTGCACCTAATCTATATACCTTCTATACCCCACATCGCACACCTAGGGGTTATATATGCCCCATAGCTGGATTAATCCGTGTTTACATATTTCAATTGGCCACCGAGTTCCAAACTGAAGCCAGTAGGAAATGATGACGACCCCATTCGCTCAGAAGGATATTTCGTTAAGTACGGGTTATTCCATAAATCGTTTTGGGGAAAACGTTATCACGTGATCACGAAGAGAAAGTTTCTCTTACTTCCGTGTTCAAAAACTTGTGACTGAATATAAAATGAATTGTTATATTTTTTGAAAAGAAAGAGACTTGATTATAAAACATAACCCAGCACTCCGAACACGTTCTTAGAATGGTAACGTATTAATGGAGTTCAACTGCTTAGCAATGATCTGAGTGAACACCGATAAATAATTCTCTTTGGGTCACCTAATTTCAATGTAGGGAAGCATTGTAATTAAATTGCATTTGAAAACGGTTAAACCTGTGCATTACAGGTTTAGAATCGCTGTTGTGTGGTTTACGTATCTGAGATCAAACCCCTTTAAACATTCTAGCGAATTGTCTGTCATGATTATATATATACTACACAAAAACGTTTGAACCACCCACACATTTTGAGATAAACGGCCAAAAATTAAAACAATCAAAAGCAATATGTAGCGTGATAGCTAATTCATTTATAGACTAATGAGTGATCTTTTTAGACAATGTCATTGAAAAATGCATGTTATAGTATGGGGGGTCACTGCTGTTCAAACTGAGATCAAGATCACTGGAGCTTCGGGGAAAAATTGGGAGAGATGGGGAAAAGGGATGCCAAATGTGCCACTCGGGAGTAGTGGAGACCCTGGAACATTTTCTCTTGGAATGTCCACAGTATATACCTCATAGAATAAAATTTACTGGAAGAATAATGCAGAAGTGGGGTGAAGAAACAAAGGATAGATGGCTAAAGGGGGACACGAGGGAGAGGGTAGGAATGTTTATTGAAGAAATTGAAAAAGAGGAAGTGAGGGACACTATTAAGCAGCTTATATCTGAATGCTGGGAGGAGAGGAGGGGAAGAGGGGGTGGGGTGCAGGGGGAATGATGGCCTTCTCTTATGAGGACCGCGACAAATCAGCGGCTGGCCAAAGAGTTATTATTATTAGTATAGTTGCCATGGACTGATCATACCCACAGGTGGGCAGTGGTTTCCACACATGTGTTTACCAGGTAATAAAAATCATCAGCAGCAAAGTATTCATTAAGGAAGCACTGGGTTGTACTGGTGCTTCTTTAATTAAATTTGTTATGATTATTCTGGAACGCGGTGACTTGGTAGAGATGCAGACGGCAAGCAGAGAGGTCCTTGTTTCGAATCCCATCTGTGGCAACCGCGTTGTGCCCTTGAGCAAGACACATAATCCCAGTTGTGATGTGGGGCCATGGTGGTATTGTATATTAAGGCGTACAGTCGCGTACTGCATATCAATGGTGTGCTTGTCTTCAACCAATGCTGACCCTGCTTGTGGAAGTTAGTATGTTGGAGAGTCTGACTGCTGTTTGCCATTGCTCGATGGTTCTGTCTGGGTACTCCAGCTTCCTCCACCTGTAAAACTGTCTGACTCAGGGTGACCATGGCTGTCAAAAGTGTAGTTAAACCCCAATAAATAAATAAATTGATGATAATTCCTACAGTGTTTGAAATCTACATGTAATATTGTTGTGTCTGTGGAAATATTGCCCACTTGCGGAAAGTGATCAGTCCATGGCACCTGTACTGTATATAAGCTGCCACAGGCACTGGGGGTTGTTGTTTAAGTAAAAGGCACATTTTTACGGATCAGTATCGGGTCTGCACACTTAATACCTATGACTTGTATATTGTGAATGGGAATACAAACTTCATCCTGACCAAGTTGATGCCATTTCTGGACTGAAATTTTTGCACCAGAATTCCTAGCCACCCCACTTTCGCATGTAAGGGTTTGAAATGGTCCGAGGACTGTTCTACCCCAAGTCATTGAACAGGCGTGTTTAAAGTGTATAAAGCAGCACAATAAACACATCTAATGATGAAATTCATAGATACATGTATAGTACAGTCGCCGTGGACTGGTTGTAATCCATGCATGAGTAGTGAATACTACTAGTGATGTCCATACATGTGTCTACCGGGTAATAAAAATCATCATCAGACAGCAAAATTTTATTTAATGATTATTCCTATAATTAGTAATTGGAATCTAATATTGCATCTGTGGAAATATTGCCCAGCCGTGGAATGTGACCAGTCCTTGGCTGCTGTACTGTACCTCATTCAATACATGTTGTTAGTGAATTTGTGGGGGCATGGTGGCGTTGCGGTAATCAGTTCTTGTCAGATCACCGAAGTTAAGCAACATCGAGCCCAGTTAGTCCTCGGATGGGTGACTGCCTGAGCGATCGATTCGGACCCACGCGTTGTGTCCTTGGGCAAGGCACTTAGCCCTGATTGTCCACATGGGGGCACGATGACGCCATGTACTAAGGCATACAGCACATCGATGATGCGTATGTCTTCAGCCAATCTAACCCTGCCTGTGTTGCAGTGCAGAGTTACGTTGTTGGGGAGCTGGCAGCTGCTCGTCGATGCTCGGTGGTTTTGCCTGGGTACTCCAGCTTCCTCCACCCGTTAAACTGTCACGGTCATGATTTGTAATTGTGCATAAGTAAAGAAAGAAATAGTGAATTTGTGATTTTTAAAAATTCTACCTCTGACCTACTTATTGCCCATGTGGTGGTCAAAGCTAGCATTTTCTTAATTTTCATAAAATTTTCAGCTAAATATACTTTTGAAAATGCTGGGGTCAGGGTGATTCAAATTTTTTGTGTGAAGAAAATGCGTGTATTTTGTGTCATTTGGGAACTGATCTAATTTTAAACTAATGGAATTGATAGTTACTTTATTGATTTTG
Source organism: Pictodentalium vernedei (assembly GCA_031216915.1). Lineage (NCBI taxonomy): Eukaryota > Metazoa > Mollusca > Scaphopoda > Dentaliida > Dentaliidae > Pictodentalium > Pictodentalium vernedei. The sequence goes on from CM062293.1 coordinate 86,370,540, forward strand.
GTGAGAAGTAGAGGAGTTTGGTGCTTTCTACAGTTTGCAGCTCAGAAGGACTATGCATTTTGGCCCCAGATCCTAGCAACCCCCCTCCCCCCACTCCCACCAAAAAAAATCAAATAATCATGAATCCATTAACCTGCAGGTGTGGGAACTAATGTAATTATGTATATCATACAGATATAACACATTTAGTGTAAATGTATGTTCTATCCAAGTCTTTGGCCTTCATGATATACAATGGGCCTATCATGCTGCATCTCTCCCAAAAGTAGTTCAGTTGACTGAACAGAGTGGGGAAGCCACTATGTGCAGACATCTGAAATTACCCAAAAGCTGCTTGGGCCACCCCCAATATAGTTTCCTGGTTATGCAGCTGGACTACAATCAGACCTGGTAATCTAAAAAATCAAGGAGTGCAAACAATTGCCCTCCTCAGATTGATTGGAGTGCAATTGCACCTGAAATTTTCAATGCAAAAACTTGTATGCTATTTTAGTTATATTCACTTCAAGGTATTAATATTGTGACTGAAAAATTGTACTATATTCAGGTACATGGTGGAAAAATTGGCACACATCTCATTATTCAAAATGTTGCATTCAATTCTTATGTGACTGTCATCTACACTCAAAATGTATCGAAATGCGACACAGAATGGGCCATGAATTATTGCGAATCAATACAACCTTGACAAACGGTCCCCTGAGTTCCAATGTGTTCTCTGTGCCAGTTGGCACAGAGAACACATTGGAACTCAGAGGACGAAATGATAATAGATTATAAACGCAGTCCCAAACAGGTCTGTCTTTCCAGAATATCAAGGGGTGCAAAAAATTACCCTCCTCATTATTTTCTAGGTGTGCAGTAGGCGTGCAGCACTCCTACACTCTGCCAGGCCAGTACAATCGTTGTGTCTCCTGTTATAAGTATTAGGTCTTTATACTATTTGGATAATTTTGTGTACTGAATGAGCTATAGTACTCAGTGGTACCTAACTGTCAGCATTTTCAACATTTTTATAGGACATACATATAGTATGATAGTAATAAATTAGCTTAGTCACCTGAATGAAATCAGGGAGATGGTGAGGGCCAGGGCTATTAACCCTTGGCAATCAGAACTTGGGGTGGGGGGGGGGCGGGGGGGAGGGGCTGGGCCTGGTTCAGGAGTCCAAGATTCTTGGGTCACGCCTGCTTCTCTTCCCCCCCCCCCCCCCCCCTTTCAAGTTCTGATTCCTGGACCCGGCCTGCCCCTCCATCCCCGAGCAAGAAACACCAAGATAAATCGCTTGTCATATTGGAAAACTAGTTGCCCTTCATGTAAAGAGGGAATGGGGGTGCCCTGTGGAAATGCTCAATCTATTACATGATTTTTAAGTGATAACTTTATTAAAGCAACTTGACATAATAAAGTTATTAAACCTGGAATTGGGCAGTCAAAAGCTATAACTCCAGGTCCTGGATACTCACTGATGAACTTGCAAATTTGAAACATGCTGTTAAAAACATCATTTTGGTGGCCAAAAAAATAATGTGATTCTTCATCCTAAAAGCCACCAGAAGTCTCCATTTAATAACTTCTTGGGTGAGGGGAGGCCCCACCCCCCCCCCCCCCCCCCCCCCCCCCACACACACACAAAAAAAAATCCCCCTATCATCGGTCATGCCTGTGGCATCTACATCGGTATCCTGTCACTTTCGAAATGGGGCCCATCACAGAATTAACCCTGGGGCTTACTCTCCCCAGCCCCTACTATAGTGCATATCCACAACATAGTTCTGGCATTTATTATTAATGTCGGTGCCGACTAGAAGGCCTCAAAGAAGGGATTAATGGGACCCACTTTGGCATTGTCAAGCTGGACTCACAGAGGTCGATTGCTTGAAATTCTTCTTGATCTTTCATATTTTTCAGAGTTTTGGACTTTGTTTTAGTGGAAAATTGACTTTGACAGTTATTAGAATGTTTTGGTGGTAATCCACTCTCCATGCACAACAGTACTGGAACAATGCTAATTGACTAGCCACTTTACCAATGAAAATTATTAAGTTAGCAGATGTATTCAGGTAACATGGATTTAGTCACTTTGCTTTATTCTAGAGATAAACTGATCATTTATTCTTTATTTGAATGACATGCCTATCGATTTGAGGCGAATGGCCTTTTGGGTCCTATGGAGGTTACCTAAAATGAAAAACACTCTAACAAAAAACGGTCACTCCAAATTGTTGCTAGGTCATGCAAAATTTTTGACAAGTTGAAGGATGTGGTACAAATGAATGGTGGAAAGATGGTGGCCATCAACCAATCATCAGCTACAAATGTGGCTAGTTTGCATCTGCCTGAAGTATAGCTGCTCTGTTACAGCAGATGCAAACAACTATACTGATGCTTAACATCATCTTAAACTGTTCAACATCTTAAATGTAACAAAATCAGGAAATGGCAATAATTCATGTCTCTGCCACAAATAACGATTATGGATGCCATAATCTACTGCATCATGCTAGCCCATGCCAAGATTAGGCTATAATTTCTACTAATTTGTTTGTATCTAAATTGCTGCAATACAGCCTCATTATTGTTCCTAAGGATTCTTCTCTATTCATTAGGATATTTCCCATAGGAGCAAGAACTTGGCTATGATACAACAGTACATATATCAGCATAGTTGCGATACATATATATTTAGGATGGGTTACCCGAATTAAGTACAGGGAAATTAATGACATAAACCAATATATACCGGTATTCAAACCAATATCGATTGAAAACCAGTGTAATTACAAAAATATCTGTTTATCGTAATTTTTTATTTACCCACAATTTAATTTTCAAGATGTCTTTAGTTTTTTAACTGTAGCCCCGAAGGAATAATTTTATCCAAGGAATCATCCGCTTGTGCCCTCGTAATGTACAAATTCAGCAGTTGAAAAATTAATTTAAAAATTTTTTTAACAAAACTTCATCATGTGACCCTGCATTGGAACGAGCTTGTTGAGCTCATTCCAATGAGGGGTCACATGATATAGTTTTGTTGAAATCTTTGAGGAAAATCAGATAAACTAATTTTGAAAATAATAAATTTTGATATCTGTGTTGGGTAAAGGTTTTTAGAACCGCATCATCAAGGCATGCTAATTCGTTCCGACTTTGATGCCACGAGTGTCAATTGTGGTACTTGTGTTCATATATCTGAACAGTTTTCTATATACCGGTATACCGCAGTATTCTTTTTGAATACCGATACCGGTATTCAGTTTTGAATATCATGCAGCTCTAGAATGACAGGTTACCAGAGGTCAGACCAGGTGAACTATAAATGGATTACGCAAAATTCTAAAAACAGCAGGCCTGAATGAGCTCACTTAGCTCTATATAAACAAACAAGATGCATGTATAATAGATTAAATGCCTGTATTTGGATGTACTGAGGACAATTAGGTGATAAACAAGAGGAATTTGTGATTACATCTTAACTCACTTAGTATTTTCAAGGTATTTTTTATCAAATCTAGTGATGGATGCTTTACAGCAGCCATGACCGGAGTTGTTGAAAAATTCATCTAAATTTAACTAAAGAAATGGCTCGTAAAAAATCCATTCAGTTCACAAGAGTAATATTTGATTAAATGTGCTGAAATTATACTTTGTTCATTGGCAAGAGAAATCCTGTCCAGGGCATGGATATCTACCAACAGCATGCAAGGAGTTAAGAGTGTAAGTTCTTGACATATTACAAGATATTTTATTCAATTAACAGGAGCTTACTCAACATGTATAACATATATTCAATTAACATGTGAAATTTCTTCTACAGGTATGGTAACTGGTTTTGTGTTTTAATGTTATATTCAATTAATAGAAGTATTCAGTTAATCAGGCCTGATCTGTTGATGGAACCTTAGCACTTGCCCTCCATGGCTCCGTCAAAATCAATTTAATGAGAGCCAAAATTGCTCTCCTTAAGAGCTGTAATAGCTCTCCTTAAACCTTCAGTTCCCTTATTAATAACTGACTTAAGTATATATTATAGCTCTCATGGCACATGTTTAGTGGAGCTGTAGTAGCTCCTTTAGATTTATTAAAAGTCCAAGCCTTGTTAGTAGATATTCAATTAATAAGTGGGTTTCACTGTTCTAGTACTTGAAAAGTCGAGATGGGCAATATACTGAAAAACTGAACTGATACTGATATCATAATGATACCAAAAAACTGAACTGAACCAATCGTTGAACTGAAAACATCTGAATTTCCAAATTTTCCTACATTTACTATTTATAAGCCACTGTTGATGCTTGATAACAGCTGAAAGGTTAATTTTCAGTTTTATTATCCCTCGACTAGTATGACATGGGCAGTTGTCCTGAATTCTCACTAGGCAACAACCTGTACATTTCCAGTTGCTTAGCAGTGATTTGTCTAATGTCTGCAGGACCTCCTAAAAATGGGATGGTTATGGCACATGCTCTGAGATCGCAAAAGCATGAAATATGTCTTTAAACATTAGGGTGCATTTAGAAAAAGTCACAAAATTACTGTAGATATGATTTGTGTTCATAAAAGAATGCCACTGACTGAACACCGAACTGATACCTAAGTGTATCCCCCAAAAATACCAAAACAGATACCGACCCCAAAATTACAATACAGTGGAACCTTGTTAATTGAAAAGCCACTTTGCCAATAAAAATTATTCAATTAACAGGAGTATTCAATTAAGATATAAAAGATTAAATGCCTGTATTGGATGAAATGAGGCCAAATAGGTCTATAAACAAGGAAAACTGGGGCGAGTTAGGGTAATTTCACTACAGGTTGCATGATTTTTTATTCAGTTAACAGGAGTTTACTCAATAACCTACATTCAATTAACAGGTCAAATTTGTATTCGAGGTATGGTAAATGGTTTTGTGTTGGAAAATTATATTCAGTTAACAGGGTTATTCAGTTGGGAGATATACAATTAAGTGGGCTCACTGTACCACACATCTCTATTGAAAAGTACAGCTCTTTTGTCAAAATGCTATCGTGGGGGCACATTTGCAAGATATCCATGTAACATGTTATGGTGATGTGTTATCATTCTCATTCTTTTATAATGTCAGCCCCTTGCATCATATCTTGGAAAGCAATCTCTAAGAGCTTTCCAGGAAATGATGTAAGGGAGTGTGGTAATATCAGTGAAGGAAAAAAGAACAAACTCTATCCAAACAACCCAGAAAACATGCTTGCACATAGAGTCAGAAAATGGTTTCCTGAAGTAGTACATAAACATACATACATGATCACCATTCCCTCATTGTTACTCTATCTGTGTTTTTAGCTCACCTGAACGGAGCTAATATAGGGGAGCTTTACTAATCACTTTCTGTCCATCGTCCATTCGTCCGTTGCCCATCCAGCGTAAACTTTACATTATCGACTTCTCCTCACAAACTCCTGAACCAAATTGAACCAAATCTGGTGTACATCTTCCTTATCAAAAGTCAATTCAAGTTTTGTTCAAATAGCCACACCCACAGGGGGCACCACAAGGGGCATAACTCTGATAGCACTCATAAAATATAAAAAAAAAATATTTTTCAGATCCAGTGGTCAAAATCTTTTCATATATGGTATACAACATCTATGGGGGGAGGGGTTTGTTCAAATCAAATCTTGCGGTTAATATTTGGGCTCACTATTGGAGGCCGAACTTTAACTTAGTGCAATACATGGAATATTATTTAAAAATCTTCTTCAGATCCACTAGTCAGATTCTTTTCATATTTGGCACACAATATCTCTGGGGATGGGGGTGGGGGTGGGGGGAGGGGGGGTGATCATTTTCAGGTTTGTTAAAATCAAGTCCCTGGGTTTATATTTGGGCTTCCTATTGGAGTATTGCAATACATGGAATATTCTTTAAAAATCTTTAGCTGTCAGAATCCTCCCATATTTGGGGGGGGGGGGGGTGAGGGGTGGGGGGCTTGGGGGGGGCAGATTCAGATTTGTTCAAATCGAGTTCCTCGGTTAATATTTCGGCTCCCTATGGAAGCCTGAATTTTAACTTAGTGCAATACGAGGAAATTTCTTTAAAAATCTTCTTTAGATCCACCAGTCAGAATCCTTCAACATTTGGTATACATCATCTCTAGGGGGCAGATTCAAGTTTGTTCAAATCGGGTCCCTGGGTTGAAAATTTTGGGTCTGGTTCGGAAGTAGAAATTTTGGACCAAAATGTGAACAAATAAATTATTGACTTTTTATGCATTTTGTTCAATTGTGAGATAAAAAAACAATTTTTTTTTAGCCTGAAAATTTTCAGTCTGGTTTGGACCAAAATTCGTGAATTTTTTAAAATTTTTCATGCGTTTTGTTCAATTTTGAGATGAAATTTTTTTTTTTATAGCCTGAAAATTTTGGGTCCAGTTCTGACTTGGGATTTTTTTTTTTGATTGTTTTCAAAATAGTGTTCCTAAACGAATTAAAGTGGTTTTATGCAAAAATGTTTTTATGCCCCCCGACTTAAGTCGGGTGGCATATAGTGATTGAAGTGTGCGTGTTTCCATCCATGTGTGGATCTGTGTGTGTGTGTGTGTGTCCGGGCCAATAACTCGAAAACTGTTGGAGCCACAGTCATCAAACTTCACACAATTATAAAGGACCATGGGAGGATGTGTCACACACCATATCCAGGTTTGTACCTTCAAGGTCAAGGTCACATTTCAAGGTCACACCAAAAACCGGTCAATATTCATGTCTCAGCCATAACTCCGAAACGAATCATAGTACTATATTGTAATTTGTTAAACTTTTTACAAATGTTAAGGACAGTCAGAAGGTGTGTAATAGTTTCCACCGCATCTGCAAGGTGAAGGTCACAAGGGGGGGGGGGCATGTGTTACCTTAGTAACATTTTTCTTGTTACCCTATGTCCTCCCCTCCCTTCTTTGTCGGGGAGGGGGTGGGGGCAGTTAGATGTAACAAATTGTTTGGCTGCAAAATATATTTTGAAAAGACTTAGAGTGATTTTATGGAACCTCCCAAAAATTATACTCCTATGACCACCAACCCCACTCCCCATACCCAGACGTCAATTAAGTGAAGAAAAAAAATGCAATATTAAAGGAATTTCTTTAAAAATCTTCTTCTCTAGAACCATCAGTTAGAATCTTTTGATACAGCATCCAAATGCTTTCATATTTGGTATACAGCATCTGGGGTGAGGGGAGGGGGTGTTAGGGTATGTGTGTAAGATTTTAGTTTGTTCAAATTGGGTCCCTGGGTTAATATTCATGCTCTATTTGATCAGGGGCAGTGACATAACAACCCTTGGAAATTTGGCAGTGCTAGTCTACAGCTGATAGAATTGGAAGCAGTCAGGAAGACCCAGGATAATAATCTTCTGACCTGGACACTAGAGTTATGAATAATTTCATGACTTCATTCCTCTGTAGTGTTGATGAACCATGACTAACTGAATGTGATTCATAACAGTTCTTTGAACCACTTTGTCAGGTGAGTGATTAAAGTCCCTTGGGGCCTCTTGTTTCATATCCAGGCCTGAAAATAAGCCGTCTGACGCTTGCAGCATGAGGTCCCCAGAGGCTGCATTTGATGATGCTATCCCATACAGTTTGCCAATTTATCCTCTAGGTACCTCTTTCTGTTCTGTTTTGAGACCCTGATTCAGATTAAGGTTCACAGGGGGTAAATTTAGTGCTAGTCTAATTCACCCTCTGGGAACCTTATTTTGCAGATGGTAGTCTGCTTATTTTCTGACTTGTTCATAGCACATTGCAAGCTACACGAAACTTAAACCCATGAGTCCCCATACAGCCACAAACTAACACTTTTATATTGATATTTTTTTTTATATCACATTGCAATCTACAGGAAACTTAAACCCTTAAGTCCCCATACAGCCACAAACTAACACTTTTATATTGATATTTTTTCTATATCACATTGCAATCTACAGGAAACTTAAACCCTTAAGTCCCCATACAGCCACAAACTAACACTTTTATATTGATATTTTTTTTTATATCGCATTGCAATCTACAGGAAACTTAAACCCTTAAGTCACCATACAGCCACAAACTAACACTTTTGTCTTGATATTTTTTTTTATATCACATTGCAATCTACAGGAAACTTAAACCCTTAAGTCCCCATACAGCCACAAACTAACACTTTTATCTTGATATTTTTTTTTATATCACATTGTAATCTACACGGAACTTAAACCCTTAAGTCCCCATACAGCCACAAACTAACACTTTTGTCTTGATATTTTTTTTATATCACATTGCAATCTACAGGAAACTTAAACCCTTAAGTCCCCATACAGCCACAAACTAACACTTTTATCTTGATATTTTTTTTTTATATCACATTGCAATCTACAGGAAACTTAAACCCTTAAGTCACCACTGGGGAAAAAAGTTATTCCAAGTGTATTGTTCCTTGAGAACTGATAGTATGTGTTTTTCTTTAGTATTCTTTACCAGGTCTAACAATCTAGAAAATCAAGGAGTGCAAAACAATTGCCTTCCTCAGATTTCTTGGGAGTGCAATTGCACCTGAAATTTTCAATGCAGAAACTTGTATGCTATTTTGGTTATATTCCCTTCAAGGTATTATTAATATTGTGACTGATAAGTTGTACTACATTCAGATACATAGTGGAAAAATTGGCACACACATCTTCTCATTATTCAAATTGTTGCATTCAATTCTTATGTGACTGTCTTTTACATACAAAATGTATCAAAATGCAACACAGAATGGGTCATGAATTATTGCGAATCAATGCAACATTAACAAAATTTCGTCCACTGAGTTCCAATGTGTTCTATGTGTTGTACCCGGTGCTTCATTAATTAAATTTTTGATGATTATGCCTATAATTGATGTTTGTAATCTAATATTATTGCATCTGTGGAAAGATTACTCACCTGTGGAAAGTGACCAGTCCATGGTGACTATACTGAAGACAAGTGTCACTTTATTACCCCAGTGGACCCACAGGATCAGTGATGATGCAAGTTCAGACTTATATACAGTTGAATCCTGTTAACTGAATAGCAACTTTACAAGTGAAAATTATTCAGTTGAAAGGAGTATTCAATTAACAGGGATTTATTCACTCTTCTGTATTCTAGAGATAAACTAAGCATTTATTCTATTATATCTTGTTTGACAGAGATTGTGGAGCTTTGTCAAACAAGTTACACGTATAATAGATTATATGCCTGTATTGGATGTACTCAGGCCTGATGGGTCTATAAAGAAAGATAACGTGTTGATTTTCTGGGTAATTTCTTAACATTTAAGAATTTTAATTGGCTTTCTCTTATTGAATAGCACTTTTAATTGAATATAATCTCCAAACACAAAACCATTTACCATACATACTCTGCAATTTTGACCTGTGAACTGGTTGCATTCTTGAAGCCACTATCATGGCCTTTAGTGGCTTTATGCTCTGTGCATGAACTTGATGTAAGCTCAGCAGAAGAAAATTATTTTTTTATATAAAATTGTTTGGTTACTATTTATTGGAGAATGCCTATTGGTACTCTCCAATAAATTGTAACAAAACTATTATTTATGAACAAAATCTTACTAAATTAAGGCTACTCTTTCTGGTATCTTTAAAAAAATACCCATGTTTCTAATCGCCTTTTAAAGATAATTAAGCCTCTCCAATTAGCATATTAACCCTCTCCTTTCAGTCGCTCAGTAACCACATGTCCTTCATTCTACCATCCCACTTCACCATTATACTCCCAGTGAATCTTGTTCTTTTATACTGGTATTTTGGGCATTCTACAAGAAAGTGTTCCAGGGACTCCACCACGTCCAAATTACACATCCGGCACTCCTTTTCGCTGTTTTTCCCAATTTTCCCCCTCATCTCCAGGGACCGCGACCTCATCTTGAACAACAGTGACCCCCAATGGTGCCATCAAGGTACTCTTCAAAACATTCTCTTTATCATGCAGGCCACCCAAAGATCTCTTTGATATTTGACCCACCTCTCACCAATTACAGTTACAATCCTTCATGACCCTTTCTCTGACGATTTTTAGCTAATCTGACTGAAAGTCAGGATGAGCTTTTCTTATCACTCTTCGTCCGTCGTCCTGCGCGAAGGTGGTGTTTGAGCCTCTTTCTCCTAAACCACTGGCCACATTTTAATTAAATTTCATGTAAGTAGTGGTTATATAGGGGCATTTTGATTTTTATGCAAATTAGGTTTCGGTTCATATTGAGCAGAGGGGTGGGGAAAAAACGGCCAAATTTTTGGAAAATCTTCTTCTAATGAACCACCAGTAGCAGAGACTTGATATGTGGTATACAGAGACCTTTTGAGGTTTAAAATCAAGTTTGTTCAAGAGAAGTTTGTCGGGCATCATTTGCCTTCGTTATGGGACGGGCAAAAATTTTGGCCATGCCTAAAATTTCTATTTTCAGAATCGTGAGGTCGATTTGAACCAAATTTGATATGAGATGATAATGGGTCATAAGAAGTTGATTGATGCAAAAATTTTTGTTCTCATTGCCCCGTGGGAACCTGGGGAGCTAAAAATAGGACAAACCTTAAAACTGCCATATCTCCAAAACTACACTGCACAGAGAATTCTTATTTTGTATAAAGCTTACTTTTATCCAGTAGAATAGAATGGTTAAAAAAAATCCCTATCGGTTTGATCACAATGTACTTATTTCAGGACTTTGAAAAACTGCGGAGTCAGCACTTATGTATTACGCTGTAGGCGATTGGAAAAAATTAAAAAATCTTCTTCTCCAGATCCAGCAGGTAGAATCTTTTGATATTTGGTATGCAACATTGTGGGGTGTATCTGATTCAAGTTTGTTCAAATCGGGTCCCTAGATTCATATTTGGGCTCACTATAGAAGCTCGAATTCGAACTTAGTGCATTTCAGGCAAATTTCTTCAAAAATCTTCTTCTCCAGATCCAGCAGGCAGAATCTTTTGATATTTGGTATGCAACATTGTAGCGTGGATTTGATTCAAGTTTGTTCAAATTGGCCCCCTGGGTTCATATTTGGGCTCAGTATAGGAGCCCAATTTCGAACTTAGTGCATTTCAGGCAAATTTCTTAAAAAATCTTCTTCTCCAGATCCAGCAGGCAGAATCTTTTGATATTTGGTATGCAACATTGTGGGGTGGATCTGATTCAAGTTTGTCCAAATCGGCTCCCTAGATTCATATTTGGGCTCACTATAGAAGCTCGAATTCGAACTTAGTGCATTTCAGGCAAATTTCTTCAAAAACCTTCTTCTCCAGATCCAGCAGGCAGAATCTTTTGATATTTGGTTTGTAACATTGTGGGGTGGATCTGATTCAAGTTTGTTCAAATCGGCCCCCTGGATTCATATTTGGGCTCACTATAGAAGCCCGAATTCGAACTTAGTGCATTTCAGGCAAATTTCTTAAAAAAAATCTTCTTCTCCAGATCCAGCAGGCAGAATCTTTTGATATTTGGTATGCAACATTGTGGGGTGGATCTGATTCAAGTTTGTTCAAATTGGCTCCCTGGGTTTATATTTGGACTCAGTATAGGAGCCCAAATTTGAACTTAGTGCATTTCAGGCAAATTTCTTTGAAAATCTTCTTCTCAAGATCCAGCAGACAGAATCTGTTGACATTGGGTATGCACCATGTTTAGGGGTTTAAGGGTTTCTTCAAGCCAAGTCTCTGGGTTCATATTTGGGCTCACTGTGGTAACCCGAAGTACAACTTAGTTCAAAATGAGGAATTTTCTTTAAAAATCTTTTTCAGATCCAGAAGTCGGAATGTTTTGATATTTGGTATGCAGCATCCTTAGGAGGGTGAGATTCAAGTTTGTTCAAGCCATGTCCCTAGGTCCATATTTGGGCTTACTGTGGGAGCCCGAATGATAACTTAGTTCAAAATGAGGAATTTTCTTTAAAAATCTTCTTCTTCAGATCCAGCAGTTGGAATGTTTTGATATTTGGTATGCAGCATCCTTAGGAGGGTGAGATTCAAGTTTGTTCAAGCCATAGCCCTAGGTCCATATTTGGACTCACTGTGGGAGCTCAAATTGTAACTTAGTTCAAAATGAGGAATTTTCTTTAAAAATCATCTTCTTCAGATCCAGCAGTCGGAATGTTTTGATATTTGGTGTGCAGCATCCTCAGGGGGGTGATATTCAAATTTGTTAAAGCCCCTGGGTTCATATATGGGCTCCCTGTGGGATTCAATATGAGGAATATTCTTTAAAAATCTTTTTTTTAGATCCACTGGTCAGAATCTTTGGATATTTGGAAAAAGCGTTTCTTAGGAGGAGCAGATGCAACTTGTTTAAATCAATTCTCCGGGTTGATATTTAGGCTATCATGTCAGGTGAGAGCCCTCAGGCCCCCTGGGGCCTCTTGTTTTACCCTGGTTTGTCCCAACGTCTAGGTCCGAGATCTCCAATGAGTAGTTCTCTACTAGCTCCCTCGCTTGGACCATCCACCCCGTCTTGATATTTGAGCTGAAAGTTCTCAGGAACATTACTTTACACCATCGGCTATCGGGGAGATTTACCAAATAATTAAGATAACCGAGTTTCAATATATAGGTCTATCCTGTCCTTGATCCTCATCCACCCAAGCTCACCCCTGATTGCTTCTAGCGCTGTGGCATTACTGTTATCCATCGGCCTGCATCGTTCTGCAGGATTTCCAAGCTCTTAACAGCCGTCTGGTTTAGGGGTACAACTTCCGTACCGTATGTTATACTTGGCAGACCCACCATTTCCCAAATGGTTTTCCCCACGAAAACCTTATTGAAACTGTTTCTCCTTATAAGTTTCATTTGGTTAAGGATTCGCTTCCCCTTCAGAATCACTTTATTTGTGTGGTTTCGGTAGATGCCTCTTCCTGTGATGTTTATACAATGTATATAACCCCCCCCCCCCCCCCCTCCCAGATACTCGTAGTCACTTGTCTCTCACACACTAAGAAGTTTGCTGCTACCTTCCGGAATGCAGAACTCCTCCACTCTCCACCTTCGAATGGGGTCAACTTTGCGGTCCACAGGTATAACTTTGCTCTTGCTTTCATTAAGTTCGAGTCTCCATTTGCTCCCATATTTCCCAACAATTCCCAGCATTTTCGCTAGCCCCTCTTCGCTTTCTGACACTAGCACCATATTGTCTGCAAAAAATAGCCCTGGGATCTTCAAGTCCCCAACTGCAACCCCCCTCGTCACTGTGCAGGAGTTCATCTCCTAAACCTTTGATGTACAATGCAAAAAGAAATGGTAAAAGGATACACCCTTGTTTTAGGCCTATCTCCATAGGCACACGTTTTGTTGTAATGTTTCCCAACCTATGTTCACTTTGTAATCTTTATATAATGCTTTCATAATCCCAACAAACTCGCCTCCCAAGCCCAGAGCCTCCAGCTTGTGCCACATACCCTCCCTCCATACTCTATTGTATGCCTTTTTAACATCCAAAAAAGGCCATGAACATCTTTGTCTTTTTTGCTTTCGCAGATTCTATCATTTGGGATAGCGCGAAAAGGTGGTCAGTGACTCTCCTTCCCTTCCTGAAGCCGTTCTGGATTTCTCCCAAAAAACCCTTCTCTTCAATCACCTCCTCTAATCTCCCATACAGGAATTTACAAAAGACTTTTCCAATGTTGCTAATGACAGTGCTGGAAGAATTCTCCTGAATTTTCTTGACAATATCTACTCAGTTATTTACTTACAATTTGGGTAATTTATTACCAGTGCTCCTTTGTGTATAGTTCATTTTTTATCCAAAGATAATGATGTAAGAAAGACCAGTGGGAAACCAACAAACTGGAACAAGTGTTTTTTTTTATATGAATGGAACCTGATGAGTACATGTAATACAACTACGTACTCTAGCCACCTCTATCAGTCTACCAGCGTCGAAGGCCCGTACCAATAGCCTTCCCACGACTTTCCGCTCAGACGTATTGATAGGTCAACATACACTTTTTTAAAACACCAAAAATCCCGGGAAGTTGCTCCCTTAACCACCACCCAGTCCCTCTCTGTGCTAGTGGTTTTCCCCCACCCATTCTTCCCAATGTTGCAACTCCTTTTGAACTTTGATTTATGGTGAGATTTCTTGTCTGTGCAAACATTTCGTTTTCGTATTGTAACTTAACCATTTACCCAACACAGCGGCCAAAACCGGCCAGCGCTATTCGCAAAAATCGCCAATTAATTTTCAATTTTTATGTCCCAAAAACATAGGTTATGACCCCTCTTTGGAACGAGCTCATCGAGCTCGTTCCAACGAGGGGTCATAACCTATGTTTTTGAGGCAAAAATAAAAAAAATAGTTATTCAAGAATTTTGTTTGCAAGTGTTGTCTGCTTTTCATGTTAGGTGAAGGGTTAACCATCGATAATCTACTTTGAATGTTCTCTGGGCATGACGATAGATATATAGTTGTATCCATTTTGGAATTGTGAAATACAGTGAGATTTCTTGCCTGTGTCAACATTTTGTTTTCGTATCGTAACGCAGCCATCGATAAACTTCTTTGAATGTTCTCTGGTATATTGACCAAAATGGGGAAAGGCAAATATGATATGGTGGGTTTCACCCACTCATTCTTCCAAGGAGTTGTATCCATTTATGAACTTTGTAATCTAGCCCAACTTATGATCATTGGCTGAGCTAATCAAAGCCTTTTCGATACAACTTTGGACATCACATAACTCCGAGAAAAAGTATTAATTTTCCACTCTTTGTGGCTTGCGATTTGAATTCGGATAATGATTTGTATTCCATTTTGTTTCCCCGTTTTCATTGCTTCAGTGCAATCATTTTTTTTTTGGTCATTTTTTTTTAAATGTTAATGTATTAGTGCTGTTTATATGAGTTGTGTAACAACAAAAGCATGAAAAGATCAACTTTGAAACCTTGTGTGTGCAGTTTGTATTGAGACGGGCATTGACTTGCTGTCGGGGACATTCTGATGTTCTAAACAGTTCTGTGAATATACCGACCGTTATCTCTTGAGGACATTTCAGTGTTAAGTGTTAATTTAAGACCACTATCATTGTTTATGTTCTCTGTGGGTGGATTGGTTGAAAATCATCACTTTTTTGCTGTGCTGTTGGCTTCATGTATCGGTGTTTTATTGAATGCTGGTATTGTTGTGAATACTTTTAAGATTTATGTCTGGGTTGATGGTGTAAATTCGTTGTTTTGAAAATTTATGGTAACTTGGCAGCGTGTGTACACGGTATTTTTTATAAACTCTTTACCCAACATGAAAAGCAGACGACACTTGTAAACAAAATTCTTGTATAACTATTTTTTTTAATTTTTTGTCTCAGAAACATAGGTTATGACCCTCTTTGGAACAAGCTCTTTGAGCTCGTTCCAAAGAGGGGTCATAACCTATGTTTTTGAGACAAAAAATTAAAAAAATAATGAAAATTGGCGACTTTTGTGAATAGCACTGTAAGGTTTTGTCCGTTACGTTGGGTAAAGGGCTAACTAGTCTACTTTCACAATGGATGTTTTTGGTAACACCCGGCAGATTTTAACACATATAAACGTCTTATTTGAAGTGTTGTTTGAAAAATTCTAGAATGTATTTTGAAAAAAGTGTTCAAAGTTAGAGTCCTGCAAAACAGCCAAGGAGTAATATATCGTTCATACTAAACTCCTACCCATGGCCTACGACCTGGAGTGGGTTAGTGCCATCGCTCATTGGTTTCAATAAAAACAAATCATTGTGACAAAATGCTGATATAGCATTAGGTGGTATTAATTATATGAATTCATGAGTTGTTAAAAATTCATCGATATCCGAATAAGTGAAATATACAGATGAGGCAATTTACCACGCTCCCATGCCACCAGTCAAATTGAGTAGAAATCCGACGCCGTTATGGGCTGTTGTTTTTACCGGAGACTATCGCCATTTTAATGTGATGCTCCTTTACTCACAAAGATACACTCATATTCTTTCGTTTCCAGTTGTAGATATTCCAATCAATAAATATTTAATTCGCCTTGAAAACTTCAAGGTGTTAACACAATTAGTAAAACTGGGCAGCGCAATGATAACTACTACTGTGATGAGTCTACATTCATAATTATATTGTACACAAATATGTCTAATGGGGGGGGGGGGGGGTGGTAGAGATGGGTGATAGTGGAATTTTGAGCTCGGTGTCGGTTTCAGTATTTTTATATGAGTATACCGCGGTGTTGGTTCGGTATTCGGTATCTGACTTTACTGAGATTTGTTGATAGAAGCAAAGGGGAATTCACACCAGGAAAATGCAGAATACGTTGTTCTTATATCATTCAACCACACTGCCACAAATGCTACTGTCGATGAGCTTAACATTGGCATTCTTTTGCTAACCTAAATCAAACCAACAGTAATTTTGTTTCTTATTCCAAACACACCTTTTCTTTTAAAGGCCTATTTCAGCATGGCCAGCTTTTATCTTCAAATTAGTGGAAAAACGGTCTAGTTATCTCCCCTGAAATTGTCGTTTTTTGGATAGGAAATTACCAATTCAGGGCATTCTTTTGCTAACCTAAATCAAACCAACAGTAATTTTGTTACTTATTCATGGTTTTGTTAAAAAAATTTTGAAAAATTTGAAAAAATGATATTTAAAATAATAAATTTTGAAATCGTCTGCGATGGGTAAAGGGTTAAATAAAAGCGAAAGAGCTGGGAATGGCCATGTTTACTAAGGCGTATTGCACGTTGATACGTTGATGGTGCACTTGCCATCAACCTAGATGAATTAAAGTGGTTTTATGCAAAAATGTCTTTAGGCGCCCCGACTTAAGTCGGGTGGCATATAGTGATTAAAGCGTGCGTGTTTCCGTCCGTGTGTGTATCCATGTGTCCGTGTGTGTCCGGGCCAATAACTCGAAAACTGTTAGGGCCACAGCCATCAAACTTCACACAATTATAAAGGACCATGGGAGGATGTGTCACACGCCACAGGCGGGTTCGTACCTTCAAGGTCAGGGTCACATTTCAAGGTCACACTAAAAATCGGTCAATATTCGTGTCTCAGCCATAACTCAGAAACGTATCATAGTACAATTGTGGACAGTCAGAAGGTGTGTTGCGTATAATAGTTTCCGCCGCATCTGCAAGGTGACGGTCACAGGGGGGGGGGAGCGGCATGTGTTACCTTAGTAACATTTTTCTTGTTACCCTGTTTCCTGCTCTCCCTTCTTTGTTGGGGGGGGAGGGGGGCAGTTAGATGCAACAAAATGTTTGGCTGCAAAATATATTTTGAAAAGACTTAGAGTGATTTGCAAATTTGTCAGGTGAGTGATTAATGTCCCTTGGGGCCTCTTGTTTCATATCCAGGCCTGAAAATAAGCTGTCTGACATTTGCAGAATGAGGTCCCCAGAGGGTGCATTTGATGATGCTATCCCATACAGTTTGCCAATTTATCCTTTGGGTACCTCTTTCTGTTCTGTTTTGAGACCCTGATTCAGATTAAGGTTCACAGGGGGTAAATTTAGTGATGCTACCCTAGTGTAGCATCACTAAATTCACCCTCTGGGACCTCATTTTGCAGATGGTAGTCTGCTTATTTTCTGACTTGTTCATATCACATTGCAGGCTACACCAAACGTAAACCCTTAAGTCCCCATACAGCCACAAACTAACACTTTTATATTGATAGTTTTTTTTTTTTATATCACATTGCAATCTACAGGAAACTTAAACCCTTAAGTCCCCACTGGGGAAAGAAGTTATTGCAAATGTATTGTTCCTTGAGAACTGATAGTATGTGTATTTCTTTAGTATTCTTTACCAGGTCTAACAATCTAGAAAATCAAGGAGTGCAAAACAATTGCCTTCCTCATATTGCTTGGTGTGCAATTGCACCTGAAATTTTCAATGCAGAGGAACTTGTATGCTATTTTGGTTATATTCACTTCAAGGTATTATTAATATTGTGACTGATAAGTTGTACTACATTCAGATACATAGTGGAAAAATTAGCACACACATCTTCTCATTGTTCAAAATGTTGCATTCAATTCTTATGTGACTGTCTTCTACACACAGAATGTATCGAAATGCAACACAGAATGGGTCATGAATTATTGTGAATCAATGCAACATTAACAAAATTTTGTCCACTGAGTTCCAGTGTGTTCTATGTGTTGTACCCGGTGCTTCATTAATTAAATCTTTGATGATTATGCCTATAATTGGTGTTTGTAATCTAATATTATTGCATCCGTGGAAATATTACTTACCTGTGGAAAGTGACCAGTCCATGGTGACTATACTGAAGACAAGTGTCACTTTATTACCCCAGTGGACCCACAGGATCAGTGATGATGCAAGTTCAGACTTATATACAGTTAAATCCTGTTAACTGAATAGCAACTTTACAAGTGGAAATTATTCAGTTGAAAGGAGTATTCAATTAACAGGGATTTATTCACTCTTCTGTATTTTAGAGATAAACTAAGCATTTATTCTATTATATCTTGTTTGACAGAGATTGTGGAGCTTTGTCAAACAAGTTACATGAATAATAGATTATATGCCTGTATTGGATGTACTCAGGCCTGATCAAGCCAAAAAATAAGCAGACTGTCATCTGCAAAATGAGGTCCCCAGAGGGTAAATTTAGTGATGCTACCCTGCACAGCAGGGTAGCATCACTAAATTTACTCTCTGTGAACCTCAATCTGAATCAGTGTCTCAAAACTAAATGGAAAGAGGTACCCAGAGGATAAATTGGCCCACTGTATGTGATAGCATCATCAAATTCACCATCTGGGAACCTCATTCTACAAATGTCAGACTGCTTATTTTCAGGCCTAGACCTGATGGGTCTATAAAGAAAGATAATGTGGTGATTTTCTGGGTAATTTCTTAACATTTAAGAATTTTAATTGGCTTTCTCTTAGTTGAATAGCACTGTTAATTGAATATAATCTCCAAACACAAAACCATTTACCATACATACTCTGCAATTTTGACCTGTGAACTGGTTGCATGCTTGAGGCCACTATCATGGCCTTTAATGGCTTTATGCTCTGTGCATGAACTTTCTGTAAGCTTAGCAGAAGAAATTTTGTTTATATAAAATTGTTTGGTTACAATTTATTGGGGAGTGCCTATTGGTACTCCCCAATAAATTGTAATAAAACTATTATTTATGAACAAAATCTTGCTAAATTAAGGCTACTCTTTCTGGTATCTTTAAAAAAATACCTATGTTTCTAATCACCTTTTAAAAATAATTTAGCTCTCAACCAGTTAATAAAGCCCCCGACCTCCGAAGGATGATTCGGGGGTATCTAGTGAAGCCCTCCGTCATACCATCTCTGTCTGTCCATCCATCTGTCTGTACAAACAGTTTGCACTGTAACTTCAAAGCTATCAGTTGGATTTGGATCTACTTTGGTATGCTGATAGACCTGCTTGGGAGGACAGATATGCACAAGGAACGGGTCCCATGCAATAATTTTCCCCAGAGTTATGGCACTTTTTCCCTTCTTTCGAGTTAAAAAATTATGTCTGTACAAACATTTTGCATTGTAACTTCAAAGCCATCAGTCGGATTTGGTTCTCCTTTAGTATGCTGACAGACCTGCAAAGGGAAACGGATATGCACAAGGAACAGATTATTCCATCCAGTAATTTTTTGGAGTTATGGCTCTTTTCTCTGTCTTTCAACTTAGAAAATTCTATCCATACAAATGTTTTCTTGTAACTTCAAAACCATACGTCGGATTTGGATCTCCTCTGGTATGCTGATAGACCTGCATGGGGGAACGGATATGCTCTATGAATGGGATCCACCCAATAATGTTTCCCAGAGTTATGGTCCTTCTTTCGAGTTAGACAATTCTGGCCATACAAACGTTTTGCATTGTAACTTCAAAGACATCTGTTGGATTTGGGTCTCCTTTGGTGTGCTGATAGACCTACATGAGGGAACAGATATGCACAAGGAACGGGTTCCGTCCAGTAACTTTTCCCAGAGTTATGACCCTTTTCCCCTTCTTTCACCTAAGAAAATATTTATACGCCACACTACCTTTAAGGCTACTTTGAACCTGTCTGAGGATTGGGGGCAGTGACCCAAGCTTTGCGTTGCCCTTGTTGCATATAGATTAGAGAGTATACTCCTGTTAAATGAATAACAAATCTTATAATACACATGTATGTTGAGGCATGGCCCAAATAATCATCAAGTTCCCTTTGTTCATTGGACCAAATAGGCTTCCATACATCCAATGCAGGCATTTAATCTATTATATCTTGTTTGACAGGGCCCTAAAGGCCCTGTCAAACAAGATATAATAGGATAAATACTTGGGTTTATCTTTAGAATACAGAAAAATCACTAAATTCCTGTTAATTGAATACTTTTAATCAAACAATTTTCACTGGATATTCAATTAACAGGATTCCCCTGTAAATAAATCTGTACTTGCATAATCACTAGTCATGTGGATCTACTGCGGTAATAAAGTGACACTTGTCTATCAATGGTACTACTTCAACCACTACATCTACTAAACCACAACACCTACCAAGAAAGCTACTACAACCGAAAGTGCTATGACACCAACAACCACAACTTCAACACTAATCACAGCAACACCAACCACAGCAGCTACAGCAGCAACCTCAACAACAACCACTACAAATACCACACCAACCACTACAGCACCAACCACAGCAGCTACAACAAGAACAACCTCAACAGCAACCACTCCTTGTACTACACCAACCACAGCTACAAAACCAACAATTAATCAAACCACTATACCAAGAACCACAACAACTACTACTTCAACATACACCATTTTAAGTCTCCAATAGTCTCAGGTGTTTCTTGTAAGTTCCCGAGCCACCATTGTCTGCAGTCCCCAAAAGTCCTGAGTAGTCTGCAAATCACTTACATTAGTCCCCCAAACTTGATCGCTAATAGTCCCCAAGTCACTATCGTCTGACATCAATTCCTAATAGTCCAAAAAGTCCCCAAACTATGTTCATTTGGGCCCCGCCGTGAGGCAGACACCCTATAGTGATCGCTCTGTCCATGCATCCGTCAGTGCATCCGTCCGGGCTGTAATTTTTCTCTCTTAATAGATAAGGTTTTGATATTTGACATGTGGGTATATTATCTCAAGACGATGTGTCGCGTACCAAGGTTGCCATGCACTGACCTTGAACTTTGACCTCAAGGTCAAATTATTCTGTTTTCGGGGTTCTTTTCTGACAAGTTCGTGTCCGGGCTGAAACTTTTTTCCCTTAATAGATAGGGTTTTGATATTTGGTATGTGGGTAGATTATCTCAAGACGATGTGTCACGTACCAAGGTTGCCATGCTTTGACCTTGAACTTTGACCTCAAGGTTGAATTATTCAGAATTCGGGGTTCTTTTCTGACAAGTTCGTGTCTGGGCTGTAACTTTTTTCCCTTAATAGATAGGGTTTTGATAATTGGTATGTGGGTAGATTATCTCAAGACGATGTGTCGCGTACAACGGTTGCCATGCTTTGACCTTGAACTTTGACCTCAAGGTCAAATTATTTCGAATTCGGGGTTCTTTTCTGACAAGTTCATGTCCGAGCTGTAACTTTTTTCCCTTAATAGATAGGGTTTTGATATTTGGTATGTGGATAGATTATCTCAAGATGACATGTCTCGTACCAAGGTTGCCATGCTTTGACCTTGAAGTTTGACCTCAAGGTCAAATTATTCAGATTTTTTTTTTCTGACAAGTTCGTGTCCGGACTGTAACTTTTTTCCCTTAATAGATAGTGTTTTGATATTTGGTATGTGGGTAGATTATCTCAAGATGACGTGTGGCGTACCAAGGTTGCCATGATTTGACCTTGAAGTTTGACCTCAAGGTCAAATTATTCAGATTTTTTTTTCTGACAAGTTCGTGTCCGGGCTGTAACTTTTTTTCCCTTAATAGATAGGGTTTCGATATTTGGTATGTGGGTAGATTATCTCAAGACGACGTGTCGCGTACCAAGGTTGCCATGTTTTGACCTTGAAGTTTGACCTCAAGGTCAGATTATTCAGAATTTGTTGTTTTTTTTCTGACAAGTTCGTGTCCGGGAAGGGATTTTAATCAGATTTTACCTATTGCTTGAAATATTTTAGTATTACGGTTCACATCAGTTTATACCTAACATCGGTTAGTTGCTGTGGGTCCCGCAGAGATGGATTCCATCTCCGTGATATCTAGTTTGTGATTGTTCCACCAAGAGTCCACAGATATGCACATTTGACCTGACTGCCCCATAAGTGCCCTAAAGACTGTTAAAATGTGGGATCCTGGGAGTCAGAAAGGCTATAATGTAGGAGCTACATGCATGAAGGCTTTTCTATGGTTCGGAAGTGCACCCCAGAACAATTGAATTGCATGAAAATAGCATAGAACCCACTGGGCATTACATTATATGGCTTCAGATAACCAACAGGTGTCTCCACGGCTAAAAGGCTCCAAAAGAGTAGAGAAAATTCAAACTGTGCTACCACACTAGACCACAAAGCAAAACCAACAACACCACATAGGCAAGTATTACGTACTATGCATAGTAAGCTTAGAATAGTAAAAGCGTAACATGCTTAACTGCACATAACCACATGACAAATTATTTGATCGTAATTACAAGCCATTAGATTGTTATTAACAAGTCAGTTAAGTTGAATTTACAATTAGAATTACAAGTTTTGTAAATTATAATTAAAAGTTATGTAAATTGTCATTGCAAGTAAAAAATCTGATTAAAAGTTATATTAAACTGTAATTACAGTCAGCTAATTTTAAATTACAAGTTTGCTGAATTGAAATCACAAAATCATAACTTGTCATTACGATTTAGCACATGGTTGCCGCGGTTCCTTGAATTCAAGGAGTGGCCTTGAATTTGACTAGGGGTCATTCAAGGCCTTAAAATCCTTGAAAATGTGCCAGGAGGCCTTGAACATTCTTGAATATTCATGAAATAAAAATAATAACGAAGCACGAAATCATAATTGTATAGTTTTATATGCCAGAATTCGTGAAGGCATAGTCCTGTCTATGACCCTCAGGTCATTAACCCCCTTCTCCCACTTCCCTTAAAGGGACGCGGGAGAAGGAGGTAATGGCCAAAGCTTCCTTACTAGGACTAGTGAGAGCCAGCCTTGAAAATCACTGAATTTGACGATTTTATGGCCTTGAAAAACGCTGAAATATGTCGTGAAACTGCCTTGAATAGCCTTGGATTTTATCAGTTCTTGCCTGTAGGAATATGTAGCATGTTGTAATTACAAGTTAGTATCTTGTAATTAGAAATTGGTATATTGTAATTAAAGAAAAATAAGTGCAGGTCAGTGGCAGTTCTACGCTGTGGTAGATTCGAAAGTCGATTCTGTTCTACATCCGTCTCACAATTCGATTCGTCTCGAAATTTGATTTTCGCGTGGCCGTAGATGACAGACTAACATGTTGAATGACTATTGCGACATTTCATAGCCAGGGCTACCGAGAGCGAGGACGCCCCCCACTCCCACCCCACCCCCACAGAAAATCTCTTTATTTTTTTAAAAATTAGTGCTGGAAGAATTCTCCTGCATTTTCTTGCCAATATCTACTCAGTTATTTACTTACAATTTGGGCAATTTATTACCGGTGCTCCATTGTGTATAGTTCATTTTTTCTCCAAAGATAATGATGTAAGAAAGACCAGTGGGAAACCATCAAACTGGAACAAGTGTTTTTTTTATATGAATGGAACCTGATCAGTAATGCAACTACGTACTCTAGCCACCTCTACCAGTCTACCAGCGTCGAAGGCCCGTACCAATAGCCTTCCCACGACTTTCCGCTCAGACGTATTGATAGGTCAACATACACTTTTTTAAAACACCAAAAATCCCGGGAAGTTGCTCCCTTAACCACCGCCCACCCCTCTCTGTGCTAGTGGTGCCCCCCCCCCCCCCCCCACACCCCCACCCATTCTTCCCAATGTTGCAACTCTTTTTGAACTTATGATGAGATTTCTTGTCTGTGCAAACATATCGTTTTCGTATCGTAACTTAATCATTTACCCAACACAACGGCCATAACCGGCCAGCGCTATTCACAAAAATCGCCAATTAATCGAGCTAGTTCCAACGAGGGGTCATAACCTATGTTTTGGGGGCAAAAATTTAAAAAAAATAGTTATTCATGAATTTTGTTTGCAAGTGTCGTCTGCTTTTCATGTTAGGTAAAGGGTTAACCATCGATAATCTACTTTGAATGTTCTCTGGGCATGACGATAGATATATTGTTTTATCTATTGACTAACGTGAATTTTTTGATTTGATTAGTTGATAGGTACGTGGTATGAGACCATATTTATTGAAACCCACTATACATCTGCCCAGCCTCTGACAAATTTCCCATACCCAGTGGAAGCCTCGTTCCGAAATCTACAAATTGTCCATACCACATAGAAGTCAATAGATACATGTAAATTTGTTATCCCATGTCTGATCACGGCCTGCACTATTCGCAAAAAATCGTCATTCCAGTTTTACAGTGTACATGTATTAAATTTTCTTTTTTTTATCTCCAAAATATAGCTCATGACCCCTTATTGGAATGAGCTTGTCGAGTACCCTCCAATGCGGGGTTCATAAGCTACGTTCTGAGACAAAAAAGAAAAAAAGAAATTCAATAATTTTTTTATACTAGTCATATCGGCATATTTTCACAAAAACTCTTTTGCACAAAAATTGCACAGAAACCTGTATGGCTCAACAATGGAAGATAAAAGATCTCATGCTGTGTGTGTTCACACATGAAATAGATTGTACTTCTAAAACGGAAAGTCAATAGATAAATTTGTTACCCAGTGTCTGATCACGTGGTACGGGTTTTTACCTACCCGAAGCCAGCCGTATCCCATGAGGCCGAAGGCTGGCTTCGGGTAGGTAAAAACCCGTACCACGTGATAGACACGGGGTAACTAATTCGGCCTCATGGGATATGGCTGGCTTCGGGTAGGTAAAAACCCGTACCACGTGATCAGACACGGGTTAACTAATAGTATCCATTTTAGAACTTTGAAATACAGTGAAATTTCTTGCCTGTGCCAACATTTTGTTTTCGTATCGCAACGCAGCCATCGATAACCTTCTTTAAATGTTCTCTGGTATATTGACCAAAATGGGGAAAGGCAAATACAATATGGTGGGTTTCACCCACTCATTCTTCCAGGGATTTGTATCCATTTTTCGACTTTGTAATAAAGATCAACTTCTGATCATGGGCTGAGCTAATCAAAGCCTTATAGATGCAACTTTTGACATCCCACAACTCAGAAAAAGTATTAATTTTCCACTCCTTGTAGCTTGCGATTTGAATTCGGATAATGATTTGTATTCCATTTTGTTTCCCTGTTTTCATTGCTTCAGTGCAATCATTTTTTTTGGTTATTTTTTGAAATTTTAATGTATTAGTGCTGTTTCTCCATATGAGTTATGTAACAACAAAAATATGAAAAGATTAACTTTGAAACCTTTGTGTGTGCAGTTTGTATTGAGACTTAAACTTCTTTGAATGTTCTCTGGTATATTGACCAAAATGGGGAAAGGCAAATATGATATGGTGGGTTTTACCCACTCATTCTTCCAAGGAGTTGTATCCATTTATGAACTTTGTAATCTAGTCCAACTTATGATCATTGGCTGAGCTAATCAAAGCCTTTTCGATACAACTTTGGACATCACATAACTCAGAGAAAAAGTATTAATTTTCCACTCTTTGTGGCTTGCGATTTGAATTCGGATAATGATTTGTATTCCATTTTGTTTCCCCGTTTTCATTGCTTCAGTGCAATCATTTTTTTTGTGGTCATTTTTTTTTAAATGTTAATGTATTAGTGCTGTTTATATAAGTTGTGTAACAACAAAAGCATGAAAAGATCAACTTTGAAACCTTGTGTGTGCAGTTTGTATTGAGACGGGCATTGACTTGCTGTCGGGGACATTCTGATGTTGTAAACAGTTTTGTGAATATATCGACCGTTACCTCTTGAGGACATTTCAGTGTTAAGTGTTCATTTAAAATCACTATCATTGTTTATGTTCTCTGTGGGTGGATTGGTTGAAAATCATCATTTTTTTGCTGTGCTGTTGGCTTCATGTGTCGGTGTTTTATTGAATGCTGGTATTTTTGTGAATACCTTTAAGATTTATGTTTGGGTTGATGGTGTAAATTCGTTGTTTTGAAAATTTATGGTAACTTGGCAGCTTGTGTACACGGTATTTTTTATTAACTCTTTACCCAACATGAAAAGCAGACGACACTTGTAAACAAAATTATTGTATAATTATTTTTAGCTCAACTTTGGCGAAGTCAACTTTGAGGTATTGGCATGGCCCGACGTCCGTCTGTCCACCCGTCCGTCCATCTGTCCGTATGTCGTGCCGTACACACAGCTCGGGCTGGTGGTCGTATTTATGAACCGATCATTACGAAACTTCATGGGTATCTTATCACCGTGAGACGGGAACGAGTGTTTTTGGGTCCGGTACGAAATTTAAGACGGCCGCTGGCAGTCATTTTGTACCAAAATTAGGTGCAATCAGATTTTTGTGCAGAACTTCCATATGGAAGCTCTGATTTGAATAATTTTTTTTGTATGAATGTTTAGTACCATGGGGTACATCACATATAATACGGGTTTTTTCTCGTAAATTAAACAAATTAGACTAACTTTGATTTATTTAGTGTTACTTTCATCACTGTAAGTGCAAATTCCAATACGGCTTGTGCTGGAGGCCGTATTTATGAACCGATCTTTACGAAATTTCTTTGGTACCTTTGTTATCACCGTGGGACGAGAACGAATGTTTTTGGGGTGCATTTATGTACAGACCGTTATAATACTTTACATGTACCTTTGTTATCAGGTCATTACATAGATGTTTGTCATTGCTGTGTCACATACTGTACATATACATGTCTTAAACAAGTTGAGCTACAGTGTCATTGACACTTTCATTTTTTGTCTCAAAAACATAGGTTATGACCCTTCTTTGGAACAAGCTCGTCGGGGCGTGGTGACGTCGCGGTAGCGTCGCAGTAGCCGGTTCTCTTCAGATTACTGAAGTTAAGCAACGTCGAGCGCGGTTAGTAGTTGGATGGGTGACCATTTCAGCGACTGATTCGCATTCCCGCGTTGTGTCCTTGAGCAAGGCACTTAACCTTGATTGCCTGTATGGCGGCACGATGACGCTGTGTACTAAGGCGTACTGCACGTCTATGGTGCGCATGTCTTCAACCAATCTAACCCTGCCTCTGTCGCGGTGCAGAGTTCAGCGTTCCGATGTTGGAGAGCTGACAGCTGCTCGTCGTTGCTCGTTGGTTCTCTCCGGGTACTCCAGCTTCCTCCACCGTAAAACTGTCACCAACCTGATATGGCCCTGGCTGTTAAAATTTTGTTAAACCCTAATAAATAACTAAATATAACAAGCTCGTCGAACTCGTTCCAAAGAGGGGTCATAACCTGTGTTTTTGAGATAAAAAATAATGAAAATTGATGGGCGACTTTTGTGAATAGCGCTGGCCGGTTTTGACCGTTACGTTGGGTAACGGGTTATCTAGTCTACTTTCACAATGGATTTTTTGGTAACACCCTGCAGGTTTTAACACATATAAACGTCTTATTTGAAGTGTTGTTTGAAAAATTAAAAAAAAAAAGTGTTCAATGTTAGAGTCCTGCAAAACATTCAAGGAGTAATATATCATTCATTCCAAACTCCTACCAATGGCCTACGACCTGGAGTGGGTTAGTGGGTTAGGGCCATCGCTCATTGGTTTCAATAAAAAAAGATCATTGTGGAAAAATGCTGATATAGCATTAGGGGGCAAATACGTGAAATATACAGATGAGGCAATTCACCACGCTCTCATGCCACCAGCCAAATTCTGTAGAAATCCGACGCCGTTATGGGCTGTTGTTTTTACCCACTTCTTATGGAGATTGTGCGGAGACTATTGACGTTTTAATGTGATGCTCCTTTACTCACATAGATACACTAATATTCTTTCGTTTTCAGTTGTAGGTATTCCAATCAATAAGTATTTAATTCGCCTTGAAAATTTCAAGGTGTTAACACAATTTGTGAAACTAGGCTGCGCAATGATAACTACTACTGTGATGAGTCTACATTCATAATTATATTGTACACAAATATGTCTAATGGTAAGTAGAGATGGATGATAATGGAATTTTGAGTTCTGTATCGGTTTCAGTATTTTTATATGAGTATACGTCGTTCTTATTCGTCGTCATTCAACAACACTGCCACAAATGCTACTGTCGATGAGCTTAACATTGACATTCATTTGCTAACATAAATCATACCAACAGTACATGGGCAGTGATTTCTAGTCAAGTTTTGGCTGTATTAACACGCAGCCAAGACTTGACAAGAAATCACTGTAAGGTTGTAGTCTAGTCGGATGACATGCCTAATGCCTATTGTCTAATGATTAAACGAATTAGAATGAGGATCAGTCACTTCTTTCATGAAAATGAACCCCTCAACTGCTGTGAAGACCCAACAAGGCCTGATAAATAGTGAACGTAGAACAATTTGAAAATATTGATGGTTTCGCAGACCTGGCATTCTTTAGGAGTGCTGCACGCCTACTGCACGCCTAGAAAAAATTGAGGAGGGCAATTGTTTGCACGCCTTGATTTTCTGGAATGCCAGACCTGTTTGGGACTGCCTTTAAAATCTATTATCATTTCTCCCCCTGCGTTCCAATGTGTTCTCTGTGTCAGTTGGCACAGAGAACACATTGGGACTCAGGGGGCGATTTGTCAATGTTGCTTTGATTCGCAAGAATTCATGGCCCATTCTGTTTCACATTTCGATACATTTTGAGTGTATAAGACAGTCACATAAGAAATGAATGCAACATTTTGAATAACGAGATGTGTGTGCCAATTTTTTCTCTATGTAGCTGAATGTAGTACAATTTATCAGTCACAATGTTAATAATACCTTGAAGTGAATATAACCAAAATAGCATACAAGTTTTTGCATTGAAAATATCATTTACAATTGCACTCCCAAGCAATCTGAGGAGGGCAACTGTTTTGCACTCCTTGATTTTCTAGTTTGCCAGGACTGGTTTCGGTATTCAATGATTGGTTCGGTTCAGTTTTTTGGTATACACATGGTATCGGTATCGGTTTGGTATTTCGCCCATCTCTAATGGTGGGTCTGTTGGTAAAGACTCTGAAGATTGGGTTATATCACGTCTTGACTGAGAAACATTTCTTGCATTGATTCAAGAAAATGGGTGTTTATGATAATTGTAGATTCAGTCGTCTGGACCAACTGAAATATTCCAGACGAGTGAACCCAAACATTGGCGTTTTGGGCTGTTTATGTAGACTGGTATCAGATCTTAACAGCGGCATTACATAATTAGACTGATGACCTTAGAGCAATGAGCAGCATGCGTATAAAAGATTAATATGCAGGTTGCTCCCCATGGGAACCCCTGAAAGTGAATCAATGCTTGTTAACTGAGTAAACTAGCTCTGTTTACTGGTAAAATAGGATTCTGTAACATGTGCCTGTGGCGGAAGTCCACTAAAATGGGCACAATGGGTATAAACGATTGGCAGGCCTTGACTTTATATCCATGTTGCGGTCACGATTCGCCATTTTGCGGAAATATATTACCTTAAACAGCCTTATTTAGTAGTGTATTTTTCAATTTTTCTTCCAATGTGTTGTTCAGCGCTACGTCTGCAGACGACCGCCTGTGGTGTTAAAATGCTTAGTGAATATCATAGTCGACTGGTCACCAACTATTCTGCGATTAGTAGCCGAGAAGTCGACATTTCTTCCTACGCTAGTATCCGTGGTTCTAATTCATAACAGTATGTCTCCGACAACCAATCAATCAACTGATCCTCATTCCAATCACTCCCAATCATGTGTGGTTATAGACATTGTACTTTTAGTGAAAAAAAGCTTTCAGGAAAGGCTTAGCATCTATTAACGCCAAATTGTTCATTCTGGCAAGATTATCCATAGACATTTGCAAACTGCCAAATTTGTACGCGGAAAACGTGTTAGATGCGAATGGCAATTGCAAGTGAGAGGCGTGCGCTGTAGTCTCTGAAAGATTCCTTACCACCACTGGCCTACCTGGGTTCGGTCCGAGCCCAGGTAGGCCCGAGGTGGAAAGGAGTGTAACAAGGATTATAAGTGCCGGTAACCAATGACATCGAACATGTGTAACAGTTGAGACATTAAAGGCGCCACCATTGACATAGGCTTCATTGATGATCAGATCTTGATCACCCAGTCCATGATCGCGGTATGACAAGTCTGAAACATCAAAACAATGATGGTTGCTGTTGAGGAGGGAGCAGGTCTGACGAATCGATGGGCGATCTTGTAATCGTCTGCAGTTATTAATCGCGTTGACTGCGACTAGTCGAACAGCCGTTTCAACACAAGACACACATGAAACATTTGATTTGTGACAGCAAGTGGCAATGTCAAAAAACATCTGGTTAAAAACGAAAATAATCGAAAGGGTGTTTCATGTGTGTTGGGATAGGTAGAAGCAACCTGCGAACGGCATTTCTATTCTCAAATCAAATTGAGGATCCGTTGTCGACATCGAATTGTAAACGCGGAACAATTACAGTGAAATCATTTGTTATTTCACATAATTCAAGTTTTCCACAGCGCCTTGAATTCAAGGAATGACCTTGAATTTGTCAGATGGACATTCCTGGCCTTGAAATGCTGGTAATTGATCCTGGAGGCCTTGGAAAACCTTGGAATATAAATGAAATAAAAACATCAATAAGGCCCGACAAGGTAGATTTTCTGTTTCTCATGCCATTTTTTGTACAACTGCATGTGGGCGATGTTATTTTTTTATTTTTTATTTATTTTTGTAATTATTTCTTTGTCACCAAAAGTTCATGTTCTTCGTTTGTTTTATGTTTTATGTCTCATCATCTACAGAATAGCATGGGCGATGGTGTATTTCATCCTTTAAGTGCAAGAAGTGCAGTGAGTGCAATATGCTAAAGCATTGCGAAGCCTTGCTACACTCAAGGGACAAATTTATCAATTTTATGAACTTGGGTAAAATGTCAAACATTAACCCTTTAATTTAATTTTTTTTTAAGTTTGCTTTGGTTATAAAAAAGGGCATGCGGCTGCCAAAAGAGCCGTGTGGGAGGGCATGAGAAACATATTTTTAACTTTTTAGGCCTGAAGTGCGTTATAACATCTATGTAGTTCTGTATACCATAGTTCCCGAAGTGCAGTCCTAAATAGGACCCTCCAGTTATTACATCCGCCTCGTCCTGCTCCTGAAGGAAAGTGGGAGGAGGCGTAATTACTGGGGGTGGGGGGGGGGTGGGGGGTGGGGCAGTCTTGAATTTTATCCGAACTTGCCTGCAGGAACCCTGTAATTAGTTAATTACCGTGAATATTTTGGCGGCTTGTGCGGCCACCAGGAAGAAGACCCGAGTGTTGAGGTCACAAGCTACATTGCTGCAACAGAACAAATAAAGTGGAGCTCGGATCACTTTGTATGTAGTGTTGTAACAATGTAACTTGCAACAAGCATGAACCGAAAACACAACAGACATTGCTAACAGCTTGCAGTCCTGCCATACATTATATTGAAATCTGAATAAATTTAAATTCATTTTGGCCAACAATGGAACGATCGGATCAATATTATAATTATATACAATCATAAGATCCCGAAAGAGAATCCAAAAGACAGATACTTTAACAGGTTGGTCATTTATATCTTATTATCCCTCACAGGGGAGGGATAAAAAGAAGAGCTCTGCTTTGCCATCTGTCTATTGACCCGTCCTTCCGTCCGTCCGCAGGTCCGGCCGCTCGTCCTTTCTTCTCTCTGAAGTTTGTTAATGCGATAACTTGAACAATAGTTATCGGATTTTAATTAATTTTAGTATGTTGCTTTATGTTAACCCTTTACCTAACATGAAAGTACACAACACTTGCAAATAAAATTCTCGAATAAATAATCTTTTTCGTTGTTTGCGTCAAACACATAACTAATGATCCCTCATAGGAATGAGCACAACGAGCCCGTTCAAATGGAGGGGTCATAAGCTTTGTTTTGAATACAAATAAAATGAAAAAAAAAATAATGAACATTGAGTGGTGATTTTTGAGATTAGCGTTGGTCAGTTTTTG
This sequence comes from Pictodentalium vernedei, assembly GCA_031216915.1. NCBI lineage: Eukaryota > Metazoa > Mollusca > Scaphopoda > Dentaliida > Dentaliidae > Pictodentalium > Pictodentalium vernedei. Next base: position 86,402,802 of record CM062293.1, read on the forward strand.
TCGTTATGTAAGGCAAGTTCGATAACCACCGTCATTCGATGAAACTTAAGACAGTTGTTGCCCATTGTTGGTTGAATTTTGCTTGAAATTACGTTATTTATTCAATAACTTGAGCTGTAGAACTTGATTTCAATGAGATTTGATTTACTGCTTCTTATTAACCATTTGAACCCGAGAAGCCGAGTTACGGGTCGCGGAACATGATACGTCATAATTTCAAAAAGGAAAATGGCTGCAAAGTGAACGTGTTTAGGGTTGACCAATCAATATTTTCAACGTGCAGCCCCAAAGCAGCATGTTGAAAATACTGATTGGTATTTCGCCGAATAATGAATAGGGACTCGTCCAATTGCTGCCATTGAACTGACATGGAAGGTGCCACTAGCGTTCAGATGGTTAACATTGCCTTGAGCAAGATCCAAAACCAATGAGATTTCTCAAAACTGAGAGGTATTGCCCTTTGTTTGTTGAATTTTGCTCGAATTTTGCTCGAAATTTCACTGTTTATGCAGTAACTTGAACAGTAAACTTCCGACTTCAACAAATTTTAATATCGTGTTTTGTATTAATAATGTCTTGGGCAAACTAAAAATTTACGATGACTTCGTAAAAGTTGAAGGAGTTATTGCCCTTTATTGTTTCTGTTTGCTGGAATTGTTACACCTTGTGTGATTACTTGAAAAGTAACACATCAAATTCCAATAATTTAAAACGCTGCTACAGGCCAACTAAGTAAACCTTTTGTTTCTCAGGCCATTATTTTATTTTTTTTGTTTTTTGTAATTATTTCTTTGCCATCAACAGTTCATGCTCTTGGTTTGTGTTATGTATTAGGCCTCACAATCTACAGAATAGCATGGGTGGTGGTGTATTTCGTCCCTTTTGGAAGGGACAAATTTATTAATTTTAATAACTTTGTTGAAATATCAGACATTGAACATTTTATTTTTTATTTTCTTAAGTTTGCATTGGTTATACAAAGAGAATGCGCGGTAGCCAAAAGGACCATGCACGAGAACCTGCCAAGCAGACTGTTAACCTTTTTAGGCCTTATATTAACATTGTATTGGATTAGATCGAAAATCATGATGATTCCTTGAATATTTAGAGAGTTATTGTACTCTGTGTATTCCGTTTTTCTCATTTTTTAGCTCCGTCTGACAAAATGTCAGCGGAGCTTTTCTGGTGCTATGTTGTCCATTGTTCGCCCTTCCGTTCGCCCGTCGTCAACATTTTGTTTGTCCAGGCCATAATTTCTTAACCATTGAATATTTGTTAATAAAACTTTATAACAGTATGTAATATCAAAAGGCAGTGTGCCGCAAATTTTTATATGGTCAAGGTCACAGGCCCTATGATAAAGTGCCACTTAGAAAAACTTTGACATTTGTTTGTCCGGGCCATAATATCTTAACCAGCCACTGACTATTTTTAATGAAACTTTATAGCAGTATGTAATATCAAAAGACAGTGTGTCACAAATTCTAATATGGTATATGCCCCTCAAGGTCAAGGTCACATGCTATATGATAAGGTGACACTTAGAAAAACTTTGAAATTTGTTTGTCGGGTTCATAATTTCTAACCCACTGAACATGAGCACCGCCTGGCAGAATGCAGTGGAGCTTTCCTAATGTTAAGAAGTCCGTCATCTGTCCATCCATCCGTTTGTCGTCTGTCCGTCCGTCAACATTTTGTTTGTCCGGTCCATGTACGTTGATCTATTCGGCAGATCTTGTTCATGCTTGGTACAATTGTTGCTCTTGACTCAAAGGTGTGTCACGACATTGATCCAAGGTTATACCATCAAGGTCAAGGTCACAGATAGCAAAACTTGGTTATTGTTATACAGCCCTTGTCCGGTCCATATAACATGTAACATATATAATCCAAGTCATGCACAAATTGTATGCATGCATGTAGACACTAAATTGTCATCGAGGATGTTTACACGAGGTTTAACATTTAATGACGAGAAAGTTGCTGGAGCTGCTTTAAGAACCTCAAGAGATATGTGGTGCCTAACAAATTGTCAGGGTACTACAGAATGTTTTGTGCCCATGGAAGACAGGTCCGGAAATAATTCACGAACGATCACTCAGGTTACGTATGGGTTTCGTCAGTTGTAAAATGCGGAAACGAACAACAGGTTACGATAAAGTAATACAACACAACTTTATCAAATTAATATTGTCGCATGTCTTACCACAAAGACTTTACAATCTTTGGGAATTATCTCATCTCAATGGTTCAGCATTTCATCCACATATGAATAGAATGACTTGTCTTCATTTTCAAGAATGTCCACCAAATAAATAGCAACAACTAACGTGCGGTCTCGCCATAGTTAAGGGACGCTTCGACAGTTTGTGTGTGTGTGTGTGTGTGCGTGCATATGTGTGTGTTTGTGTGTGTGTGTATGTGGGGGGGGGGGGGGGGGGGGGGGTATTGAAATCTCCTTTTGAACAGTTGGCTCAAAGGCTGACATAGTTGATCTTTAAATTTGTGCAATGTTGCTTTGAAAGTCTTTTTTCAGACAGGCCACTGGTGTAGTATTTAAGGATTGGTTTCCCTTTTTGGGATGGGTGCAGGTTAGGGGGGGGTAACGACTTATGACAGTCGGGGGGGGGGGGGGTCAGAGGGGGAGCTGTCCTCCCTGCCTTCGAACCACTGGGACGAGAGGAGACAGTCAATGCCCTTCTCCGGTTTATCACTCAATTCTTTCAATGATTTATTCTCGAAGTAAGGCTAAAATACACACCAAATCCGTTCTGGGAGCTTTCAGAATTCATTGGGGAGTTTGACCTTCGAGACATGCATGCTTCGGCATGTCATGGTCGGACTGCTAGTGGGAGTAAATGCCCTTTTCCCGGGGCCTGACCCCCCCCCCCCCCCACACACACACACACACGCGCGCATACACAACCCTGTCCTGAACTGCTGCTTTCAACGTCCCTGGTGACCTCGTGTCGGAATTTAAGGATTCTACAAATCTCTCACACCACCGCTGTGTTCAAACTACATGCTAAGGAAAATCATCATTACTGATACTTAAAACTTCATCGTTCGTTACATGCAATGGGCCCACGGCCGTTATGATGGTGAACAACAATGTGTCTCTTGACTTTATACAAAACTTTTCCTGTGGATGGTGAAAATAGCTGTGTTGCTAAACTGTTTGTTTTAATTCGTCCCAAGGTGCATAAGGATAAAAGTTTCGAAAGGATCTACTTTGAATCTCTGAAATTGGAGTTTGTATGGAGTTTGATCACTGCATCGACATTGCCTTAACCCTTTACCTAACATGAAAAGCAAAAGACACTTGCCAAAAAAATTCTTGAATAACTAATGTTTTTCATTTTTTGTCTCAAAAATATAGGTTATGACCCCTCATTGGAACGAGTTCGTTCCAACGAGGGGTCATAACCTATGTTTTTGAGACAAAAAATGATAAAAATAGTGAAAATTAATTGGCGATTTTTGAGAATAGCGCTAGCCGGTTTTGGCCGTTACGTTAGGTAAAGGGTTATCAGTCTTGTCACCAGAAGCCAAAGCGGATATATCGACCGTTACCTCTTGAGGACATTTCAGTGTCAGATGTTTATTTAAAATCACTGTCATTGTTTATGTTCTCTGTGGGTGGATTGGTTGAAAATCATCATCTTTCTGCTGATTGTCGGCTTCATGAAGACATGTCTTCTCGATTGTGCGCAATGCAGGGATTACGTTGTTTGCGATGAGGGTAGACTCTTTCTGGTGGACTGGGAGGTACGTGATACGTGAATGAAAAGTCGCCATTTTGGAAATGTTTGATCTTTGGTTGTAAGATACTTTCATGTGGACATTTCGACAAGCCAGGGAAATTTGACACCTCTGTCATGGTGTTCAAAGCTTGGGTTCATTGAAACACCATATTTCTGCAAACGTTGTCTAAGGGTGGTTGACAGAATAAAACTGGTTTTCTTGACTTGCTGGACAAATTTCTCTCTTAGATGACAGCTTATAACAAAGGGGTGCGATGAAACTGCTGTCTGCTGGCGTTGGATGGGGCGGGGTAGGGGGTATGTATGTGCAAAGTCGCAAAGTCACAACCGTGTACATGTTTGGTCATTGAGTGAAAAACACTTTCACATTGAGATTCTGGCAAATTAAGGAAATAAGAGAAAGCCTTTTGTTGGTCAGTCACTTTACAGTTTCACTCACATTTGTCATGTAACATCCTTACCATCGCGTTAGAATCAAGGGTACTGGATTTCTAATCTTCAACAAAATTAGTCGTGGGGCGATTGACAGAAACAAAAATTGCCTTTCTTAACCCTTTACCTAACATGAAAAGCAGACGACACTTGCAAACAAAATTCTTGAGTAACTGATTTTTTTAAATTTTTTGTCTCAAAAACATAGGTTATGACACCTCATTGGAACGATCTCGACGAGCTCGTTCTAAAGAGGGGACATACCTTATGTTTTGAGACAAAAAATGAAAGTATAATGAAAATTAATTGGCGATTTTTGAGAATAGCGCTAGCAGATTTCTGCTGTTGCGTTGGGTAAAGGGTTAAGTTGTCACGTAAGATGAATTGCAAGAAAATGTCATTGTTGACTCACAAACATAGATCATGGCCCCCTCATGAACTATGTTTTTAATGCGAAAATCGAAGAATGAATAAAATTAGAATGGCCGTGTCAGTAAAAAGCGCTGTGGGTGTTTTTTTAGTTAGAGCAATTGCTTTTATTATTTGAAGATGACATCTTTGACACAATGGACTCACTTTTTGTTGTAATAATCCTTCCTGGGTTAGTATTAGAGCTCCTATAAGGAAAATTGAGAAAACACAAAAAAATCTCCCTATGAACAGTTGGTCTACTTTTTCCCTTAGTTGAAATGTAGCATATATTTCATGATGTGTACGACGCGCCTATTATCTTCAACAACCGTAACCGACTACTTCTTCCAGGTGGATTGCTACTAAAACGCGATGGGTAAATTTTCCATGGGGCCATAATTTACAAATGTCTTAAGGAGAAAACAAAGGTCTGAGAAGCTCTTGTAAACATTTAACTTCTTGTGTTTCTTGTTACTTCTCAGAAAGTGTTAAGATATGCTGGGTGAAAATCTGCCGAATATGCTTCAGTACTACCTTCACTGAACCAAAGCGAGTACAGATCAACATCCAACCATGTTACATCATCACACAAACGTTATTGCAATAGCCTACATCAGCCCTTTACCTAATGTAACGACCAAAACCCACCAGCCATATTCACAAAAACACCATTCAAATCAATTAGATCGATGAAAACAATGAGATATTTCTGAATAACAGGCCCCGTGGATGTCGTGGTGTTAATCTTTAAGAGGGACCTGTTTACGACAGGATGCTGTACAGGTCACATGTTTTGGTCAGTCAGCCTGTAATCACAGTTTAGACTGGTACTTCTGAACTATATGACCAGCCACCTCTTAAAGCTGGATACCATGACAACTATCCGGCTGGTTATACAGAAATAACTAATGTTTTCTTCAGCCATGCAACGGAAGAGTAACTCGATTATTAAAATGTGTTTTCTTGTGAAACTGTTATCATACTTTTGAGGAACATCTAAACATTTATTACCCCTATGCAGCGAAAGTCTGATGGGAACCAAAAACACAATTTGTAGAGAGTTTCAATTTTTCAGGATATAATTCTTTGACAATTCTAAATCCTACTGGGAAATAAAATACATTTAGTTCCTTAAGAAGTCTCCATATATCTCCAAACGCAACTCACATTTTCAGTCATTGTTTGGTCATATTGCTAACACCTCAAGAGCCCAAACCACGTTTTCGGATTAGAACACTCTGTGAACTTTACCTTTGATCTTCCGCCCCCCCCCCCCTCCCCACCCCATTCGATAGACTCCAAACCTGCCCCAGATAGTGTCTGTGTTTAATTCCATTATCCTATTCCAAAACGTTGTGAAGTTAGGTTCCGGGAACGGTTTTCGGGTTGGGAACGGTTTTCGGGTTGGAAAATGCTTTGATCCGTGACCTTCACCTTTGAGTTTTTTACCCCCATATATATATGTTTATTCCTTTCCCAAAGGGTGTGCACCCGTGAAGTTTCATGATCATAGACTGAAGCGTCGTCAGATTAGAGTCCTGAAGCCGTTTCCCGATTAGAGCAACCGGTGACCTATGACCATTTAACCCTGTATCTAATGAATCGGCCACACCCGTTTGCGTAATATGCAAATTCAGCAACTGAAACAAAATTCAAACATACTCTATAAAAACATATCATGTGACTCTCACTGGGGCAAGCTGCTCTTCGAACCCGGTCCAATGTGGGGGTTCACATGATAGGGTTTTGTTGAAATTTTTTGAAACAAATTAAAAAAAAATAATTTTAAAAATAATAAATATTGATACCGTCTGCGTTGGGTAAAGGGTTACAGTTTAGTAGGTTGCATTCCTTTCCCTAGGGAGTGAAGTTTTGACATCATAAGCCAAAGGGTTGTCAAGATTGAGTCCGGAAACCAAATCGAAAATGTCTGACATTGACCTTTCATCTTTCAGCACTCAAATCGCTCAAATTGCTCATCCATTTCCCCATTAGAGTGTACCTGTTAGGCTTCATAATCCTCGGCCAATGTGCTGTAGACCGGAAACCAAGTTGGACGGATGGACGCTGCCACGGACACACGGCCATACGAACAGGGATACGTGCTTGGATTTTAAAAGCACATCCAGAAGAAAAGTTTGTTGGTTGTCAACAACCTGGCTTTCAAATTTAGTGGACACTTTGCGATTATGAACTTTGCTTTGGTCACATGATCGTGCCATCGACACGTTGCGGCTTATTTAAATGCATCGACAACTAAATGGTGAAGACTAGGGCCAATGTTTATATTTTCTAGAATTGTATTTCTAGTTATGATTGTAAGTAAGCTGAAATGAGCCGTTAGCATTTTCAAAGATGTGGCAATTTTCTAGTTGGCAGATTACCAGATCTTTTAAAATGCTACTGATTCATTTTAGTCAGTTATATTAATAGTTAGAAAATACAATTCTAGAAAATACAATTGTAAAAGTTTTATAGTATTGGCCCTATGTTGATAAAAAGAGATTATTACCATTATGTGGATGTACAAAACATGTATCCGAGTCGAGCTCCGGATTCTCAGGGCAGATCAGGACGAGTCGAAGACGAGTCGTGATCTACCCTTAGAACCTGGAGCGAGACTCAGATACATCAGTATTTTGTAGATCCACATAATGGTAATAATCATTTTATCTTACAATACATTGGGGATAAGTCACGAATGTAGACGTATATATAACGAGCTATTTACTCGTATGGACGAACAAAAAGAAAAAAAATGGAACTTACGCGAAAGGAACGTGCTTGTATCCGACCCCCTGATACAAACATCTGCATCAGGGGGTCGGAAAATACATGTTGATTGTAAGATAAAACTCGGAACATCATGCACAAAAATACAGATATTGAATAACAACACATCACACTGTATTATGAGTTTTTTTTAGGGTGAACGATGGATAATGTCTATAGCGCAGTCGAGAAAGTTGTATTTAAAGTCATGCATTTAGCATCTGGATGCGATGAGAGTTCGAATCCCGTATGAGTCTTCGTGTAATACTTGTTTTCAGGCAAACTATTTTATTGATGATTGGGAACCAATTGTACGGAAGGTACAGTTTACTTTTGAAGACAAAATTAATACTCGTCATAAATACAAGCTTATTTATTTCCTTATTAAACTGAACAGCATGCGGAATTGAATGGCAGATCACTCTGTGCTCAGAATAAAGTTAGACAAATTGTCGAAATCGTTTGTGAGTTTCTGTGGCTAAGTCGTAAGAGTTTGATGTGCTAGTTTGATCAGAACGAGAGCATCAGTCGAGGATGTTTCTAATCCTAAGGCATTCTTTGAGTGTGTTGTGCTATGTTTTTAGTTCAGTGATTTTCTCCAAACGGTTTGAAACAATATCGTTAACAGAAGTTGATATCACTAGTGTATCGATGAAGGCTGTCAGTAAATATAACAAATCACACTTTATCTTTATTTAAGTAAGACAGTGGAATAACTTTTATCGCTGTTCCCTGTAGCTCAGTTGGTAGAGTGTACTCTTTTTCTTCATGTCAACAACACTAGCATTAGTCTGTCGGTGAAGGTTCGAATCCTTCTGGAGAACTCTTGTGTCATATTTGTTTTCAATCCAAAAATAAAGACTTTTTGGTCAGTTGAATTGGACTAATTAGATTAAGGTAATATCTTATCGATGGAAACGAGATTAATGTTGATAAGAAAAACATCAACAACTTAAAGTCGAACTGTATGCGTATGTGTTGTGAGTCAAGCAAGAGTAAATTATTGATCGTTTCCATGGCGCAGTTGATATATGCACGAGTGTTTTTTTGTCGTCTGGAAATCTCGAGAGTTCTTGTAGATGTGAGTTCGAATCCAACACACCTCTTTGTGTTTAAGCTGCTTTATCAGACAAATGATATATATAAACACTGTCAGTTCTAACCACATTTATTACATGAATATCTTACCCATAGCATTTTACGAGACTGTGATTAATAAACATGAAAATGCCAATTTTTCCTTCATATTTGGCCCATCTAATTTGTGACTTTGAAGAACAAATGAATTCTGTATTAAACATTATGCAGAACAGACAGTCCATTATCGTTGTTGTTTGTGGTACAGTGGGTACAAATTCTATCATTTTCATCCGGAACTCGACTCTCTCGCGATGAAGGTTCGAATCCCGAAAAATTATTTGTGTGAAATTTATTTTCATTAAGTTGGTTTCATCGAGGAAATCGTCGATGAAAACAAATTAATGAAAATGAAGTTTACGCCAATCAACTGAACAAATATCTTGTTGATGATGACTGTATCTGAGTAGACATATTTTCAAAATTTATTCTTTTGTATTATGATGTTGAATAAAAGACGTCCTGTAGAAATATAGTGATATGCCTGGATATGATGCTAAATGTCACCTTTAATTCCTTGTTTCCATGGCGCACTCAGTATTAACGTTTGTTTTCTTTTGACCAGAACTGACGAATATATCGACGAGGGTTCGAACCCCACAAGAGTCTGCGTGAACTCTGTATTCATTTAAATAAATGAATTCATAAACAGTTTGAGACCTTCTGAACTGTATGATTGACTTACAGATAAAATGGCTGAATTATATGCGATAGACATACGTATTTTTCTATATTTTAAACTCATCCATCTTGTTGGATTGAATCTCCAATTACAGAATGAAACATCGTGTTAGACAAGACCAATACAAGTGGTAAGTTTATATCGATGTCCTCGTGGCGACAACGGTACGAGCGCAGACTAGAAATCGCGTCGTCGTGGGTTCAATTCCCACTCGGGGTAAACTGAATAAACCAAACTAAACGTAATAATAACCACAAAATAAACCATAAACAAACATAAAATATGTGATATGAGGTTGCAATGTATGTGGGTCGATAGACTCGAAGGTAAGTTAAAAGCAATAATAGACCGCTGTGTCAAGAAGGAAGGTGCAGTTTGCTAATTCTTTTTCAAAATTTATTATTTTTTGACCTTTCTGAGCAATTTCGTCGAAAATCTGCCCACTATGAGATTCGATCCCACTACCACGCGATCACCGACGGGACGCGTTACCACTGAGCTACCGAGAACTCTACAAATATAATAGTGGAACTAATATTTATCATGTTGTCACTAGAGGTCACCAAACAGGGCGATTTCACGCCGAATTTCTACCTTTCTCCCGCCCGTTTGTCAAACTCAATTTTCTTCAAGCATTTGCCTTCCAGATCTGACAAAGCACAGACCTTCGTCCTGTTCACAGAATTTAACATATTCAATAATCCATATATCAGTCTACCAACACTTAAAAATAGTTTGAAGTGTTGATAGTGTAATGTACAGTTTATTGAGAATGTTAAATTCGCATAATACAACGAGTATCTGTGATGACAAAGTGGGAAGCCGTTGATCTTTATCGATTTTTTATCGAACACTTTCCCGGAAGCTGCAACAAGTTCGGATTGTATTTCATACCCGAATTTGATAGAATACTGAACAAGTTTCTCATTTACAAATTCACGAGTGTTCCATTCGGCTCGTTGTTTGAATGTTTTGCTCCGCAAGAACATTGTTCCGCCATAAATGTTGAAAGTGACCTTGAATACATTGTAATGGTAGACCTAAATAAATACTACTGGTCCGTCTTTGACTGATGCCGTGAGTACCTACTGAGTTATTCCGTGTCATTTGTGGATATTCAATAAGCGTTGTGACTGGGGATAAGGTAAACAAATTTTGAAGCTTTCTTTTCGAAACTCATTTGTCAAAGGTTTCATCAGGATAGTATTTCAAGTTTGTAGCACGTTTTAAAACTCTCCCAGATAGGTCAGAGCCACGAGTCGAATTTCATTGTCGAGGTTAAATTTGGGATGGGGATTATGTGGAATGTATTAAAAGAAGATTTGTGGTGAAGGTAGAAAAATTGTGCAGACCCATTTACCCCGATGTCAAGAATATTGAAGAGTTTTAGATCATTTTTTCGTTTCTCTCTCCTATAGGTCAGCAAGCAGGAATGTATGGGTAAATAAGTTGCTGAGTGCCAAGTACCAAAATCGTCAAAGAAATCAGAACTTATAATTGGACAACAGTTAATGGCCATGTCTGTTGAAAGTATCGTTAAATCCCAATAAACAGATATATGACGAGTACTTATCTCCTAGCATTTGGATATTACAAACGTAAGACCCGCCACGGTGCTGGTCCGCTAAAGTTATAAAGGCAACTAAATTATACACGGGCAACTGCGATTGCGAGCATTATCCAGCCACACCCAAACATACCTCACACATAAAATATGGAGTGATGCATTAAGAATATTTTAGCTGCCGTTTTAGTAATACCTTTTTCATGTAATTAGTATGTTATGTGACCTAAAACACCAATAAATAAATAGACAAAACTACATGTATGTTTCAATGAGTCGTTTTGTATTCAATGAGTCAGATGTGCATAGGAAGAAAACGTCGAGACCGAAGGTCGAGACGTTTTCTTTCTACGCACATCTGACGAATTGAATACAAAACGACTCATTGAAACATACAGGTGGTTTTGTATTTATTACATGACCCAAGCACCTACTGACCTAATTTTCTTTTCTATCAACGGTGGTAAACACCATGCACTTTATGCAGTCGCATTGCATAAAAAAAAGTCCCGGTTGGAACAGGTTGGTGTGCGATACGGAATTCCGTATTGCACAGCCGTATTGCACGCCGTATTGCATAAGAGAGACTGCATGGGCATATAATAAATAGAAATAATTGGTATGCACATTTTATTTACTCAAAGTATAAATTGATGGTCTACGTGTATTCCACAGCGTAGGCACGGGGTGGGGTGGGTGTGTTATTGGATGGGGGTTTCCCCCTCCCCCTTAAAACTTTCGCTGCCTCTCCCCAAAACACTGACCCAATGCAAATTTCACATAACAGAGCCATAAGACGGTCTCCAATATAGAGATACACGCTATAAATGCCTCAGATACGCTCTTAGAGAACTCACATTTGCAAAATATTCGCAGCGGAGGCCCAGTCCTAACATCCAGACTAGGAGTCTCCGGTTATTAACCCCCTCTCCACTCCCTTTGACAAGCACGTTAAACTCCCAGATATGTGTACTGATTTTTGTTAATTAACTGAACGTTTCCCATCCACTCTCAGCCCACCAGGCCCCACCTACCACCACCATGATACGCCCATCAGTTCACGAAATATCGTTTAGTATGACTTATCAACAGTCAAACGGACAGGGGCGAGGGATCACGAAAATAGTCGTAGTGCAACATTTAAAAGGTCTTAAATCTAAAGTGACAGATACAACTGACAAATAGTACAAGGGAGTAAAAAGACAGCTAATGTCAGTTGGGCTATATTTACGAGCAAACTGGGATTAGCTGTTTCCCGTTGGGGTGGTCTTCAGAGGCCTGGCTGGTTATGTGTTGCAGCTCAAGAAATCTGTCGTAACGTCCACCCCTTCCGTCTTCATCCAAACATCGACAATCTCTTTATGGAAATGAGGCAAAAAGGATGATCAATGTTGTAAACTGTCAACAACAGTTCAAAAGCCTTCTAACGTTGAGCGCGACTCAAGCACTGCCTGCGATGCGATATACGGATAATTAATGTTTTTCTGTTCTCAAATTGGAAATGCCACAAAGTATGATGCTTCAGATTTAACCCTTTGAACCCTCGTTTCCTGGAATTGTATCACCTTTGTGTACACTTACAGTAAGATGGGTCAGTCCAATATACAGGGAGAATAAAATAACAACTGCAGTCTGTAGAGGCTATTATCAGTGCCCCGTGTATAGATCTCTTATAATGTGACAAAAATGGGACGAAGTTACGCCTTGGACCAGAAAATCGGTCTTACGAGTTCAAAGGGTTAAAGTTTAGTGCAAACCAAAATGGCAGCACGAAATAACTCCGCGACAAGTGTCCAAAAGCTGAACAAAGGATCACTGAATTTAATCCTGACGCAACGATTCATTGCGTCAAAATTATATTCAGTAGTTCTGTTTCCATTTGAACACGCATTGCTCTGAATGGCTTCAATATTTGTCTTTGTTTTAGACCAAGACTCAACTGTGATGTATCACAGGGTATTGAAGCTGCAAACTAAAAAGATACATGTTATTTAAAACTTTGCAACATTGCACAATCTATGTTCGGGACGACCCGCGCTGTGTCCTTGGGCAAGGCACTTTATCCCGGTTGCCTACATGGGGGCACGATGACGCCATGTCCCATTGCGTCCTGCACGTTGATGGTGCACATGCCTTCAACCGCTGTAACTCTGCTTGAGCGGAGCTTGAACAGAGTTAGAATATTGAGGAGATGACAGTTGCTTGTCGATGCTCGGTGGTTCTCTCCGGGTACTCCAGCTGCCTCTATCGTCACAAGTAAAACTGTCACGGTCACAATTAGCCATTGTGCATAAGTATGTGACCTTAAACACCAATAAATAAATAACAATAATGTATAACCGTGGCAGACCTTTTCGCGCGTAACCAACTTAATCCTTTTCAGTTTATCCAAACTTAAACCGCACATCGATGTAGCAAATATTTACATTCAGACGTTTTTGAAAATCATGTCCGAATTTGCTACTAGTCACAATTTCTCAATGATGTTGCATACTAACGCGACAGAATACCGACGGCCCACTTGCCTTCAACCAATGCTGCCCCTGCTTGTGTTGGGATACTAAACTGGAGAGTGTCGGTTACTCACCGTTGCTTAGTGGTTCTCTTCAGTTACTCCAACTTTCTCCACTCGTAAAATATCCGACACGATATGACCCTGGCTGTTGAAAGTGTCGATAAATCCCAATAAACAAACAAACTAGGTATTCGTTATCTGGACGTGCTACTTTCGACAAGGGACCAAAACCTATCGGTCGGAGGAAGAAAACACGAAATTCTGAATTATTTATGAATTATCCATGCTTCATTTACAACACGAGAACCTGACATCCCCATAGAAAAACTGGACTGTGTCCTTGGGAAATACACTTTATCGCCATGCCCAACTCAGAACACGGGGTCACAATATGCCACAACATGCGATACATTGATGTTACACTGGCCTTCAGCAAAGCTAAATCGGTATGGTTGTTTCGCATTGGGAAGTTGGAGGGTTCGACGGCACCCAACCCCACTCCACGCGATGACTCTCTAGGTACTTCGGCTCCCCCCCCCCCCACAGTAGCCTCCATACACAGGTGTGTGTACAGGATTCTATAGTACGGGGGTAGCCATTTTTTAGGGTGTGGGGGGGGGGGGGGGCATCTGGAAGGCCGTTGCGGTCGGGGTTCCCCTAGATTACTTAGGACTAGGCCTACCACTCTCATGGAAATTTGATAAAATTCAGTGCTGCAAGAGCGAATCAGAGGCATTTATTTATAGCATGTGTAGACCTACATTGGAGACCATTTTAGGGTTCTATATGTTATGTTAAATAGGCCTTGGGGCAAAGTTTTTTTGTAGGGGTGGGGGAGCGAAAAGTTTAGGGGGAGAACAGAGCCTCCAGTCACAAACTCGCAGCCACGCCTTTGCCCATACAGCTGTCCTCCGCGAAAATATTATGATCCTTTCAACTGAAAGTGCCACTGAACACAGTTAACAATCAAACGTCAATGCCGGAGGAGTTTTCGCAAACTGATTAATAAAAGGTGTCCGCATTTATTCAGAGGTGTTCGAATCGGCATTTTGGTATTCGTTCGGCATATTTAGGTTGACAGAGTTAGGATGCCGCGGGAGGAAAAAGGGAGGAGTAAAAAATAAATAAATAAAAGAAAATGACTGGACAAGTGTCTGTAATAAATCAGACAAACTCAAGTCAACGACAATACTCACGGACCAGTGGTCACAGAGATGCAAACAAATTAATGAGTTTTTTTTATCAACGAGACAGATTTTATACAAAGCTTCAATACTTGAACTTCTGGTAAGCATGTGATGCACAAGCACAATCGTGCTTTTCAATATATTTTCGAAAACTCCAGCAAGAACGCTGGCACTGTACGCATTAAACTGTTTCGGAGGTTTTCTTGTTTTTATAATTTTGTCGACGGAATACCAATTTATAGAAAATGTCCCAACTTTTTGACGCGCTTGCTCTCATTTTTCCCCTGAAGAATTCTAAGTAAATTTTATTAAAAATTAGAAGTATGCATGCTATTTTATTGGTTGATGAATAAGAGAGTTAAGCTGCTATACAAGTAAAACAATTTTGTTTATTTCGAAATTACCACCTCTGATATCAATTAAATATACACAAATCGTCCATCAAAATGAAGGCTGGAATGTACAGAACACGAAAGAAATATTCAACAAACTCATGGAGTTAACGACAGGCACCATTGGTTCCTTAACGACAGGCACCATTGGTTCTTGGAAGTTTTCTGCGGTATTCGTTCCAGAACTGATAACAAAATAATATCTCAGAAGAACTCGTGGCCAAAGTTGTTTTCATTGTTGAATTCAGCTCGTCATTTTGTTGATTTTGGGTTAAAAAGGAAAAAAAAGACTTAAAATTAAATTTTGGAATTCTGGGTGGGTAAAATACTACTATAAATGTCAGTGTAAAAATCTATGAATCACGTGGGATTTAATTTCGGACTTTCTGATAACTAGTGTATGCTGAAGAATTATAGGCCAGTTTCAAATCTTTCCTTCCTTTCCAAACTACTAGAACGGGTGGTAGCTTGTCAGATACGTCAAAACCTGACCCGATGTGGTCTTGAGGAGGAGTTCCAATCAGCCTACAAGCCATGTTGTAGTACTGAGACTACGCTTGTCCGTGTCCAGAACGACATTCTCTTGTCTATGGACAAACGTGAAGTCTCCTGTTTGGTCCTTTTAGATTTAAGCGCGGCATTCGATACAATTGATCACGCCGTGCTTCTTGATAGATTAGAGCACCGATTGGGTATTGTTGGAGCACCATTGAGATGGTTCTCGTCATACCTGACTTATAGATCCCAGAGAGTGGTGGTCGGCGGAGCAGAATCGAAAAACGTTCCCTTGGAATTTGGGGTGCCTCAAGGCTCCGTGTTAAGACCCTTGCTTTACATTATGTATGTTCTCCCTCTAGGCGATATCATCCGTAGTCATGGCCTGAGCTTTCATTGTTACGCTGATGACACGTAGCTTTACGTGCATTTTCAACCGGAGACCGAAGGGCAAGCGGCTAGCAGCCTAGAATCTTGTGTATCTGACATCAAATGTTGGATGACACGTAATTTCCTGAAACTGAATGCAGACAAAACGGAAGTGATATACATTGGTTTACCTCACCAGCTATCCAAAATATCTAAACCGCATCTTGAAATTGAAGGTACCGTTGTTAACCCTTCTACTGACGTTCGAAACCTGGGATATTTTGTCGATGACAATCTTGCTGTCGAGAAACATGTGATGCAAGTGTCTCGGTCAGCTTTCTATCATCTTCGATATATCGGCAGGTTTCGTAGCGTTGTTGACGAGGGAACGGCAAAGCAGTTGGTGAATTTCTTTGTAATCAGCCGCCTGGACTATTGCAATTCGTTGTTATATGGCTGTAAGAAATCACTTATAACAAAACTGGATAACGTCCAACGGTGTGCAGCTAGGTTGGTATGCAGAGCACCTAGAAATTCTCACGTAACTCCATTTCTGCGCAAACTCCACTGGCTTCCTGTCGAGGAAAGAATCAAATTCAAAATTCTGTTACTCACATTCAAGTGAATTAATGGCCTTGCTCCATCTTATCTAACCTCGCTTGTCGAGGAATACAAACCAGCTAGAGCTCTCCGATCTTCTTCCTCTAACAGCTTAGTTAGAAAGTCTTACAACTTGGTTACTGCAGGAGATCGCTCATTTTCGGCAGCTGCACCCTACCTCTGGAATCATTTACCGGAACAATTCAAAGTATCCCAAAGCGTAGAGACATTTAAGTCATCCCTTGAGTCATACCTGTTCAAAAGTGTGTACAACATCGAATAACCTGTATTTGTGTTTGTATGCATTTCTTTATTTGTATATATAACATTGTTTGTGAAGCCCGTGAGCGCCTTGTGTGGAGGCTCGGCGATAAACTACATTATTATACCCCACGCAACGAAGTTGCTGGGGTATAATGTTTTTGACTGGTCCGTCCATCAGTCCGTCAGTCAGTCCTACTTGTTTTCAGGACTTTTTTTTCTACACGCTTCCAGATATTGAGCTGATTTTTGGTATGTGAGTCTAACATGGTGGCCTACAGATCAAGTTTGCATTTTTTTCCGCTCCACTGATTTTTACCGAAATTACGGCCCTTGGACTCTGAAAAATTCATCAAAATTACAGTTTTCCGGACTTTTTTCTACACGCTTCCAGATATTGAGTTGATTTTTGGTATGTGAGTCTAACATGGTGGCCTACAGATCAAGTTTGCATTTTTTTCCGCTCCACTGATTTTTACCGAAATTACGGCCCTTGGACTCTGAAAAATTCATCAAAATTACAGTTTTCCGGACTTTTTTTCTACACGCTTCCAGATATTGAGCTGATTTTTGGTATGTGAGTCTAACGTGGTGGCCTACAGATCAAGTTTGCATTTTTTTCCGCTACACTGATTTTTACCGAAATTACAGCCCTTGGACTCTGAAAAATTCATCATAATTACAGTTTTCCGGACTTTTTTTCTACACGCTTCCAGATATTGAGCTGATTTTTGGTATGTGAGTCTAACATGGTGGCCTACAGATCAAGTTTGCATTTTTTCCGCTCCACTGATTTTTATCGAAATTACGGCCCTTGGACTCTGAAAAATTCATCAAAATTACAGTTTTCCGGACTTTTTTTCTCCACGCATTCAGATATTGAGCTGATTTTTGATATGTTAGTCTAACATGGTGGCCTACAGATCAAGTTTGCATTTTGTTTCGCTCTACTGATTTTTACCGAAATTACGGCCCTTGAACTTTGAAAAGTTCATCAAAATTACAGTTTTCCGGACTTTTTTCTACACGCTTCCAGATATTGAGCTGTTTTGGGGTATGTTAGTCTAACATGGTGGCCTACAGATCAAGTTTGCATTTTGTTCCGCTCCACTGATTTTTACCGAAATTACGGCCCTTGAACTTTGAAAAGTTCATCAAAATTACAGTTTTGCAGACTTTTTTCCTACACGCTTCCAGAGATTTAGATGATTTTTGGTATGTTAGTCTAACATGGTGGCCTACAGAACTAGTTTGCGTTTTGTTCCGCTCCACTGATTTTTACCGAAATTACGACCCTTGGACTCTGAAAAATGCATTAAAATTACAGTTTTCCGGACTTTTTTTCTACACGCTTCCAGATATTGAGCTGATGTTTGGTATGTTAGTCTGACATGGTGGCCTACAGATCAAGTTTGGATTTTGTTCCGCTCCACTGATTTTTACCGAAATTACGGCCCTTGAACTTTGAAAAGTTCATCAAAATTACAGTTTTCCGGACTTTTTTCCTACACGCTTCCAGATATTGAGCTGATTTTTGATATGTTAGTCTGACATGGTGGCCTACAGAACAAGTTTGATTTTTGTTCCGCTCCACTGATTTTTACCAAAATTACGGCCCCATAGACTTTGAAAAGTTCATCAAAATTACAGTGTTCCGGGCTTTTTCTCTGCTTGAATTCTTTCAATACCGTTGAAACTACAGAACACTGTTTTCTGCAGTATTCCTAGAATCTATGTTTTTTTTTTAAAAATGATTAGTGCTTGAAATATCGGGGTGCGCGGGGTATGTGAGCGTGCTCACTAAGGTTATTTATTATTATTATGCTGATTTTGGATTCTGTCAAATTCCTGAAAAACTGGGTTACCAAAAGTTCGAAAAAGACCAAATTTAATAATATACACAGTCGGTCAAAGAAATTAAGATCTATGATATCCAAAGTTGGAGTACCGGTATGCAGGGACTGACTGGACCAAAACAAGTTACCGGAAAACGTACCCGTTTATGTCTGTGAGTAAAAAATAAGTATTTTTTAAATTATTTAAGTAACTGTTTTGCAAGTGTTGCCTGTGGGTGTATTAAATAATGAGTTCATCAGTCTCTATTTCTTGTTTACAGGCCTACGCCTACCGCAATCGTCGGCGTTGACCTGGGATGAGTCGCACACAGACTAGCTACATTTGGAATTAGGTTGGAATTTGTTAACCCTTTGCCTTACATGAAAAGCAGATGACACTTGCAACAAAATTCTTGAATGATTAATTCTTTTTCATTTTTTGTCTCAAAAAATAGGTTATGACCCCTCTTTGGAACGAGCTCGACGAGCTCGTTCCCATGAGGGGTCATAACCTATGTTTTTGAGCCAAAAAAAATGAAAATTAATTAGCGATTTTTATGAATAGTGCTTACCGGTTTTGACCGTTACGTTGGGTAAAGAGTTAAATCATGACGATAACAGTTGTACTCAGTGAACCTCTTCAAATCCTCTATGTTGTTATAACGAATTTACTGAGTCGTTATAACGAGTTACGTATAGTCGTTTCTCAGTCAAATTAATAGTGAGTCGTTATAACAAGTTCACCACGTCGTTAGAACGAGTTACCTAAGTCGTTATTACGACTTTATATGCGTTATAACGACTTACGTAACTCGTTATAACGACTTGGAAAAACATTTCACATATGTCCTAAATACACTTCCGTAATATCGATTTTATTAAGTTTGTGGCATGTAAAAGTAGGGTATCAAAAACAAATGTCATGGCGAATACTAACTTTCCACTTGGCACAATTGTTTTCCGTTTCGTTTTGACTCTCTCAAAGCCTCTAGAGTCGCAGATATTGCGACTTTTTCACAATTAAAAAATAAAAATCTCTAACGCCGGACCGAACTATGATCGGTCTGGACACTCTCTATCGCCCCCCCCCCCCCCTCCCAGAGAACACGTCGGGGAAATCCCGAGGCCTCTCCTTCACTGGAGTGACAGTTAGGTTTTGCGTGCAGAAAATTACTCGAAGATAAAATGAGCTCAGTACTTTAAACGTTTGCACAAATGCACACATATGAAAAACACGAATGCCTGAGAAGACTCCTTTTAAACATTGGCATTCCTCTAAATCTTTTTCAGGAAAAGGTCTTATGATCACATGACCTTTTTTAAAGCTAAATGTTTGAATTGCTTCTCTGTCAGAAATTCACCAAAAAGTTGCTAGTAATGCAGCCTACGATGAAAGAAATCTAGTTCCAAGGATGTATTATGTACACATTGGAAATGAGATGGCGTGTCAAGATCAATCTCCCACTTTGAAGTTAAAAAGGTAAGATAAATAAACCCGCTTGTCTGTGTAATTTCGATGTAGCCTTTATAAAAGTTTATATCACAACATGTGGTAATGAGAAAACTTGTGCCTCAAACGGTCACCACTTTGCACATGCATACATTATCAGTAATTTTAATGCATAAAATGGTTTAGGTGGCTGACCGAACCACCTATTTAGCAAAAAAATGAGTGAGAAAGTGGCTATCCTACCACACCTCCTCCCTGAACTCCCCACTAGTTTGGCACCCCCTCCCCCCGCCCCCTAAAAAGAATATTGGCTAATAAAAAGTTCGCACAACATAGGGCCCCAAAAGGGTCGCCAATAAAGGGGCCACACACTTTACAAATGCCTGAAATTTTCTCTCAGAGCACACCAGAAGTAGATGTGGTAACCGTGCCTGATTGGGGGGACCCAGTGGGGGACCTAGGAAATAACGTCATGTCACGCGACCCAGTGGTGTCATGTTGTGTTGTCATGGTAACCCACGTGAGTGGCCATCTTGTGACGTCATCCCCATAGTGATACGTGGTCCTAGTTCGCATGCGCAGCGCGTGTTGTTAGGGTGATACGTCTTTCCGTCGTCCATTTTGTATACTGGAGGCCGCCATCTTGGTTTTATGGTAGTATGTGGTTTCCATCTATCCTATTAGAAGCCTTTGGGTGGTGTAGCAACCACGTGCTACCACATAAACCAAGATGGCGGCCTCCAATATACAAGTTGGACGACGGAAACACGTATCACCCAAACAACACGCGCTGCGCATGCGCACTAGGACCACGTATTACTATGGGGATGACGTCACAAGATGGCCACTCACGCTGGTTACCATGACAACACAAATGGCACCACTGGGTCACGTGACATGACGTCACTTCCTAGGTCCCCCAATCCGTCACGGTTACCATTTCTCCAACTACTCACAAAATTTGCAAAATTTTCTCGGGGGTGTGTGAGTGAGTGAGTGTGGATGGCGCGGGCAACAACCAGAGAGTCCTAGCTAATACTGGGGGAGGCCCTTAAAGCCCAAGCCAATACCCTTTCAAATATTATCTTTGCCACCCCCCCCCCCTCCCCCCCAAAAAAGAACTGGCTAGGCCCCTATTATAGAATCCTGGCTACAGGTAATCAGATTACCTCACTATCAAACCTGAAAATAATACTTTTTTCTGACGGCAGGTGCTCATTGTGACAGGTACCAATAGTTTTGAGCCTTTCATCTCAAGCTTGGTACCTGTCACATAGAGTAGAATCCCAAAGTGTTTTGTACAGTACTATGAGAAACATTATATATTTCTGGTAGGTGTTTTAATTTGCATTAGTAAATTCAGTCTGCTGGGGGCCAAAACTCAAAGCCTTAAGGTATGTTTTGATTCATTCATTCGGTGGAAAAAGTATTCTTGAAAGTCTATTTGCACCCAAGAGAGACAAGGAATAGTTTTTGTCACTTTTAACAAAAATTAACAAGGTGAATTCTGTAGTATAGTATGTTGTTAATATGCCATTGTAGAACTGACAATATTCTTGTTATCTTGTTATTATTTATTGGAAGGCTGTCTGTTAGAGAGCTTTCCAGTAGATGATAATTCGTGGATTTTCAAGAATCTGCTAATACTGGACATGTTACTAAGTTTCAGGTTTATTATATTCAGTTCCCTAGAGACTGTGTTGGTCATTTATATGTAAAGTACAAGAGAATAAGTTATTGTCCGAAATTCAGATTGCACCTGTCAGTGAACCAGTGGGAGGGGAGGGGGGGGGGGGCAGCGGGGGCTACTGACCCTAATTGGGGAGGCCCAGCCCCCCTGTCCCTGTTGGGGAACTCTCCTCTTTTATTGTTTCTTGGCTACACCCTAGCCGCTATATGACGACTATATTCTGCCCCTCTCAATCCCGAGGCATGAGCTCCAATCTGGGGAAGGATCAGTAGATAACCATCTTAGATAGTAGTATATACCTAGCAAGCCAGAAAATAAGCAGACTGTCATCTGCAAAATGAGGTCCCCAGAAGGTGAATTTGGTGATGCTACCCTGCACAGCAGGTTAGCATCACTAAATTTACCCTCTGTGAACATCAATCTGAATCAAGGTCTCAAACCTAAAAAGAAAGAGGTACCCAGAGGATAAACTGGCCCACTGTATCTGGGATAGCATCGGCACATTCACCCTCTGGGGACCTCATTCTGCAAATGACAGATTGCTTATTTTCGGGTTTGATACCTAGGACCCCACCCTCCCCCATGTTGTGGAACTCTACTTTTTTGTTTAAGATTTCTGAGGCACAACATAGCCTCTGTAAGACGGCTATATACTGCCCATCCTCCACCCGAGACTTGAGCCCCAGGGGTGGGGGAAGGGCAGTATATAACCGTCTTGCAGACTAGTATATACCAGGCCCCCCTGTCAATGAGGTCAGTTCCCACTGTCTGTGAAATGCTAACACCGCCACTGTAGTGACCATGAGAAACTGTTTTTTGTAGGCTTGTAGACTGTTCTGTTTTGTAAGTTACATGATGATGTAGCCTTAACCCTTTGAGCCCCAGCGGCTGTTTTTTCCGGCCAGGAGTATGATACGTCCTAATGTCATTACATAGGATGGCTGTTCAGTAAACGTGTGGGGTAGACCAATCAATATTTTCAACGTGCAGCCTCAGGGCTGCACTTTGGAAACAATCAATATTTTCAACGTGCAGCCTCAGGGCTGCACGTTGGAAATATTGATTGGTCTACCCCAAATAATGAATATGGAGTCTTCTAATTGCTGCCATTGAATTGGCATGGAAGATACCACTAGAGTTCATAGGGTTAAAGGTTGGAGGAATGAATCTATTGCCACTCGATGATTTTCAATTTTGTTCTGATCTAACTCAAGAATCAAGAGAAGCTTGTTACTGCCCCAACTGGCTCAATGATTGTTACTATCGAAGGGGAATAACTCTATAGTTTCTCCCTGCAATCAGCTGATACTTCAGATGAAAATTGTCTGGACAAGAACTGTTTAACCATTATGATTAAACTGGATGCATTTCATGCAGTAATTTGTGTCTCTGTGTTAATATGAAGCTATTTTGTACTTGATTTTGAAGCTATCAATTTTATTAATTGCAGTTTTAGGCCACATAACTGTATTGATTTAATTAACTTTTCCTCATTAAATCAAGATAACTTTTCCTCATTAAATCATGAGGAAACATCTTTGCACAGCAAGAGTGTTACTTGGATTTTATTGGAGGATCCTAAACCTGAACTTTACAGAGTTTATGACATTGCCTCCACCCCAATCAAAGAAATGAACCCCACCCCTCCAGAAATGAGTTGGCACAAGGACTTTCTCATTGCATATCTACATCAGCAACCATTTGAAGTGATGGCACAATATATCAACACATTTAAACTAATTTTTCCTCCTGATTTAGCTCAAATCATTGAAATATGATCCTTTTAGGCCACACAAAGTAGTTCTTCTGTTTCTCATGCCTTTTTTGTAAAATTGTATGTGGGCGGGAGGTTTTTTATTTCATTTTTTTGAGTTTTGTAATTATTTCTTTTCCATCAAAAGTTCATATTCTTGGTTTCTTTTATTTTTAGGCCTCATAATCTACAGAATAGCATGTGTGGAGGTGGTGTCTTTCATCCCTTGAATGCAAGAAAGCTTCGCAATACTAAAGCATGACAAAGCCTTGTGGCACTCAAGGACAAATTTATCAATTTTATTAACTTGGGTAAAATATCAGACATAACTCATTTAATTTTTATTTTTTTTAAGTTTGCATTGTTTATAAAAAGATAGCATATGGCAGGCGAAAGGCCATGTGGGAGTGCCTGAGAAACAGATTTTAAACTCTGTTAGGCCTTAATGATGTGTATTATGCCATACAGAGAACAACTCATTGTAGAATGTCAGAATGTGAATAATCGTGTCTTAATTGTTAAATTGTTAATCTATGACAAACAAAATAAATAGTGGACTTAGATGACTGGAATTAGAGTTAGTGAATGAGGTTTGAATTTTGAACATCTGGAGTCTTTTCTTTGGATACATTCATTAGTGTTAGAGTACTAAATTATTTTTGAAATGGGATTTGTAATGTATGTAATATTTTTCATTAATACCATACCTCCAGCAAAATCAATCTAGGTTTAGAGAGATTTCATTCATAAATAATTATTGTGTTACAATTTATTGGAGAGTGCCTTATGGCACTCTCCAATAAATTGTAACAAAAATAGTTTTATGCAAACATTTTATCAACTGCCTAGCAAAGAACAAGCTAAGCCATACAATGAAAAGCCATTATAGTGGCTTTCAGCACTTTTCAATAGACCCCTGGTAGTGGCTTCTAACACTCAACCATTTAACTGGTTGAGTGTGAGAAACATTATCATTGCTTTATTGAAGAGTAAGGGATTCTTCTGCTCTCTCTGGAAAACGGTCACAAATCCATACAGTTGGGAAATTCACATCATGAAGGCTTTAATTGGGAATTTATTTTGGAGGAGAAGATACACAACAAAGAATAGAAAATATTACCTTAAAATTAAACTGAGACCCTTTAACAGTCTATATGTACAGTTTGTGGCTTTGCACTTATACACCATATAGGCAGCCAAGACGTGCCTAAAAACAACTGTCAAGGTTCTTAGATTGCAACTTGCAATTAATTGTATCTAAAACTGTCTTTTGGGACACCTGTGTTGCTGTAGCACAAAGTAGTAGACATTTAATGGGTTCTTTCTATCCTTCTATAGGTTGGTAATTCTTGGTTTTCTGATGAGGTCTTATGACCGCTCAGTTCAATAAAGATTCCATATATATGTGAATTAAAAAAGGGTACTGAGATTGGGAAAGTTTTGGTTTGAATTGAGAAAAATCATGTCCAAATGCCATCGGGAAAAGGTCCCACATTCAGCTCCTTTAGACACCAAAACAAATTCCTGAGAATGCTGAAAGTCATTTTGGTGGCTTTATACTGCATGCACTAGTTTTGAATTTTTCTCGAAAAAGAGAATATTTATAAAACAACTTATTGGAGAGTACTAGTACTAAAGGGTGCCAACAAGTACTTTCCAATAAAGTGTAAAAATAAAAATTATTTAGGAACAAAATCTTCCTAAACTTAGGCTCCTCTTTCTGGTAGCATGGCATCTTTAAGAAAAATACTCATGTTACAAGTCATCTTTGAAATTGTCTGCTGCTGATGGATTTTCCTGCCCAGGACAGGATTACTGGATTACTCATGCCATTGAATTGAGTATAATTTGGGGAATGCTATAGCTCAGTAGGTAGAGATGTAGGCTGTAAGCCGAGAGGTCCTCAGTTCAAATCCTACCTGCAGTAACTGCATTGTGTCCTTGGGCAAGAAACTTCATCCCTATTGCCCACGTGGGGGCACTTTGAAATTGCATACTAAGGCGTACTGAGTGGTGCACTTGTCTTCAACTAATGCTAACCCTGCTTGTGTGGAGTTAGTATGTTGCAGAGTCTGACAGTTGCTTGCCGTTGCTCACCATGGCTCGGTGGTTCTCTTCAGGTACAAGACATGAGATGTCCCTGGCTGTTGAAAGTGTCATTAAACCCCAATAAATAAATAAGTATAATTTGGGCACATATAATCTAATTTTCCTCTAAATTTTGAATGGATTTTTTCACCAATAATTTCTGGAGTTAAATTTGGATGAGCTCGTTCCAGCAAGGGGTCATAACCTATGTTTTTGAGACAAAAAATGAAAAAAAATAATGAAAATTAATTGGCGATTTTTGAGAATTGTGCTAGGCAGTTTTGGTCGTTACCTTAGGTAAAGTGTTAAAACTATCTTATATGGACAAAGCATCTCAGAATCTACTTAACCCTTTACCCAACACAGAATATATCAAAATTTATTACTTTAATTATTATTTTTGTAAAAAAAAATTCATAGAATTTCAATAAAACCATATCATGTGACCCCCTCATAAGAATGGGATTAAGAAGCTCGTTCCAATGAGGGATCACATGATATAGTTTTGTTATAATTTTTTTAACAAAATATTTTTTCAACTGCTTAATTTGTAAATCATGGGTGTGGGTGTGACTGATTTGTTTGGTAAAGGGTTGGCTTTTTTCCAATGTACATGATATGAAAATTTGTTATTTTAATTATCCTATTATTCTTTTTTCACATATCAGCAAATCCATATCATATGACCCTCCCACTGGAATGTGCTCAACAAGCGTGTTCCATTGAGGGGTCACTTGATATGTTTTTTTTTTCAACTGCTCAGTTTGTAACACTGTGAATAATGGAGAAATCACAAATTTTCTCATAAACCAGTGACCAAAATACTTTCCATAGTTGTATCTGATAATTCAGCCATAAGCAGTTGGAGATTTGTTGACATTAAACTCAGTAGGTCATATTTAGAGGAACATTGAACTGCATATTTTACAATTTTGGAAAAATGAATGATTTAGCCTTTTTTCCAATGAACAGGATATCAACATTTATCATTTTGAAAATTGTTTTTTCAAATTTGGAAAAAAAAAATCCTCAAAAACCATATGATGTGGACCCTCATTGAAATGAGCTTGATGTACTCGTTCCAATGAGAGGTCACATGATATGGTTTTGGAAAAACTGTTTGAAAATCTTTCTTCCTGTTTCCCCATGTGGTGGCATGGTGGTGTTGTGTACTTAAGTGCACTGCACATTAATGTTGCACTTGTCTTCAACTAGTGCTAAGCCTGCTTGTGTGGAATTAGTATGTTGGGCACTCTGACAGTTCCTTGCTGCTACTCACTGGTTTCCACAAGGTACTCTGCTTCTTCCACCTATAAAATTTTTTGACACAAGACTGACCCTGTATGTATTAAGTCTTTAAACCCTAATAAAAAAAATACAAAAGAACTTTTTCATCATGTGGTTTGATGTGAAGTGTTCTAAGAAAATGACAAATTGGCCTCCTTTTATTTCTGAGGTGAACAGTAAGTGGGCAAGTCCACTTTGTGCAGGCCTGACATTTGAATACTGTGTCTATTTGGAAAGTTCTAGAAACATTGAAAAAAAATAACATATGAACTACAGCACATATTCCACACATTGAACATATCTTTAACCTTCAACCTGGGGAGCGCGGTGTCTCAGTAGGTAGAGGTGCAGGCTGCAAGCCGAGAGGTCCTCGGTTCGAATCCCACCTGCGGCAACTGCGTTGTGTCCTAGGGCAAGACACTTCATCTCCATTGCCCGCGTGGGGGCACGATGACGCCGTGTACTAAGGCGTACTGCACGTCGATGGTACGCATGTCTTCAACCAATCTAACCCTGCCTGTGCTGAGTTATGATGTTGGGGAGCTGGCAGCTGCTCGTCGTTGCTCGGTGGTTCTCTCCGGGTACTCCGGCTTCCTCCACCCGTAAAACTGTCACGGTCATGATTAGCCATTGTGCATAAATATGTGACCTTAAACATAAATAAATAAATAAATAAATAAATAAATAAATAACCTTCAACCTGCTGAATATTTTCAAAATATTTTTCATCTCGATCTGATGAAAAATTCATCTTAATATAACTCCAGAAATCATGGTAAAAAGTGAATTCAGTTTAGAGGGAGAAAATTGGTTAAATGTGCCCAAATTCTACATACTTCAGTGACAAGAAATATTGTGTCCTGGGAAGGAATATCTGCCAGCAGTATGCCATCGTTAACCTGATGAATTTATCAGTTGTTAACATCATGTGCCTGGATTGTGTTTAGAGCAACTTCTTACATTTTAACTCTTTTATTTATTAATTGCTTGTGGAAATTATAAATCCTTTCAGTGGCTGCTAGACCAAATTCTCCAATCTTTTACTATTAATAAGACATTTTTTAAAGAAATGCTGGTCAAAATCTTCTCATATTTAACACGCTATATAGAATTAATCACTAGTTGGCAGATTGGTCTACCCCACACATTGAGTTAGCAGCCATCCAACTTAATGAAATTATGATGTATCATGGTCCTGGGCAGGAAAAGTTTCTCTTGGTTCAATGGGTTCAGGGTGGCTTTATCATGATCCCACATTTTAACACTATACATAGGAAATAGAAAAATACCCATTAAGAAATACTTTCTCACAAACTACTGGTGCAAAAGTTACTATACTTGTCATATATCATTTCTGAGGTAAACTTATTCAAAACTAGATAGAGTTATTTGTGTGCAGAGCACACAATGGCGTATCCCTGCATTTCCTTAGCAACACCTTAGCATAGATCTAACATTTCGAATTAAATACCCGAGGAGCCTTTCGTTGAAAACTGATTTTCTAACGATAAAAGTGGTTCCACTGGAACCACTTGGGGCCAAATCAAAATTCCGAAACCTTCATGCACATCTAGAAATGTTACCTGAACACATTAGCATAGTTTAAATGTTTCGAATTAAATACCCTACGAGACTTTCGATGAAAACTGATTTTCTAACGATAAAAGTGGTTCCAGTGGAACCACCTGGGGTCAAATCAAAATTCCGAAACCTTCATGCACATCTAGTGATGCTACCTGAATGCCTTGGCTTAGTTTAAAAGTTTTGAATTAAAAACCCTAGAAGGCTTTCGCTGAAAACAGATTTTCTAACGATAAAAGTGGTTCCATTGGAACCACCTAGTGCCAAATCAAAATTCTGAAACCTTCATGCATATCTGGAGATGCTACCTGAACACTTTAGCATAGTTTAAATATTTCAAATTAAATACCCTAGGAGCCTTTCGATGAAAACTAATTTTCCAACGATAAAAGTGGTTCCATGGGAACCACGTGGGACCATATCAAAATTCTGAAACCTTCATGTACCTCCATAGATGCTACCTGAACACATCAGCATAGTTTAAACATTTCAAATTAAATACCCTTGGAGCCTTTCGATGAAAACTAATTTTCCAACGATAAAAGTGGTTCCATGGGAACCACTTGGGGCTATATCAAAATTCTGAAACCTTCATGTACATCTAGAGATGCTACCTGAACACCTTAGCATAGTTCAAAAGTTCCAAATTAAATACCCTAGGAACCTTTCGATGAAAACAGATTTTCTAATGATAAAAGTGGTTCAACTGGAACCGCCTGGGGCCAAATCAAAATTCCACTAGATCGAGTTATTTGTGTGCAAAGCACGCAATGGTGTATCCCCGCATTTCCTTAGCAACACCTTAGCATAGCATAGTCTGAACGTTTCGAATTTA
Organism: Pictodentalium vernedei; assembly: GCA_031216915.1. Taxonomy (NCBI): domain Eukaryota; kingdom Metazoa; phylum Mollusca; class Scaphopoda; order Dentaliida; family Dentaliidae; genus Pictodentalium; species Pictodentalium vernedei. The sequence goes on from CM062293.1 coordinate 86,431,902, forward strand.
TATCCAAGGAGCCTTTCAATGAAAACTGATTTTCTAATGATAAAAGTGGTTCCACTGGAGCCACCTGGGATAAAATCAAAATTCTGAAACCTTCATGCACATCTAGAGATGTTACCTGAACACATTAGCATAGTTTAAATGTTTCAAATTGAATACCCTAGGAGCCTTTTGATCAAAACTGATTTTCTAACGACAAAAGTGATTCCACTGGAACCACCGGGGTCCGAATCAAAATTCTGAAACCTTCATGCACATCTAGAGTTGCTACCTGAACACATTAGCATAGTTTAAGCGTTTCAAATTAAATACCCTAGGAGCCTTTCGATGAAAACTGATTTTCTAACGATAAAAGTGGTTCCACTGGAACCACCGGGGGCAAAATCAAAATTCAGAAACCTTCATGCACATCTAGAGATGTTACCTGAACACATTAGCATAGTTTAAACATTTCAAATTAAATACAGAAGGAGCCTTTCGATGAAAACTGAGTTTCCAACGATAAAAGTGGTTCCACTGGGGGCAAAATCAAAACACCAAAACCTTCATGCGCATCTAGAGATGTTAGCTGAACACATTAGCATAGATTAAACGTTTCAAATTAAATACCATAGGAGCCTTTCGATGAAAACTGATTTTCTAACAATAAAAGTGGTTCCATTGAAACCACTGGGGGCAAAATCAAAATTCTGAAACCTTCATGGACATCTAGAGATGTTACCTGAACACACTAGTATAGTTTAAACGTTTCGAATTGAATACCCTAGGAGCCTTTTGATGAAAACTGATTTTCCAACGATAAAAGTGGTTCCACTGGAACCACCGAGGGCAAAATCAAAATTACGAAACCTTCATACACATCTAGAGATGTTACCTGAACACATTAGCATAGTTTAAACGTTTCGAATTAAATACCCTAGGAGCCTTTCGATGAAAACTGAGTTTCCAACAATAAAAGTGGTTCCATTGAAACCACTGGGGGCAAAATCAAAATTCTGAAACCTTCATGGACATCTAGAGATGTTACCTGAAGACATTAGCATAGTTAAAACGTTTCGAATTAAATACCCTAGGAGACTTTCGATGAAAACTGATTTTCTAACGATAAAAGTGGCTCCACTGGAACCACCGGGAGCAAAACAAAAACTCTGAAACCTTCATGCACATCTAGAGATGTTACCTGAATACATTTGCATAGTTTAAACATTTCGAATTGAATACCCAAGGAGCCTTTCAGGGTGTGATGTACGGACGGACAGACAGACGGACAGACGGACGTACAGAAGGAGATCACTACAATATCCCCGCATTTTTGAAAATGCCGGGATAACAAGCTCCTTTTTTGTAATTTTGAGATGGTTTTCTTCAGGCCTGACAAAAAGCAGTCTGACATTTGCAAAATGAGGTCCCCGGAGGGTGAATTTGATAATGCTATCCCATACAGTGGGCCGCTTTATCCTCTGGGTGTCTCTTTCTGTTTAGTTTTGAGACCCTGATTCAAGATGAGGTTCACAGAGGGTAAATTTAGTGATGCTACCCTGCTGTGCAGGGTAGCATCACTAAATTCACCCTCTAGGGACCTCATTTTGCAGATGCCAGTCTGCTTATTTTCTGGCATGGTTTTGTTTCATATTTGAACCTTGTGAGCAAAGAGGGATTCTGTGATCATAAGTTATAAAATGTTTCATATAGCACTTATCTACATACTCTAAAGTTTCACTTCTAAATAAGATATCTGACATTATTGGGTTACAAGGTGGTTCAAAGCAAGCTCCTATATTTATTTTCCGAGTTGCCATGAAAACCTACATCTGACATTATTGGTTCAAATCACACCTTTGTTTATTTTCAGATTTGCAGTGAAATCCTGCAATTAAAGCTGAAGAGAAAAACGAAACGGTTCCATTTTCCGAACTGGTCTAAGTTTTCATGCCCAACCCTTATATTTTTATAAGTACTTATGTTATCTGCACTTAAAATGATATCAAAAGATATATATGGAACTTACAAAAATATCTTCAAATTTGGCACTTGCCAAATCAAGCCTAGGTTATTGCAGGGTTGATGTAGGGCCTCTATACATTGTTGGTATCTGCACAAAGTATAATTTGGACAGTTTTAATCAAATTCTGGTCTAGATATTGCTGGTATTGGAATTCTGAGCATTATATTGGTTTCAGTTTTTTAACCCTTTACCCAATGAGTCAGCCACGTAATATGCAAATTCAGCAGTTGAAAAAATATTATTTTTCAACAAATTTCAACAAACCATATCATGTGACTCCTTGTTGGAATGAGTTTGTCGAGCTCGTTCCAATGAGGGGTCACATGATATGGTTTTGTTGAGATTTTTTGAAAAATTTAAAAAAATGATATTTAAAATAATAAATTTTGATATCATCTGCATTAGGTAAAGGGGCAAGTGGGTATACCATTGTATCGGTTTGGTATTCAGTATCTGACTTGAGTCACTTGACTGCGATTTGCTGATAGTAGCAAATGGGGAATTCACGACAGGAATATACAAAATAAGTTGTTCTTGTATCATTCTACCACAGTGTCACTGTCAGTGAGCTCAACATTGGCATTCTTTTGTCAACATAAAAGATATATAATTTATTTTGTGACTTCTCCCAAATACACTTTAAAATTCAAAGGCCTATTTTGCAATTTGAGAACATGTGTCATTAACATGCCATCATTACCGAGCAGTGATTTGTTGTCACTTGGCAAGAAATCACTGCTTAGGAACTGAACATGTACAGATTGTAGTCTAGTGGGAAGTCAGGACAATTTTCGGACCTTTAACGGTTAACAAATCTAAAAAAAATTGGTCACTTCCTTCATGAAAATAAACCCTTCAACTGCTATCAAGCCTCAACAAGGCTTGTAATGCTCATTCCAGTGAAGAGTTACATGATATGGTTTCGCTGAATTTTTTTTTTGAATTTTTAAAAACATGATTAAAAGAATAAATTTTGATTATCTTGTGTGTTGGATATAGGTTTAACCCTTTACCTGCTGAGTATTTTTAACTCTTTAACTAATATGAAAAGGAGATGACACTTGCAAAGAGAATTATAACTAATTGTTTTTATTTTTCGCATCATGACATAGCCTATGACCACTCATTGGAATGAGTTCAATGAGCTTGTTCCAATGAGGGGTCATAAGCTACATTTCTGAAAAAAATGAAAAAATAATAAAAATTGAATGGCTGTTTTTGTGAATAGCACAAGCCAGTTTTGGCTGTAATGTTGGGTAACAGATTTAAAAGTAGTGAATGTAGGAAAATATGAAAATTCGGACCATTTTAGTATACAATGATGGGTTTGGTTTGTTTTTTTGTTATCACCAAGATGTTGGTATTGGTTCAGTTTTTCAATATATTGCCAGTCTCCATGCTTCACTGTAAAATTGAATCAGTTTTTCTACCAGTAATTTGAGATTTCATTTTTTTATGATTTTCATCAAACCTAGTCATGGTTGTTAAATCAAACCAACACAGTTCTAGTATTTCGTGGCATGACATGCTGATTTTAGGTAAGTGAAAAGTGAGTGAGACTGTCAAAGTTTTCACCCAAATGTTTCTGTATGTTACATATAAAATCTTTGCCCCACAAAGTAGTTCTTCTCTTTCTCAGGCCATTTTTTGTCAAATTGCATGTGGGCAGGCATTTTTTTATTTTATTTTTATAATTATATCTTTGCCATCAAAAGTTTATATTCTTGGTTTGTTTTATGTTTTGGCCTCATAATCTACAGAATAGCATGAGTGGTTTTGTATTTCGGCCTTAAGCTGAGTGCAAGAAGGCTTTGCAATGCTAAAGCATTACAAAGCCTTGTTGCACTCAAGGGACAAATTTATGTTTTATTGACTTGGGCAAAATATCAGACATAAACCATTTAATAATTATTTTTTAAGTTTGCATTGGTTATGAAAAAAAAGCCTGCAGTTGCCAAAATGATCATGTGGGAGGGCCTGAGAAACAGATTCTTAACATTCTTAGGCCTAATGAGCTATAAATGCTCATAAATCAAAGCATTAAACCATCTTTCTTTGGGATCATATATATTTTACATTATGGTTTAGTCACCTACATTTATCAATATTCCTTTTATTTAATCTTATTTGTTTTACAAGGATTGGCGAACAAGTTATGCAACTTATATTAACGCCTCTCCTTGGCCCAATGGCATAGGTGTGTGGGATGACCTTCATTGCGGCATCTTCGTGGCCTAGCTCTTCTGTGGCCCTTGAATTCCTAGAATGGCCTGTAATTTAGAAATCTCTTACCAAGGTTATGAGACCTCTTTGAATATTGGAATCTCTTCCTTGAAAACATCTGAAAATGAGATATCATGTGATCAGAGGAGACTCATTTCTACAATTACAGCTTGTTTAACAGAGAGCTGAAAATTGCTGGTATGGATCTCTGCCTAACAGAATGTCTGCCTCATAGAATGGGATCCATATATTTGATTTCAGATATGACATTTAACTGCTTGCATTGCATACTGCTGCAGATATTCCCACCCAGGATAACTTACTTATGACCCTGAAATAAATATAATTTATGCACTTTTAAACTAATTTCCCCCCTTCTAAATTAAATCAACTTTGTGACCAATGTTTTTATGAGTTAAACTTTCATGAATTTTCCATCAAACTAGGATATGACGGAGGTGAAGCACCCATGGCAAGATTTGATGAAAAGTATTTTACCCTTTACCCAGTGTAACGGCCAAAACCAGCCAGTGCACAAAAATTGCCATTCAATTATCATTGTTTCATTTTTTGCATAAAAAACTAGCTTATGACGCCCCCTCATTGGAACAAGCTCATTGGGCTTGTTCCAATGAGGTGTAATAATCTATGTTTTTAACACAAAAATGAAAAAAAATTAAGTTATTCAATAATTTTGTTTGCAAGTGTCGTCTGCTTTTCATGTTAGGTAAAGGTTTAAAAAATACTCAGCTGATAAAGGGTTAAACCTTTCCCCAACACACAAGATAATCAAAATTTATTCTTTTAATCGTGTTTTTAAAAATTAAAAAAAAAAATTCAACCAAACCATATCATGTAACTCTTCACTGGAATGAGCATTACAAGCTTTTTCCAATGAAATGTTTTGAAATATTATATACTTTTTCCAACTGATCTATTTGAGGGTAAAATAGGAAATATTTAGCACAATTTAGGCCTAAAAAAGTTAAAAATCTGTTTCTCAGGCACTTCTGCAAGGAACTTTTGGCTGCTGCATGCTCCCTTTTTGTAACCAATGCAAACTTAAATAAATAAAACTTAAATGGTTTATATCTGATATTTTACCCAAGTTAATAAAATTGATAAATTTGTCACTTGAGTGCAAGAAGGCTTTGCAATGCTGTAGAAAGGGACAAATTAGACCACCACCCATGCTATTCTGTAGATTATGAGTCCTAAAACAAACTAAGAACATGAACTTTTGATGGCAAAGAAATAATTACAAAAATAAAATAAATAACTGCCCACCTACATGCAATCTTCTGGGGGCGCGGTGGAGTCGCAGTAACCGGTTCTCATCAGATCACCGAAGTTAAGCAGCATCGAGCATGGTTAGTAGTTGAATGGGTGACCATTTGGGTGACTGATTCTCTCACCTGTGCTGTGTCCTTGGGCAAGGCACTTAATCCCGATTGCCAACTTGGGGGGCACGATGACGGCGTGTACTATGGCATACTGCACGTCGATGGTGTGCATGTTTTCAACCAATCTAACCCTGTCTGTGCCATAGTGCAGAGTTCAGAGTTATGATGTTGGAGAGCTGACAGCTGCTCGTTGTTGCTCGGTGGTTCTCTCCAGGTACTCCGGCTTCCTCTACCTGTAAAACTGTCACTGACATGATATGACCCTGGCTGTTAATGTGTTGTTAAACCCTAATAAATAAATAAATAAATAAATAAATAAATAAATAAATAAATAAATAAATAACATGCAATCTTCCAAAAAATGGCCTCTTTAAGATTCCGAGAGGCTTTGAAAATCCCTGAATTTCTCATCTATTTTCTTTTTTCAAACTTTTAACAAAATTCCAACAAAACCATATCATGTGACTCTTCCTTGGAACGAGCTCGATGAGATTGTTCCATTTGAGGGGGTCACATGATTATATGGTTTTATTGAAATTTTTCTATATTTTATTTTTGTCCACTGCTCAATTTGTAAATTATGCAGGCAGATGCGGCTGTTTTGTCAGGTAAAGGGTTAACAATTCAGAGAATCTTAATATTAAAAAATCTTTTTCTTTCTCTTATGAACATCCTCATATTTTTGGCATATAACTTTTTACAATGATGCATCACAAACTACAGGTTGAGTTGAAGCCAAACTGGGATAAGTTAACCCTTAACTACTAGATTGCTAAATTATTTTTCAAATATGATTTGTAACATGAGTATTTTTTTTCAAGGGTACCATGCTACCAGCAAAAGGAGCCCAAGTTTAGTAAGATTTTGTTCATAAACAGTTGTTTTGTTACAATTTATTGGAGAATGTCTCTCGGCACTCTCCAAAAAATTGTAATAAATCAATTTTGTCACCTTTACCTAACATGAAAAGCAGACGACACTGCAAACAAAATTCTTGAATAACTAATTTTTTTCATTTTTTGTCTCAAAAACATTAATTGGGGATTTTTGTGAATAGCACTGGTCGGTTTTAACCGTTACGTTGGGTAAAGAGTTAAACATTTTTTGTTTTTCAGCAGCTGAGCAAACGATGTAATGAAAATAGTGTAAAACCACTAAAGTGGCTTTTAGCACTTTTCAGTACCACTCTGATAGTGAATTCTAGCACTCAACCAGTTAAGTCCACACACAGACACAGTCTACCCTTTTTACATTGCTTTGAATATATTGCCCCATGTGTGTGCTTCTTTGGGAATACAACAGGTAGTCTACATTTATCTTGGCAATATTTTTACATCATTGTTGGCTTCCTATACAGGCAGCCAATAATGATGTAGAAACATTAAGTTATCTGCAGCTGTGTACATGTACATATGTCAGTAATTATTGTAAAATTAATCTGGGGCTTTAAGGATAAAGGGTGGCATGGATACACCCCCCCCCCCCAACTCCAAACCACATTCACACACACACTCAAGCAAAATGTGTGGCAAGTACTTTAACAAATCTACTAATTGTCAGCTCCCCAACATACCAACTCCACACAAGCAGGGTTAGCATTGGTGGAAGACAGGTGCACCACCGATGTGCTGTACGCTTTAGTACACAGCATCACCGTGCCCCCACATGGGCAATGGGGGTGAAGTGTCTTGCCCAAGGACACAACGCGGTTGCCACAGGTGGGATTCGAACCAAGGACCTCTCGGCTTGCAGCCTGCATCTCTACCAACTGAGCCACCGTGCCCCTGTAAAACCACTAAAGTGGCTTTTAGCACTTTTCAGTACCACTCTGATAGTGAATTCTAGCACTCAGCCAGTTAAGTCCACACACAGACACAGTCTACCCTTTTTACATTGCTTTGAATATATTGCCCTTTGTGTATGCTTCTTTGGGAATACAACAGGTAGTCTACATTTATCTTGGCAATATTTTTACATGATTGTTGACTTTCTATACAGGCAGCCAACAATGATGTAGAACATTAAGTTATCTGCAGCTGTGTACATGTACATATGTCAGTAATTATTGTAAAATTAATCTGGGGCTTTAAGGATAAAGGGTGGCATGGATACATCCCCCCCCCCCAAATCCAAACTACATGCACACACACACTCTCAAGCAAAATGTGTGGCAAGTACTTTAACCCTTTACCCAACGTAACGGCCAAAACCGGCCAGCGCTATTCTCAAAAATCGCCAATTAATTTTCATTATTTTTTCATTTTTTGTCTCAAAAACATAGGTTATGACCACTCGTTGGAATGAGCTCATCGAGCTCGTTCCAATGAGGGGTCATAACCTATGTTTTTGAGACAAAAAATGAAAATAATTAGTTATTCAAGAATATTTTTTGCAAGTGTCGTCTGCTTTTTATATTAGGTAAAGGGTTAACAAATCTACTAATTGGCAGTGCCAGAAGCACTTCAGGGTAGGGGGTCAGACCCTGTGAAAAGGGTATTTACTTGCACTAACAGTCATGCCATGACATGTCAAAGCATGCATGTCTCAAAGGCCGAAGGCCCAAGATGAGCAGGCCTGTCTTTTTGAAAATCACAGGAGGCAATTGCTGGCTCTACTTGATCTATATTCAGGCAGGCACAAGCCCACCCAGGCGGGCTTGTACATACCAAAATCATCAGAATGAGGCTATTGAGGAGAGCAGTTACAAAATTTCAGGCAGGCTATAAGGATCTGGAGCAATCACCCTCCTCAGAATGACAGGACTGGATGGGGGAATTTAAGAGGTGTTCCCCTTCCATGAGGAGGAAGCACCTTCTCCCAAAGTCCCAAATTGAATTTTGAAAGTTCTCAGAATGGATTTGGGGTGTATTTTAGCTTTACTTTGAGAATAAATCATAGAAAAAAAAAATTGAGTGACGAACCTTTTAAGGGCATTGTCTGCCTCCTCTTGCACCTGTGGTCCAAAAACGGGGAGGGCAACTGCCCCTCTGCCCTTGTGCTTCCAGCATCCCTGCTACCTGCTAATTAGTGATTTTATATTTGGCATGTCACATCATTGTCAGAGTGAATGTTGTACTTGTTGAAGAATTTGCTGGGGGTATATTCACACTCTAAAATCAGTTGGGCTAAAAAACTACCCAAATTAACTGAGTGATTATGAACCCGATTGATTTGCGTTGATTTTTAATCAAACTGATTTTAGAGTGCGCAGTTGCCATTATAACATCCAAACAATTTGATAGACATGTACAGTACAATAAAGTGGACAATGCAATAAAACACTCATGGAGTGACATGTCCCAAAAGCGCAATAACCACCTCTACATTTACAGCTTATTGGACAATTCAGTTTCACCAATTGGTCCATAAGCTGAAAGTTTTCCATTCTGTCTTTTACTTTTTCTCAGAAAATGTAAATAATGCCACAATAAAAGGGTTTATGGTACACAGGGTTCCCTATGCAATTGGTATCCCTGATTACCAATCACTAAGATCCAATTTCCAACCTTGGATTAAGTTTGGGATCATTCTTCTTTCTTTTTCATGCTGTTTTTTCATGCATTGTTGAAATGAACTGTTGCAATACAGTTAAAACAAGTTGTAGGATAACAGTAAGGAAATTCTCTTCTTACTTTACCTTGACAGATAATACCAAATACTGACTTTGTTCCTTGGAAATCCTTTAACTCTTTACCTAACACGGAAGGCAGACGTCACTTGTAAACTAAATTCTTGAATAACTAAAAATTCCATTTTTTGTCTCAAAAACATAAGTTATGACCCCTCATTGGAACAAGCTCAACTAGCTCGTTCCAATGAGGGGTCATAAGCTATGTTTTGGAGACACAAAATGAAAAAAATACTTAAAATTGTATGGTGATTTTTGTAAATTTGCTCTGACCAGTTTTTTTTTTTAAATTTTTAATTATTGTAATTATTTCTGTGCAATGAAAATGTTCATGTTCTTGGTTTGTTTTATGTTTTAGGCCTCATAATCTACAGAATAGCATGGGTGGTGGTGTATTACATCCCTTGAGTGCAACAAGGCTTTGCAATGTTAAAGCATTGCAAGGCCTTGTTGCACTCAATGGGACAATTTTATTGACTTGGGTAAAATATCAGATATAAACCATTTAATTTTTATTTTTTTAAGTTTGCATTGGTTATAAAAAGAGAGCATGTGGCAGGCAAAATGGCCATGCAGGATGGCTGAGAAACATATTTTTAATGTTTTTAGGCATAATCCATTAAAACTTATAATGCTGTTTTCTTGAGTTCTGGGGTAAAAATAAAAGACATTTTAACTGAATATTTATTGCCGAGATTGTGATTATTAAGTATGCCCTTCCCCTCCCCCACATCTTTTTTTTTGAAATGAGTGTATACTGGATTGCATCTGTCTGTGCATGTGTGTGTGTGTGTGTGTGTGTGTGTGTTTGTAAATCTGTTCGATGTATGTTCAGATTAATGAGATCATAACTTGAAGATTTTTGCTCGGATTTTCATTAAATTTTATATAGGTGTTTAGTATTGTGAGCGTTTTCAGAAACATAAGCTATAACCCTACTTTTTAAAAAAAAGTGGGGTAAACTGGATTGCATCTGTCTGTAGTGCCGTGCTTGTATACGTCCGTCCAATGTATATAATTCAGGTAATAACTTGAAGATTTGTTCTCGGATTTTGATAAAATTTTATACAAGTATTCATTATCATGAGCTCATTCAGAAAGATAAGCCATTTTGATGTTCACATATTTTTTCCATGAGTTATGGCCCTTAGAGTGAATGAAATATACATTTTTTTGTCTGTTCTCCTTGTATCTCAGGTTTGGGTTGTTGGATCTCAATTCAATTTGGTGGGATGGTTACTTATGGGAAAGGCTTTCAAACAAGTCTCAAATGTTGTTTCTTGTATTTAACTTTTTGGAGTTATTCCCCTTTTTGAGTTAGAAACATTTTTGAATTTGCCCATCTGATATCTGTTCAGGTGATAACTTGAACATTAGTGCTTGGATATTGATAAAATTTCATACAGATGTTCAGTATGATGAACCCTTTCAGAAACATACGCCGTTTTGCTGTCCATATATTTTTTTCCATGATTTATGACCCTTAAATTGTACCAAATAGCCAATTTTTGTCTCTTCAGCTTGTTTGAGATTGGTTTGTTTGTGGATGAATTTGTTCGACATCTTCTCCCACTTGATGGTCCGATCATCATCAAACTTGGTTCATGGGTGTATTTGGACATTTTAATTGTGACTGAGGGATTGACTTTCATGTCCCTGCAGTAAACCAAAGAAAACACAAGAAAATCATCTCCCAACATGTGGCATTATGTCTTTGTTCTATATCTCTTATGAGGAATGGTCTGATCATTGCTAGACTTCAGTGGGTGATTTAATTTCGTGCTATAAAACAAAGACAATAGTTTTACATCTCCCATGTCGATTGTTGGATTGACACAAACTATTGGTAACAGGTGTACGTGGATCTCACAATTTCTACTGGGTTGGATTTTTCCTGCTGTAAAACAAAGACAATAAGCCCCTCACATGTGTATGCCTAGTGTTGAAAATATGTCCATCTTAGTATTTTGATAGTAGAGGGAGTGCAGATGCCATGCTTGGCATGCTCTTCTTAAAATTACATGACTCTATAGTGATACTTTGGGTTTTTCTGGTTTTAAAATGGGTTTGTGAGGAATTCAATGATTTTATGCAAAAACACTTTTTCTCCTTGAGATTGGTGACTGGGTCAGTCCATTGGGTGAGTGATATTCTCCATCTAACACAGTCTTATCCCTCAACTTGACACCGGTCAGGGTATGTCAGCACCTCTGGTGCAATCTCTTGTTTAATTCTGTTTTTTTCATGACATGCTTTTAAAATAAAGACATTTCAGTTGTTGAAAAACTAAAGATGAGCAATCACCAGAGCTTAAAATTCTTTAGAGCATCAGAATCAATTCTTGCATTTCATTTTTTCAAGGAAAACAATGAAAATCAACTTTGATTTTCACAAAATGTTCATTTGATTCTTGTGAAAGATGCTGAATGTCTCCATAACTCCTTGAATGCTGCTGTTGGATATTCCTGCTGAGGACAGAAAATATCATTCCAGTAAATTAGGTATAATTTGGGCAAGTTTAATAAAATTTTCCCCTTTAAATTGAATTGACCTTTTGTCCAGTAATTTGCTAACCCTGCTTGTGTGGAGTTACTACCTTGGGGAGTCTGACAGTTGCTTGCCATTGCTCTGTGGTTCTCTCTGGGTACTCTGGCTTCCTCCACCAGAAAACTATCTGACATGAGGGGACTCTCGCTGTCGAAAGTGTCATTAAACTCCAGTAAATAAATAAATTGTCCAGTAATTTCTTGAGTCAACTGTCTGGAATTTTCCATCAAATCTAGTCATGGCTGCTTGACAGCAGTCATGACTACATTTGATGGAATTTTTGTTTTCAAATACTCACCTGGTTAAGAGTTGAAGGCCTGGAGAGCCTACTTATTTTTTGTTCCTTCATAATAAGATAACACTTTGAGTTAGTAGATGTGTATAGTTGGGAAGTCTTGGCTTCTATACAGACAACCAAGACTTCACATAAAACTACTGCCAAGGTATTGTAGCTTCTAATTTAGCAGGGCCAGAGAGAGGAAGTTCAGGTTAATTCAATGATGGGCCCCATTTTGAAAGTGTCGGGATACTAATGCAGATGCCGAAGTTCTTGATGTGAAGAATTCTTGAAGTGATAACACAGGGTCTGGTCACTCTGGTGTATATATATATAGGTAACTGTCTATTAACCCATTACCCAACCTAACAGCCGAATCTAACCAGTGCTATTAAAAAAAATTGCCATTGATTTTAATTTTTTTGCCTCAAAAACATAGCATATTACACCTCATGGTAACGAGCTCGTTGAGTTCGTTCCAATAAAGGGTCATAAGCTATATTTTTTGATGCCAAAAATGAAAAAAAATAGATATTCATTAAGTTTGTTTGCAAATTTTGTCTGCTTTTCATGTTAAGAAAGGGGAGCGTGGTGACTTAGTGGTAGACTATTGGACTTCTATGCTGGAGGTTCCGAGTTCGATCCCCGTCCGGGACGACCTGCATTGTGTCCTTGGGCAAGGCACTTTATCCCAGTTGCATACATGGGGGCACGATGACGCCGTGTACTAAGGCATACTGCACGTCAATGGTGCACATGTCTTCAAGCACTGTAACCCTGCTTAAGCAGAGCTTGAACAGAGTTAGAAAGTTGAGGAGCTGACAGTTGCTTGTCGATGCTCGGATGTTCTCTCTGGGTACTCCAGCTTCCTCCACCCGTAAAAGTGTCACAGTCACAATTATCCATTGTACATAAGTATGTGACCTTAAACACCAATAAATAAATATGTTAAGAAAGGGTTAACACATTGAAAAATCTCCACTGGGAACTCCCATTCATTCTTTACATGAGTGGCAACTAGTATTCCAATATGATGGGCAACTTATCTTGCTGATTTTTGCTCGGGGATCGGGGGGCCCAGGCTTGGCACAGGAGTCTGAACTTTGGGGGAACCAGGCCTGTCCCAAGAATGATGGACTTCTGTGCCAACTCCAAGCCTCCCAGAGTTCCAGGCCCCAGATTGTTACCCCAGGCTCCCCACCCTCTCCTTGGCCATGTCTATTAGCAAGACCACCAAATGCCAGTATGTTGGAACATGTGTTCTCTATATACATGTAAGACAATAAATTCTACAAAATGGGAACTAGACCCTTTGGTGGCTGAGTGCTGGAAGCCCATATTTGGGCTTTTCTCTCAAGTGCAGGTATTGCAACTCAAAGGCTTCAAACTCTGTGGATGTCCTTCATATTATCTTTGAAGATAATTTATTTAGACTGTAGGGAATTTCCTTGTAATAATTTTACCTCCAGGCACTCTCCCATCAATTGTTACAAGGCAAAGACTTTTGAAGAAATTTTGACGACTAAAAATAATTCAGAACTTTACCAGGTAAGGGTTAAAGTCTAATAAATTTGAGGTTTAGATTTTAATTATAGAATCTGTACTGGTTGTACACATAATGGTATAACAGTACTCTGAAATTCTAAATGATTTCACTGGTCTAGTGCTAGAAGCCACTAGTACTATCATGGCTCTTCTGAAAAGTACTGGGAGCCACTTTAGTGGCTTTATACTATATTTATTTCACTAGTTTTCTCATCAACAGAAACACAAAAAGCATATATATAAAATTGTTTTGTTGCACATTACTGACAGTGCTAATACTTCACTCTTTAATCTCCAATAAATTGCATTAAAACAATTATATATGGAAAAAATATTGCTGACTTTGCTGAAAGCATGGTATCCTTGAGAAAAATGCTGATGTTTCAAATCACCTTTTAAAAATAATTTAGTGCTCAACCAGCTTTGGACTGAAAATTTATCTTGTAGCAGGTGTTTGTGAGAAATTAAAACTGATTCTCATGGAATGAGACAAATTTTAAGGTTTGATTAGATAATTTTCTGATCTATCTCATCTATTTATCTCAGAAGACCTGCTTTCTTATTCCAAAGATGACCAAGTATGTAAGTTTTGATCAATTTGTTTAATGCTTTACAGAATTTAATTAAAAGAAAGGGAGACAGTGCTCTTCACAAAAAAAACTTGTCATTCAGATTCGATTATTTTTTCAGTATCTGCCTCAAAAAACATTGTATGTGAACACTAACTGGAATGAGCTCACCAAAAACATTCCTGTGGGGTTCATAAACTATGTTTTTTGGAGCAAAATCAAGATGAAAATTGTTAGTTTGCACTGATGTTAATACCAAGCTTCTGAAGTTATAGTTAGGAATAGACCCCACTTATCAAAACTGATACAGTTCAGTCAACTTAATTGCATATCTCTTGACTGAATAACCCTGTTAATTGAGTATAATTTGTTTATCATAGCATCAGTACATATTTGACCTGTTAATTGCATATAGGTTATAGAGAAAACTCTTGTTCTTTTCTTTAAAAATATTGTAATATGTCAAGATATTACCCTGACAATCACTGAATTCCCTTTGTTTGTAGACCTGCTTGGTGGTCGCTGTATATCACATACAGGCATTTAATCTATTATATCTTATTTGACTGGGCTCTGTCAAACAAGATATATCAGAATAAATGCTCAGTTTATCTCTAGAATACTTGCAATTGATTAAATCCCTATTAATTGAATACCTCTGTTAATTGAACAATTTTCAATGGCAACGTGGCCATTCAGTTGATGAGGCTCCAAACTTATGTGGTAATCAATACAGTGGATCCCACTTAATTGGATATCTCTTAAATGAATAGCCATGTTAATTGAATATAATTTCCCAACACAAAATCATTTAATACCCCCAGTACAGATTTGACCTGTTAATTGACTATAGGTGATAGAGTAAACTCCTGTTAATTGAATTAAACATCTTGTAACCTGTCAAGAAATTACCCTGACTCTACACAGTTTTCCTTTGTTTATAGACGTATTTGGCCTGAGTACATCCAACACAGATATTTAATCTATTACATCTGGTTTGACAGAGCTCATGGAGCTCTGTCAAACAAGATATAATAGAATAAATGCTAAGTTTATCTCTAGAATACAGGAAAGTGACACAATCCCTGTTAATTGGATACTCGTGTTAATTGAATAATTTTCATTGACAAAGGGGCTATTCAATTAACAGGATTCCACTGCATTAACATCTTGGTCTGAACAACAGAACACCCCCTCCCGATCTAATTTGGAGCAGGTGGGGGCTCGGTGGCGTTGCGGTAACCGGTATGTTAAGCAACGTCGAGCCCGGTTAGTCCTTGGATGGGTGAACGTCTGAGAGATCGATTCGGACTCCCGCGTTGTGTCCTTGGGTAAGGCACTTCACCCCGATTGTCCACATGGGGGCACGATAGCGCCGTGTACTAAGGCGCCCTGCACGTCGATGGTGCGCATGTCTTCAACCAGTATTACCCCGCCTGTGCTGCAGTGCGGAGTTACGATGTCGGGGAGCTGGCAGCTGCTCGCCGTTGCTCGGTGGTTCTCTCCGGGTACACCGGCTTCTCCCACCCGTAAAACTGTCACCGACACGGTATGACCTTGGCTGTTATTGTGTCATTAAACCCTAATAAATAATAAATTTGGAGCAGGTGTAATAATGTTATTGTGACAGAAGTAATCAGAGTAATCTTCTATTCATCTATCACTCATCCAGCTACACGTGAAATACAAGATTTCTGGTTTATGATAGATTACATGTTTTATCAAATCAACCCTTTGGGATTATAGTAGGATGAGGAGGGATAGAGGTATCAGTGGGGGCCATGTCTTAAAACTTTGGGTAATATAGAAAGACTGAGCCACTCCCTTCTCACACAAACCTGGCACATTTAATTTCAAATGTAACAGCTTGGAAATAATACTTTTTAGGCCTAAGAAAGTTAAGAATCTGTTTCTCAGGCCCTCCCACATAGTCATTTTGGCTGCTGCATTTCTTTTTATAACCAATGAAAACTTAAAAAAAAAATAAAATTAAATGGTTTATGTCTGATATTTTACCCATGTTAATAAAATTGATAAATTTGTCCCTTGAGTGCAACAAGGCTTTGCAATGCTTTAGCGATTTTACAAAAAAAAAATGGCCCGAGAAACAGAAGATCTACTTTGTGGGGCCTTAGTTTAGGACTTTTGGATGATATTGTTGGGACTCCCATACATCAGAGTCTAATAGATTATAACTGTGACTGTTGAGAACTGGAAAATTCTAGAAATGACTTGGTTTAATACTCCAATAATTAACCCCTTGCACTCTGATGTCAAAATGAAAAAGTTATCAGCAACAAATATTTCCCACAATGCAGTTTGATATTTAACCAAATATACCTTATTCGACAGAGCTCAGCGATATAATTGGTTAAGTTCATAGTTAAACAAGAGAAAAACAGAGTGATTTGAGAAAATTATGTTGCACTAGCAAAGTGCTAGGGGTTAAGTAAGAATAGATTTTATATACTAAGGTTCAAGTTTGTCACAGCTACGTCCCTCAGATTAATTAGTAAGCTATTATTTAGGCGTTAGATTTATTCGCTTAAATTGAGTGCTCCAGTGGCATAAATCTGCCACCCAGGGGACGCTCCAGCCCCTAGGGGGTTTCTCGTTTTTATAAACCTTGTCCAACTATAGATATTTCAGAATCTTTTTGTTCAACTAATTCAGTGCTAGCAGTCTTCACGTGGAAAGTGGTGGACTCTTTTAAAAATGTAGATCTCACGATAAAATATTTTCATTTTGTCAACATTTACTTCATATTCAATTATAAGCAAATGATATTTAATCCATATTGATTTGTTTTCTTACATTTTATTGGAGATTGTCTGTATGCTGCCTCCAGTACATTATATTTATTTATTGGTGTTTAAGGTCACATATTTCTGATCAATGGCTAATCATGACCACCCAGTATATAAAAAAAAACAACTGTTGACGAACAACTCACGAATAGCAAGCACATACAGATGGGGTGGGGATAGTAGCACATCCACCTACTACTTCCCCTCACCCCCGTCAGGGAGATCGGCTAAATTCGTTGAGGAGATAAAATTATGCAAACACCATAAAGATAGAGATATATATATACTCCCGATACACGTAGGAATAACTCGATGGATATATAATCACTGTGGCATGGGCAGTGTTAATTACCTAGCGTGAGTTCTATTCTTGACCTATACCAGAAATTGTCAACACAATCTCTGGTCAACACACATTAAGTCTCTGTTGAGTGTTGTGTCGTACTTTTTAAATTTGTGGCTTGTGGGCCTAGGATATAAAAAAAAGTTGTCATGGCTAAACGCCATGACATCTCTTTTTGATACCCTAGTTCCACAAACCATCAATTGTGTTGGCGTTTCGTATTGACTCTCTCAAAGCCTCTACAGTCACGACTTTTACCAATTAAAATAAAACTGTCTCACACCGGGCCAAAGCATGGTCGGTCCGGAGGATCCAGGGACCCCCACCCTGTCGAGGATCGACGGGAACATATTCCTCGCGTTGGGGAAATCCTGGCACAATCTCTCAACGCGTGTGCCCTCTAATCTTTCACTAATGCTCACAAGCGAGATGCCAGGTAGTTGTGTCCCTGGATTGTACGAAATCCTCGTTATTGTTTGTTTCTGAAACTTTTATTTTCCAACAGTGATTTGAAAATTTCCAGTTTCCCCTTATGCTTTTTGAACGAAGACCAATTTCGATGTTTAGATTTACAGTAAGAATATTTTCATGGCGTGACCTCCTTCGTATTGCGCGATCTTTGGAAGTACCCCCTGTGATCATAAAACCAATTTTATTTTGAGCTGTTTGAAGCGAGTAATGTCGCAATTATGGCCCTTGATTGTGCAAAGTTATCTTTTCTCTTCGTATCTCAGTAGTTTTAGTCTTAGATTATCGTGATTTCCACTTCGGTTGGTTGACGTATTTTCTCATCTTTTGGGATGGGGTGGGTGGGGTGGGTGTATGGTGAGATGTGGTGTTGGGTGGGGTCGCATCGACACGTGTTCCCTTTGAAAGCTTGCTAACTTATTTGTATTATTCTGTTATACGATTCACGAATTAAGGTCAAATAGTAAGACATCCATGGAGTGGAGTTTCCACCAAAACAACTTTCAAATTCCAAAGTATGGAGACAGCGCTTTATAAGCTTTTAGCTTTCTGCTGAATCCATTTTCTTGATATTTGCTTGTACTTTCTTCTTACTAATTTGTAACCTTATATATGATTATCTGGAAATAAAATACAGTTTAAACTAACACAGAAAGGCACAAGTACAGTTTCAGCCATTGGACCTAATCACTTGGTTCATCCCGACAGTATACTGACTGGAACTTCGCTTGTGCATTGTTTTCTGTTTCACAGAATCATGAAAATTAGGCGTAACTTTTTCAGCACGGAGCTATAGTCTAGAGGATATAATTTACAGCAATATGGGCGAATCTATTTTGCATTTATAGAGGGGGGTCATTAAGCATTTAATCCTACAGCCCTATAGGGCTGTAGGATTAAATTATTAATGGGCCCCTTTGCCGAGTTTTGTGTATTGTAGCCTCTTGTCAGAGAATGCTACATTTTTTTCCACGCACAGATTATGCATGAGGAGTTGAGGGGGTTAACGTGTGCGTGCTCGCTCCACTCCACGTGTTATTAGTTGGCTGTAATCGACTGGCACGTGGTGCATTTTAGTGGTATTTGCTAGGGACGTGGCGACAGAAAGGGGGAGCACGGTGGCCTTATGTTTGCAGCATTGGACATCAAACCTAAAGGTTCACGGTTCGATCTGCGTTGTGTCCTTGGAAAAGGCAATTATCCCCGATTGCCCATGTTGGGACACGGTAGCGATGTGTATTACTGCGTACTGTCCGTCGTTGGTGCACTTGTCTTCAACTAATGATAACTCTGCCCGCGTGGAGTTAGTACGCTGAGGTGTCTGATTGTTCCTTTCCGCTGTTCGGTGTTTCTCTCCGGGTACTCCATCCGTAAAACTGTCCGATACGAGGTGACCTTGGCTGTCGAAAGTGTCGTTAAACTCCGATAAAAAATAATTAATAATAGTAGACAGAAAAAGGGGGGTGTCTTCCCCCAATCCAAGCCAAAATGTTCAATAGTTACGAATTTTAGCCTCAAACTACCAACAGTTGGAAATTCCTTGCCCAGTTGTAGTAGATGTTGTGGAATTTTATTTGTAACTGTGACTGTAACAGTGATTTGTAGTCGCCTTTATGGGATTTCTAACTGGAGTGAATATTTACAGATGTCGCCTTATTGCACTCATAAGACGATTTATTACGCGCCTGTTCTATGACATTTGCCTAACATGAAAAGCAGACGACACATGCAAACAAAATTCTTGAATAACTAATTTTTTTCATTTTTTGTCACAAAAACATAGGTTATGACCCCTCGTTGGAACGAGCTCAACGAGCTCGTTCCAACGAGGGGTCATAACCTATGTTTTTGAGATAAAAAATGAAAATATTTTGAAAATTAATTGGCGATTTTTGAGAATAGCTGGCCGGTTTTGGCCGTTACGTTGGGTAAAGGGTTAACAACACTAAACCATGCGGAAAATGAAAATCTATTCCACACAAATGTACCGAACGGAAATCGTTGATCAGACGGTTGATCACCCGAAACTCAACCGACTGCGAAATAACTAAATAAAATGTCTAAAATTGAAGGATATGGCGTACGATTTCCAACTCTAGAACCCAAAACGTCATATATTTAGAACACAAGTGAAGAGGATGTATTAGTATTTCTTAAGCTGTTGTAAATTCACTGGTTTCGATTGGAAAATTCTCACTCAAGGATGGATGAGGGTGCAAATCGTTTTATCAAAATTTAATGTAAGACCTTCGGCAGTGAGGGTGGGGTGGGTTCGGTTGGAAATTCACAGGGGCATTCCCCCGAGCCAGGACCCTCTAACCGCGTCCCTAATGTTTGTTTAATGTGCTCTTTTATATTGGAAGAAAACAAAGACGGATGTACCGACCGTTACCTCTTGAGGACATTTCAGTGTTAAGTGTTAATTTAAGACCACTATCATTGTTTATGTTCTCTGTGGGTGGATTGGTTGAAAATCATCAAATTTCCGCCTGGTTCTCTGTTTCGTACATTGACGTATTGTTGAATATTGCCAGTGTTGTGGTGACGTTGTTTGATTTTTTTCTGGTGTTTGGTATAGAAGTTATTCATATATAATGGTGCCATTGTGGACGGTTGAGTCCCGAAGCCACTGTGTTCTTGATTTGTTAACACGCAACCCGAAGAGTGTTTTGTAGCAGTATAACATTTCTAGGGTCCCAAGAATCTCAAATTTCGAATCGAATCGAATTCGGCAGAGAATTTCGAATCGAATCCCGAATCGAATCTCACCGTTCTTGATGTTGAAGATTCATCACCCGTCTTGCCCTGATTGTTTTGTTTAAAATAAAAGGATCTCATCTTTGAAACCCATTACTTCTTCTTTCAAATTATTAATTTGTTAAACTGGTGTAACTTCAGCAAAAAATGACCCAGGTCCGTGCATGGTGGTGATTTTTCATTTTATTCTATTTAGGCGTCCATCCCCTCCCTCCCCCAGGAGAAGATAAAAGAAAGAGGCCTTGATGTCAAGAAATCTTGTATATGGGAGTGGCAGGAAGACAGCTATGCCATTTTGCAGTATACACTTATTGTTATTTGTTACTTGTAAATTGTTATTGTTCTTGTGTATGGTGCAAAATAAAGTTTCATTCACTCCCTTCTTACACACTCTGCATCAATATATAGATAGACATAGCTTGACTGGACTGGTTACGTGAAAAAATTCATGACAGGTGAGGGACGTTGTACAAACACGAGTGCGCGCATGCGCACGTATGTTTTACAATATAGTCCCTCACCTCGAATGAATTATTTCACGTAACCAGTCCAGTCAAGCGATTACTCTGTTTATTACTTTTCATTATTAACGATAATTATATTGTTTAACCCTTCACCTAAGGTAACGACCAAAACCGGCCAGCGCTATTCTCAAAAAATCGCCAATTAATTTTCATTACTTTTTCATGTTTGTCTCTAAAACATAGGTTATGACCACTCATTGGGACGAGCTCGTTCCAATGAGGGGGTCATAGCCTATGTTTTCGGGACAAAAAATTAAAAAAATAGTTATTCAAAAAAATTTTAGGCAAGTGTCGTCTGCTTTTCATGTTATGTAAAGGGTTAAAAAAACAAAAAACAATGAAGTCCCCATTACACCCACGGCAAAGCGTCTTAGTTTGCGCGCACGAATACATGACCCAATTGTTGATTGCATAATTCACTTGTGAAGTTATCGTTTATAATCAAACACGGAAATCCCAGGAAATCACACTTTGGGAAGTAATAATATGAAATAAGACAAGAATTGTGATAATTGAGAATATGTTAAGTTCTGAACCCTACATGCTATGTTTTCAACAAGAATAAGTTGAAGTGTAGACTGTACTAAAGAGTTGGGGAATGGGTTGATGTGGCCCTCACGGTTAACATAAGTCAACCAAACTTATCAAGTTACAGTAAAATCGTTCCAAACGAGTCACCCTACCAAGTTACAATGAAATCCCTTCATATAAATATGACTCGCAGACATTGCTAAAGGAATCTTGGTCACGTGCCAGTCGGCGTTCACGTTGGACTGATCGTGACCAAAATAAAACAGTCTCATCTAGTTTTCCTACCAAGTTAAAATGAAATCCCTTCAAAAAAAACTTGTACACAGTGGTAAAGGAAACTACAGCACGTATCCAAGCGGTGGTAACGGCTGACGGATCGTGACCAAAATAGGATAGTCTCATCTCGACATCATACCGAGTTATCCTACTAAGCTACACTAAAAGCGCTCCATAAATATGAACTGTGGACTGTGCTAAACAAATCTAGGTCACGTGCCTGTGCGGCCGTTACTGTTGCCTTATCACGGCCAAAATAGGACGTTCTCATCTGGACATTATACCGAGTCATTCAACCAGTGTACTATGGAATCCCTTCTTAAATGCGCCCTTTATACTGTGCTAAAGGAATCTCGGTAACGCCCCCCCCCCCCCCCAAGGCCATAACGATTGACTGAACCCGACCCAAATAGGACGTTCTCATCTAGACATTATACGGAGTCATCCTACCAGGTTACAATGAAAACCCTTCATAAATACGATCTGAAGACTGTGCTAAAGGTTTTCGGGTTTCGGACCCGCACAGCCGTCACTGTTGACCGATCGCGACCAAAATGCATCGTTCTCATCTTTTCATGACCTCGAACCTAACTCGAAACCTCGAAACTTGCTATATGGGATGGGTATGACGAAGGGAGAACACTATTGTTTTTTAGGTCTTTGTGCCAAACGTTCAGGTTACAAGTGACTTAAAAAATGCTCTGGTTTTCGCTTACCAATTAAAATTTTGCTCTCCAGATTGAAAAATACTTAACACGTGGGTTATGTATGATGAGAGGTCGAACCCTGTTTATTTTGGGGCCATTGTGATAAAGGTCAGTGTTACAGTAACGGTAACTTGAAATTGGGTTTTGCTCCATAAGTTAGATATCGGCGAGGTTGGGGTGGTGGGGAAGGGGGGGGGGGACACATGCAACCCCTCCCCCCAATTTCAGCCATGCCCCCAAAGGTGACGTGGCCTAATTATTGATGTATTTCACAACTAAAAAATTAAGGACACAAACGGACTCAGAGTCAAGGAAATTGCGGCTTCTTTTTGTCGCGAATTTTCTAATTTTTCCCGGGCGATCCCCCTCCAGTGAGAGTGTCCCCTCTTGTGATCACCCATTTCGCCGCTACGTGGCTCAAATGATGCTGCGCATCCTGTTCTGTATGCCCCTCCCCCAGCACTTCAGCGGTCTGAACGTAGCGGCTACCACCTCCATCCCTCACGTGGGGAGGTAGCCACTACTTTCAGATCGCTAAGCTACCCCCCCCCCCTCCCCATAGACTTTTACTCTCACCCCCCACCCAACTTTGATATCCTGGCTACGCGCCTGTTCTGGACAATTCGTCAACCTTGGCGGCCACCTCTTATTTTGAATGTGCCCCATTCTATTCAGGTTGGATAAAGGTTTAACTTACCATAGGTTTGTGCTTGTGTATTGCATGTCCCTTTGCACGTAACATTCTTGAACTTTTACAACCGTCACGCACTGGATCACCACGGACTGATTAAAAGCCAAATTCACACAAATCGACTCGGGGAGGGGGGGGGGGCGTGGGGGAGGGGGATCCCATTAATAAAGAAGAGGGTTAAAAGTATTAATGTCCGAGAGAAACTATCGGCGCAAAGCAAACTTTTGGAACGCGGCAATATTTATCGTCTTTGTTAAACAATATAATGAAAAGCCTTCCTTGTCACTTATTACTTGTTTTTTCGTCTCCGAACGTTTTTATACGCCCGTCATTTGACTGACGTATTATGTTATGGCGTTGTCTGTCTGTCTGTCTGTCTGTCTGTCTGTCTGTCTGACTGTCTGTCCGTAAACAATTTTTGTGTCGCCTACTCCTCCAAACGTTTACAAGCTACATTGTTCAAACTTTGCACATATGTTGATCAGTAATTGCCCTTGTGCATGTGACAAAGGCAAGTAACTCTGTTTTGCATTTCCAGAGTTATGCCCCCTTTTAGTACGTAAAACATTGCAGTATTGTGTCGCCCACTCCTTCAACATTTTACATGCAATATTGTTCAAACCTTGCACACATGGTGATCACCTGTTGCCATTGTGCATGTGACAAGAGCAGGTAACTCCATTTTGTAATTCCAGAGTTATGCCCCTTTTAGTACTTAAACATTACAGTATTGTGTCGCATTCTCCTTCAACGTTTTACATGCTATATTGTTCAAACTTTGCACACATGTTGATCACCAAATGCCGTTGCGCATGTGACAAGAGCAAGTAACTCTCTTTTGTATTTCCAGAGTTATGTCCCTTTTAGTATTTAAAACATTACAATATTGAGTCGCCTTCTCCTTCAACATTTTACGCGCTATATTGTTCAAACTTTGCACACCTGTTGATCACCGATTGCCGTTGTGCATGTGACAAGAGCAGGTAACTCTGTTTTGTGTATTTCCAGAGTTATGCCCCTTTTAATACTTGAAACATTACACTATTGTGTCGCCTACTCCTTCAACATTTTACTTGCTTTATTGTTCAAACTTTGCACATATGTTGATCAGTAATTGCCGTTGTGCATGTGACAAGAGCAGGTAACTCTGTTTTGTATTTCCAGAGTTATGCCCCTTTTAGTACTTAAAACATTACAGTATTGTGTCGCCTACTCCTTCAACATTTTACATGCTATATTGTTCAAACTTTGCACACATGCTGATCACCAATTGCCGTTGTACATGTGCCAAGAACAGGTAACTCTGTTTTGTATTTCCAGAGTTATGCCCCCTTTTAGTACTTGAAACATTACACTATTGTGTCGCCTACTCGAACATTTTACTTGCTTTATTGTTCAAACTTTGCACCCATGTTGATCATCAATTGTTGTTGTGCATGTGACAAGAGCAGATAACACCATTTTATTTTTAAACGACGAGAATCCTCACCATTTATAGCTATTATGATCCTCAAAATGACCTTTTCCTTGGCACCACCTATCGTCAATCGTTATCAATGAAGTTAACCTGTCAATGAATGGACGCTACCATTGTAAACGGCGAGGAGAATCTTCTACAGCAGCCTTGTTTTTATTTTGTGGAGACCTAAGATCGATTAATATTAAAATGTGAAAACAGGTGAATTACCCTTTACCCCGGACAGGGCAGAGGAATGGGCAATGATTGGAGGGGTGGGGTGGTGTGTGTGGGGGGGGGGGGCAGACATAGTCGAGTCAACAAAAATTTCAAACTTTACCCCAGAGAAACTTGTGCATGTTCCAGTTTTGACGGGCGTATGTTGCCCCGCCAGGCGGTGGTCTTGTTCATGGTTTCGATGGCTCAGTTGGTAGAGCTGTTGGTTTGGTATTTTCTTGATCGCGAGAACATATCGGCGAGGGTTCGTTCCGGACATGCTTCTTTGTCTGAAATTAGTTTGCATTCAAATAATCCCAAACCCCAAATATTTGGGTCACTTTGAAACTAAATTTACAAGTTATCGATGATGGAGTTTAGTTGATGTTCGTCAGAAATACTTATTTTTTTTATTTTTTTTCACTGGTAATTTTCCCTTTTGTTTCAAGGTTGGAGCATTAATTTAAGCATCATACAAGACAATTCAACAGAAATAATTGTAATACGTTCTTTGGCACATTTGGTAGAGCCGTCGATTTCCTTTTGTTTTGATCACGAGAACGTGTCGATGAGAGTTCGATCCCGATATGATTCTTTCTTTGTGTTTCGTTTTTGTTCAAATGATTTGATAGACATGAGCGATGCCATTAAACTTCATTAACGGTTTATCGACAATGTCTTGTTTATGTATGAAAGAAATAATTGCTCTCTTTATATTCTCTTCTGTTTTTGAGTGAGGTTCAATATCAAGGTATCGTGTTAGTAAGACAACATTAATGCTCAAATACACCTTGGTGTCTTTGGCTCAGTCAGTAGAGTCGCTAGTTCTGTTTTCTATTGAGCGTGGAAATCTCTGGATGAGGGTTCGATTCCGGTTGTCTTCTTTCTGCGAAATTTGTTTTCATTCAAACGATTTGATCAACGAATTTGAAACTATAAGACTTCATGGAGAGATTGTCGATAGTGGTTAGTCAATGTTAGTTAATACTACTTGTTTGTTTATTCATATCATGTCAATGTTTTGGTTTGCAGGTACGTAAACCTCCAAGTGCATATGTAAGACACTTGGCAGTGTTTGGTGTCAGTTTCCATGGCGCATTGGTTAGAAAGCCGGTTTTCGTTTTGTCTGGAACCAGAGTACCTGTCGATGAAGGTTCGAATCCGACTTGCTTCTTTTGGTGAATGCGTTTTCACAGGCAATTATTAATCTAGTGAACTGTAAAGAAAGGGTACCAATAATGATTTGGTGAATTTCTACCAAACACTGTTTTTCTTCATATTTAATTTTAGGGATGTTGAATACTGGTGTTAGTTTTGACTGTCGTACTAATGAAATATGACAAGTATACAAACATAATCGGTATCCCGATAGCGACATCAGTACGACCGCGATCTATAAATCAAGTCATTACGGGTTCGTTCCCCAGCAAAAACTAATTAAACATTTTTTTCATATTTAATTTATGATTTTGTCATATTCAGTATTAAATGACTTCATTAATGGTCATATATAACAAGTGTGCAACAACTATCGAACTCCCCGTGGCGACATCAGAACGAACGCAGGCTGCAAATCTCGTCGTCGTGGGTTCAAATCCAGACAGGAGCAAATTAAATATCTTACCATATTTAAATTATGATCTTGTCATATTGACCATTAAATAACAACATCAATACTTATATAGGACTATTGACCAACTACTATCGATGTCCCCGTAGCGACATCAGTACGAACGCAGTCTGCAAATCGCGTCGTCGTGGGTTCAATCCCCACTCGCGGCAAAATAAATAGGGAAACTAAACTAAACATAATAACAATAAAACCAAAAAATCTAAAACAAACAAGTGTTGTGTGTGTACAAAGACTGAGTGACAAGGTAAGTGATAGTACATACGGTAGGCATACCCAAAAGGTAGGTGGAGACAAGTAGGCCAGGAGTTAACAAGGTAGGAATTTGATCTAAAATTTTCAATTTTTCCTCTTTTTTGCACTTTTTGACAAAATTTAGCGAAAAACCGCCTCTTGTGGGATTCGAACCTGCGACCTCGAGATCTCCAGCTCACCTAGAGATCTCGTCTCAGCGCGTTACCACTGAGCTATCGGGAACTCTGATAATAAAAAAGTGGAACTTCCACTTATTTTGGAGTAGCTAGGGAGCACTAAATCGGCGGTTTTTCACGCCGACTTCTAACTTTTTTCCCGCCAGATAGAAAATCTGAAGTTTCTGCAGGCACTTGCCCTCAGATTCAGAGGAGTACTTGAAGAATTTGTTTTCAAGAAATTTCCATTTCATACTGTCCCGATGTTTCAAGCTATTTGTTGATGCCATTTGACACATCGTCCCCTGAGTTCCAATGTGTTCTCTGCGCCTACTGGCACATAGAACACATTGTAACTCAGGGGACGACATGTTACCACATTACACTTGTGATTCCGTTCGCCGATTTGAGATTGAACTGAAGAGAAACTGGGGTTGCAAAGGGAGAGAAGTCTGAATAGTTGAATCTGAAAAATTGTTTGAAATTTGTTGGGGTCATTCGATTTTCTGAACTGAAACGGAAACATTAAGGCACGCTTTCTTCAGGAAATCCGAATTGATTGGTCTGAAGACTTCCACGCTGTTCAACACTCTGCCCGTGCGGGCTTTCCACTTTTCAGGCTTGAACACCTCCACATACTGAGCGCGATGTGAGCATTCAGATAAAGTGCAAACGATTCATCTATCATTTTGCATCCACAACATGGGGTGTTGACTGATTTACATTTCACCGTAGAACAAAGACAATAATTAACTCCAATGGGTCAAATTGACAAAGAGAGGCCTACAAATCAATGAATTTAGTTTTGACACAACCATTCATTGCGTCAAAATTATATTCACAGATTTTCTGTTTTACTTTGCTCAGCGCAGTATTTTGTGTTCGTTTAATTGGAGGGCTGAAGTTTCAGGCATCGCACCAAGACAAAATAAAAAAAAAAAAAAAATCATATGACACTGGAAGAACATCACACGCATCGTCCACACTGTGCAAAAGTGCAACAGCCATCAGTCTAGTGCCACTGGAAACCAAGTCACACACACACACACTTTCTATTTGAAGGCGCCCTTTGGCCAAGGACAGGGACATGGGAACCTGCGTGTACAGGTGATACGTGCCCCCAACTTTTTCCAGAGGGTGGGAGAGAGAGAAGAGAGAGAGAGAGGGGGAGGGGTAGCAGAAAGGGTGTGCACAGACTCTTTACTCTGAAGATGGGACTCAGTATTTCCTGTTTGATTCGTCACGACTACGGCATTCCAAGTTGAGGAAATGAAAAACAATGGTAAAATTTGGAGTCAGAAATATGCATTTTTCTTAATATGGAGCTGCGTGAGAAATCACTGTAAAGCAGCAGGACATGTACAAGTTGTCGTCTAGTGAGAATTCTGGACAATTGTCCAGGCCCCCGAGACTTAGCAAGCAAAACTGAAAAACCACGTCTTCCATGAAAATGAAACCCTTCAAGTTCAACTATTATCAAGCCTGAACAAGGCCTTATGAATAGGGAATGTAGGAAAATTTGAATTTCATCCGATGTATTCATGTGGAAAAGGTTGGGCCTTTATTACAAAATACCCGTTCCACATTCACAACAAACAATTTTTATTTACTTCTACATTTATTTATTGGTGTTTAAGGTCACGTATTTCTGCACAACGGCTAATCGTGACCACAACATGGAGATAAAGTCAAGTTTAATCAATTGTTTATACCCATTGGTGCCTGGGTTCTACATTACCAGTAAAATGGCTTGTTTGCCACAGTACACAGACTCTGCTTCACTTCCCGGGGATCACATAGGGGTATTTACTCCAATAATATGACACCGGCTGTTGAAAGTGACTTTAAACCCAATAAATAAATCAATGAGTTTCCTCTAAAACAGACATATTATGGACCTGTACATGACACATTGCCATCCATTTATAAATTATTTTATACTGCGATGATAGTCCCACTCTATACTATACGATTATCTTTCATGGTTTTAAAAAAATACCTGAACTCCCTACTTACACGAATAGGGGGCGACACCCAGGGGCTATCCTGGGGTGTTACCCCCCCCCCCCCCCCCCCCAAAAAAAAAAATCAAATCTGTTCGCAGTGCAGCGGGTAGGACAGGTTACTACTGCCCGCGGCCCACGCAACTACTGCCCTGCCAACAAGAAATATTATTTGCCAGAATGTTGCCCTGGCAAACAGAATAGAGCAGAACAGGTATCGCACGCTGGGTACCTGGTATATCACGGTCTTCTACAATTTCCATCTCAGTTGATATGCCCTGCTGGCCATGCAAAAGGGAACCAGGGTGTCCTTGTAACTTCAACAATCGTTCCAATGAGGTTTATAAGCTATGTTTTGCGTGAAAACAATCATTCTTGATTTGTGAAAAAATGCCAGATGGGTTACGCAAAAGATTTTATATGAAATGGTGCTGAACTTTCGAGTATGGACATTGAAAAACAAACGATTTTAAAAGTTCAACACTGCGAGAGGAATTTCCACAAGGTCTCAATGTTTATCAACGGTCGAAAAAATGTTGAGAATTTTTTGAATTCACACGACAACTCATTCCACCAGTGATGATGTCGCGGAAATAAGGTTAGGGAGAGAAAATACGAAAGACATAAATAATAATAAAAAAATAACAACAACGCATAAATTTCGGGTATTTTATAATCAATCGATGAACTGGAAAGACGACAATACTCACTGACCTGCAATCACAAAGACGACTTCTAATTAATGAGTTTTATTATCAACGTGACCGACTTTATACACTGAATAGAGACGTGAACTTGGATCAGCCGGTGATGCACGTGCAGGCTTGTGCTTGAATACAGCTTATCCAAACTCGTGTTCAAAAGCAAAGACTTTACACAAAGGTTTATTCTGTCCCCTCTTCTGTCCCCGGGGTCATTTTCATTTCCACACATTTGTATTTCGAGAAACCAAAATTTCGAAGCCAATTTCAACTTCCCCGAGTCACAACATTAAATCGTTTTTTTTCAAACGTGTAATTAATTATTTTTGGAAAGGATTTGATGATTAATAACTTGGGTCACTTTCATTATCTTTTTTCAATAAAACTGTTTCGTTACAGTTTATTGGTGAGTGGTTACTGTCTCTCTCTCTCAAACAAACTGCAGCAGAAGAACGAATTGATGTGAACAACATTTTCGTCGCGTGCCGGGCTCATGTTGAATATTCGT
Organism: Pictodentalium vernedei; assembly: GCA_031216915.1. Classification (NCBI taxonomy): domain Eukaryota; kingdom Metazoa; phylum Mollusca; class Scaphopoda; order Dentaliida; family Dentaliidae; genus Pictodentalium; species Pictodentalium vernedei. The sequence continues at coordinate 86,462,124 of CM062293.1, forward strand.
TTGACGAGTAATCCACCACAGCGTCTTCCAGTTAGTTGCGTTGATTTGGCACGACTGGTGGTGGGGGTGGCACCGCGTCTCGTGAGGTTACGTGGTTCGTATATGTTCTGTGTCTCTTGCCTGATATAAACATAACGCAATTCCCGTACGGTATAAAAGTAATACACTGGGTACATTAAGTATAGAGTGACTGAGTACTTTGGACACCTCCAGGCAGATAGCCGAAATTCTATAGCCTTAGCCATTTTTTTTTTTATTTTATTTTTTTATTTTTTTTTTGGGGGGGGGCAACGTTGTGTGGGGGAGGCCTCTCTTAGTCCTCACTAGGACCCTCCGATCTCTACCCCTCCTCCCACGTCTCTGGAGGGAAGTGGGAGGGTGTGCGCAAGACTGGCAGGGTTCGTAGTTATGACTAGAACCCCATTCCACAAGAACAAGGCATTCGGGTTGGAAGATGGTCTAAGTAGAAGGAACGGACCGAAGGTGGGATTCATTGGCCAAATGTTGTTTGGATTATAACAAATAATATATTACAGGAATGCCTACATACTGGCACGTTTGCATGCGCCCATTTCAACTCATTGTGTAACTCATCAACATGCCTGTGGAAAAAAGCGGAGGGGAACGTGTCCCCTGCGCCCCCGTGGTTCCACCGCCTTTGTATCATGTCGGATAATTTTACGGGTGGGGGAAGCCGGAGTACCCGGAGAGAACCTGTAACCAGCAGTGCTGAGTAACTGATGGACTCTCCAGTTTACTTACTCGACACAAACATGTAATTCGTGTAATATTTGTGGGCCAAAGCTAATATTATCTTATGTTTATGTATTGTTGAACGTTAAGTTACTCTATTTATAAATATATAAGACTATTGACTCACTGTTATTGATATCCCCGTAGCGACATCGATACGAACGCAGTCTGTTAAGCGCATCATCGTGGGTTCCATTCCCACAAGTTGAAAGCCAGTTGTTACTTTCCCGTTTAGCTTATCTTATTGTATTATTGAACAAAAAGTCAATCTATTCATAAATATATTAGACTATATTGACTAACTGTTCTCGATGTCTCCGTAGAGGTATCGGTACGACAGCAGCCTGCAAAATAAACTGCCGCGGGTTCAATCCCCGCGAGAGGAAAATTACGTACTTTTCGTGTTACGCTTATCTTTTTTACAGTGTTGAATATTATCAAGTCACCGTATTCATAAATATACAAGACAATCGACCAAGAGTTATCGATGTCCATATAGTAACATCGATACGATCACAGTCTGCAAAGTTCAGTCAGTAAAACCTCTAGTTTAGTTTTGTATTGAACGTGGTAATTTCTCGATGAGGGTTCGATTCCGGTTGGCTTCTTTCTGCAAAAATTTGTTTTCATTTAAACGATTTGATCAACAAATTTGAAACTATTAGTGGTTAGTCAGTGTTTGTTAATAATACTTGTTTTTTATTCATATCAAGTCAATGTTTTGTATTACAGGTTCCTAAAGCCCCATGTGCATATGTAAGACAAGTGGCCCAATTTGGCGTTAGTTTCCGGTGGCGCAGTGGGTAGTGTGACAGTATTCCGTTTTGTTTGGAACCAGAGTACCCGTCGATGTAGGTTCGAATCCGACTTGCTTCGTTTGGTCAAGTTGGTGAAGTTCGTTTTCACAGGCGATTATTAATCTAGTAAACTGTAAAGAAAGGGTACCAAAATACCAACAATGATTTGGTGAATTTCTACCAAACACTTTTTTTCTTCATATTTAATTAATCACTTCAGAGATGTTGAATATTAGCTTGAGCGCAGTACTAATGAAATATGACAAGTAAGCAAACACAATCGATGTCCCGATGGCGACATCAGTACGATCGTGGTCTATAAAACGTGTCGTTATGGGTTCGATCCCCAGCAGAAACAAATTAAATATTGTTCTTCCATATTTAATTGATGATTTTGTCATATTCAGTATTAAATGACTGTATATGATGAGTATACACAACAACTATCGATGTCCCCGTAGCGACATCAATACGAATGCAGTCTACAAATCACGTCGTCGTGGGTTCGAATCCAGAGAGGCGCGAATTAAATATCTTTCCATATTTAAGTTAAATTTTGTCATATTGACTATTAAGTAACTGCATCAATACTTATATAGGACTATTGACCAACTACTATCGATGTCCCCGTAGCGACATCAGTACGAACGCAGTCTGCAAATCGCGTTGTCGTGGGTTCGATCCCCACTCGCGGCAAAATAAATAGGGAAACTAAACTAAACATAATAAAAATAAAACCAAAAAATCTAAAACAAACAAGTGTTGTGTGTGTGTACAAAGACTGAGTGACAAGGTAAGTGATAGTACATAGGGCAGGCATACCCAGAAGGTAAGTGGAGGCAAGTAGGCCAGGAGTTAAGAAAGTAGGTGGAATTTGATTAAAATTTTCAATTTTTCCTCTTTTTTGCACTTTTTGACAAAATTTAGCGAAAAACCGCCTCTTGTGGGATTCGAACCTGCGACCTCCAGCTCATCTCGAGATCTCAGGCTCAGTGCGTTACCACTGAGCTATCGGGAACTCTGATAATATAAAAGTGGAACTTCCACTTATTTTGGAGTAGCTGGAGAACACTAATTCGGCGATTTTCACGCCTACTTCTAACTTTTTTCCCGCCAGATAGAATTCTGAAGTTTCAGCAGGCACTTGCCCTCAAATTCAGAGAACTTGAAGAATTTGTTTTCAAGAAATTTCTATTTCATACTGTCCCGATGCTTAGAATCATGTCGTGACTTTTCAAGCTATATGTTGATGCCATTTGACACATCGTCCCCTGAGTTCCAATGTGTTGTTCTATGAGCCTACTGACTGGCACATAGAACACATTGGAACTCAGGGGACGACATGTTAACACCTAACACTTGTGATTCCGTTCACTGATTTGAGATTGAACTGTTGAGAAACTGGGTTGAATGCAAAGGGAGAGAAGTCTGAATAGTTAAATCTGAAAAGTTGTTTGAAATTTGTTGGGGTCATTCGATTATCTGAACTGAAACTGGAACTTGAAGGCACGTTTTCTTCAAGAAATCCTAATTGATTGGTCTGAAGACTTCCACGCTGTATAACACTCTGTCCGCACGGGCTTTCAACTTTTCAGGCTTGAAGACCTCCACAAAATGATAAAGTGCTAACGATTCGTCTAACATTTTGTATCCATCACATAGGGTGTTGACTAATTTACATTTCGCTGTAGAACAAAGACAAGAATTAACTCCAACGAGTCCAATTGACAAAGAGAAGCCTACAAATCAATGAATTTAGTTTTGACAGAACGATTCATTGCGTCAAAATTATATTCACAGATTTTCTGTTTTTACTTTGCTCAGCGCAGTATTTTGTGTTCTTTTAATAGGAGGGCTGAAATTTCAGGCATCGTACCAAGACGAAATAAAAAAAAACAAAAAACATTTGACACTGAAATTACATCACACGCATCGTCCACACTGTTGAAAAGTGCAACAGCCACCAGTCTATTGCCACTGGAAACCTAGTCACACACCGAGTTCTAGTCAAAGGCGCCCTTTGGCCAACGACAGGGGGATGGGAACCTGCGTGTGCAGGTAACAAGTTCCCCCAATTTTTTCCAGAGAGAGAGAGAGAGAGAGAGAGAGAGAGAGAGAGAGACAGACAGACAGACAGACAGACAGACAGACGGGGGGGGGGGGGGGGTGGTGCACATAAAAGGTGTGCACAGACTCTTTACTCTGAAGATGGGACTTAATATTCCTTGTTTGATTCGTCACGACTACGGCATTCCAAGTCGAGAAAATGAAAAAAATAATGGTAAAATTTGGAGTCATAAATGTCCATTTTTCTTAATATAGAGGTGCGTGAGAAATCACTGTTAAGCAGCAGGACATGTACAAGTTGTCATCTAGTAAGAATTCAGGACAATTGCTCTGGACACTGAGGGTTAGCAAATCTGAAAAGCCACTTCTTCCATGCAAATGAAACCCTTCAATTGCTATCAAGAATCCACAAGGCCTTATAAATAGTGAATGTAGGAGAATGTGAATTTCGTCCGATGTATTCATGTGGAAAAGCTTGGGCCTTTATTACAAAATACTGGTTCCACATTTACAGCTACTTTTATTTACTTCTATATTTATTTATTTATTTGTTTTTAAAGTGACATATTTCTGCACAACGGCTAATCGTGACCACAACATGGACATAAAGACAAGTTAAATCAATTGTTTATACCCCATTTTACCAGTTTTAGAGGTTATCCACGCCAAGCACTGGAGACCGGGTACTATATTACCAGTAAAACAGTTTGTTTACAGCAATAAACAGGCCCTGCTTCACTTCCCGGGGATCACATAGTGATATTTACTCCAATAACATGACACTGGCTACCGAAAGTGACATTAAACCCAATAAATGAATCAATGAATTTCCACTAAAGCAGACATATTATGGACCTGTACAGGACACATTGCCATCCATTTATAAATTATTTTATACAGAGATAATTGTCCCACTATATGTATACTATATTTATGAAACGATTATCTTTCATGGTTTTGTGAAGAAAAACATACCTGAATTCCCTACTTATACGAATAGGGGATGGCACCAAGGGGCGTAAATTATGGGTGTGTGGGGGTGTTACCCCCCCCCCCCCCCCCCCCACACACACACACACACAAAATAAATATTCAGGACATCTGTTCGCAGGGCTGTGGGTAGACACTCTGGGCACCTGATATATCATAGTCTTGCACAATTTCTATCTCAGTTGATATGCCTCGCTGCCCATGCAACAGGAGGCCTGGGTGTCTTTGTAATATCAACATTTTTTTATCTTCCTGTGTGGAGTGCCCCGCCCTACATGACACCTGATATCATATGATATGTAACGCTGAAAGCACTTGAAAAGGTGATATATATGCATGGCAATATGCGCTGACAATAGGGTAGAATGGTGACCCCACCCCCCCCCCCCCCCCCCGCCCTCATATTTTAGGTAGTTACGGGCTCTGGTGATACCGCCGACATCTGTAGGGTTAACAGTTTTCATTTTTGCCCAAAAAACATAGCTCCTGACCCCCCACTGGAACTTCGTTCCGATGAGGGGTTATGAGCTACGTTTTGCGGGAAAACAGTCTAAAGACAATAAAATATGAATGGTCATTTTTGTGAAAAAAATGGCGGATGGGTATGACCGAAGAGATTTTCTATGAAATGATAGACTTTCGAGTATGGAATTTGAAAAAAACAAACGATTTTAAAAGTTTAACACTACGAGAGGAATTTCCTTAAGGGCTCAATGTTTATGAACGGTCGAATAAATGTTGAGAATTTTTTGAGTTCACACGACAACTCTTTCCACCAATGATGATGTCGCGGAAATAAGGTTAATGGGAGAAATACGAAATAAATAAATAATAATAATAATAAAAAATAACAACAACGCATCAAATTCGTGTATTTTATAATCAATCGATGAACTGGAAAGACGACAATACTCACTGACCTGCAATCACAAAGACGACTTCTAATTAATGAGTTTTATTATCAAAGTGACCGACTTTATACGCTATTCTGAATAGAGACGTGAACTTGGATTAGCCGGTGATGCACGTGCAGACTCGCGCTTCTAAATACAGCTTATCCAACTCATGTTCAAATGCAAGGACTTCACACAGTTGTATATTCTGTCCCCTCTTCTGTCCCCGGGAGTCATTTTCATTTCCGCACATTTGTATTCCGAGAACCCAATATTCCAAAGCACAATTTCAACTTCCCCGAGTCACAACATTAAATCAATTTTTTCGAACGTGTAATTAATTATTTTAGGAAAGGACTTGATGATAAATAACTTTCATAATTTTTTTCAATAAAACTGTTTCGTTACATTTTATTGGTGAGTGGTTACTGTCGCTATCAAACAAAACTGCAGAAGAACAACGAATTGATCTGAACAATATTTTTGTCGCTTGGCTAATGTTTATTGGACTGCAGCGTCTTTTAGTTAGCTGCGTGGATTTGTCATGACTTGTGGTGGGGGTGGCACGGTGTCATGTGAGGTTCCGTGGTTCGTATATTTCTGTGTTTCTTGCCAAATAGAAGGTTAAACCTAACGCAATTCCCGTACGGTGCAAAAATAATAAACTGGATACATTAATGTACAGAGTGACTGAGTACTTTGCCTGGCGTGTGGCCAGAATTTTATAGCCTCAGCAAGTTTTATTCTTTTTTCGTTTTTTGGGGGGTGGGGGTGGGGGTGGGGGGGGGCAAGCATGATATTTAGAAAGCAACTGAGTGTGTGTGTGTGTGTGTGGGGGGGGGGGGGGTGCTACCCTTTGTCCTCACTGGGACCCTTCGGACTCTACCTCTCCTCCCACTTCCTCTAGCAGTTATGACAAGGCCTCAATTCATCTTTCCACCAAATGGAAGATGGTCGAAGTAGAAGAAACGGACCGAAGCGACCGAAGGTGAGATTCATTGGCCAAATGTTGTTTGGATTAACAAATAATACATTACAGGAATGCTTGTATATTGGCAGTTTTCATGCGTCCATTTCAACTCATTGTGAAACCCTGCAAGTAGTAGTGTATGTTCCCCTATAGGTACCAGTTGGGGGACCCTGGTGGGGGACCCCGGATGTGACGTCATGTCACGTGACCCAGTGCCGCCATGTTGTGTTGTCATGGTAACGCGCGTGAGTGGCTATGTTGTGACGTCATCCCCATAGTGATACGTGGTGTTAGTGCGCATGCGCAGCGCGTGTTGTTAGGGTGATACGTGTTTCCGTCGTCCATTTTATATACTGGAGGCCGCCATCTTGGTTTCTATGGGAGCACGTGATTGCTATGTTACCTAAATGCCTATAACAAGACAGGGGTGTGTTCGGAGGGTATGTTCCTTTGTAGAAGAGTAAATCTAATTACCACAAACAACCCGACAATCCCTCCAAATCACCAAAATCCCCCCCCCCAACTTTTACTATTTCGAATTCTTTCAGAATTCTCTGCTTCTTTCTATATATGCAATAGTTTTCGTCTATCTGGCCATGTTCTTTTGTTCTGGTGTATACTCCAGTAGCGTACAAGAGCCTATTAGTTGGAGCAGTTTATCTTATTATTACTATATTTAGCAATTTCTGGTCTATTCTTGTTAGTTCTGACCCTATTCTAAGTACTCTTGTTGTTTCATTTGTCTAGATCATTTATAACCAATCAGATTGCTTGATTTCCCATAATCTGTATGCAGGGTTATCTCCCATATGTATAACAAAAGCATTCCCAAAAACCCAATAAGTAATCGAGCAGTTACTGATAAACCATTGCTCGAATGACTCGAATCCCATCGAGCAAATGAGCTTTAGAGTAATTGCTCGATCGAATGACTCGGCATGTTGCTCGAACGACTTGAATCCCAGCGAGCAAATGAGCCAACGAGCAATTGCTCGTTTGAGTGACTCCTCGACGACTCATTTCAGAAAAAGGGATTCCATAGCCACAGGCGTTTTCGAAAAAGGGATTTTTAATACGACTCTTATCCTCATTTCAGAAAAAGGGGTGCCGAAGGCCATATGCTTTTCAAAAAAGGGGTGCCGAAATTGGGGTGCCTTCTGGAGAATCCCTTTTTTGTCAAATGAGGATAAGAGTCGAAGTAAATATCCTCATTTGACAAAAAAGGGATTCTCCAGAAGGCACCCCAATTTCGGCACCCCTTTTTGGAAAAACATATGGCCTTCGGCACCCCTTTTTCTGAAATGAGGATAAGAGTCGTATTAAAAATCCCTCAATGAGGGATTTTTAATACGACTCTTATCCTCATTTTAGAAAAAAGGGGTGCCGAAGGCCATATGCTTTTCAAAAAAGGGGTGCCGAAATTGGGGTGCCGGGGAAATTGCCATTGATATAGGTTTTTATTATACAGAAGGGAGATAACTCTGTACGATTAAGTACAGGTTATGGGAAATCAAACAATCTAATTGGTTAATTATAATTTATATAAATAATCAAGATAAATGAAACAACAAGAGTACTCGGAATAAGGTAGGAATTACTGGTATTACGTACCACCTTACCAGTAACAGGATGATACAAAGCATTTGGTAGGTTAATACTATCAACGGTTAGGATGGGATCTATAGGGGAATATACCAACCATACTCTGCTGCCGTTCTGTATTACCAGACATTGACCCCACCCCAGAATACTGCTCAATAATATGAAGCACCTGGTGGATCAGTAGTACAAAGGGCCAGCAAGAGACCTACAGGGATATGTACAGCCTATGTTATACTACCGTTCTAAACTACCAAGCATTACCCCCATCCCCACAAAATCACTAGGTCTACCATAACGTACTACATATACCAGCCATATAATAAAACAAAGCAATCGGTTGGTTAATAGTACCAAGCACTAACAGGGGCCTATAGGTGTATATACCGCCATACTATAGTACCGTTCAAAACTACCAGGCAGTACCCCTACCCACAATACCCCTATGCCTAGCATTGCATACTACCTATACCAGTCATAGGATAACATAAAGCATCAGGTGTATTAATAGTACTAAGGGCCAACAAGAGACCTATAGGGACATGTACAGCCTATATAGTATCCTCAGATAAGTTCCTTTAAAAGGTATCCTCGATAGGTATCCTCAAATAATACCATACCAGGCCATAGGTATCCTCAATTTAGTATCCTCAAAAGGTATCCTCAATTGATACGTAGCCATGTCATAGGTATCCTCAAATACTGAAATGAGTCGTCGAGTTGTTCGACCGAGCAATTGCTCGTTGGCTCATTTGCTCGATGGGATTCGAGTCGTTCGAGGAATAGTTGCGAGTCACTCGACATAAGACGGAATCCCACTTATGGAATCCCCTTTTGGAATCCCATTTGTGGAATCCCTTTTTCGAAAACGCCTGTGGCTATGGAATCCCTTTTTTCTGAAATGAGTCGTCGAGTCGTTCGAGGAGTCACTCGAACGAGCAATTGCTCGTTGGCTCATTTGCTCGCTGGGATTCAAGTCGTTCGAGCAATATGCCGAGTCACTCGATCGAGCAATTACAAAAAAAGCTCATTTGCTCGATGGGATTCGAGCAATGGTTTATCAGTAACTGCTCGATTGCTTATTGGGTTTTTGGGAATGCCTTTGTTATACACAAGGGAGATAACCCTGCATACAGATTATGGGAAATCAAGCAATCTGATTGGTTATAAATGATCTAGACAAATGAAACAACAAGAGTACTTAGAATAGGGTCAGAACCAACAAGAATAGACCAGAAATTGCTAAATATAGTAATAATAAGGTAAACTGTTCCAACTAATAGGCTCTTCTACGCTACTGGAGTATACACCAGAACAAAGGAACATGGCCAGATAGACGAAAACGATTGCATATATAGAAAGAAGCAGAGAATTCTGAAATAATTCGAAATAGTAAAAGTTGGGGTGGATTTTGGTGATTTGGAGGGATAGTCGGGTTGTTTGTGGTAATTAGATTTACTCTTCTACAAAGGAACACACCCCCCGAACACACCCCTGTCTTGTTATAGGCATTTAGGTAACATAGCAATCACGTGCTACCATAGAAACCAAGATGGCGGCCTCCAGTATATAAAATGGACGACGGAAACACGTATCACCCTAACAACACGCGCTGCGCATGCGCACTAACACCACGTATCACTATGAGGATGACGTCACAACATGGCCCCTCACGCGGGTTAGCAGGACTACACAACATGGCGCCACTGGGTCACGGTGACATGACGTCACTTCCGGGGTCCCCCACCGGGGTCCCCCAACTGGTACCTGTAGGGGAACATACACTACTACTCCTGCAACATGTTTCTGAAAAAGGTGGAGGGACACGTGTCCACTGTGCCTCCGTGTTTCCACCGCCTTTGTATCATGTCGGATAATTTTAAGGGTTACGGAAGCCGGATTACCCGGAGAGAACCTGTAACCAGCGGTGCTGAGCAACTGACGGACTCTCCAGTTTACTTACTCGACACAAAATATGTAATTCATGTGATATCTATGGGTTAAAGCCTATATAAGCTTACCTTATTGGGTTGTTGAACGTTAAGTTACTTTATTCATAAATACGCTGTCTATTGACTCACAGCTATCAGTGGCGTGGCCAGTCCAAAGCAAGTGTGTGTGTGGGGGGGGGGGGGGGGGGGTCAAACTCGCACAGCCTGGCTTAGAACCGTTTTAATAGGGATAAGCCCCTTGAATTTGTAAATGTCGGTGAAGTGGTGGGGGTGGGGTGCGGGTGGTGTGTGCGAGTAAAGCTTTCCAGGCCTTCATATTTCAGAATTTTGCGTCTCTAAAATTTTAGCTGAGTGACCAAGGTAAAAATAATCAGGGTTTCCACCAGAGGGAAATAAATGTGTCCCGATATGGGGCGGCCAAGGGTCGTCGGTACTACGAGCCGACCATGGTTGGGCCCATGGTTTACCAATTTTGAATTCCAGGGTTCAAAAACCCCAATCTCCTTTCATCTGAGCGGATATTGTAAGGTTTTTCATGTACCTTTTCACCGACACAGATATTAGGACAAGCAATCTACAAATCTACAACGTAACTCCCATGGACCTAACCCCCGCACCCTACGATATTTATGCCATTTTTTGACATATTTCGAGGACCAACTTTGAGGGAAAGTGTGTGTGTGGGGGGGTGGCACCCGTGGCCATGCCACTGACTGCTATCGTTATCCCCATGGCGACATCGGTACTAACGCAGTCTGTAAAGCGCGTCGTCGTCGGTTCGATTCCTACCATCTGAAAGCTGGATGCAAGTTTTGACATTCCCGTTAAGCTCATCTTATTGTATTCTTGAACATAAAGTCACTCTATTCATAAATAAATAAGACTATCGACTAACTGCTATCGGTGTTCCCGTAGCGAATCGGTTCGTCCGCAGCCTGCAAAGTAAATTGTCGTGGGTTCGATCCTCGCGAGGGGAAAACATCGTACTTGTCCTTGTTTTCGTGTTTTTCTAATCGTTTTACAGTGTTGAATATTAACCCTTTGCAGTCTGGTGGTATCTTCCATGCCAGTTCAATGGAAGCAATTAGAAGAGTCCATATTCATTATTTGGGATAGACCAACCAATATTTTCAACGTGCAGCCTCGGGGTTGCACGTTGAAAATATTGATTGGTCTACCCCAAACATATACTGAACAGCCATCCTATTTAATGATGTTATGACGTATCATGTTGCTGGACGGAAAAACGGCCGCTAGGGTTCAAAGTGCTAAGTCACCGTATTCATAAATATATAAAACTCTCGCCCAGTAGTTATTGATGTCCCCGTAGCGACATCGGTACAAACGCAGTCTGCAAAGTGCGTCGAGGTGGGTTCGATCCCCACCAGTGGTAAACTAAATAAACAAAACTAAACAATAATAACCCAAAGATACACCATAAACAAATATAAAATATGATGAATGACTGTATTAGGTACAACGTAAGTGCCTGGGGTAGACGAACTCGAAGGTAAGTGGAAGGCAGTAGTAGACCGCTGAGTCGAGAAGGTTGGTGCAGTTTGTTAATTTCTTTCAAAATTTCTTATTTTTAGCACCTTTTGAGCTATTTTGTCAAAAAATTGCTTCCTATGGGATTCGATCCCACCAAGCCAGAAATTAAGCAGACTGTCATCTGCAAAATGAGGTCCCCAGAAGGTGAATTTAGTGATGCGACCCTGCACAGCAGGGTAGCATCACTAAATTTACCCTCTGTGAACCTCAATCTGAATCAGGATCTCAAAACTAAACAGAAAGAGTTACCCACAGGATAAAGTGACTCACTGTATGGGATAGCATCATCAATTGTACTCTCTTGGGACCTCATTCTGCAAGTGTCAGACTGCTTATTTTCAGACCTGGATCCCACTACCTTGAGATCTCGTCTCAGCGCGTCACCACTGAGCTACCAAGAGCTCTGAATGAATAAAGGTAGAACTTGCACCAATTGTGGCGGCGTTTGGAGTAAACTAATAAGGCGGTTTCCCGCTGATTTCGAAGATTTATCACGCCACTTTAACATTTCCAAGTTTTTTGCGGTCTTTTGGCTTTCGAATCCGATAAAGATGCCTGTATCTCAAGCTTTTCTGATCGAAACTCTTATCCATTCAGTATGATTTTTCACAGCCAATGTCAGTAAGTCAACCGAGTGTTTAATACCTGAGAGATTACAAAGATGGTGGGCTATCCATCAGCTCTGTTAATTTTCGGTTTTAATCGTAAAATTGACAGAGTTGATTGGAAGCACATCAGTTTTGACTTTTCAAAGTTTTACTTTCGCTGTTGACTTGTTGAACTCAGATGAGAAAAATATCACTGAAAGGATAACAATTGTAAAATTTACCAAGTTGACGAGTGCGCGGTCAGTTCTCTTCCATTGCTTCGGTGAGTTTTCTTCCGGTATCGTGCCAGCATCACTAAAACAGCTTCCGTGCTGTTCAAGTCTGTACAGGCCACAGCTTTACAGAAGTGATCCCAAGTTATCAAATTTAACGAAATTGTGAACGTGTTTTAACCCTGTAATAACGCAGACGATATCAAAATTTATTACTTTAAATAATATTTTTTTCAACTTTTTTAAAAGACTTCAACAAAACCATATCATGTGACCCCCTCATTGGAACGAGCTCGTTCCATTGAGGTGTCACATGATATGGTTCTGTTGAACTGTTTTGAGAAATATTTTTTTTCAACTGACTTAACGACTTACTAACTAGTTATAACGTCTTGGAAAACTCGTTATGACGACTTACGTAACTCATTATAACGACTTACTAACTAGTTATAACGACTTAGCAAACATATTGTGACAACTTAAAAAGTTGATAAAACGACAAACTCGTTATAACTCCCTAGTTATACGAGTTTGATAACTTGTTATAACACGTTAGTAAGTCGCTATAACGAGTTGCTAAGTCTTTATAACTAGTTAGTAAGTCGTTATAACGTGTTACTAAGTGTGGATGTTCGTTTCTGTGCAATAGATGGAATTAAGATGAAGATGGCATCCCAGTTAACGATTTGAATCCATACATATTTATTACTGGCAGAGTTTTCTTATTGTTTATTAGAAGCTGCAAAGTTTGTTTGTTTGTTTATTTCTCTTATAAACCACACTACAATGGTATATAAAGTGAAAACAGCTATATAAAAACAAAAATTGTGTTGGAGTCTATTATTAATTTGAACTTTTTGGTTTGTATTAATTTAGCACTTCAAATTGTCATACTGTACTATTAGGTCAAGAACAGTGCAAGTCAATCCTGTATTCGCAGGGAGGTTCAGTAATAGCTAAATCCTATGCCCACACAGAGGTGTACGATTGATCTGCCACGCATACTCCTGCTCAATTTGATACTTGCTCTGTAATCTATCCATGGCCCCCCACTATTATATAACATTAACATTTATTGCTGCACCATTTTATATAATACTTGAAAGAACGAAATGTGCAAGTCTGTCGTATCTTCATAGGGAGGCTCGATGTAAGTTCGACCCTATAGACTTGTCGGGTTATACTGGTATCAGAACAAAAAACTGTCATAAATAAATGAATGTCAAGATTAGAATGAGACTACGTAGTTTATTGTTGAAAACAAAAGAGAAATACATGAATGTGCAACAATTGGAAAATTATAAACCAAATTAGTACAAGTGTCAGACGGCTCCGCCCTGTCTGAATCTACCCCTGATTTTGCTAGTTTCCATAATCTCAGGCTGAATATGTACCGATACGCAGACCTGTACAAAATAGAAATGAAGGCCATTTAAAAAAGGTTCTTAGGCAAACGGTTTCTCAGCCAATTCTTGTTCTAATATTTGGGTACAAGGGAAGGCAAAGTAGTACCGTACTAATATATTTTTCAGTGTTAGTGTTTATTTAGCTATTTATTTGGAGTTTAACAACACTTTCGACAACCAGGGTCACCCTGTGTCAGACAGTTTCACGGGTGGAGAAAACTGGCGTACCCGGAGAGAACCACTGATGGAACACAACATGCCCCTCTATGAGGATTTTTGCAGAATTCCATTTCGTTAACATACTTCTAAGTTCATGAATTTTGGTAAGGGCTTTGGCAATAGGCAGGGTACTTAGGGTTGGACAGTGCTGGAAATGAACAAAATTGATGGGTGCAGTTTTAAGCTCCAGCTAAATCAGAGACGAGGGTAAATTGCATCCGTAAAATGTTAGTATATGAATTTTCGAGGGAATACTGTCACCAAACACCAGAAACCTTAACCTTTGAACTCGAGTGGCCATTTTCCCAGCCAGGAACATAATCCGTCATAACGCCATTAAATGGGATGGTTGTTCAGTAAATGTGTGGGGTAGACCAATCAGTATTTTCAAGGTGCAGCCCCGAGACAGCACGTTGAAAATATTGATTGGTCTACCCCAGATAATGAATATGAACGCTTCTAATTGCTGCCATTGAACTGGCATGGAAGATACCACTAGTGTTCAAAGGGTTAAATGTACAAGTAATTGCTGAATTACGACAGTAGCATGCTACTAGCAAACAGAGTGCTGCTTTCTCAAAACAACACACATTTATATGCCCTCACAGTATATTAGTGCTCCACAATATTTTTCAACGAGTGCATTTTTTAGCTCACGTTCAATAGAAAACACGGGTGCTGACGGGAACAATTGCACTCGCACCCGTCTCATTTCCAGGACTGGTTGGAATCCTGCGGGTAGTAAAATTCTTCCTAGGTTTGTTCAATATAATAATGTCACACGGCATGTCAATGAATATGAAAATAGTGGCCCCCAATGAAGAATAGTTAACTCGTCTATGCCTGGACTATTCTTTCTCGTGGCCCACAATTTTGACATAATCAACTCCAAGTAGAACAATATTTATAATAAAGAATATCATAGTTCTGGAAGATTTAACAAATAACGAAGACCCGACTGTTGAAAAAGTTGTAACTCCACAATAAACAAACAAACATAACCAATGAATACAAAAGGTATCTAGTGGAAATGTTTTTGGCATGTGTCTATGGTTAGTAGTGTAGGCAAACGGAAAATCATTCGCCTTACAGTACAATCGCAATGGAATGGTCGTAATCTACGCGTAGAAAGTGATGCGCTTCATTAATTAAATTTTTGATTCCTATAATTAATTAGTGTTTGGAATCTAATATTATTGCATCCGTGGAAATACTGCCCACCCGTGTAAAGTGATCAGTCCACGGCGGCCATACTGTATTCCATTCGAGGTACATAATATGCGAACTAAACGATTATTCGCCCTATTTGTGGCAATGCAAACATATCCTGCCCCCCCCCCCCCCCGTTAAATTCCGAACCCCACACATTAGAACTGCGAAGATTCGAAATTCGATTTGAAATCGCAACCAAATGATTCGATTCGATTTGATTATCGAATCATCGATATGTTTTCGACATCCTCTTGTTAGGAGATCTGATGTTAGAAGAAGAGTTCAAGGAGTTTCCGCCTCCGAAACTGATTTGATTCTGTTCTCGAATATTCCGCTTTTTTGATTGACTTGCCCAAACAGACGAGTCAGCATTGAATACAATACATAAATGGAGACTGGCAATATTTACGATTATAAGAAGGAGCAATATTGGATACCTTTCGCAAAATGAGCGGCGACTGATAAGAATTCTGATTGGCTAATGGTTGTCGTAAATTCGTTGGACGTTCAAAAAACCTTTTCTCAGAATTGACGACTACGAGAACGTTTGTGCGAAAATCATACCGTTCAAACTTCGTACTACAAAGAGTGTAAGGACGCTACACTGTAAGGACACAAGATCAGAGTGATCTTCCATGCTTAGGGACTCAGAAACGCTCTCAAATATTTCGCTATATGATATATCTGCGGGTGTTGATAAGAAGCCGTAATCATATCTTTGAATAAGGGAAAACTCCTTGAACTGAAAGAAAGAACACATAATCCAGTGACGTAATACCCCCAATTCTTATCAGTCGCCGCACATTGTGCGAAAGGTCCCTATTTACAACTTCGGGAATTCTATTCAACCCAAAATTCAACAGAGCTCTGTGAATTGGTAGATTTTTTCTGATTGTCCATCACTTCTTAAACACTGTACATCAATAAAGATTCATCACACCTCATACATCTCTTTGTCAATAGTAAATTGTCCAGTTTCTAGGTGTGTTTACGGTTCAGTCTGCTGTACAACTGACGTGAATTGCCGGAATCACCTTGGCTTATTAACACTGCACCAATTTACAAGACATAAATGAGAATCGTCTATCCCTGAAACAGAAATTGAACGGTCTCGGGATTAAAATGGAATCGCCTTTGGATTCACAAACAGTACAGGGAGAGTTGGCGCCAATTAAAACACACACTTAGTGGATTTTCAGCTTGAAACCAAAACGCATATAGTACTGTGATTACAAAAGTGGGGTCTTTCCCAGGTCTTAGATTTTTCTAATTTCCGGACATCGCAACTTTTCCAAGTTATAGTTGCAGTTCAGCCACATTGAAGAAACTCTTTTGCAATACCAACTGCATGAAATGTGATTTTCTGATTTCTCCGGGTTGTATTGGAGCGTATGCGTTCATGCAATCTATCTCCGTTTCATCTTACAACAATAACGTACTTCCCACAATACAAGTTAAAAACTATAGACAAAATACAAATCGGTATTGAGGGTAGCAATCGCCAATGAGATCATTCAATTCAGAAAGAGGGCACTTTTTATCTGCACTCAATTGGCATCTACTTATAACACACGTTAAGGTCACCAAGGGAAAAACAGAATCAGGCGCTCTAAGATTTAGTTCTCACATTCTCTAAAATTTTGTTCGAAGAACCCCCCCCCCCCCCAACACCCTGCATCAAGAGGGAAACCCTCTCCAGTTCTCCTTATGTCATGCATATGATGTTCTGCCGCATGGCTGTGTTATTTTACAAGCCCATTACCAGGACCTCCAAAACGATCCCCTAAACCTTTTCCAGATATTGTTTATATTGACACAAACCCCTGTGGATAGGAGCTCAAAGTATTAACAGCCCTCTACAAAAAACCCTTAACTTAATTCATTCAATCATTCATTCGTCCATTTGTTTATTTGTCCGTTCGCCCATCGACCCTGTCATTCATTCGTTCGTTCGTTCATTCGTTTGTTCGTTCATTCAGTGGCCCATTCTAACAATTATTCTTTCATGAGTCGGGTCGACAATCTGTGGTTAACCGTTTACCCAACATAATGGTAAAAACCATCCAGTACTATTCTTAAAAACCACCATTAAATTTTCGTTAGTTTTTTCATTTTTTGTGTCAAAAACATAGCTTATGACCCCTCATTGAAACGAGATCGTAATGTAATAATTCAAGAATTTTATTTGCAAGTGTCGTCTGCCTTTAGTGCTAGGTAAAGCGTTAAAACCTATTTTCTTCCCCACTCCAAAGTATACGTCAACACAGTCAGTTTGTTTCATCCATTCTTTGAAGGGAAGTTAAATTAAATATCACTAATATTTATACTCACTCAAAATGATTGTGGTGTTCGGACCATACTCCTCTTAGGACGTAACCATCGGGAACTCTGTAGCTTATTTGTTGATCCCATCTATTCTTTTCTGAGTATACACAGTTTCTTGTGCAATATCCTGCAACAAAGAATAAATATGACAGTGCATGGGGGAGTTGAGACAAAAACAATTACTCACACAGTAGCAGCAGCAGCAGCTGTTGTTGTTGTAGTAGTAGCAGTAGCAGTAGTAGTAGTAGTAGTAGTAGTAGTAGTAGCAGCAGTAGAGGTAACAGTAGTATTAGTAGTGGTAGTAGTAAAAGTAGTAGTAGTATCAGTAGTAGTAGTAGTAATAGTAGTAGTAGTAGCAGTAGTAGTAACAGTAGTAGTAGTAGTAATAGTAGTACCAGTAGCAGCAGTAGTAGTAGTAGCAGTAATAGTAGTACTATCAATAATATCAATAGCAATAATAATAGTAGTAGTAGTAGTAGTAGTAGTAGTAGTAGTAGCAATAATAGAATAGTAGTAGCAGCAATAGTAGTAATAACAGTAGCAGCAGCAGCAGCAGCAGTAGTAGTAGTAGTAGTAGTAGTAGTAGTAGTAGTAGTAGTAGTAGCAGTAATAATAGTAGCAGTAGAAGTAGTAGCAGCAGCAACAGTAGCGTAGTAGTAGTAGTAGTAGTAGTAGTAGTAGTAGTAGAGGTAGCAGTAATAGTAGTAATAGAAATAGTAGTAGCAGCAGCAGTAGTAATAGCAGTAGTAGTAATAGTAGTAGTAATAGTAGCAGTAATAGTAATAGTAATAGTAGTAGTAGTAGTAGTAGTAGTAGTAGTAGTAGTAGCAGTAATAGTAGTAGTAGAAGAAGTAGCAGCATTAGTAGTAGTAGTAGAAGTAATAGTTGCAGTAGAGCAGTAGTAGTAGTAGTAGTAGTAGTAGCAGTAGTATTAATAGTTGTAGTTGTAGTATTAGCATTAGCAGTAAAGGCAGTAGTAGTAGTAGCAGTAATAGTAGTAGTAGTAGCAGTAGCAGTAGTAGCAGTAGTTGGTAGTAGTATCAATAATAACAGTAGCAGTAGTAGTAGTAGCAGTAGTAGTAGTAGCAGCAGCAGCGGCAGTAGTAGCAGAAGCAGTAATAGTAGTAGTAGTAGTAGTGTAGCAGTAATGGCAGTAGCAGTAGTAGTAGTAGTGGCAGCAGTAGCAGTAGTAGTAATAGTAGTGGGGGATTAGCAGTATTAGCAGTAGTAGTATAGTAGTAGTAGTAGTAGTAACAGTAGTAGTAGCTGTTGTAGTAGCAGTAGGAGTAGTCGCAATAGTATTATTAGTAGCAGTAGTAGTAGCAGCAGGAGTAGCAGTAGTAGCAGCAGGAGTAGAAGTAGTAGGAGTAATAATAGTAATAATAGTAGAAGTAGAAGTAGTAGTAGTAGTAGCAGGAATAATAGTAGTAGTAGCAGTAGTAGTATTAGCAGTAAGAGTAATAGCAGTGATAGTAGTAGTAGCAGTATTAGTAGTAGCATTAATAGTATTAGTAGTAGCATTAATAGTATTAGTAGTAGCATTAATAGTATTAGTAGTAGCATTAATAGTATTAGCAGTAGTAGCAGTAATAGTAGTAGCAGTAATAGTAGTAGCAGTAGTAGTAGTAGCAGCAGCAGCAGTAATAGTAGCAGTAGTAGCAGTAGTTGTAGTAGTATCAATAATAGTAGTAGCAGTAGTAGTAGTAGTAGCAGTAATAGTAGTAGTTATGGTAGTAGTAGTAGCAGTAATAGTAGTAGTAGTAGTAGTAGTAGTAGTAGTAGTAGTAGCAGTAGCAGTAGTAGTGGTAGTAGTAATGGCAGCAGTAACTATAGTAGTAATAGCAGTAGTAGTAGTAGCAGTACTTATTTATTTATTGGTGTTTAAGGTCACATATTCCTGCACAATGGCTAATCATGACCACAACATGAGTATCAACTCAAGACCAGGAGTGAGCGTTAATAGGCCATGTTGCCCATTTTAGAGAGGGTTTGCACCTCTCAAGCATTGGTGACTGGGTCATATTTTACCAGTAAAACAGAGCCTGTTTACTGCAGTGAACATACACCACTTCACTTTCCGGGGTTCCCACAGGGGAGTAGTGGCAGTAGCAGTAATAGTACTAACAATAGTAGTGGAAGTAGTAGTAGTAGTAGTAGTAGTGTAGTAGTAGTAGTAGTAGTAGTAGTAGTAGTAGTATTAGTAGTAGTAACAGCAGTAGAAATGGAGTAGCAGTAGTAGTAGTAGTAGTAGTAGTAGTAGTAGTAGTAGTAGTAAGTAGTAGTAGTAGTAGTAGTAGTAGTAGTAGTAACAGTAGTAGTATCAGCAGCAGTAGTAGTTGTAGTAGTAGTCGTAGTAGTAGTAGCATTGTAGTAGTAGTAGTAGTAGTAGTAGTAGTAGTAGTAGTAGTAGTAGTAGAAGTAGTAGCAGTAATAGCAGTAGTGGGAGTAGTAGTAGTAGTAGTGGCAGTAATAGTAGTAGTAGCAGTAGTGCCAGCTCCCCAACATCACTGGTAGTAGTAGTAGTAGTAGTATTAGTAGTAGTAACATCAGTAGAAATGGAGTAGCAGTAGTAGTAGTAGTAGTAGTAGTAGTAGTAGTAGTAAGTAGTAGTAGTAGTAGTAGTAGTAACAGTAGTAGTATCAGCAGCAGTAGTAGTAGTAGTAGTAGTAGTAGTAGTAGTAGTAGTAGTAGTAGTAGAAGAAGTAGTAGCAGTAATAGCAGTAGTGGGAGTAGTAGTAGTAGTAGTAGTAGCAGTAATAGTAGTAGTAGCAGTAGTGCCAGCTCCCCAACATCACTGGTAGTAGTAGTAGTAGTAGTAGTAGTAGTAGTAGTAGTAGTAGTAGGTAGCAGCAACAGTAGTATTAAAAGTAGTAGTAATAGTAGTAGTAGTAGTAGTAGTAGTAGTAGCAGCAGCGGCAGCGGTAGTAGTAGTAGTAGTATGAGAATAGTAGCAGTAGTAGTAGTAGTAGTAGTAGTAATAGTAGCAGCAGCAGCCGTAGTAGTAGTAGCAGCAACAGCAGCAGCAGTAGTAGTAGTAGTAACAGTAGCAGAAGTAGTAGTAGCAGTAGTTGTAGTAGCAGCAGCAGTAGTAGTCGGAGCAACAACTGCTTTATTTAGATTTACTGACACTTTCGACATCCAGGGTCACCTCGCACCGGGCA
This sequence comes from Pictodentalium vernedei, assembly GCA_031216915.1. NCBI lineage: Eukaryota > Metazoa > Mollusca > Scaphopoda > Dentaliida > Dentaliidae > Pictodentalium > Pictodentalium vernedei. Next base: position 86,482,839 of record CM062293.1, read on the forward strand.
GTTTTACGGGTGGAGAAAACCGAAGAAGACCCCCGAGCAACGGTGAGCAAATGCCAATTGCCAGACTCCCAAAGTATTAACACCACACAAGCGGGGCTAGCACTGGTTGAAGATAAGTGCACCATTACGAGCAGTACGCCTTAGTACACAGTGCCCCCAAATGGGTAATAGGGATTAAGTGCCTTCCCCAAGGACACAACGCAGTTACACCTGGCAGGGATCGAACCGTGGACCTTTCGGTTTGTAGTCTAATTCCGTACCCACTGAGCCACTGTGCTCCCTATTCATATAAACATTAAAAATGCGGAAAAAATGGTAATTTTCAAGAAGTCATCGTAATTTGTTAACATGTTTGTAATAAAAAATATGATTCAAGAACTGATTGAAATCCGATGTTTACTGTTCAAGTTTTTGAACAAACAATGGAAGTTCGACCAAAATTCCACAAACAAAGGCCAATAATTCTCTTTTTTTGAGAAACCAAATGTCGTTTTCAAACATGTCTACGACGACGATAATAAACCTGTGTATCAAATTTTATTGAAATATGAGGTGCAAATAATAAACATTTTCGAGCAAAATTCAACGCAAATTACAATAACTCCCTTAAATTTCATCGAATGGTGGTGGTTATAGAACTCGTCCAAAACATTGTTAATATAACAAGAAGAATAATAACACTTTGACCGTCCGCTGAGTTGTCACGGTTCTCAGGTGAGAAGGCCTCAAGTCACCCCTGTGTTCCCAACTGCCTCCCTATTCCCACGCTTCTTCTCTCCTCCCAACACCCGGGAATAAACATCCCGTGCCCCATTCTTCCTAATCTCTCCGATAAGCATTTTAACCCTTTCCTTAGTACAATGGCGACGCCACAAGGGGGCCTATGAGATCCGCCCCACCCCCAGATTCCCCTCGCCCAATATTACACCCGCAAACGACACGCAGCACTACACATCAAGTCAGGTGTTGTAGAAACGCTCAGATATCGCTACAGGGCTCCCAGATATTGAAATGTTTTCCTGGGGGAGATCCCCCAGACACCACAAACTTTCTCCCCTACTCTCCTCCAGCTCAGTTCTGCGGCTTCAGTATCTCGACCTTGGACCCCCCATATTTTACTTAGCCCCCACCAATGGAAATCCTGGCGCCGTTAGTGCCTTTGTATGACTAACTAACCACATGTCCTTCATTCTCCCAAATCCCACTTCCCCATTACACTCTCAGTGAATCTTATTCTTTTAGACTGCTATATTGGGCATTCTAGTAGAAAGTGTAGCAACTTGCAGCGTCTCCACCACGCCTAAATTACACATCTGGCACTCCTGTTCAGTGTTTTCCCCAATTTTCTCCTCAGCTCCTGGGACCGCGACCTAAGCTGGAACAACAGTGACCACCAAAGGTGCTATCAAGGTACTCTTCAAAACTTGGCTTCACTTTATCGCATAGGCCACCCAAAGACCTCTTAGATTTGACCTCCTCTCGCCTTTTTCACGATTTTGGTCACTCTGGGTTGTCCCTACTTCGAAGTCCGTGACTTCCAGTGAGTAGTTCTATATTAACTCTTTCACTTGGACCATTCACCATGTCTGTGTATTTGAATTTCAAATATTCTAGAAAATTACTTTATACTATCGGCTGTCGGGGAGATTTATCAAATAATTAAGAAAACAGAGTTTCAATAACTGTATCCTTTTCCTGATCCTCATCCACCCAAGTTACCCCGGATTGCTTCTTATGCTGGGGCATTACTGGACCCCGTTATCGGTCTGCATCGACCTGGAGGGTTTCCAAGCTCTTTAAAGCCGTTTGGCTAAAAGGTACCACCTCCTAACCATATGTTATAATTGAAAAACCCTTCACAATCAGTCTATTCGCGTGGTAACGGCAGATGCATCGTCCGTGTTTATATTTAACCCCAAACACTCATAGTCAGTCACCGACTCACCTACACTAAGACGTTTGCTGCTACTTCCCGGAATACAGAACTCCCCCACTCTCCACCTTCGAGTAGGATCCACTTTACGGCCCACGGATATAACTTTGCTTTTGCTTTCATTTAGTCCGAGTCTCAATTTGTTCCCATATCTCCCAACAATTGCCTGCATTTTCGCCAGCCCTTCTCCGCTTTCTGACTGGCACCCTGTCGAAAAATAGCCCTGGGATCTTCAAGTCTCCGACTGCTACCCCCGCGTCGCTATGTAGGAGTTCCTATTCTAAATATTTGATGTACAATGCAAAATGAATTGGCGAAAGGAAACACGCCTGTTTTAGGCCTATATGCATAGGCACGCGTTTAGTTGTTATGTTACCCGGCTAAGTTCACTTGGTACATCTTTATATATGCTTTGAGAATTCCAACAAACTCGCCTCTCAAGGCCAGAGCATTTCGCCACATACCCTCCCTCCATACTCTAGTGTATGCCCTTTTAACACCCAAAAAGGCCATAAACATCTTTTTCTGGCCTTCGCGGGTTCTTTCCTTTGGAATAGCGTGAAAAGATGGTCAGCGACTCTCCTTCCCTCCTGGAGCCATTCTGAATCTGTCCCCAACACCCTTCGCCTCGATCACCTCCTCTAATCCCCCATACGGGACTTCACAGAAAACCTTTCCGACGTTGCTACAGACAGAAAACGTCCTTTCCCTTATTTCTGTGAATAAACGTGACACTGCTTTCTCTCTACTCTTTTGTACAGAGGCGTGGAAGCGACACTCTATGTTTTCCTACTATCTTGTTTAAACGAGATAGCTAAGTCGTTTAAACGAGATAGCTAAGTCGTTTTAAACGAGATAGCTAAGTCGTTTACACGAGATAGCTAAGTCGTTTAAACGAGATGGCTAAGTCGTTTAAACGAGATGGCTAAGTCGTTTAAACGAGATAGCTAAGTTGTTTAAACGAGATAGCTAAGTTGTTTAAACGAGATAGCTATTGACCAATCAAATTCATTTTGACACGGGCGCAACTTGTGAACTGACGAACGACAGCAGTGTTGAGTCAACTACAAGCAGAAAAATGCATCCGTCCGTGGAAGGTGAATGTAATGTACACTTAGGGCAAATGTACGGCGGTTCATACCTGACCTGCATTATTATTTTTTTTCAAATTTTCACCTTGGTGCAAATTACTTTTCACCAGGGTGCAAATTACTTTTCACCATGGTGCAAATTACTTTTTACCATGGTGAAAATTAATTTTCACTGGGGTGGGGGGGGGGGGGGCGGTTGCGTATAATCTCTTATATCCTGTGTTTATGAAAGGTGGTGTGGAAACGGGAACGGGATTAGGCTATCGATATGTGGTCACCGTAGATGGACCCTAGGTTGGCCCGAGGTTAAGGGCTCATGATTGCAAATATAGCCTGCTGCGTTTCGCAGGGGTGCGGTCTTAACATAGTGGCACGCATATAGAGGAATGAGTATTGGTGTTCTCATTTGGTTGTGCGCCAGGTTAAGCGGGTCGGGTGAGAACTTGACTCCCGTATAGGTTATGGTTTGTTCTATGCTCCTTCGAGGGAGCTTGTTTTTGTAATTTTGAAGGCAGTAGTTATGTATAGGTATCACTGTTTCTAATATTGTGGGTTGCCCTGAAAAGGGCCGTTAATTAGCGTAGTGTATGGTCTACAGCCATGATTCTTTCTTGTTGGTGGACGTGGATTCATCCGGTTCGTCCATCGTCTGTGGGTCAGTAGCTGCTTTAGGTGCTGCTTGCAGCAGTTGTTTGGCTATGAGCAGTGAAATCTTGGCAGCCATGTCCGCAATCTTCTGATCGTCACTACTGCCAGTGTGCAGGTTAACAGGGTATTTGCCTGGGCCATTACGCTCATATCAGTGATGTTCACTCTTTTACAGGCTACCGTAGACCTAAGCGACGGTATTATGAACATGGCATTCCGTGATCAATCTTGACACGAACTGATGGTGCTCTCTTCAAATCCATATCATATCACCAATCAACAACGCCCCCCCCCCCCCCACCGCGGGGGGGGGGGGGGACTTATAGGGATGGGCTACCATGGCCCTCCCCATCTCACACCGCTGTTAGATGACCGCATCCGAAGCTTGAGGGCGAACCTAGTGGCTCTTATGCCCCGAACCCCCAACTATCACATGGTGAAAATTAATTTGCACCATGGTGAAAAGTAATTTGCACCCTGGTGAAAATTTGAAAAAAAAAATAATGCATGTCAGGTATGGGCCGCCGTACATTTTCCCTAAGTGTACATTAAATTCACCTTCCACGGACGGATGCACTTTTCTGCTTGTAGTTGACTCAACACTGCTGTCGTTCGTCAGTTCACAAGTTGTGCCCGTGTCAAAATGAATTTGATTGGTCAATAGGTATCTCGTTTAACCGACTTAGCTATCTCGTTTAACCGACTTACCTATCTCGTTTAAACGACTTAGCTATCTCGTTTAAACGACTTAGCTATCTCGTTTACACGACTTAACTATCTCGTTTAAACAAGATAGTAGGAAAACATAGAGTGTCGCTTCCACACCGCCGTACTTTTGAGACCTCTCGTTTTTCTATGGCGAAATTGAATAGGGTCGGTCGGCTTTAACCAAGTTCCTCTCCCCCATTTTAGGATTCCGCTAGAAATGTCATCCCTCCCTCCCGTGTTTCCATTCCTTAATTTTGAGACCACTTTTCGTACCTCCTCAGCATTAATTTCGCTGTACACGAAGTTCGATAAATTTTCCTTGACCTGATTCTGGCACTCCGGCCGATGGGTTCCCCATGCCCCATCACTCTTCGTTTATCTTTTCTTAGTGCTTGGCAGGTTCTGATGCGATTTGGTCTTGAGCATCTGTATTTCTGCCCCATCTACTTTAATACCCTGTGGGTTACTTCCTTTGTTTCGTTTATTCGCCCCTTTCCAAAATACATTTAAACTCGGCCCCATATCATTCTCAGCGTCCAAATAAGACAGTAATTTTGCACTCTCCGATTATCATCTTTAATCCTAATAATTTTATTTCGTGCTTGCTGGTATTCTTCCTTTGCAACCCTGGCCTCGTTGCATTCCACCCCTTAAGTTTTCTACTCCTCCTGTATGCAGCACATTTAACTTTTTTGCCCTTTATGACATTTTTCAGTTCTTCAGTCACTTTGTACCTAAATTCCCATATTGGCACCCTAATCTTTTCTATACTTTCCTTCCCTGCCTCCACTGGGCTCGCAACTCTGGTATCAGCCAATAACATGAGTTTGGAGGGTGTGACGTTTTTAACGGCCCGAATGGAATGAATAACAACTCAAGGGTTTATTACCGGCACGAAATGAAGTAGACGACCGTTAACAAGCTAGAGGGCTGCTACTCAGTCCTCACGGGCCATTGATTAATCGAGACGCCGGAAGTAGTAGATGTACCCGATCGTTCTCATTACCCAGGGCTTTGCCGGAGCAGCTAGTGTTAAATTCCCATAGGACCCGGAGCCTTTTGCCGGAGCAACTTTTTCCTGTGCAAAATTTGGGCTCTATCCAGGCAGATCCGGAAAATGGTGTACGTACTGCATATATAGTATGCTATAGTATATATAGTGATATATGTACACCCAGGGCTATGGGTATATATTATGGGTATGTGATGGAAAATTGAAGGGTGAAATTGAAAATTTCTCCGCGAAACGGTTGACGTTGCTATTGACGTTGTAACGTCATGATGCGCACGCGACGTCATAGAGACGTTGACCACTGCTTTTATCTGCTGTACATTCCGACATAACGTTATTCGCGTCAGGGGGGTGTCGAGCTTCTCGGAAGGGGGGGGGGGGAGAGATCTAGTAGTACTGGTATATATCAATGTTGGTATAATATTAGCTTTGGGCCTTCATAGTATCCTATGTCTGCTATAGCTAGGTCAAGCAGTATTGTGAGGCTGGGGACAATGCATGGTCGTCCATTGCTGTATTGCGAGATAGTGCTTGGTGATTTAAATTTGCAGTATAGGATGAATGGTCTATTGGTGTATTACCCCCTTAGCTCTATTAACCTACCGAATCCTTTGTATTATCTTATGTCTGGTATTGGTAGTTTAATGCTAGGTCAGGAAGTATTATAATCGTTTGTTTACAACGGCTGACATTGGATGCATGGTATACACCCATGTAGGTTCCCTGTTAGTCCGCGATAATATTAAGTGGTATTGTGAGGTAGGGGTGGGGTTAATGCCTGGTAGTATAGAACGGCAGTATAGTGTGGGCGATATATATCTCGATGCCCCCCCCCCCCCCCCCCCAAAAAAAAAGCCATTGTTACTACTAATCAACTTAATGCTTTAAGTCATCCCATGCCTAGTATAGGTAGTATGTAATGCGGGGCCAGGCGTTATTGTGGTTGGGTGGGCATAATGAATGGTCGCCTAGTGTGGAAGTATAGGATGTGCGCGTTGTACCCCTACGGGTTCCATATTAGCCATTAATACTATTAATCCACCTAATGTTTCATGTTATCCTATGACTGGTATAGGTAGTACGTTATGGCAGGCCAATTGGTATTGTTGGGTGGAGTGGGGGTAATGCCTGGTAGTATAGAACAGTAGTATAGTATGGACGATATATACCTCTGTGTCCCCCTGAAAGCCATTGGCACTACTAAACGACTTAATGTTTTATGTCATCCAATGATTAATTTTGGTAGTATGTAATGCGGGGCCAGACGTTATTGTGGGGTGGGTGGGTGTAATGCAGGGTCGTCCAGTGTGGTAGTATGGGATGTACGCATTCTCCCCCTACAGTTCCCATGTTCGCCATCAGTACTATTAATCCGCCTTCATGTTATCCTATGACTTGTATAGGTAGTATGTAATGCTAGGCCAAGCGGTACTGTGGGTAGGGTTAATGCCCGGTAGTTCAGAACGGAAGTATAGAAAATGGGTTGTATATACCCCAGTTGGCCCCCTGTTAGTTCTTGGAACAATTAACCAAGGGATTCAATAGGACATGAATCCCTTTTTTCTTAAATGAGGCCATGAGAAAATCCATCGTTGAGGGATTTTTCATTGCCCTCATGACCTCAACCGAAATGAGGCCATGAGGGCCATGAAACAATCCCTCATTGGGGGATTTTCCCATGGCCTTGATGGCCTCATTTCAGAAAAAGGGGTTTCATAGCCACAGACGTTTTCCAAGAAAGGGAAGTAATTTGACATGGCTGTTAAATGCCGTGATGAGGCTAAGAGGGCCATGAAAAAAATCCCTCATTGGGGAATTTTCTTATGGCCTCAATCAGAAAAAATGGGGTGCCGAAGACAAGCCTTGATGATTAAGTGACCTGATTGGATGATCTCGATAGACGAAACAAGAACAAGAGCATTCGGAATAGGGTAGGAACTACTAGGATTACGAACCACTACCAGTAACAAGATGATACAAAGCATTCCATAGGTTAATACTATCAACGGTTAAGATGGGACCTACGGGTGCATATACCAGCCATACTCCGCTGCCGTTCTGTACTACCAGACATTAACCCCATACCACAATACCGCTTGATAATATGAAGCATTTGGTGGATAAGTAGTCCCAAGTGCTAATAAGATACCTACAGAGGTATAAATAGCCTATGCCATACTACTGCTCTAAACTACAAAGCGTTACACCCACCCCACTACCTATTCCAACCATATAATAAAACAAAGCAATCGCTTGGTTAATAGTACCAAGAACTAAAAGGGGGTACTGGGTTATATACCACCCATTCAAAACTGCTGTTCTAAACTACCAGGCATTAATACTACCCACAGTACCGCTTGGCCTAGCATTACATACTACCTATACAAGTCATAGGATAACATGAAGCATTAGGTGGATTAATAGTACTAAGGGCCAACATGGAACCTGTAGGGGTACAACGCGCACATCACATGCTGCCGCACTATGAGACCATGCATTACAACCATCCACCCCACAATGACACCTGGCCCCGCATTACATACTACCTATATTAGTCATGGGATGACATAAAGCATTAAGTTGATTAGTAGTACCAATGGCTTTTTTTTGGGGGGGGGGGGGGGGCACCGAGATATATATCGCCCATACTATACTGCCGTTCTATACTACCAGGCATTAACCCCACCCCTACCCCACAATACCACTTGACTTACCATAGCGTACTGCTTATACCAGTCATAGAATAATACAAAACAATCGGTTGGTTAATATTATCGCGGACTAACAGGGAACCTACATGGGTATGTACCATGCATCCTATGTCAGCCGTTGTAAACAAACGATTATAATACTGCCTGACCTAGCATTAAACTACTAATACCAGACATAAGATAATACAAAGGATTCGGTAGGTTAATAGAGCTAAGGAGGTAATACACCAATAGACCATTCATCCTAAACTGCAAATTTAAACCACCAAGCACCATCTCGCAATACAGCACTGGACGACCATGCATTGTCCACTCATGCATTGCCTCACAATACTGCTTGACCCAGCTATAGCAGACATAAGATAATATGAAGGCCCAAGGCTAATATTATACCAACATTGATATATACCAGTACTACCAGAAGCTCGAAACCCCCGACCCGAATAACGTTATGTCGGAATGTACTGTGGACAACAGCAGTGGTCAACGTCTCTATGACGTCGCGTGTGCATCATGACGTCACGACGCCAATAGCAACGCCAAGCGTTTCGCGGGGAAAACTTTCAAGAAAACTCACATTCCCCTTCAATTTTCCATCACATACCCATAATATAAACCCATAGCCCTGGGTGTACATATATCACTATAACTACTATAGCATACTATATATGCAGTACGTACACCATTTACCGGATCTACCTAGATACAGCACAAGTTTTGCACAGGAAAATTTTGCTCCTGCAAAAGGCTCCAGCTCCTATGGGAATTTAACACTAGCTGCTCCGGCAAAGCTCCGGGTAATGAGGCACGATCGGGTACATCTTCTACTACCGCCGGACAAAATGATGTAGTTGGAATATTTTATCACTCGGGTCTTCGAAACTTCGACCGCAGGCTATATTATAATTTTTTGGTTATTTTCACCACATGTACCACTTAACAGTGGTTTATTTGTGAAATGAAACTATTGGTGTTGAATCCTAACAGTAGGAACAACTTGTATCCCCCTTCCCCCCCCCCCCCCCCTCCCCTCACGGGACATATTCGCGACGCTCCGGCATACTGTCAAAACAACGACTGCATAAAATATTGTCTTCTAATTCGCTCACTGGACAAAGATTTGGGTCGTGTCACAGATGGCTACTCTGTCACACGACAGTGATTCATCACCGACACTTATGATTTCCAAACATAAATAATCCTTAAGTATCTTTAAGAGATTCAACAGCCCATCTTTCCGTTTGTATTAATTGACGGTCTTAATTGACAAACCGTCAAGTTAAATATTATGATACAATTAAGAAGTATTTTTCTGTTTTGCCGAATGGTGTGTTGTCATGTCTTTAACTAGTGCGGATATTTATTTATTTATTTATTTATTTATTTATTTATTTATTTAACGGCACTTACAACAGCCATGGTCAGGTCTAGTGCGACTGACAAAGTTAACGGTTAGGGTGCTACATTATTGTTTTCAATGATATTTGCAGCAGGAGTATTTTTTCACAGATGTGCCATTTTACCAGCGAGAGGATTCTCAATTCAGCAAGAGTATTAGCCTGTTGGCACTCTCCAATAAACTGCATTTGGGCTGTCACGATTTTTTAATTTAAGAATCGATTAATCGTCGCAAATAATCCATAATAATCGATTAATCGTACCTAGATGACCTCCTCTCCCTCTCTCTGAAGTCGGTAAAAAATGAAGTTCAAGTCAGTTGACCTACCTCCGGTAAACAACGAAGACATTCAAGGCTTTGATGTTCTGAACTTTTGAACCGTCAGTATAATAATCAAGACCGGTCGGAAGTTGCGAACTCCGCAACTGCCGACCGGTCTTGATTATTACACTGACGGTTCTAAAGTTCAGAACATCAAAACTTTGATGAATGTACCTGGAAGACAAATGCTTCCAACAGCTTCTTGGGGTTTAACATCGATGTTCTTAACTCTTTACCTTTAGAAACAATAGTTTTTTTCATCAAATTTTCTTTTAGTTATAAAACGTCTAAAGCGGGATACAATCTACCGATTATTCGATCGCGATCGCGATCGATTCGGACTCCCGCGTTGAGTCCTTGAGGAAGGCACTTAACCCTGACGGTCCACATGGGGATACGATGACGCCGTGTACCAAGGCGAACTGCACGTCAATTGGGCGCGTGTCTTCAACCAATCTAACCCTGCTTGTTCAGCAGTGCGGAGTTACGAAGTTGGGGAGCTGGCAGCTCCTCGTCATTGCCCGGCGGTTGTCTCCGGATTCCTTCACCTGTAAAACTATTACACCGGATTCCTTCATCCGTAAAACTGTTACTCACACGATATGACTGTTAAAGTGTCGTTAAACATTAATAAAAAAATTAATTAATTACGAATCGGGGACATCCGCTCGCATAAGTTACAAATAGAGCAGTTAAAAAATATTTTATGAAAAATTTGTACAAAACTATATCATGTAGACCTTCATTGGGACGAATTAGTTGTACAAAACTATATCATGCAGACCTTCATTGGGTCACTGGGACGAACTCGTTGAGCTCCTTCCAATGAGGGTTTGCATGACATGATTTTTTTGCAATCTTGAAAAAAAATGAAAAAAATAAAATAAATTAAAACATTTACCTAATGCAAAGATTATAAAAGGCCACTCTCTCACAAAAATAATACCAATCAAATTTTATAATTTGTTTTCAATTGTGCATCCAAAATATAGGTTATGACCCTCTTTGGAACATGCTGGTTCCAATGAAGGTTCGAAAGCTATGTTTTGCCTGAAAGAAAATGAAAACTCTAAGTTATTCATTTTTTTTATTGTGGTTTTAACAACACTTTCGACAGCCAGGGTCACCTCGTGTTGAACAGTTTTACGGGTGGAAGAAATCGCCGTAACCGGAGAGAACCACCGAGCGGCGGCGACCAACTGCCAAACTCCTCAATGTACTAACTCCACATAGGCAGTGTTAGCACTCGTTGAAGACAAGTGCACCATCGACGTGCAGCACGCCTTAGCACACAGCTCCACGGGGTCAATGGAGATTAAGTGCCTTACCCATGGAGATAACACAGCTGCTCATTGCGGCGATCGAAACGTGGACAGTTCGGTTTGAAGTCCAATGCTGTATCCACTGAGCCACCGTGCACCCTCAGTTATCCAATATTTTTTTTTTACTTTTACAAATGTAGCTCTCTGGTGTGAGTAGGTTTGAAGTTAATTTTTGTCTTGTATCAAATCTAACTCCATGCACGCAGTGTAAACATTAGTTGAAGACAACTGGACCACATACGTGTTGTACGCCTCACCACAAAGCACCCACATCCCTCTACGAGGGAAATCAGGATTAAGTGCATTGCCCAATGTGATAACGCAGTTACGGTGAGTTACCCATGGCGGGGATCGTTACTGTGAGTTACCCATGGCGGGGATCGTTACGGTGAGTTACCCATGGCGGGGATCGTTGCGCTGAGTTACCCAATGGCAGGGGTCGTTACGGTGAGTTACCCATGGCGGGGATCGTTACGGTGAGTTACCCAATGGCGGGAATCATTTGAAGTCCAATGCTGTAACCACAGAGCCACTGCGCTACCCCAGTTATTCATTAATTATTTTTATACAAGTGTAGCCTTTTAATGGACAAGGTAAAAAGTTAATCTTTGCTTTGTATCAAGACTCTCTGTTTACAAAAACATACTTTGCCACAACCAATGTGAACGATCGATGAGAATGTTGTAGGAATATACATCATGGTCCCATCTTTTAACCCTCTACACAGTGATGTTGAAATATTAAAGTACATGCAATCATCAAATTTCTCCTTCAATGAAACTTAGCATATAATTAAAAAATAATAAATTCAATCTGGTTTGATAGACATATTTAGCGCTGCCGGTATAATAAAAGTACCGATCGATACTCATGATAAGAACAAACAATCCTGTTAGTTATTACCTGTTGTTTCACAGGGAAGTTGACAAGACAACAGCTTGGGGGAGGGGTGGGTGGGGGAGGGGGGTGCAAACTTAATTTGTCCTGATTTTGATGGCTCAAGCCCTGACTGAATAATAAATATCCAACTACATTATCAAGATATGCCTTTGTCGAAGGCATGCCTTGTTGATGCCGTTGGAATTTCAGTCAGTCGGGATTTTAATACACCTGCACTTTAATTAAGCATCCCCCTGAAATGTTTCTTGACAGTGAGGTTGATGTTACTGATTATTATGTGTTAATGATTGCTATGTCTTACAGTACATTTCATCTCGTGAAACATAATGTTTCTGGTTGATAGCGTACCCAAACACCCCCACCCACCCACCCCCCCCCCCCCCCACCCCCTCTCCGTCCGCGTGAAGTATGCTACCCATGAATGTCACAAAAACACTACCATCCACATGAAATATCTGGGTGTGAAACAAGAAAATTTGTCACTTCTTTTATCAGTAAATGTTGACATGGCAAGGAAAAAACCGTCAGAGGCACTAAGGTGACAAATCGTTGGCATGCATGCAACAGGTATGCCATTCAAAGCTGTAGGAAAGCAACTTGTCTATAGTCATTCGGCCATCAGGAGACTTGTGTGAAAAAATCAACAAACCAACGATGTTAAGGCCTGGACAACCCCGAAAGACGTTTCCTCGGGAAGATCGGAGCAAGGCACGCTTCAAGTGGGGTTTTGAAACACCCGTGGCACCCCAACAGGCGTTTGTTCAACAAAACTGTCCAAAACCGCCTCAAAGTACTGGGTATGAGGTCCAGAAGAGTCACCAAGCGTCTGGCTCTGTCCGATCAGCATCAAAGATGACGTTTGAAGTGGTGTATGGAACGATAACATTGGAATCTCAGGACATGACGGAAAGGCCATTTATAAGACGAGAGTAAGTTCCTGCTCCACGACACAAATGGCCACATGAGAGTGTGGGGGCCTAGAAATACTGCTTACGTGCCTAGGAACATCAGACCTACTGTTCCTTAGGGCGGATGATCAGAAATGGTCTGGTGATGCCCCTTTCATGATTGTAACTTGATATGGTGACTGTACGTGGGAATCTCAGTGGTCATCAGTACATCCGGGACAGTCTCAATCTAGTTGCCGTGCCTAATTTTGACAACCACCTGTTAGCTACTTCCCCTGTATTCATGTACGACAATGAAAGGCACATCGTTCCCATGCTGTGAGAGCATTCCTTCAGAACAACGCTATTACAACACTACATTGGTCTACATTGGTCTACATTGGTCTGCAATGAGCTCCGATTTGAATCCTCTAGAACACATCTGGGACATTCTTGGACGTCGTGGGCAAGCACAGACGGGGTCCGCCTGTACAGAACTTGGCCGATTTGGAAGCTGCAATGCATGAGGAGTGGCAGCAGTTGTCCCTGGACCGTACGAGAAGGCTCACTGGAAACATTAGGAGGAGGGTTCCGGCTGTCATCCGAGCACGTGATGGATACTCTCGCGACTGACGTCAGACACTGCTATTGTGTTCAGGAGATCACGTTACATCTTTTTGTCAGTAATTACCGACATTGTTTCATCGTGGACCGTTCGAGCACCATACGTGTCGAGAACATTTTTATATTAAAAAAAAACAAAAAAAAAACATTAGTCACAGCTACGTGTAATTAGAGCCATTAAAATACTGCATATTTTCATCTTTGTGTTGTCTTTCATTTGTCAATAGACCTTTCTTTTCGCAAACAATCACTTTTGGACATCTTAAAGATAGCATGAAAGTAATGACAGTTTCAATTAACACCACTGCGAAAAAACAGGATATGCTTAATTAAGTTCCCGGATAATAGCTAAACAAAATTTCGAAACGTCTCGGAAAGTTATTAGTGAATAACTAAAATATATATGTGGTAGTAGTGACGTAACTTCGTATTTAATTAACACGTAACGTACCGGCACTCAAGGTTGGTAATTCTGATTCCCTAAAAGCCAGAATCTGGTACTACAGCCCTCCATTTGTATGACCGACTGTGTATGTGACACAAATCAAAGTATCATATCTGATCTTTTAACCCTTTTCCTAACATGAAAAGCAGACGACATTTGCAAACAGAATTCTTGAATAACTAATTATTTTCATTTTCTGTCTCAAAAACATAGGTTATGACCCCTCATTGGAACGAGCGAGCTCGACGAGCTCATGTCAAAGAGGGACCATAACCTATATTTTTAAGACAATGAAAGTGTCAATGACACTGTAGCTTAACTTGTGTGTCGTGTTTGATGAAAAGGATAATGTTCAATGTTTATGAAAGGATTATGAAATAAGACAAGAATTGTGATAACTGGGAATATGTTCATTTCTGTTCCCTGTGTGCTATGTTTATGATAAAAATAATATGAAGTGTACACTGTACTAAAGAGCTGAGGGGTGGGTTAATATGACCTCACAGTTAATGTATGTGGCCCTCACATTTAACGTATATCAACAAAAGTTACCAAGTTACAGTGAAATTATTCCAAAACGCGTCATCCTATCAAGTTACATTAAAATCCCCTCATAAATATGGCCTGTAGACTGTGCTAAAGGTTTTCGGGCTTCGGGCCCCTGTAGCCGTCAGTTTCCCAATTGCATCCAAAGGGTACGTTCTCATCTAGACATTATATGAAGTCAATCTACCAAGTTACCATGAAATCCCTTAATAAATATGACCTGTAGACTGTGCTGAAGGTTTTTGGGCTTTAGGCTCTGGCAGCCATCATGGTTGAATGATCGCAACCAAAAGGGGACATTCTCATCTGGACACTATTTGGTGTCATCCTACCAAGCTACAATGAAATCCCTTCATAATTATGACCTGTAGACTGTTCTAAAGGTTTTCGGGCTTTGGGCCCTTGAAGCCGTGCACAGTTGCCCAATTGTGTCCAAAAGGGGACGTTCTCATCTAGACATTATATGAAGTCAACCTACCAAGTTACAATGAAATCCCTTCATAAATATGACCTGTAGACTGTGCTAAAGGTTTTCGGGCTTCGGGCTCGGGCAACCATTATGGTTGAATGATCGCAACCAAAGGGGACAATCTCATCTGGGCATCATCTGGAGTGATCCTGCGAAGTTACACTGAAATCCCTTCATAAATATGACCTGAAGACCGTACTCAAGGTTTTCGGGCTTCGGGCACCTGTAGCCATCACAGTTGACCAATCACGACCAAAAGGGAATGTCATCATCTAGGCATTATATGGAGTCAACCTAACAGGTTACAATGAAATCCTTCTATAAATATAACCTTTTGCCTATGCTAAAGGTTTATGGGCTCGGGCACCCATCAAGGCTGAATGATCCCGGCCAAAATGGGATGTTCTCATCTAGACATTATTTGGAGTCATCCTACCAAGTTACAATGAAATCCCTTCATAAATATGACCTGTAGACAGTGCAAAAGGTTTTCGGGCTTCGGGCACCTTTAGCCGTCAAAGTTGCCCAATCATGTCCAAAAGGGGACATTCTCATCTAGACATTATATGAAGTCAACCTACCAAGTTACAATGAAATCCCTTCATAAATATGACCTGTAGACTGTGCTTAAGGTTTTCGGGTTTAGGCTCGGGCAGCCATCATGGTTGAATGATCGCAACCAAAGGGGACAATCTCATCTGGGCATCATCTGGAGTGATCCTGCGAAGTTACAATGAAATCCCTTCATAAATATGACCTGTAGACTGTGCTCAAGGTTTTCGGGCTTCGGGCACCTGTAGCCATCACAGTTGACCAATCACGACCAAAAGGGGATGTCATCATCTAGGCATTATATGGAGTCAACCTAACAGGTTACAATGAAATCCTTCTATAAATATAACCTTTTGGTTTTTGGGCTCGGGCACCCATTAAGGCAGAATGATCGCGATCAAACGGGGACGTTCTCATCTAGACATTATTTGGAGTCATCCTACCAAGTTACAACGAAATCCCCTCATGAATATGACCTGTAGACTGTGCTAAAGGTTTTCGGGCTTCGGGCACCTTTAGCCGCCACAGTAGCCCAATCATGTCCAAAGGGGGACGTTCTCATCTAGACATTATATGAAGTTAACCTACCAAGTTACACTGAAATCCCTTCATAAATATGACCTGTAGACTGTGCTAAAGGTTTTCGGGCTTTGGAGTCATCCTACCAAGTTACAATGAAATCCCTTCATAAATATGACCTCTAGACTGTGCTAAAGGTTTTCGGGCTTCGGGCCCCTGTAGCCGTCACAGTTGCCCAATCATGCCCAAAAGGTGACTTTATCATCTAGACATTGTATGAAGTCAACCCACCAAGTTACAATGAAATTCCTCAATAAATATGACCTGTAGACTGTGGTAAAGGTTTTCGGGTTTTGGGCTCGGGCAGTCGTCACGGTTGGCAGATCATGCCCAAATTGGGAAATTCTCATCTAGACATCATAAGGAGTCATCCTACCAAGTTACAATGAAATCCCTCCACATTAAACATGACCTGCAGACTGTGCTAAAAGTTTTTGGGTTTCGGGCTTGGGCAGCCATCACGGTTGATAGATCATGCCCAAAAGGGGACGTTCTCATCTAGGAATTATACAGAGGCATCCTACCAAGTTACAATGAAATCCCTTCATAAATACGACCTGTAGACTGTGCTAATGGTTTTCGGGTTTTGGGCTCGGGCAGCCACACCGGTTGCCCGATCGCGACCAAAAGGGGACCTTCTCATCTAGACATGACCTCAAACCTGCATATGAAATTTCGTGACGATCAGACAAGAACTGCGGGGTGTAGCCCGTGCTAAAGGAAAATGTGAACAGACGTCACAGACTCACAGACTAACAGATTCACAGACTAACAGACTTCCACACGCGTGATGGCAATAGCTTATCTTGACTATGTCAAGTTAAGCTAAAAATGAAAAATATAATGTAAATTAAGTGGCGATTTGTGTGAATAACGCTGGTCGGTTTTGGCCGCTGAGTAAAGGGTTAAGAGAGTATATAGTTTCTATCGATCGAGAAATTAAATTTCCCTATTAGAAAAAAAAATATTGGGGGATACACCAATACTTCTCCCCCCCCCACCCCCCCCCCCCCCCATTAACGACGCATCTGAATAGGGCAGACATATCTATATGGAATTGCTTGGTTTTAGGTCACTGAAAGACTTTAATTGTATTGTTAGTGTTCAGCCGATTACCAAACATGGGCTCTGACCGATTACCGGTTATCTGAGCTCACAATCGGCCGATTCTGATGCCGATTCCGACTGTAATACCGTGAACTCCTAGGCAAGTCGATGCACGAAAGAACGACTTTAAATTGAACTTTTTTACTGTGTTAAACTTCGTTGACTGGGTTCGCAGTAAAATTACCAGTCGAGCACACTTGGTGGAAAAACGTGTCTCTCAAAGCCACATTTACCGCCCAAGTGCGTGCGACTGGTAATGTTAATGCGACCCGAGTCAATGGAGTACAACCTTCACTTTTCCGGTTCGAATTGGCGATTGCCGCAAGTACGCTCAATTGTAAGCTTTACATGCCGTTTAACTTGTATATCCCGCAAAGGGGCGTCTGGAGAGATTAAGAATAAACATTGTGGATGTTTCTTAACTTATTGAATGGTATCATTGACATCATTTTACATTAACAATTGAGCAGTTACAGAATATCATAAAATTGGAATTTTGGAGCACGCAGGGCACGTCAAAAGTTTGCAAACTTGTAATCTACATTCAACATACTAATTTGGAGGAAAACGGACTGAGGTTAATAATTATCCGAATTCGAAGGTAGGCATCCAAAGCCAAACTGATGAAGAAGGGTCATATGCATAGACTAGACAATTTTTTCGAGAGAAGAGCAACAAGGGCTTATGTTTCATCTATATTCGGGAGAATCCATTTGGATTCTCGCAAAAATGGCTGCCAGAATCCATACTTGCTGTGAGTGCCCCATGATCCCATGAGGCCACCATGACTGAACCCCTGCTGAATACGGATAACACATGTTAACCCTTTTCCCAACACAGCTTTTTAATTTTCAAAACAAACTAAATTTGAAATTTAAGAAAAACAAGAGCACCGCCTATCGGGACAACATACGCACGTCAAAATTGGAACATGAACAAGTTTCTCTGGGGTAAAGTTTGAAATTTTTGTTGACTTGACTATGTCTGCCCCATCCCCCCGCCCCCCCCCCCCCCCCCCCCCCCACACACACACCCTCCAATCATTGCCCATTCCTCTGCCCTGTCTGGGGAAAAGGGTAATTCACCTGTTTTCACATTTTCAAATTAATCGATCTGAGGTCTTCATAAAATAAAAACAAGTTTGCTGAAGAAGATTCTCCTTGCCGCTTACAATGGTAGCGTCCATTCATTGCCATGTTAACTTCATTGATAACGATTGACGATAGGTGGCGCCAAGGAAAAGGACATTTTGAGGATTATAATAGCTATAAACGGCGAGGATTCTCGTTTAAAAATAAAATTGTCTTATCTGCTCCTGTCACATGCATAACGACAATTGATGATCAACAAGGGTGGATAAAAGGGATGTAAGTTAAATGTTTCAATCTCCCATTGTAAGCCCAAACAGACACATGTTATATCTATCGACTGTTGACTTTGCGTCGTGATGCGATGGGGTTAATGATATTCTAACAAACCTATCAGTCGACAGCAGTCAAACTTAAATCTTCGATCTTCATAGTGGTTGGCATGATAGCTGTAGATTCCGGTGATGACGCCACTGTTTTGGCAATGGAAGTTCATGGGGCCATCCATGTCGTTTACATAGGCTGAAAATACAGAAATATAGTTCCTGTCTTAAGAGAGTAATACTCAGTCATGCATCATGAGACGAAACGTCATCTGACCGGAGTAAAAGCTAGGTGGGGCTGGGTGAAGAAGGATGGGGTGGCATTTGGAAAAATGAGTAGTCAGCGTGGCCCTCAAATGCCTTCTTCGCACATAGCAACCGAAACATCTCCGCAATGCTTTCTCAGTTTTGCTAATATAATATATATTTTATCAAATTGTTAAAATCTGATAATACGTCGAGTGCCTGTGTATACATCGGGAGTAGTACTGCATGTACCCGACTGTCCCCCATTGGCAGGACCTAGTGCAGGAGCTAGGAAGTGACGTCATAGGCACGTGACCCAGTAGCGCCATGTTTGGTTGACATGGTAACCCGCGTGAACGGACATGTTGTGACGTTATCCCCATAGTGATATGTGATGTCATTGCGCATGCGCAGCGCGTTTTGTTAAGGTGATATGTGTTTCCGTCGTCCATTTTTGTATACTGGAGGCCGCATCTTGGTTTCTATGGTCGCACGTGGTTGCTATCTCAATGTCCTACAAGACAGGGGTATGTTCGGTGGGTATGTTCCTTTGTGCATGAGTAATTTCCCGATTCGTAGAATTACCCAAATCAACCAGACAATTCCTCTAAATCACCAAAAACGACTTTATTTACTACTGATTCTCCATTTTATCGGCTTAACATGTAGTGCTATGGTACCGAGTGATCCCTGGGGAAGTTCGATTGAACTAGAATATCTTTACTGGCTTGGATGCTCCGTAGAATTACCACTAACAACCCGACAGGTTGTACTATTTCGAAGTCTTTCAAAATCCTTTTTAGGACCGCCATACCGTGGATTGTAATAGTAGCACGTAGAGATATAGTACCGAGGGGCCCTGTGGGTACGTTCAATTGAACTAGAATATACTCCAGTGGAGTAGAAGCGCCTATCATGTGGAAAGCTTTGCTTATTGCTACTATATTTAGCTTTTTGGTATGTTCTGATTAGTTCTGACCCTATTCATTATCTTGTTTCATTTATCTAGATCACCCAAACAGTTCACTTTCCTGGCGCTAACTAACCAATAAGATTCCTTCATCACCATAATCTTTATACAGAGTTATCTTACCTTCTTACAACGAAGTCCTATACTATTCTCATCACATCAGATTCAGATTCAGATTCTTTATTTACGGTATACATATAAAAACGTTTTACAGATAAATGTTTTACAGATAATGTATTCAGCATACCGTGGGAAGTGACATAGCCAGATTGGCTGTCTACCTGACACTCCCTAGAAAAATTAAAATCGCATCAGACTGTGATGAAGTGATCAGACTTGAAGTAATTAGTCTAATGAGGGGTGGGTGTTCATATTCTTTTGCCAATAATTTATTCTCGTATAAAAAGTAAGTTAGGGGGAAATAATTATAGATTCCAGCGGACGACTGGTACCTCAATATTGCCAATATCCCGAAACAACTTGCTTAATATATTGTTAACACAGTTCAGGGTAACATCCAGTAACAACAGATCCCGTCATAAACTATCGTATAAATCTTGGAATAATACAAGTCTGTTAATGGGAGGTCCACATCGGCTGGCACACGGTGGGGCGCAAATAGCGGTGAATCAGCCCGTTTCAGTTTAAACTGGAACGGCTCCCCAGCGATACCTCACGGTGTGGCAGTCGCCATGACACGTAAATTATTGTTGCATATTCACGGAACAAATCGAAGGATTTGCAGGTTGTACAGGACGAGGATACCAGAATGGGACACAGAGCATAACTTGTGTGTATAAGTTCTTTTTGGTAAGTTCTCGGTAATTTAATGAAAATATTGATTTTTATTATGTACATTCTGGGCAGTAAGGGTTATTACACCGGACATAATTGGAGTAGGAATATTTTTTTCTGTTTAGACGGCAACAGACTTGACCTATTAAGGATACTAAACATTTTAGTTAAAAACAAATACACGAAATTACTGATGAAAATATCAATTCTGGTAGTGGAACACTGGACTCATCTTTCAATATTTCAAATATGTTTATCAAATCTATCCATGTCTGCCACAAAGCAGCCGTGACTATTTTAATGAACATGATCTTCTACAAATAGTCAAGTTATGAAAACAATTAGCTTTTCAGGGACTTATTTTGGGCGTTCGGACACTTTAACACTCGAACGGTCAGTCTCACAATCACTGGTGAAAATATTAATTCAAGTTACAGGACTCAGCTGTCAATATTCCAGATCTTTTTCATTAAATCCGACCATGTCTGCCATTCAGTAGCCGTGACCCGGTTTGATGAAAAAGTGGAGAAAAACAACGACTAAAGTTATCATATGAAAAACTCTGGGCTATTTCAACACTCGTACAGTCCTCCACTCAAGTGATTTATTTACATCCTTTAATTCCATACATTTAAATCCACAATGCGAGAAATCACTGGTGAAAATATTAATTCAAGTTACAGAACTCAGATGTCAATATTCCATATATTTTTCATTAAATCCGGCCATGTCTGCCATTCAGCCCATTAAACCCGGCAATGTCTGCCATTCATCTATATCCAATGACCACGCACCATGGAATCCCTTTTTGTGAAACGTCTTTGGTTATGGAATCCTGCTTTAGGCGTACGAGGCCATGAGTGCTAGGAGAAATTCCCTTAATGAGGTCTAATTTACTAGCCCTCTTAACCCCATTTCGTTTGAGGCCCATGAAAAAATCCCTCAGTCAGGCCTAATTTATTATCCCTCTTAGCCTCATGTCGGATACCTATGACCTGGTATTGTATTATTTGAGGATACCTATCAAGGATAATTTTCTGGAAAACCCCTTTTTGTCGTATGAGGCCATGCGAAACATGAGAAAATCTCTCAATGAGGTCTAATTTACTATCCCTCTTTACCTCATTTCTTTTGAGGTCATGGAGGCCATGAAAAAATCCCTCAATGAGGCCTAATTTACTATCCCTCTTGACCTCATTTCGGTATTTGAGGATACCTATGACCTGGTATTGCATTATTTGAGGATACTTATCAAGGCTATTGTCTGAAGAATCATTTTTTGTCGTATGAGGACATGAGGGCCATGAGAAATTCCTCATTGAGGTATATTCTACTAGCCTCATTTCTGTTGAGGTCACGGGGGCCATGAAAAAATCCCTCAATGAGGTCTAATTTATTATCCCTCTTGGCCTCATTTCGGTATTTAAGGATACCTAAGATCCAGCTCGTATACAGCTCTTATCGCCTGTATGGTTCATATACAGTTCCTACGCAGGTAGTCTTACTAACGGCTTCCATCTTATCTCCAAAGTTCCAAAGCCACCACTTATCTATGGTTTATGTGTCCTATCATTAGCTTCTACTACAGTCTTGTGTCAATACGTCCTTGTACCAGTACTATTGGCTATACTGTCATCCATTAATATAGACTTGTAAGACTACTTCCTAGCTATACCTATCTCAGACTCGACTATAACATCGGTCAAGGTTGAATCTGGTTGCATCACTTCCCCTGTATACATATAAACGGGCTATATAAGGCATTTCGTAATCAAGATTCTTATCCGATTCCGTAAAATTTGGATTCCGTAGTTTGACATCATGTTTAACAATGGTGAAAATTACTACAATTCGCGTTTATATTGACTTAGCTTGAGTCTTGAAAAATAACAGAATAGCGGATTGAAAATACTTCAAACAGGCAGCTACAAAGCCACGTAAATCATTTCTCTCCAGGAAATGAACTCTATATAAACTTATTTACAATTCTAATCCATTTTGTCAATCCAAAATAAAGAAAAAAATAAGAGGAATAATCCAAAATACCAGCGCGCTCCAAATTACACGAGCATCACTGTTGCCACCACAAATCACGAAATACTATTAGGTAAAGTGGAAAAATATGGCATCCAAGGTGTTGCCAACAACTGGTTCAGAGTTACTTGTCCAACAGGTTTCAATATGTTATGTGCGGAGATCACAAATCGGACTTAGCCAAACAGAGTTGCGGTGTATCACAGGGCTCGATTTTAGGTCCTATTCTTTTTCTTTTATAAATGATATAAGTAACTCAACATCACTCAATCTTTTATCATTTGCCGATGTCACCACTGCACACTACCCGGGCTCCCACAATAATCCCATTATATCGTATTTCAATGACGAGATTCAGAAACTATTTGAATGGTGCTCTGTGAACCAGTTAATGCTGAATGCTAAGAAAACCTCGAATATCATACTTAATCCAAATAAAAGTAGAAAGAATAATCTGTGTCAAGAGGTAAAAATAAATAACGAAACCATTAACAAGGTTGGGGCCACTGAAACAGGAAAAAAAATGTGAAATTCTTAGGAATTAGCATTGATGAACACTTATCCTACATGGCTCACATATCCCGATTATGCTCGAAAATAGCACGCGCAAACTACAGTCTCAACAACGTTAAAGTTATCATCCCTCACCGAGCTCTGAAAACATTGTATTACACCATCATACATACACATTTGGTATACGGAATCCGGGCATGGGGCAACTCAAGAGCTATCAAAAAACTAGCTGTCTTGCAAAAGCGATCACTACAAATAATTAATAACAAAAAGTACAATTTTCATACAGATCCCCTGTTTACAGAAAACCAAATATTCAAGGTTGATGATTTGTTTAGGCTACATGCACTACTGTTCGCGTTTGACTGGCAAAACGGCAGATTACCGGTTTCTTTCAACGATATATTTAAATTATTGACAATCCATCTGGTAGGACAACCAGACAGTCAGGTCTCCTTTTCATAGAAAAAAAACCACGGACAAAAACTCTGGATAAACTTCCTTTTACTCCTTTTCGAAACTATGGAATGATCAGGACGGCACAACTAATATTTGCGTCAGAACCATGCTTAAGAGCAACGTAACTTCCATATTCACTGCCTCATATTCCAGTTATGTCCGGTACTATAATCCCTACTGCCCTGATTTCACTTCGTAAACTTGGAAGTTGACAAAGTCATGCTCTGCGTCTTCATCTGGAATCCTCGTCTTGTGCAACCTGTTGCGCTTCCTCCTTACAGCTGTGCTATGTAAAATACTATATGTAAACAATTAAGAACTCGCAAACAGTAATCTAAATAAATAAATCCTAACATTCGTCATCCTTTGATGATGATGCAGCTAACGTAGAATCCACGGCCAAACATCATGATCTACCTCTTTGTCGCTGTCTAAACGATACGAACTGCACGATGGGACTTGTTAGCGCCCTCAGGTGTTATGACGAGTAGAGGAGGGAGTCATGTCAGCAGGTTGCTTCTTGCCAGCCATGAAGCACCATCTTTCCGCTGGCGTATATGAAGAACTCAGAAAAGAAATGATTCGATCACCATTCTCCATCATGTGTCACTTAATTGGTTCTAAGTTCATTCATTTAGTCACAGTCTGTTTGCAATCACCCCATCTTCCAGGGGGTGGCAAGGAGACAACCAATCTGGCTATGTCACCTCCCACGACATAATGCTCGTTACATTTGTGCAATATGCTTATTTGTAACCATTTTACATGTATGTGTACCGTGAATGAAGAATCTGAATCTGAGATGATGAGGATCATATAGAAATTCGTTGTAATGAGGTGAGATAACTCTGAATAAAGATTACGGGGATGAGGCAATCTGATTGGTTAGTTAGCTTCAGGAAAGTGAACTGCTTGGGTGATCTAGATAAATGAAACAACAAGAGTACTCGGAATGAGGACAGAACTAACCAGAATAGACCAGAAAAGCTAAATATAGTAACAATAAGCAACGCTAGCCACCAGGTCCTGCCATTGAGGGACGGATGGGTACATGTTATTCTACTATTGGGTACTATCCGCGATATGTGTTATCTTGAATAAAATCCATGACCTTTGCTATCGGCAATCATAGAAAAATGTAAGTTACAAAATACGGGTTGCGTAGGGCCCTGCGAATCATACATTTTCGATTCGAATCGAATCGGGTCTATTATTCGAAATCGAATCGAATCTTTAATCGAATTTTGGGCGCTTTTTGAAGATGACCGATAAGGGGAGGATGGCTGTAAACCCGTTTGTTCCAACTGTAACGGCTCGAGTCCCAACTGATAAAATCTTGCAGCTACATCACCAAGGCATGCCTTCATGGAACGGTTGAGAGACTTACCAGCATTTAGCACTGCACAGGACTAGCCGCTAGTAACAGCTCATCGTCAATATTGTTTGGAAACTTTAACTTTGTTTTCAGCAGTGGTAGAGACTAGCGAGACTGGAATTATCATGAGAGGTGGTATGGGTCAGATACTATTTGTGTAAATATAGAGGAAATTACACTCTTTACGAACGCATTCTGTCTTAACTATATGTTTTGTGAGACAACGACAGTGACTAAACAACGCTATATTCCCGTGTAAAGATTTGAAAGGAAACGAATCGGGCAGCTGATTTCGAATCGAATATCAACTCAAGATTCGAAATCGAATCGCGTCTCGAAGCTTCGCAGGACCCTAGGGTGGCGGCGCTGGCGGCATTCAGAACTGCCCATGATGCATAAATTCGGCGAGGCTACCGTTTAAAAAATGCAATCCCATTCAAGTTAACCCTGTACTCAACGTAACGGCAAAACCGGCCAGCGCTATTTACAAAAATCGCCAATTAATTTGCATTATTTTTTTCTCATCGAGCTCGTTCCAATGAGGAGTCATAAATAAAAAAAATAGTTATTCAAGAATTTTGGTTGCAAGTGTCGTCTGCTTTTCATGTTAGGTAAAGGGTTAAGAGAAACAAAATTGCAAAATGTACCAATTGGTTAACGAGTCGTAGAAACCGGCGGTGTGGAAGCTAAGAGGACTAGGGCACTGCAAAGCTTCGAGATTCGATTCGATTTTGAAGCTTAAATTCGTATTCGGTTCGATTCAAAATCCCCTGTCCGATTCGTTTTCTCTCGAATCTTCTTCACGTGAATATATCTTGTATCAGTCCACTTCGTCGCCATCACAAAAAGTATAGTTCAGATGGAAATTGCCCAACAATAATGTTGAAATTAAAAACTGAGTGTAATCTCTGGTATATTAGCATAAATAACATCGGGAGGCATGCCACCAAGCATGTTAATTCTAGTATCGCTAGTCTCCACCACTGTTAAATGTAAATTTAAAGTTTAGCAGCGATGTCGACGGTGAACTATGATGCTGGCAGGGTAATATTCCAACTACATCATCAAGGCACGCCTTCCGACGAAGACGGAACAATTTCTTAAATATGGAGCCTAGAAGGTGTGCTTTTCTCAACTGGAGAGGTGCGTTAGTACCAACCATAGCTTTGTGTATTGTATTCCTACCATGTCATTAAGGCACATGTGCCACCACTGATATCTTCTCAGTATATATCTTATCAGTATGAGTGTGCCCTTCTACGACTGTGCCCCCTATACGAAATGATTCCTAAACGCTCCTCACGAAATATTAATGATTGTTGTCCAATTTTTTTCATTTTTTGCATTCCAAGTTATTGCAATTGGCACGAGATTAACCCTTTGGATTCAGAAGGCCGCTTTTCCGGTCCAAGAACATGATGCGTTATAATGTAATAAAGTAGTATGGTTGTTAAGTGAATGTGTAGAGTAGACCAATCATTAATTTTAACGTGTAGCCCCAAGACTGCACGTTGAAAATATTAATTGGTCTTACCGCCCCCCACCCCCACCCCACAATGAATATGACCTCTTCCAGTTTGGGCCATTGAACTGACATGGACAATACCACCAGGGTTCAAGGGGGTAAAATCAAGTCTACAAATGGATAGTTGCTAAGTACAAGGTGGAGAATCGTGTTAAAATACTAATACGGACTCCAATACTTCCCAGTAGATGGAAACATCGGTAAATCCGCCAGTGAAGTGTCTCATACATTTCTTCCCTTTTTAGAATAGCACAGGTTCATATGGCCATAAAATGCCAAATAAATTCTTTCATGGGATGATATAATATGCCCTTATAAACATCTCATTCCTCACTTACCTCGTCATGAAAATCGAATTTTGATAAAGTTGTCTCCCTTGAAATTAATAGACAGACGAGGAAGGTCCAATTAAGAAGCAAGTAATTGTTGAGAACTTGAGTAGAAAATAAAGCAAAGTTTCCATTTGAGTGTGCAAAATTTGACGAGAGCGCTTGCGTCGTTCGCGTGGTGGTTTCGCAAATTTAAATCTACGCGAATGGATGACCGGTTAGCCAAAAGTTTCATCTTGAATGGTAAAGTCTGAGTCGCTTAAATGAGAGAGTGCTAAATTTTTTCTCAGCCTCAAGATTTGTTCACGCATTTTTGTCTTGTACTACAATTCATGTAGACACTCTCCCATAAACTGTAACAATGCAAATCAATGGAGAAGAAGTAATTTTACTTACAGGATAATAAGAAGGACATCCACAGAATATGAAGCCTTTAACTTTAGGTACCTGCAGTTCAGAATAAAGCCCAAAATATGGGCTTCTAACACTCTACCAGTTAAGCAACCTTTCTTGTGTCTTGATAGAGTTTTAGCCTTTTGTCATGAGAGGTATATATATTTCAATTCCATGCAATATATGAATACTTGTTAATGATAAAAAAAACAATTTCCCAAGAATGTTTACATAGTCGAGTGCACGGTTAGCCATCTCCAACCCACGTGAACGGTCAGTTAGAGTCATTTTTTTTTAAAGTTTGCACACTGCCCTTTGTTTTGTTACTTTAAAAAAAAAGAAAAAAGACAAATGGCTCTTCAATGTCCCTTCTACCTATTAATATACGCGCAATTAAGCCTAAATAAGCGCACAATTCGTGACAGGACTTGTAGTTTTAACTGTAGTTTAGAAATATCATCTGAAATGTAAAACTAAACACTTTCATGATGTAATCTAGATATTGATTATGATATCTACTCAGCATCCAGGGGACAATTGGAACTTTATTTTCTTAGGAAGACAAGTTTGAGAGTCCTAAGTGGGTGTGTATCTAAAAATTGTGAGTAATTCTTTTTTACATAAAAGTGGGCGATTGGTCCCGAAAATGCGCAGTACGAATTTTGGCATACTTTCATGCACTTCTTACTGCTCCCCCATACTGAATTATGTGGAATTATGTGTATTTGGATCTGAGGAATAGACGCCAGGTCATACTTCTGGATAACAGATAATTTAATTTCTGATTCAAAGATCTCAATGACATGCAATTTAACGGGAAAATGAACTGTGTAGTAGATGAAACTGATTTGATATATTAATATTACATTGTCTCTTAACCCTCTGCACTCTGATGTCAAAAGGGCAAATTTTCAGCAGCAAATATTTCCCACAATGCAGTTTTGATATTTAGCCAAATATATCTTGTTTGACAGAGCTCAGTGCCTGAAATATTAAAATGAAGAAGTTTTGACTGAAACTGAGGAAAGTAGTAGACAATACACTGTCCATGTATTTATCGATATAATAACAATCTATCAACAAAACCAAATTCATACTATTGCTTCGGTTTTCTGTTTGCTCAGAGCGGAAGCGTCGATTTGAATATATGAGAAACGTCAAAGTGTGATCCGTTTGTCCGTCTGTCAAGGAAGCGTCCATCTGAGACCCGTAGTGTCTGGAAAGCATCCATCTAAGACCTGTCTCTCTGGGAATTGTCCCTTTTGGACACGTATATCTTGGACATGTCAATCTGAGCTCCCATCTATGTGTGAAACACCTGTCTGCGCGACGTCCGATTAAACAGGGTATATTTGAGATGACCCGACGGTGACGGCTCAAGTCCAACCTGATTAATATTCCAAGTACATCATCCATGCATGCTTTCGTCGAAGGCGTGCCCATGACACGGTTAGAACTAGAGCCGAAACGGTTAATCGATTAATCATTGATCAACATCTTGATCGATCTAAAAAGTAATTGATCGATTAGACGTTACTTTTGAACTAGTGTATTATATGGGTTATCAAAGGAACAAACGTGCTCCAAAACAGGTAAACATTGTCACACTGACTAACATCAATTATATGAGATAGAGTAAACCATGCAGGTTACTTGCTGACATACATGTTTACTTGCATGATCATACTGTATCAGTAGCTGGAAATGGTCGTTCTTAACCCTTTACCCATTGCGGGTAGCAGACGATACTTGCAAAATAAATTCATGAATTACTGAAAATTTTCAATTTTTGTCTCAAAAACATAGCTTATGACCACTCATTGGAACGAGCTCGTTCCAATGAGGGGTCATAAGCTATGTTTTCGAGACAAAAATTGAAAACATAATAAATCTGAATGGAGATTTTTGAATATAGTCCAAGTCAGTTTTGTTTATTACGTTGGGTAAAGGGTTCATGCTGTAAATCATCAACGGTATGGCAATTATTCAGATATCTATTTGGACAAGTGATTAATCGGTTAACCAAGGTTAATCCACGTGATTAATAGATCAAGAAAACCCCTTAATCGTTTCAGCTCTAGTTAAAATATTAGCCAGTAGGGATTATTGTTAAAAAAAAACATCCCCAAAAGTCAAAACTTCTCGAAAACTTGTTTGAGGATAAATAAAATATTCATGTAGCATTCGTTACTTTTTATTTATTTAACCAGAGGCAGAGCGGCCGTAGGGTCCACACAAAGGGCCCCCAAAATTAATGCAGACCAACACCAGTTCGTGCATGAAATTTCGTGAAAATGACCAAGACTGATTACACAGACGTCACACCAGTATATCGAGGTGTATCTTTTTCTAATCTGGACTGCAATAGAGCACATTTCGATATATAAGGAGACCAGTCTGTAATCGCCCGTTCATGCAGATGCAAGGAAACAGCTTTCTTTTAATCTGAAAAATCTAAATTTCCCCATTGAGCCAAATTACGATCTTCCCCGATGTGCCCCCCCCCCCACCCCCACCCCCTCCCCGGAGTGAAACCATTTTTGCCGGATGAGCAGTGAGAACGTAACAGAAATTCAATCGAAATGTATTCTATGTGGACTGCCGTTGATAGCTCAGATGCAAGGAAGCAGCGTTCGGGCAGTTAAAAAAAAAAATTCTCCGGATGCGGGCCCCCCTTAGGGTACCCCCAACACCTCAAATCGGATACTACTACAAACCTCCATTTATATGACCGACTTTGTGTATGACATAGGCCTAGGTATCAAGCATTTAGAAAGAACATGATTACAAGCGCGAAGGAATCCATATCTCAGACTCCATTGATGACAAAAATGCCCCCCACCCCCCCCCCCCCCCCCCAAAAAAAAAACCCTTTAGAGACACCTTAAATATACTACCTGAACGATGACAGGTTTCTGGCATGTTGCCGATCTTTCGACATCCAAAAGTCCATTTCCTATCCTCAAAATGGTTGTGGTGTATACTTGTAATGTCGGATAGAAAATATCCTTTCTGACACGTGAAGTCAAATGGCCGATCAAAGTCGCTTGTGAAGTGATTATGATTTCGTTTACTGAGTGGAGATACCTGGAAAAAACAAAGAAATGTAATCACTCGTAGACAACAAACTAGGATTACAAAATGTTCTGACATGATAGGACGGGAGTGGAAATCTTTTGCAGGCGCTAACTGGTCGAGTAAAATTACTGGGAAATACAGACCTGGAGAAAATTTAGATTGTTCGACCTGAACGAACGCAGCTTGTTTGCATCTGAACAATCAATGGCAGTCCACACAGAGACATTTCGATGGCACAGCATATTCAGCGATCATTTGGCAAAGGCAAAAATGGCTCTACCGGTGGGGGAAGGGGTACATCGGAAAGACTATAGCTCGGCCCAATGGGAGAAAATTTAGATTTTTGAAATTGAAGGAGTGCTGTTTCCGTTCATCTGAGCGATTAATGGCAGACTAGACTGCTGGTATATCGAAATTCCCTCTGTTGGCAGTCCACATAAAGAACATTTCGCTACACTTGCAGTCTGAGCTAGCAATCAGATCCATTTCACCTTTTCGCGAAATTCCACACACCAGCAGGTGCTGGGCTGCATCAATTTTGGGGACCCCAAAGAGGACCTAGGGTTCGGTAAATCACGACGATGTTTCTCTCGAACTGAATCTCGAATCGAATCAAGCAAAAGGTTCGAAACCGAATCGAATCTCGAAGCGAATCCATTCTTCAATTGTTACGACACTGTGGTCTATTGCTGCTGTATGTCTCCGTCGTGAACTCATGATCAAAAGGCATACAAGACTGTTAGAAAATTGACAGGTATCGCGAAGTGGTCGAAGCGGCCTTTGAGCAGATCAAGTTATTTATATTTATTGGGGTTTAAGGTCACATACTTATGCACAATGGCTAATTGTGACCGTGACAGTTTTAAGGGTGGAGGAAGTCGGAGCCACCGAGCAACGACGAGTAACTGTCAGCTCCTCAACATTCTAACTCTGATCAAGCAGGGTTACAGCGATTGAAGACATGTGCACCATCGACGTGCAGTACGCCTTAATACACGGCGTCATCGTACCCCCATCTATGGCAACCGGGATAAAGTGCCTTGTCTATGAACACAACGCGGGTCGTCCCGGACGGGGATCGAACTCGGGACCTCTAGCATAGAAGTCCAACAGTCAACCACTGAGCCACCGTGCTCCCGAGTACATCAAGGCCAAAGCATTGCAGATGGCATCTTGGTGCATTGAACTTATCGGTCGATATATCGTGCAAACGAGCCCTTAGGCAATCTCCACTATCACTTCAAATGCGTTTTTTTTTTTATGAATTTTCCGACTGAATTTGTGCTATCTTGTTAGACTGGACACGTTCAATCTCATTCATCAGAAAACTGCAGGGTGGGTTATCATATTCAGAAAGTCGACAATAAAAAATGTTTATAGGATATCCAAATCTCTCCAGGAATCGATTTGTTCGAATAATAGAGATGTTTCGAATCGAATCGAATCAGTGACTGCAAACAAGACACGAAATCGAACCGAACCTCGAATGTTCGCCAGAACCTAATGGGGCCCACCGGAAATTTTCCCGATTGACCATTCGGCCAGTCAGCCTCTGACCTTCAGATCAGTCTGATTTGGACATAAAAGTAAATACAGATTCACCGCACGGTGTCCTGGTGAGAGCGAAAAGCTCGGTATTCTCGCAATCACGGTGTGTGTGTTTCATATACTTTTTCAGGTTGTTTAGCCCTTGTAATCACAGTCTATAGGCCCTTGTTACAGGTCTTCATCATATTGTCGACGCAGATTACTTTTGCACAGGAGAGCTTTATGATTTTTTGAACATATTTAATTTAACCAGGATTCCATAATAGGGTGTGTTCTAGCTAGTTTTTTTTAGGGGTGGGGTGATATCTGAAAGGCCGTTGTGTGGGTTCCGAAGGCCTCCCTTAGTCCTAACTATGACCCTCCGGTCATTGTCCCCTCTTCCCACATCCTTAAAGAGAACAGAGAGGACGGGCAGCGTCTTGAGTCCTAGTTAAGCCCCTCCCCCCCCCCCCAAAAAAAAAACAACAAAAAAACAACTTAGTCCTCTTAGATCGAGGCTTTTGTAGCGTGGGTAGACCCTATATCCGTGACCATTTTGGGGCTCCATGTTGTGCGAAAGTTGCATTTGGGCCTCGTTTTTTTTTTGGAGGGGGGGGGGGGGGCAGCGAAAATGCTTTGAGTCGACAGGTAGCCCCTAAATTATATTGCGTGCATCGGAGAAACTTCACCAAACTATATATGGCTGAAGCACTTCAAAAAGTTAGGAGAAAAAATTGAAACAGAGCATAATTTGGGCCCAATTACATTGTTTGAGTACAGCGTTTACCGTCGCTATCTAGGAAATATAGAAACCTGGTTCCCTGGATGCCGACAGCCAACCTAAATCAATATGCTTCTTCCACGCGGAAAGCAAAATATGAACCCGGGGACTTGATTTGAACAAACTTGATTTAACAACCCATGCTGAAAACTGAACATCAACAGATCTGAAGAAGAAAACTTCTTGTTCCTTATATTGCAGCAAGTTTTAGTTTGGGTTCCCCAAGGAAGCCGAAGTATTACACTAGAGTCTTGGTTTAAACAAGCATCAATCTGACACCTCCACCTCTCACCCCAAAGGTGCCTCATACCAAATGTAAAAGTCCTGACTAGTACTTCTGTTAAAGTAGATTTTAAAAATATTCCTCCTATTGCACTAAGTTAAAATTTGGCTGCGAAAGGGACCTCAGATATGAAACCAGGGACGTGACTTAAAAAAAAACGAATTGGACTCCCCTAAACATCCTGTATACCAAACATCAAAAAATTTCGACTGCCGGATATTTTTAAAGATTTGTCCTCATACTGCATAATGGTAAAATTCAGGCTCCAATAAGGAGCCGAAATATTAACCTTGGGACTCTTGGTTTGACTACAAATTAACCCCCCCCCCTCCCCCCCACATCATTTTGCATACCATATATCACAGGATTGTGACAGGTTCGGACGAGCTCGTTCCAATGAAGGGTAATAAGTTACGTTTTTGATACTAAAAAATGAAAACATAATGAAAATTGAATGGTATTTTTTGTGAATAAAGCTGGCAGGTTTTAGCCGTTACGTTGGTAAAAGTGTTAATCTTTTATATAACATGGCGTAGAAGCAGTTACAAGACCATTTTTCTCCATGTACTAAAAGTGTTAATTTTCGGTTCGAAAACATGGCTCACGAACCCTCACTGGTGTGTCCGTGACGAACTCGTTAAGTTAATAGTTCATTTATGATGGGGAAGCGAAAGTTGGGCACCTGTGTGAAGTACGGATTTGAGCACTGTGCTGGATGCTCCAGACCGATACGTTTGGTTAAGGGTGAGCAAACCATGCATGGTGGTATCAGACTGAATGCGCCTTGTGAAATAACCAATTTCATTTTTTTTTGTTTACTGGGGTTCGTTTAACACTTTACCTGACATAAAAAGCAAACGACACATGCAAAAAAATTCTTGAATAACTATTTTTTTTCATTTTTTGTCTCAGAAACACAGGTTCCCACGTGGGGTCATAACCTATCTTTTTGAGACAAAAAATGTAAAAAATAATGAAAATTAATTGGCGATTTTTGAGAAAAGCGCTGGCCAGTTTTGGCCGTTACGTTGGGTAAAGGGTTAACGGCACTTTCAACAACCGGAGTCACATCGTGCCGGACAGTTCAGGGGTGGAGGAAGCCGAGGTATCCGCCAGAACCGCAGAACAGCGGCAAACACTTGTCAATACTCTCCATTTGACTAACTCTGCAGTGTCTGCACAATCAGAGTTATCAGCAGTTGAAGGCAGGTGCACCATCGACGTACAGTGCGCCTTGGACCAGGGCGCTCCCGTCTATCAACATGGTCAATCTAAATTAAGTGTTTTCCCCAAGGACACAATGTAGTTACTGTCAACCTGTCGGTTTGAAGTTCAATGCGCTAACCACTGAGTCGCCGTGCTCCCGAAATAATGAAGTGAAAAAGAGGCAATAATATACTGCGCTCACACAAGTGGTGTTTCTCTCGATAAGAATGGGATCGGTTCGCGACACTTTATAGGCAACATGAGCAATGCGAAGCGTGACATTTGTTCCCGACGGTGTCATAACGCCATAATGGCCATATTGAATTGGATAGCTGGACAAAAATCGAAAAGACGAATTGTCTAGTCATCCACAAGTAACCCCTACAATTATGATTTCATCAAATGAGCGGTTTTCAAATCCAACATGCAGTGAATGCAATACAGAGGTGGAGAAACATTTTCGAAGTCGAACGAGGGAAAAGGGTGTTGCCTATTAGCTTTCGAAGCAAGCGATCATTCGGAACGCTTGCACGTGACCCTGAGAGTCGCTTTCGCTCGCTATAATTGTTTTCAAAGGAACATTCGGATACCAATTGAGTAAAGTGACTGGACCATCAGTTGAGGAAAGTAACAGGGGGGATGGCGTGGAGGGGGGAGGGGGTGCCATTGAGATATTCTCCCATAATACATCGGGAGTCAGACTAATTTACAATTTACTACATCACGTGTCTTTACTAGCAACACGCAACACCTCTAGCAACAGGCGATATATTGGACAGATTTTGACGAAAATTGATGTATGGACCCATAATGCAATAGGAGTCCAAACCAAGGAGTCGGTAATGATGTAAGTTTGTTTCCCTAGCAACGAACGTACCTCCCTAGCAACGGGCGGCCTCCTGGGCAAATTTCGACTAAATTTGATATATGAATCCACAATGCACTAGGGCTGCAAATCCGAGAATCGAAAATGGTATCAGCTGTTTTCCCTAAAAACCAGCGTGCCACCCCAGCAACGGGCGAGCTACTGGGCCAATTTTGAATAAATTTCACTCGTTGACCCATAATGCATCAGGGATTCAATCCAAGGAGTCGGCAATGATGTCAGTTTGTTTCCCTAGCAACCAACGAGCCTCCCTAGCAACGGGCGACCTATTGGCCAAGTTTTGACCAAATTTGATATATGAACCCATAATGCACTAGGAATCCAAACCACGGAGTCAAAAATTATGCAAGTTTGTTTCCCTAGCAACCAACGTGCCTCCCTAACAACGAGCGGCCTCTTGGACCAATTTCGACCAAATTTGATAAGTGGAACCACAATGCACGAGGGATCCAAACCAAATAATTGAAAATGGTGTCAGTTGGTTTCCCTAACAACCAACGTGCCTCCCTAGCAACGGGCGGCCTACTGGGCCATTTTGACTAAATTTGATATGTGGAGCCATAATGCATCAGGAATTCAAACCAAGGAGTCGGTAATGATGTCAGTTTGTTTCCCTAGTAACTAACGTTCCTCCCTAGCAATGGGCAACCTACTGGGCCAATTTTGACTAAATTTGATGTGGAGCCATAATGCATCAGGGATTCAAACCAAGGAGTTGGTGTCAGTTTGTTTCCCTAGCAACGAACGCACCTCCCAGCAACAGGCGGCCTCTTGGGCCAATTTCGATCAAATTTGATATATGGATCCACAATGCACTAGGGATGCGAACAAAAGAATCGAAAAAAAAGGTGTCAGTTAGTTTCCCCAAAAACCCACATGCTTCCCTAGCAACGAGCGACCTACTGGGCCAATTTTGACTAAATTTCGCTTGTGGACCTATAATGCATCAGGGATTCAATCCAAGGGAATCAGAAATGTTGTCAGTTTGTTTCCCTAGCAACCAACGTGCCTCCCTAGCAACGGGCGATCTACTGGGCCAATTTTGACTAAATTTGATACGTGGACCCTTAATGCACCAGGGATTCAAACCAAGGAGTCGGCAATGATGTCAGTTTGTTTCCCTAGCAATCAACGTGCTTCCCTAGCAACAGGCGATCTAATGGGCAAGTTTTGACCAAATTTGATATATGAACCCATAATGCACTAGGAATCCAAACCAAGGAGTCGAAAATTATGCAAGTTTGTTTCCCTAGCAACCAACGTGCCTCCCTATCAACAAGCGGCCTCTTGGGCCAATTTCGACCAAATTTGATATATGGAGCCACAACTTGGGATCCAAAGAATCGAAAATGGCGTCAGTTCGTTTCCCCAACAACCAACATGTCCCCCTAGCAAGGGCGACCTACTGGGCCAATTTTGACCAAATTTGATCTGTGGAGACATAATGCATCAGGGATTCAAACCAAGGAGTCGGTAATGATGTCAGTTGGTTTCCCTAACAACCAACGTGCCTCCCGAGCAACGGGCGACCTATTGGGTCAATTTTGACCAAATTCAGTCTATAAAATAATCAGGTTTTCATTTTTTTTTTCATTGTTTAAGACCAAGTGCTCATAGTATACTGTACTAGTCTGTATAGCTATTTTGGTTTATGGCATTATCTGTTTCGAAATTATAACTACTGAGTAAATTCACTTCAGTAACCAAAACATAGGCTAATTTTATGTAATAGCAATTTTTAATAGGAGGGGGCGGAAGATCATACCTATTGTGAGGGGCAAAAACCAACCTTTTCTAACGATCACACTTATAGTTATCTCTCAAGCCAGAGAAATGAACTTTTCATGTTGTAGATAACATCAGTAACAAAACTAATAATACACTTGATGCAAATACATTTGATGAAATTAAGAATTGTCATTGGTCAGAACCTATTCACATCACGTTCAACCAAAGTGATCTGATTTTGTCAAAAATTGCAGAATCGTGGCCAATTAGTCAGAAACCAGTTCCTTATATTGGCCTTATATTGGCCTTATATTGGCCCTGTTCAGTCCGCAAATGTAGTAAATTACTCTTCTCTTTCAGGAAGGCAAAATTCTTTATTAAACACTGAATGCAAACTTCAGAATGAATACCTCGCACTTTTATTTGGAATACCACATCCATATCTGGCCAATTTTGGGGGTAATTCGAATAAATATGCCTACAACATTTCTACACGCATTGATAATGAGTTACAAAATAAAAACAGATTCGCTCTCAAAATGTCTCTGGGGATGGAAATTGCCTTTTAGGATGCATCAGTTTAAATTTTTTCAACACTGAGGATTTTCGTATTTACATAAGGTAATCAAATTTTATTTTTCAAAACATTCATCATTTTGAAGATGACATAAAATTAAGTAACCCTAATGTACATGTACATGACTATATTAATGACAAGTACAAACCAGATGCCCCCCAGGGCATCTTGGGCTACTGATATAGAGATAGAATGTACAGCTACCTTCATACAGATGCCTATATATGTGTTAACAGTAGTTGGTAACAGTAATCAGGTTCTTTGGCAAAATTTCCATTACCTTCACCTTCTTCTGGGAATCATTACATTACACTCGTTAATCCAGGGGAGCGTTATCTACTAGCACAACCAGCCAATGTGACATTTGGTATGGTCTCACTCTCATCTATAAGGCTAAATTTTACAGCAGGAATTCTGGGAAATACAGTTTTAGCAGTGTAGAGTGGCATAACCTTGGATCGGAGGCAATCTCTGCATTCAGGAAACTGCCACCCCGAACCTTGAACTAGCACTCTGTAAACACGTCTTGGAAGATTATCCTTTCCATTTGACATTAAAAAATGAAAATATCATCAGGTAGTTATTCGCCGCTCTGGATTTTTTCATCGTCCTTTTTTGCATAGCTTTGCTATAATTTCTTGTTTCGGTATCACCTGGGCATATAGCCCATACATTACGAAACTACAACTCAGATTCAACGTTCTGGCGTTTCTTTTCCGACGGAGAAGGTTCTTTTCAAGTCCGTGCACTCTAAAATCAACTGAGTTCAGAGGCGGCGGAGCCCGGGGGGCACGTGCTCCTTCACTTGTCTCCACAGATATGTTTTGCAGTTACACAATGAGTAAGAATGGTCGCATGCATGCGTGTCAATATACAGGCATTCCTGTAACATTATTTGCAAATCTAAACAATATTTAGCCAATGAATTCCACTTTCGGTCGCTTCGGTCCGTTTCTTCTACTTCAACTAACTTCCAACCGAAGACTGGCCTTAGAGTTGGAATATGGTTGAAGTAGAAGAAACGGACAAGACAGTAAATACACAGCGGCATATTCATCTAAACGAGAGACTTTAGCGAGTCATGGTACATTTACCGATATACGATTTTAACATTTCTAACACTCGGTCGAACCATGGTAGCATTGTAAATTTGTGCCTATCCACTTTTATCGAACTTCCGCCATCCCTAATTGGGTTAAAAATTACCACAAATCTACGTTGTTGAGTGAATACCAACACAATTGGGTTCATGTTCACTCAACCCCAGTTGATTTGGGTTGATTTTTAAACCAACTCATTTTAGAATGTGATTCCATGAGAATTTTCTTGACTGCTGTATTGACCTTTTTACTAATAAAACAACCATCACTATTAACAAAGGGAGTCATTTAAGTTTCATTATTTTATATTTTTACCTAATAAACATAGTTTGATCCCATTCCACTACAACGAGCTCGACGATCTCGTCCCAGTGAGGGGTCATAAACAATGTGTCTGAGAAAAAAAAAAACTGAAAATTTATAATCATTCAAGAAATTACGTTCGCGTGTGTCGTCTGCTATTCGTCCTGTGTAAAGGGCTTTGATACACATACAATAATTATAGGACTGTCATTCATTTACTTTCTAATTTAATAACTGCCATTCAAATTATATTATCCCCCCCCTCCCCACCCCCCCCACCCCCCACCCCGTCATACGGCAACAAAGTTCTGGGCGGAGAAAGGAGGTATTCTGGAAACAACATGTTCGTCCGCTCGACCATCTGTCTGTGGAATAAATTTTGTCCGGAGTTTTTTCGGTCATTTATGAGTCGTTATTTTTTTAAACCTGATGGAGAAATTAATCACAGTGGGAATATGTGTACCAGCAGTTTGGAGATTGGTCGGACATGTCGTTTCAGAGTTATTGCATATTTTGTCTTGGAATTTTCCGTCCGCGGAAACGATTTCGTCTGAGCTAGAATTCTTTCCATTTTCCTTTGATTTGTTTTAAAAATGGGTCGAGATTAACCAGCATGAGGACTCACGGACGGTGTACCTGAGATTTTGAGATCTGTCCAACTGAGTTTGGTAAAGTTATTGCCTTTTTGCGACTTGGATTATTTGGGTACCCTCCCATCATTCTCAATGTGACAGCAATTTAAGGTAAGACTCTACACAAGTCCTAACTTTGGGAGATTTGGAGAATCCCTTCTTGAATCGAGTGAACAAATATACATTAATGTTCGTCCAGTCCGGCAATTTATGTCATCGGGTCGCGGTTCTAGTAGAAATGTACTTACCAATCGTTTTAGCAGTATCTTTTTTATATTCCTGGCATCATATTCGCTATCAGAGATGACATTTCTGTTCGAAGATTTGGCAAGAGCAGCTGTAATAGCTGTAAAAAACACAAAAATTACAAATATTGTCGCCATTGATGTCATGCTGCTGCTTTTGCGGAATACGTTGTTATTCTTAAAGTCGCGCATTTCTTATGATTGATAAACTTAAGTACTTTTATTGTTCTCAATTGTAACGCCGAATACAACAGAGTTTTCGAATTTTTTTTTAGTCTGTGTGTGAGTATCTACGGACAATAATTGTTTTATTCAGCTCATTGAATAATAAGATAATTGTAGACAAGGGGCCAATACTATAAAACTTTTACAATTGTATTTTCTGGAATTGCATTTTCCATAGTTACGACTTGAAATGTTTGGAAATGAAGCATTAGCATTTTCAAAGATGTGACAATTTGCCAGTTAACAAATGGCCATATATTTTAAAATGCTAATGATTCATTTTAGTAAGAGTTATATTAGGTAGAAAATATAATTATGAAAGTTTTATAGTATTGATTCCTGGGTTGGTTATGTGAAGTGGTGTGGGAGAAGTGGGAGAGACCATTGACTGAGGAGTCATAGTGAGGGTCGAAGAATGGTGACTCTAATATTGGTGTCCTGCTTTTGGGTTCCGTGTGCCGATGTTGGTATTGCATGTTTTATTGGTACAGGCATTTATTGTGAGAGTTGCGTTAGGGAAAATTCAGAGACTCCAGTTGGCTGAAGTCTGTGATTTCAGAAGGGAGTAGCTAATGCTGTCAATTTGTTCACCATTCTACTTGTGTAATGTACTCTTTTGTCTAATGTGCGTTGGGCTGAAAAGCACCACTGTATGTAAGCTTGAAAGCCTATGAATTAAACCGTTGTTGAGGAGCAATAAGATCTCTTGATACAATTACAGAGACTCTTGCAGCCAAATCGCCCAGATGGATCACACTTGCCATCGTGGTGAAGCCTCAGGGTTTCCTCTCGTGTATATGGTCTAGTGCAGCTGTTCTCGTAGCCTCAAGTTTGTAGGAGGTAAGCACCTCTAGTACTTAGGTCGAGTGTTTTGGTGTCTTAGATGACAGCGGTGACGGGTAACCGGCCATGGTATGCCCCGCTGTCAGAGTCTGCATGCAATGCCCATTCTTCACCCGTTTATC
The DNA here is from genome assembly GCA_031216915.1 of Pictodentalium vernedei. Taxonomy (NCBI): domain Eukaryota; kingdom Metazoa; phylum Mollusca; class Scaphopoda; order Dentaliida; family Dentaliidae; genus Pictodentalium; species Pictodentalium vernedei. The sequence goes on from CM062293.1 coordinate 86,523,679, forward strand.
TTCTTTTTGTCGGGTTCAGGCTTCTCCTGGGTCTAATTTTTCATTAAATACAGGTATTTTGATACGTTAGGCGTAGGGTGATCACTTTTGACGGAAAGCGTAGCGGCGTTGCGTGAAGGTGTAAGAAATATCAGTTCTCAGCAGCCAGTGATGTCATTTTTAGGAATGCCACCGAAAGGCTAAAAATCGCTGCCATATTGATTCGTAACCTAGCCGGACTAGTGGACTGTCATACTCGAAGACCGTCTCGTTGCCGTAGATATGTGTACACGCCTCTTTCTTTGTCGATGCTGCATAGTCGTCGCCACATTACCGTTGACGGAAAAACGGATATATGTGTACGAATCTTTAGTCATGGATGTAAGTGACCCGTTCCAAAAAAATCCTTAAGTTTTAAATCACATCATTTCTAGCCAAGGATCTTGGGCAAATAGAAGACTTTCCATAAAAGCTACAGCTTTCTTGAAGGTAACAGACTTGTCCTGAGTCAGTTCCCTGTCTTTTTGCATAAAAGATTTTCAAGATGCACATTGCATTTAGTCGAACTCGGTAAAAATCCTAAATTCAGGAAAAATCCTAAAAACTTACATCCCTGTTTAGTTCTCCGATGGCAAGCAAAAATCCTATTTAAAATAATTACGCACTCAGGATGTTTAATAGGAGACACCACAAATATGAATATATTAGATCTGGACCTTTGAGTAGGCCTATACATGCTCGTACGGAGTTTGTCGTATCCGACACTGTCGACACGGATTGCTTTTCGTTGGCGAACTGTGGTTTATAAACTTGTTTATCTGATCTGTTATACATTGTTTGATCCGACAGGTTGGCCCCAAATAAATTGTGTGCATCTGGAAAACTAGAGCATCAAAGAATATAGAGCCGAAACACTCCACAACTTTGAAAAAACATTAAACACCACATAATTTGGGCACAATTTCATTATTTGGGCACAGTGTTTACCGTCGCTATTGGGGGAATTTAAAGGACTGTCGTAATGAAAGAGTGATGACTGTAAACGTTTATTTTCGGCGTGACTCAGTCATTACGTGTACGCTTCATTTAAAACCCATTTTCGTCACACCCTGTGATCTCTCTGTAATATACTGGTCCACCACCCGGGATCATCATGTAACTTCATCATGGGGTTTCACGTTTGTTTTTTATTTATTATGATTTAATGACACTTTTGCTAGCCAGAGTCACCTAGTGTCGGACAGTTTTGCGGGTGGAGGAAGCTGGAGAAAACCACCAAGCAACGCGAGCAACTGCCAGACTCTCCAATGCACTAACTCCACACAAGCAGGGTTAGCGTTGGTTGAAGACAAGTGCACCGTCGACGTGCAGTACGCCTTAGTACACATCGCCACCATGGGCAATCGGAATTAGGAGCCTTGCCCAAGGACACAACGCAGTTACCCCGGGACGGGATCGAATCATGAACCTTTCGGGTTGGAGTCCATTTCCATAACCACTCAGCCACCGCGCCCCGAGGTCTCACATCCTTGCCCAGTTAAAACTGTTCCTAACTTTGGTACGTTCGATAAGACGTGTAGGACACTCCTCTGTTGAAAAAAAACATGAAAACATGCCTCGCCCCAAATGGAAAGCTTCTTTAAACAGAATTCTGTTGGTAAATCTAAGCATTGTTATCTTTTTTTTTATCTCACGAGAACAAGCATCGCGTTTCACAATATCTCGAATATGCCTGTGTTGAACCAGAATCTCTAATACATCTGACATTAGTGACATTTACAATTGTACGTGTGGTCAGCACAGAATTACGGTGAAAAGTCCAAATTGTGACGCAGCAGTTCGGCACCACACAACATCTCGGAGAAAACAACCCACAAATATATGCAGCATACGGATGGCTTCCTCGTTATGAGGAAAGCATATGAAATCTGGCAAGCATTATAAATAAGTTACAAGACGTTTACTTGCCAGGTATAGCGTCATGTAAGGCGACGTAAAATTAACATTAGGCGAGGCCGTATTCATAATGTCACCAAACGAATTAAAAAATAAACTATATTTTTCGATTTCAAGAAATCAAGAGATAAACCTATTTTGCTTGCTTTTTGAGGCACTGGCAAAATCGGCTTGCTTACATAGTTTGAAAGTATTTCAGGCTACTCCGTTCGTAACTGATAGAAAACTGTGTCTACAGTGCCTAACAATTCTTCTGACATTACTGTTAGTGACACAAACATAAATGGTGTAGGGTTAATGCCGAAGTCAAGATATTATTGCAAAAGTCTCTGCACACATATATTCATGTCAGCTCAGTAGTCAATTAATTATAAATACCGATAAGCAAAGGATTTTCCGATATTCCATTCAAAATGGTAGTCAAATGGAAAGAATATGAGGGCACTTCACTCCAAAGCCCTCAAACTGTCTGAGGGTTAAAACTTTGAACACGACATATAACAACAAAATTCTCGTAGGATAAATGCCCTATCCTCTCAAAGTCTACGTTTTGAGAAAATATGGCTCCAGTGCTGAGAAATAGCATGTGAATGTTAGTTAATTTTTGCCAAAAATGTGCTTTGTTCGGACTTTTTTGGCAAGAAGAGGTTAATGCGGGGATACCGCCTATGTTCCGCAATGCGTTACGTTATGCCGCAGTTATTAGGAGAGTTTCGGGCCAATCAATCCCTCTAAGTTGTCATACTTTGACTGCCGCATGCGGCCACAGAAAACATTCAGCGCTCAATCAATTTGAAATGGGCGAAATTGTCACTTGAACATATCAAATTCTGAAAAAATGAGATTTTTTCTGGATGGCACCTATATTTATGCAGCCCTAATGGACATAAGGTTAAACTTTACAACAAAACTTACAACAGCAAATATGCTCATAAGTTCACTGTGAAAACGGGCCTGCCAATCAATTTTCGATATTCTATTCAAAAGTGGCAGAAAAGTTAACTCAAAATGGGCTGATTTTAAAGAATTTGAGGCTTCTCCAATTCATGGGCTAGCTCATACACGGTCACTGGCAGTGTAGGGACTCAATATTTGGCCGGTTCCCCATTGAATAACTTAATATCCCATATTACACCAACGCTATAAGAGCATGACGATTGGTCAAATCAAACAGGTGGCGGCATGATAAGAGTTAATGTGCAGTACACGTTCTGTCGTTACAACTTACCACCGGGCCCACTTACAGTGAGTTCATCCATAAGCCTTTGAAGTGTTTATCAAGTAGCCGAACAGTAATGACTTCGCTTTAAAACGGAAGGAATTCTGAAGAGTGAAGTAATAATGCCTTCCTGTTGTTTGTTGTGTAAAGAACAATACAGAGGACCAGTACACAAGTTTTAAGTTACCAGAGAGCAGTGGCCGATCTCGTGATTGTGCCCTCTTCCTTTTACAAGAGGGCGGTGTTGTCGAAATTACTGACTTCATCTGTTCGACATTCCGACCGTCTGTTCGTTTGTTCGTGGGGTAGTCTTGACCTACATTTCGAACAATAACGTTTGCACTGTTCATCGTACAAGGCTCATTTTTAACATTTTAACACACTGGTTACCTACAGTGGAGCAGTGGGTGTGATCGCTTGGGAGACCTTTGAGATAAAGGATCAATGTCATTGTTATTTTATTATTTTGTTTTTGGGGGGGGGGGGGGGGGGGGAGGGGAAATTTTAGCTTTCTCTTGCACAAAACTGTAACTTTATACTCAGATTACCTTTAAAGGATCGGTGATTGTAGGTCTTAAAATTCATTTATTTTGTCCTAATTTGGGCACATTAAGCCCAGACATAACAGCCTTATCCTCTTATGTGTTATTGCCATGCCTTTCTTTGTGTTTCTGTGGCCATATTCTGATGGAAGTTATTCTCAAATGTAAAAGAGGCAGAGAAAATTTATATATTGTTCTTGATGCCTTCACACCTTCTCTAATTTGGGCACACCTGTAAAGGGCGTGGCATTGAGGTAATCTAAAGGCCTGGATTGTTATAGTGTCTTATATCAATGGTCAAGGTCACTGCTACTAAGAAGAGAATTTTGATTTCCACCAGGCGCGTAGCCAGAATTCAATAATAGGGGTGCCCTAGCCATTTACTATTATTATTTTTTTCTTTTTTTTTGGGGGGGGGGGGGGGCAAAGATTATATTAGAAAAGCGGTTGTCTAGGGTCTCGGAAGCCTTCCATAGTCCTAACTACGACCCTGTGGCCGTTACCTCTCCTCTCGCTTCCCTGAACGGAAGTGGGAGAAGGGGCATCGAGCGGAGGGTCAAAGAGAGCACAAGCACTCCTCTCCTCCCAACCTCGAGAAAAATGTTCAAAATTTAGTGCTCTGTGAGAGAATTTGAGGCATTTGTACCGTGTGAAGCCCCTACACTGAAGACCCTTTAGGGGCTCTATGTTGTGTGGAAGTTGCAGTGGGCCAATGTTTGGGGGAGGGTGCAGCGATAGGTGTATGGGGGACCAAGGCCCCCTCCCTGGAGCTAAGCCACTGGTTTCCACCCTTTAATTTCAGTTTCCTTTGTGTATAAAACTATAACTTCACAGTTCACACACAGGTTGTTTTTTAGGTACCGATGATTGGGATAGTGTTTTGGGTCAACATATCAAAGTTCAAGGTCACTGTTATTGTACATAACATTTCAGTATGTGCCTTAAGTTTCATTATCTTGTGGACAGAGAACTGAAACCTCATAAAAAATGCTGCTTACAAGAAGTGGTTGTGTTGTTGTTGTTGTTGTTAAGATGTGGTTGTGTTGTTGTTGTTGTTGTTGCTGTTGTTGATGATGATGATGATGATGATGATGATTATTTATTTTGCAGTGTACGTACATACATGTCACACAGTATAATAATGCGGGTACTAAAATCTACAAAAAATATACAGACAAAATTCAAAAGTACACAACATGGACATTGGCTTTCTACCTGACACACCCTGAAATGATGAGGATGAGGCATTGTAGAAGAGTATGACAGTTAATCAGGATATGTTACTGAGTATTATGTTTATAAGGAATTTGGCAATATGGACATATAATTTTGTACTCTTGATATTGAGAAATAAAAATGACTATAGAGGTTTTATGAATGTTTATGATTGTTTCAATTAACCCTATAACACTCTGATAATGCAACAGAATTTTCTCCAACCACCCCGTTTTTCTCTTGACTAACTACGAATTAAACCAATTATGTCTTGTTTGACATTTGACAGAGCTTACTGTGCTCTCTCAAACAAGATATATTTGGTTAAATATCAAACTGCATTATGGGAAATATTTGCTGCTGAAACCTTTGACCTCGGAGTACAGACTGTTAATTCAAGGTAAATGTTATTTATGATAAATAAACTTTCCGACATGTCTTGATCTACACAAACTTGAATACGACCCAACACCCTCCCCCACCCACCCCCCTCCTCCCCCATCACCAATGTAATCACGTTCTGGTGACCAAATAATACAGCATACTAATTTTGGTTCGAATTGACCCATCACTTCTGAAAAGAAAAAAATTCAGATAAAGCCCAAAACCATGCCCCACTCAAGGTCCACTGAGCTTTTTTTCTATTTGACAACCTTGTCCTGAGTCTGCTTATTATATTTTTCATTGTATGTCATTCAGTAATCCTATGAAGACCTCTAAAATGTGTGACTGCAAGTATATCTGTCTGTCTGTCTGTCTCTATATCCGACAATACAGACATGCTGGTTTTTTTGGTTTGCTTTTCATTTGCCTGGCTCAACATTTTTAATAACTACCCCCCCCCCCCCCCCCCCACCCCACACACACACACACAACTCCAACACTCACACAAATATATTAAGCATCAAACACCACTCTAGTTCAGAAGCAAATATCTGATTCATCCTCTTTGTAAACATATTTTCTACAATTTCACTCTTTTTTTCAGAATGGATGTCTGTGGGGCTTAAAACTAAATTTGTGAAAGTGCACTTATGGGTACTTGCAGCACAAGCATTGCACTATAGGAACAATACTTGATGGTTTGGGACATTTTAACAGTGTTAATATGAGATATCACAGTAGCAGTACTGGTCATAGTGTTGGAAAAATAATGTTTTTTTATGTTTTGTTGGTGCCATAGCAATGACTCTAGGTGCCTAAACTGAGAAAACTGAGGCTTTTTCCTTGGAAACATTGCAAAATATTCATCAAACACAATGTGAAATGTCTTTAGAAGACATAATGTAATTTATAAATTATCACATATGGGAAATTTGTATCACAAAAGGTTTGTTTTGTGTCAACATCAATTAATTTAGGAATCATACCATAGTTCTTGATGAAAAGTGGGCATACTGGTGTGTGGGGGGGGGGGGGGGGGGGGGGCACATTTAGGGCTATATTTGACCACATCAGTAGGAAGAAGAAAATTTGACATCAGTTGTTGGAATAAAAAGTCACTGTGCTTTGATATTGGTAAAAATTACAGCTGGAAACCCAATTTTTGAAACAAAAGTTGATATTCATATTTTTCAAGGGGGTTGGAACACTATTTCTCATGCCGTGTAGTAAAATGACACAAATGTTTTCCCCAAATATGATGTACTGATGCAGATTTTAGTTCTATTTTGGGATCAGGGTAGTTTTCGAAGAAAGTTATGAATTCTTATCCCTCTCAGCATACTTATTAGGTTACAGGCAAGAAAACTCTTTTGGGGGCAATGCCAGTTCTTAAGCCCATTTGTCATAGTTTGGACACTTTTCCTTAACCCTTTACCCAACGTAACGGCCAAAACCGGCCAGCGCTATTCTAAAAAATCGCCTATTAATTTTATTTATTTTTTCATTTTTTGTCTCAAAAACATAGGTTATGACCCCTCATTGGAACGAGCTCATCGAGCTCGTTCCAATGAGGGGTCATAACCTATGTTTTTGAGACAAAAAATGAAAAAAAATAGTTATTCAAGAATTTTTTTTGCAAGTGTCGTCTGCTTTTCATGTTAGGTAAAGGGTTAAAAGAATAAATTTCCCATGTTTTTGACTCAACAGAAGCCAAAAGTTGAATTATAATGCAGAAATGACTCTTTTTATCTCATGGAGTGGTAAAATGTAACTTTGGTATATCTGGGGATGATTATATGTATCACTGCAGGAAATATCTGAATTAGAGTTACCCACCTTGAAATCTCAGAAATGATGAAATCTCTAAAAATAAGCAGCCTTTGGAAAATATACTGTTTCAATAAACATTTGAAACAGTCTAATGACATCTTGCATTATTGTTGAATATTCCAGATGAAAAAAGAGGGCGATTTCATGTCTTTCGGACCTAAAAAATACAATTGACTCTTGGTGTAGTTTTGATGGGAATTCCCTGAAGAATATGCGCATATGAACCATCCTTTCTTCTGGTCAGATTTTCTCTCTTATTTGTTGCATGACCCCCTCTTTTCGGGTCAGAAAAAGTTGTCTGAAGGGCTGTGCTTGACAAAGATATTTGAATTCCAAAATTAAAGTGATGCGATCATAATGTTTTTCGCTTGAACAATATAATGGTCAACAATGGGACAATATTTATCGCTGTGTTACCATATGGGCTCATACATGGTCACTGGCAGTGTATGGACTCAAAATATAGCCGGTTCGCCATTGAATAGCCTAATATCACATATTCCACTGATGCTTTTAGAGAGAGATTGAGAAATTTGTACCATGTGAAGCCCCTATATTGAAGCCCCTTGGGGAGGGGGCTCTATGTTGTGTGGAAGATGCATTGGGCCAATGTTTGGGGCAGAGCACAGCGGTAAGTGTGTGGGGACCAAGTTCCCCCCCCCCCCCCCCCACACACACACACACTCACTCACTCACACGCACCTGGAGCTACACCACTGGTTTCAACTCTTTAATTGGGAGACCTCTGAGACAAAGGATCAACGTTATTGTTATTATTATTATTATTTTTGTAAGCGTGGTGGGGGGGGGGGGGGGTAATTTTAGTTTCCTCTTGTGCACAAAACTGTGACTTTATACTCAGATTACCTTCAACAGGTCAGTGATTGCAGGCCTTTAAATACATTTATTTTGCACCAATTTGGGCACACTAAACCCAGAAATAACAGCCATATCCTCTTATGTGTTATTGCCATGCCTTTCTTTGTGTTTCTATGGCCATATTATGATGGAAGTTATTCTCAAATGTAGAAGAGCCAGAGACAATTTACCTATTTTTCTTGATGTCTTCACACTTGCAATTGGGGTAATCTAAAGGCCTGGATTAATGGCTGGATTGTTAAAGTGTCTGGTAGCAATGGGTAATCGTCAAGGTTACTGCTATTATGAAGAGAATTTGATTTCCACCAGGTGCATAGCCAGGATTCTATAACAATGGATGCCCTAGCCATTTTTGAGGGGTGAGGGGAAGCAAGATGATAATTGAAATGTGGTTGTGTGGGGTTTTGGGAGCCTTCCATAGTCCTAGCTATGACCCTGTGACCATTACTTCTCCTCCCACTTCCCCAAAGGGGCACCGACCAGATGGTCATAGTTAGGACAAGACCCCTCCCAACCTCGAGAAAATTTGGCAAAATTTAGTGCACTAAGAGTGAATTTTTTACATTTGTACTTTGTGAAGCCCCTATATTGAAGACCCTTTGGGGCTCAATGTTGTGTGAAAGTTACACTGCGCCAATGTTTGGGGGATGGCTCAGCAATAAGTTTATGGGTGCCAAGCAACTCCTGCCCCCAGCATAAAGCCACTGGTTTCCACCCTTTAATTTTTCAGTTTCCTTTGTGTATAAAACTATAACTTCACACACATATTGCTTGATAAGTAACAATGATTGGGACAGTATCTGGAGTCAACAGATTGAAGGTTAAGGTCACTGTTATTATACATAACATTTCAGTATGTGCCTTAAGTTTGATTGTCTTGGGGATAGAGAACTCAAACATCATAAAAATGCTGCTTACAAGAAGTGGTGATGATGATGATGGTGATGGTGCTGTTGATCAATTATTTTGCAGTTATGTACATACGTGACATACAGTATAATTTATTTATTTATTTATTGATTGGCGTGTAAGGTCGCTTATTTCTGCACAATTGCTAATCATGACCATGACAGTTTTACAGGTGAAGGAAGCCGGAGTACCCGGAGGAGAACCACTGAGCAATGGCGAGCAATTGTCAGCTCCCCAACATACTAACTCCACACAAGCAGAGTTATCACTGGTTAAAGACAGGTGTACCATCGATGTGCAGTATGTCTTAGTACACAACACCACCATGCCCCCACTTGGGCTATGGG